>CM075500.1:5063924-5715174 GCA_037950675.1 Hypophthalmichthys molitrix | reverse complement strand
AGCGTAATTTATTGAAGCTTGTTTCCGCCATTTGAAAGATAATTCTGACTTTTTTTCTCAAATTTGCGAGTTAATGTCTCACATTTCTTACTTCTTTTCTCAGAATTGTGAGATATAAACTTTTTTTTACTTCACAATTCTGACTTTATAACTCTCAATTGCAACTTTATACCTCAAAATTGCTAGTTTATATCTTGCAATTCGGACTTTATAACTCGCAATTCTGACTCACAAACTCACAATTGCAAGAAAAAAGTCAAAATTATGAGATAAAAAGTCACATTTACCTTTTTTATTTTTTTATTCAATAGCAGAAACAAGCTTCCATAGTAATCAGACTTGACATATCAGAGATTATTTGACACACAAGAAGCAGTTGACATCATTGATGTTAAACCTGGTGAAATGTGTCTTCATGTACCACACTGAACCTTGTATAGACTTCTTTGTGGTACTTTTATGGTGTTTTTTATTCTTTTTGGAGCCCTTGACCACTGTATGAACTATGAACATCTCGTGTTTTAGAAAAGAAAAAGTTAAAAATAAAAGGTTCTTTATTGGCATTGATGGTTCCATTAAGAACCTTTAACATCCATGGAACATTTCCATTCCACAAAAGATTTTATAGTGGAAAAAGGTTCTTTAGATAGTTAAAATGTTCTTTAAACCAAGTAAAATAACAAAACAGTTCTTTTAAGAGCGTATAAGTGTTTGGAATATGATGGGGAGTAAATGATGACAGAATTCTAAATCCAATCATCTGATTGGAACCTCAATTGTTAAATAATATCGTGGAAGAACGCATGCTGATACAGGTTCAAATGTCACCTGATACAGGGTCACCTGATACAATTGAGGCCATCAAACTGTTAACTCACTCTAGTGCATGATAAAGTCTCTGAGATTTGTTTTGTCTCTGTTTATTGTTCGTATTTTGACATAACTCCAGGGTCTTATCTAGACTTTCAGGATGGTGAAGTATGAAGATGAACTTGATCTGTTGGCTGTGATAGACATCACTCACACTGAAGATGAAGGACAAGCCCATCTTCGTCTACACAACAATAAGACAGGGATTTTAATGAAAAGAGTTCCTCTAAAAGAGCCATGGGATGTGGTATGCCATTTAAATGAATGTTTTTAGATATCATTCACTCCATTTGTCATAACCTAACATTCTCTGTCCTTTTTTTCAGACCTACAGTCATGAAGTGTACTTTGATAGAGACACGATTATTCATACTGTCCAGGAGAAAAATAACACCTTCTGCTGCCATGTTTATAAAATGAAGAGAAGACCTTCAGATGAACCATGAGCACATTTCATATTCCTGTATATGTAGATTACTAATGGACTGTAGTGCTAAAAAAAATTATTTGTAAATCTGGTACTGTATTATTGGTTTATTTTTCCATGTGAATTTTTGACAACTTCCATGTGAATTTTTGACAAGAGCAGAAAACATGTTTTAAAATAGATGAATATTGCACACTATCATTTGTACTGAAAAATGCATTGGACAAACACATTTATGTTTAACACTTTTCTATTTAGTTATTTTATCAAAACATTTACTTATAACTTTAATAAAGACCAGTTTGTGAAAGATACTCTGAAACTAGTGATGTTGCAACACTTCAGTGTGGTGAGTTACAAAATTGTGTTGTCATTAAAAAAAAAGGCGGGGTTGGGGAAGAATCCTGCTGTGTTCCAAAACCTAGTGAGCTGTCTACATGGACAGCATCGTAGTCATTTTGGGTATGTATCTTACTTAAGGATAAAGTCTTTGTTTTGCACGCCAGTGAGCTTCCTACCTAGACAGTATTTTTTGTGGTATCGCACACAATCCAAAGCTGCATATTGACTCCCAGCAATGCTGTCTAGATAGGCAGCTTACTAGGATTTGAGACACAGCCTCTTGTTTGGGTGAGAAAGTCAAAAGTAACCCAACCCCCCGTCCGACGTGTCTCGTGCTGTTGCTCTGCTGTAGTCAGTACTTCAGAGTTCAGACTGCGAGGATGGAGAACTACAAGCAGTTTCTTATTTTCTTCATTCTGGCGTTGGCGGTCGGTTTTGTGTCGATTGCGTTCGTTTTAACGTGGGTTTTACATTACAAAGAGGGGCTCGGATGGGACGGAGGAGAGGCTGAGTTTAACTGGCACCCGTTGTTGATGGTTATCGGGTTTATTTTTCTTCAGGGAATCGGTAAGGAGGTTGACACGAGTCTTTAATCACGATTTAAAGTAACAGGACTACTAAAAGGAGTTAGTCCTGTACAGTATTAAAACACAAAAAATAAACAAAGTAAGCATTTTAGTTATCTAAAAGTTATGTTGCTTTTTCTCAGGATTAGTGTTATAATGGAAACTGCGTTTTGTTTATTAGACTTCTCGCAACACTTGCTATGCGGTTAAAAGAAGGAACGAAAATAATTCGACTTTTCGGACACATTTTAAAATGGCTGTGTCTCAAAACATACTGAACTACAGCAGGGACGGAACAATAGTCATTATAGCCTGTTATAATTTATATAATAACTTTTTTAACCATAAAAAGTATGTTTGTATTTATAGGCTAACAAAATGCCCATCATTTTGGGAGTCATTGCCCCCAATTTTTAATACTTTTATACTGTCTTCATTAAAAAGTCTGATTTATAACAAAAGCCCACTTTTTTTTATTTCTTTTTCTTTAGCAATTGTTGTGTACAGGCTGCCATGGACCTGGAGGTGCAGCAAGCAGATGATGAAGTTTATCCACGCAGGGCTGAATGTTCTCGCCTTCATCTTGGCTGTCATTTCTGTGGTGGCTGTGTTTGATTTCCACAATGCAAAGAATATCCCCAATATGTACAGCCTGCACAGCTGGGTTGGGCTGGCTGCTGTCATACTCTACCCAACACAGGTATGGTTTCACAGACACACCGGCACTTCTTCCATAGAAGCATCTAGTCAGCATCGAAAACGGTCATAATTACGCGATTTAGTTTAATTTAGACCATTTTCCACCCTCTTTTTGACTAGTAAAATGAAATGATACAGGCTGATTTTTCAACAGCGTATTTGAGTCTTTAATTCACAGCCTGTAAATGACAGCTGGTATGATTGGCTGACCACCGGCCCATATATCAGCATAGATCAGGGGTTTTCAATCTTTTAGATGTCACAGACCCCTAAATATGATCATCCTTGTGCAAGAGACCCCCAACATAACATTTAAGGCAGCTATATATTTTCATATATAAAGACCAAGTTTATAATGTTATTTATTATATTATAAAAATGTGTAAAATATTATTTAGAAAAAAATTAGTGTCTTTTACATTACTTTATTTTTTTTTTTGTACTGTTAGATGCATTATGTATGCATGTATTTATTAATTTATGCATGTTTGTATCAATTTATTGTAATCTAATTTGTTATTTATTTACTTTTGATTGTTTATTAATTATTATTTTTAATTATTATTTTGTGCAGTGTTTTTCTCTAAACTTTGCCATGGACTCCCTAGCACTCCCTTGTGGCCCACTTGGGATCCCCTCATTTAAAAAAAAAAAAAAAAAAACAAACCCTGGCATAGAGTACATTAAAGTTCACCCAAAAATGAAAATTCTGTCATCATTTACTTACCCTCATGCCGTTCCAAACCTGTAAGACTTTTGATCATCTTAGGAACACAAATTTAGATATTTTTAATCAAATCTGAGCGATTTCTGTTCCTCTATAAACAGCTATGCAACTGACACACTGACGCTACAAAAAGTTCATGAAGAGATCGTAAAACTAATCCATATGAATTGAGTGGTTTACTCCAAATTTTCTGAAGAGACTCGATCACTTTATATGATGAACAGATTGAATTTAGTCTTTTATTCACATATAAACTAAACGAAAACTATTCACGTTACATAACTAAAGGTGATCGGGCTTTCTCGGTGGCTGCTCCTCGACTCTGGAACAGTCTCCCTCTCAATATTAGATCTTCCCCTTCTGTTTCTATTGTTAAATCCTCTTTAAAAATTTATTTGTATTCTTTATGTTTTAATTGAGGGTGTGAATTTTTTCGATTGTCCTCCAGGTTTTTGATCCAGTGTGTTTATTCTTTTTGTGTGTGTGTGTTTTAATTTTTCTGTATAGCACTTTGGTTGCAACCTCTGTTGTTTTGAAATGTGCTTTATAAATCAATAAACTAAACTAAACATTCATCAGCGAATATAAACAGAAGATCAACCGAACCTGCTTGACGTCAGTGTTGCCAACTGCTTTCAATTAAAAGTAGCTAAAACTGGTAGCTAAATGTTACTAGATGAAATCATAATGGCACATTCATTGATCTGTATAAATGTGAATGTAGATCAGTGGGCAAAATAAGACTCTAGATAAGGTTTGTCCAAGAAGTTGCTAGATTTGTCCCTAAAATTTTGAAAAAAAGTCTCAAAAGGGGCAGTGAATTCACTAAATCTAGTGACAAAATCCCTAAATTGGCAAGACTGCTTGACGTCCATGAACAAATCTCATTGGTACTTGTGGAAGCTCAAACGTGCTGCTCAACACAAGAATGAACCTCACTGGTTCTCGCGCTTCAAGCAAACATGTTTAAGCTTCCGTTTACCACAAATGATGTGTGAGTTGATGAATGTTTATTGTTATATATATATATATATATATATATATATATATATATAAGCCTAAATTCAGCCTGTTCATCATATAAAGCAATCGAGTCTTTTCAGAAAATTTGGACTAAACCACTCAGTTCATATGGATTAGTTTTACAATCTCTTTATGAACTTTTTGAAGCGTCAAAGTGTCAGTTGTGTAGCTGTCAATGGAGGGACAGAAAAAATATTTTCATTTGTGTTCCGAAGATGAACAAAAGTCTTAAGGTTTTGGAAACGAAAAGAGGGTGAGTAAATGATGACAGAATTTTAATTTTTGAGTGAACTCTCCCTTAAATGTTCATTAGGGCAGGCCCAAGTTTTTTTCTGAAAATGTTCTGGATGGCCTGGGGAGAGAGTTTTGTATTGTGAATGTTCTGTCTACAGAACAACAAACTTATTTCAAAAGGACAGAAGATCGGTTTTTCATACAGCCCTTTAACGGGTTAAACAGAAACTCAAAAGTTCGCTAACCGCATAGGGATGTATCAATATTTTAGATATACAGTTTAGTAAATCTTTGTAACATTTATGTTGCCAGAGCCCTCTGAGGTGTGATGTGTTCTTCTCTCTCATGAATTAGATAGTTATGGGCATTGCCGTCTATCTGATACCTGCAACTCCAGTGTACGTGCGTGCAGCTCTTATGCCTGTTCACATCTACAGTGGCTTGTTCATCTTCACCAGTGTAATTGCCACAGCTCTCATGGGCTTCACAGAGAAGCTCATCTTTGGCCTGTAAGTACAGCTTCAGACACAACACAAACCATACAAATGCAAATGCTTTTTGTGTCATGTGTGCTTTGAAAGACGAAGCAGTTTGCATTTAGAGGTGTTTCTAAGTGTTGTTTGTCTCACAGGAAAAGCCCAGCTTATAAAGACTCTCCACCAGAAGCCATTTTAGTAAATGTTCTTGGGCTGCTCGTTGCTGCATTTGGTGGTCTTGTTCTCTGGATTGCAACTCGCCCTTCTTGGAAGAGGCCAAGAGAAGAAATCACCCAAACTGTGAGCAATAACAGCACAAACCCAGAGGACACCAAAACGGGCACTGCCTTGACCACAAGAACCCACCCAGACCTTGAGACACGCAGACGTAACGGAAAAGCAGAAGAGTCTGGATAAAACAGCTTTTCTAAAGGAAGAGTTTAGAAACAAGTTTGGATTTTTTGTTAAAGGCATAGTTCACCCAAAGATTAAAAGTCTGTCAGAATTTACTCACTCTCATGCCATTCCAATCCTTTATGTATTTCTTTATTATATATTTTGAAGACTATTGGTTACCAAACAGTTTTGGGTGCCACTGACTTTCATTTCTCAAAATATCTTCATTTTTGGGTGAACCATCCCTTTAATATAATCTCAAAGCAAACAAAAATATATTTCCAAACAATCTTTTTATTTTAAAAGTTTATTCAGAAGAGCTTCAGACCACACTAGGTGTTCAATGCTGAAATCTCTGCTGTTGTGGAAGTATTTGAAGGGCATTTTAAACTGACAACTGTTTGCGCTGTAATATCTCTGCTGTGTATAAAAACACAGAGATGCATGTATTGTCCCGCTCTGCTGCTTTTTTTTTTTTTTTTTTTACGTATTTGCACTATATTAACGTTCAACACACTGTATGCATTAGATAAGATCAATTACATCTGCATTATTACAGTCATAAGTGTTTATATTACTCATGATTGGCCCATTGTTTTTTGTTTTAAGATAGCAATATGCTAATGGAATAGACAAAACAAGTAAAACTTACAATAGCATTTCTGCATAATTGTTGGGACATATCAAAACCAAGATTTGTATATTTTATTACTAAAATTATGTATCATTTGACGGATGATTTTTGTATGAAACACTCAAAATCATTAAATATTTTAGCATATTTGTGGGCCTTTTTTTTCCTTCTGAAATGAAAATGTGAGAGAAACTTTATACAATAAAACAATAAAAACCTACATTATTTAGAAAGCCAAAAGCATGGTTGGAGGATTGACCAAGAAATTATCTGCAAAACATGCTCAAGTTTCATTGCTGTCTGTTGTATGAATGATCATATTTGTCTTTCAGCAGAACAGAGTAATTCATAAGTAATAAAAAGCTGCATCATCTTTGACTTATAGGCTAAAGATTTAATGTTTTACAACACCAAACATTTTTCTACAATAACTGATTGTAGGAAAATATCTACTCCTCCGAGTGCTCTTTTTGCTTTCTGTCTTAAAGTATCCTGTTGCAGTGTGAGAAACCACTACAAACGATTCAGTGCGTGTGTGATCTGTCCAAATGAATCAAACTGAATCACGAAGCAGTTACTTTTTGCAAACCCGTTCGATCGATTAGTTCAAAAGAGGGATTCATTCGCGAATATGGCATCGTTTGTTGTAATAAGCAGCTGATATGAAATGATTGCTGAAATATTATTATGGAAAAGTAACTCTCATGTCGATATACAGTGATCTCCCACCGCCAGACAAGAATTTATACTTCACTGGGGCACGTGCTCTGCGTAAGTACAATAAAGCAACAAAATTAAGTTAAACTAAAAAAAGAACCGCAAGAACGGACATCTAGGCTACAGCAAATTATATTTTCCTTTCGCTCCCAGTTGACCACGGTTTCTGAGACTTGAAATATTAAACGTATGGGTGACTAAAAAATAATTTTATAAGAAAATATGTTTATATATAGCCTACGGCCAAATACATTGAAGAACCACCATGTGTTTCTGAGAGCCTGTTCTGTACCTGCTCATGTCCAAGAAGCATCTAATTCAAATAACAACATTCTGCTCGTCTTCAGCAGATGAGCGCGAGCATAGAATGTGGAGGCAGTAGCTTTAATGATGTAATAGAACACAGCATTGCGTCACACCGGTCAACAGCTATCCACCAGAGATTGCGTATTATAGGGAGATGAGAGGGTCGTCCCTCTCCGAAAGAATCACTGTATCTCTTAGTGATGTCCGGTTCGCGAACGAATCGTTCTTTTGAACCGGTTCTTTTTAGTGAACCGGTCGAGCCAGTTCACCAAATCGGACTAAATCGTTCGAAACAGTTCTCCAGCACTAATCCACAAATTACTAATGTTACACACTTTTTGGCGTGCCTAAAACTCCCGCTGACTCGAAATAAACCAACATCCCGGAGTTATTCAGTTACTCCAACAGTACACTGACTTAACCTGCTGTAAAGAGAGAACTGATGATGATGAGCACGAGCAGCAGAGCAGCTGATATACAGGTGCTGGTCATATAATTAGAATATCATCAAAAAGTTTATTTCACTAATTCCATTCAAAAAGTGAAACTTGTATATTATATTCATTTATTACACACAGACTGATATATTTCAAATGTTTATTTCTTTTCATTTTGATGATTATAACTGACAACTAAGGAAAATCCTAAATTCAGTATCTCAGAAAATTAGAATATTACTTAAGACCAATACAAAGAAAGGATTTTTAGAAATCTTGGCCAACGGAAAAGTATGAACATGAAAAGTATGAGCATGTACAGCACTCAATACTTAGTTGGGGCTCCTTTTGCCTGAATTACTGCAGCAATGCGGCGTGGCATGGAGTCGATCAGTCTGTGGCACTGCTCAGGTGTTATAAGAGCCCAGGATGCTCTGATAGTGGCCTTCAGCTCTTCTGCATTGTTGGGTCTGGCATATCGCATCTTCCTCTTCACAATACCCCATAGATTTTCTATGGGGTTAAGGTCAGGCGAGTTTGCTGGCCAATTAAGAACAGGGATACCATGGTCCTTAAACCAGGTACTGGTAGCTTTGGCACTGTGTGCAGGTGCCAAGTCCTGTTAAAAAATGAAATCTTCATCTCCATAAAGTTGGTCTGCAGCAGGAAGCATGAAGTGCTCTAAAACTTCCTGGTATACGGCTGCGTTGACCTTGGACCTCAGAAAACACAGTGGACCAACACCAGCAGATGACATGGCACCAAACCATCACTGACTGTGGAAACTTTACACTGGACCTCAAGCAACGTGGATTGTGTGCCTCTCCTCTCTTCCTCCAGACTCTGGGACCCTGATTTCCAAAGGAAATGCAAAATTTACTTTCATCAGAGAACATAACTTTGGACCACTCAGCAGCAGTCCAGTCCTTTTTGTCTTTAGCCCAGGCGAGACGCTTCTGACGCTGTCTGTTGTTCAAGAGTGGCTTGACACAAGGAATGCGACAGCTGAAACCCATGTCTTGCATACGTCTGGGCGTAGTGGTTCTTGAAGCACTGACTCCAGCTGCAGTCCACTCTTTGTGAATCTCCCCCACATTTTTAAATGGGTTTTGTTTCACAATCCTCTCCAGGGTGCGGTTATCCCTATTGCTTGTACACTTTTTTCTACCACATCTTTTCCTTCCCTTCGCCTCTCTATTAATGTGCTTGGACACAGAGGTCTGTGAACAGCCAGCCTCTTTTGCAATTACCTTTTGTGTCTTGCCTTCCTTGTGCAAGGTGTCAATGGTCGTCTTTTGGACAACTGTCAAGTCAGCAGTCTTCCCCATGATTGTGTAGCCTACAGAACTAGACTGAGAGACCATTTAAAGGCCTTTGCAGGTGTTTTGAGTTAATTAGCTGATTAGAGTGTGGCACCAGGTGTCTTCAATATTGAACCTTTTCACAATATTCTAATTTTCTGAGATAATGAATTTGGGATTTTCCTTAGTTGTCAGTTATAATCATCAAAATTAAAAGAAATAAACATTTGAAATATATCAGTCTGTGTGTAATGAATGAATATAATATACAAGTTTCACTTTTTGAATGGAATTAGTGAAATAAATCAACTTTTTGATGATATTCTAATTATATGACCAGCACCTGTAAGTGCGCATGCGCGGCGTACACGAACGAACGTACACGGCCTGTCACCGTTCTCGTTCTCGAGTCAAGAATCGGTTGCAGCGGTTTTCGGATCATCAGTACACAACCGGAACCGCTTCTTTCGGACATGTTCGATTTGAGAACCGATGAGCTGACTGCGCATGCGTGTAACTTTTCAAGAGAACGAAAATCACGTTTGTCAAGTTTTGTTGAACATCGGAAAGTGTGATAACATAAAACATACTGGAAATATGTTTATGACTAATCCAAAATACAAAAAGTGTATTGTGCTTTTCTAAATACACCTATCAGATTAATAGCATACAAAATATATACTGTAGGCTACATACAAGAAACTACATGCAACATGAACATAAATATTTTGTACACAGATCAAACTATCTAATGTTCAGAAATAGTTCTACAAATTTCTTTTTCTATATTAATGTTATTTAAAAAGCATTACAGTAAAAGTTGTGCAGTTGTGCTTTCATGTTAATTTTTTTTAAAGATTGGAAACAATTAATTGTTTGTAAAACTGTCAAACTAAACATTTTTGTTTCATAAATAATCCATGGACAGCTTATTTAATTTCTAAACAAGGTGACATAAAGATAAAAATTGACGTAATCAAACTACAGCTCTCGCGGTTCGCGGTTCTCGAATCTCAATCTCGTTCTTGAGTAGAATCGGTTGCAACGGTTTTTGGATCACCAGTACACAACCGAGAACCACTTCTTTCGCGGACATGTTCAATTTGAGAACCGATGAACTGATGATACTGCGCATGCGTGATTCAGCGTGTGATCTGAAGCTACCGAACAGTAATGACTGTAACAGCACCGGCGTCTGAACCGAACTAGGACAACTGATGCTATGAGAGGACTTGAATGAGGGGCCGATCTGGCGAAACGTACTTCTGACGTAAATCTATATATAGATTTTAGCTTGATAAAAGTGTATTTTTTAAGAGAAGGCAGACTAGGGAATGTTGCGACAGGTAGGACTCATTTACAGCATTACCAACAGCAAATATGCCGCATTACTGGTTAATAGATAGAACAATACATGTTGTGTCAAAGCCACTGGAAGGCAAGCCTGCAACCTTTAGCCAAAAAAGTGTAATGGCTAATGCTAACGCTCCGGCTGTGGCGGTACGCAGGAAAGGAGTTTTGAACGGCAGGCACTGATGTCACTGCCATTACACAAGGCTGAGAGGTGCCACACTAAGTAAGCCGTTACGCTTTCTCCAATGGTAAGAGATACTAGTGATGGGAAGTTCGGTTCTTTTCCGCGAACCAGTTCTTTCGGACAGTTGGTTTCAATAAACCGGTTGAAAAAAAAACGGTTCACCGGTTCTTTTTACGCTCCGACGTAATGACGTCATTCGTGATGACATAATGATGTGGTCTATCGCGATGAAAAAACACTTAGCACATTCAAATAAAGACATATAAAGTCAGTAATCATAACATCAGTCAACTAAAACATCCTTATAATCTTAAACGTTTCTTACAATTTAGTTCTAAAGCATCCAAACACATATACAGTGATGTGCAAACGAGGAAGTTTTACAGTTATAAAGTGAATAAATTAGTGAAATCAGCGCAGAAACCATGATCTACTACTATACATAATCCATTACGCAAGAACCAATGAAGTTTATTCTCTTATGTTATGCAGCACGTTTGAGCTTCCACAATAACCAATGAGCTTCATTCTCATGTGTTATGCAGCACATTTGAGCTTCAGCAAGAACCAATGAGGTTAATTCTCGTGTTACACAGCATGTTTGAGCTTCAACAAGAACCGACTTGATTCATGTGATTCACGTTTGAGCTTCCGCAAGAACCAGTGAGGTTCATTCTTGTAATACGCAGCACATTTGAGTTTCAGCAAGAACCAATCAGGTTCATTCTCATGTTATGCAGCACGTTTGGTCTTCCACAAGAACCAAAGAGGTTCATTCTCGTGTTTTACGCAGCACGTTTGGTCTTCTGCAAGAACCAATGAAGTTCATTTTCGTGTTACACAGCACTTTTGAGCTTCCTCAAGAACCAATGAGGTTCATCCTTGTGGTACGCAGCACATTTGAGCTTCCTTAAGAACCAGTGAGTTTCATTCTCTTGTTATGCAGCACATTTGAGTTTCCGCAAGAACCAGTGAGGTTCATTCTTGTATTACGCAGCACGTTTGAGTTTCAGCAAGAACCAATCAGGTTCATTCCTGTGTTACGCAGCACGTTTGGTCTTCCGCAAGAACCAAAGAGGTTCATTCTCGTGTTTTACACAGCACGTTTGAACTTCCGCAAGAACCAGTGAGGTTCATTCTCGTATTACGCAGCACATCTGAGCTTCAGTAAGAACCAATGAGGTTCATTCTCGTGTGTTACGCAGAATGTTTGAGCTTCCACAATAACCAGTGAGGTTCATTCTCGTGTGACGCAGCACATTTGAGCTTCAGCAAAAACCAATGAGGTTGTGAGCACAGGCGACACCGCAACTAAGCATTGGTGATTCAGTGGTAGAATTCTCGCCTGCCACATTGCAGGAAGTGTTTTCTGGTATGCCAGAAGTCTGGTTCTTTAAAGCTTTATGTATCTTCTAATCGACAGCCAATAACCTGCCATCATGAATCTTGTCATCATCATGCAGACCCTAATGATGTGCCCCAAAGAGGTTTTAACTCAAGATGCAAACAAGCTCTCCATCTTCCATCACTTACGAGGAGCCAAGAAGCATACCCTTCCTCAAGAGACGCAAGCCTTACGCTGATGATGCAAGGCTCCTCCACGGCAAGAGCTGTTAAGTGCTCTGTTAGACTCCTGAAACAGAAGCCTGCTCGTTATGAATTTCCAGTGAGACTACGTTCTCCTGCTACACCCAAGTCTATTTCTCGTTTATTCTTGTGTGACACAGCACGTTTGAGCTTCAGCAAAAACCAATGAGGTTCATTTTTGTATTATGCAGCACGTTTGAAATTCCACAAGAACCAATAACGTTCATCCTCGTGTTTCGCAGCACGTGTGAGCTTCCATAAGATCTAATGAGGTTCATTCTCATGTTTTACACAGCACGTGTGAACTTCCGCAAGAACCAATGAGGTTCATCCTTGTGTTATGCAGCACCTTTCAGCTTCCTCAAGAACCAATGAGGTTCATTCTCATGTGTTACACAGCACGTTGAGCTTCAGAAAGAACCAATAAGGTTCATTCTCATTTCACGCAGCACGTTTGAGCTTCAGCAAGAAGCAGTAAGGTTCATTCTTGTGTTATGCAGCACGTTTGGTCTTCCGCAAGAACCAATGAAGTTCATTCTCGTGTCACGCAGCACATTTCATCTTCCGCAAGAACCAGTAAGGTTCATTCTTGTGTGTTACGTAGCACGTTTGAACTTCCGCAAGAACCAATAAGTTTCATCCTCGTGTTATGCAGCACGTTTGAGCTCCCTCAAGAGCCAATGGGTCGGACCCTGCTCCTGTTTCTCCGCTTTCTCCACGCCAATCGTTTAACCCACTCACTCACCGTGCGTCTCCCGACTCTCTCTCCTGCTGCAGACCTCGCTGAACCACGCCCCCCTCGCCACAGGCCGTGTTGTTTTTTGTTTGTTTGTTTTTGTGTTTTCCACATCCCTCGCATGGAATAGTGGTCTATCTGTTCATCGGACAAACAAGACATTGTCCTTTTGTACTCAGGCAGCTGTCACCCACAGGGGTGAGCCAGTGGTGCGCCGTGATCATATAGTGGTTAGTACTCTACGTTGTGGCCGCAGCAACCCCGGTTCGAATCCGGGTCACGGTAGGACTTTTCTGTTAAGCAAAGGTGATGTCAAGCTCCTTTTTGCCGCCTCGATCCTTCAGCTGGATTGGTGGCTGAAGCTCTCCTGTGTTCTGTGCCGCCCACATCCAGCCAACAGAATGTGCGGCCCACAGGCAGACGTAGTCGTGGCTGAGAGGTTAAGGCGATGGACTTAAAATCCATTGGGGTCTCCCCGCGCAGGTTCGAACCCTGCCGGCTTGCCCCTTTTGCTTTAGCTTTCTGTGATGAGATTTGTGCCTTCCAAGGCCTTTGGCCATCCCTTTGGTAGCCCCCGATGACCTCACGGCCTTCGCTTGGTGCAGCGTTATGGTTTGCAGAGAAACGTGCATAGCAGAGCTATGAAACACTGTATTTCTGGAGGACCACTGATTCTGATTTCTCAAGAGACGCAAGTCCTTAAATAGCC
This sequence comes from Hypophthalmichthys molitrix, assembly GCA_037950675.1. NCBI lineage: Eukaryota > Metazoa > Chordata > Actinopteri > Cypriniformes > Xenocyprididae > Hypophthalmichthys > Hypophthalmichthys molitrix. The sequence continues at coordinate 5,701,450 of CM075500.1, read as the reverse complement.
CACTCTTGGCTGCAGATTTTGCTTAAGGCCATACCACTCTGAGTGCGCCCGATCTCATCTGATCTCGGAAGCTAAGCAGGGTCGGGCCTGGTTAGTTCTTGGATGGGAGACCACCTAGGAATACCAGGTGCTGTAAGCTTTACGTTTAAAAAAAAAAAAAAAAAAAGAATGTCTCTGAATGTCTTAAATAGCCCACTCTTGGCTGCAGATTTCGCTTACGGCCATACTACTCTGAGGGCGCTAGAGAGCTTGGAGGTGTTTTGGCTGCAGTTTGGAGAGGAAGGCTCTCCTCCATTTTGTTTTTTGTATTTTGTGTTTGTTTTTTGTGTTTTTTTTTTTTTCAGTTATAAAACCACCTAACAGCAGCATTTTGCTGGCTGGAGGGTGGTTAAACCTTTTTCTTTTTTCTTTTTTATAAACTGGACGGATCTATGGATTACGACGCAGGACTGGCTGGAGAGACACGGATGGTTAACAACACTGGACTGGCAGGTGGAACACGCATGGCAAATGACAATGGACTGGCAGGTGGAACACGCATGGCAAACGACACTGGACTGGCAGGAGGAAGACGCACGGTAAACGACTCTGGACTGGATAAACGACTACGAGCTGGAAATGGAAAAAACAAGAAGTAAGTGTTAAGTTTGTTGAAAGGAAATATTTAAAAGAAGCTACGGTGATCGTGAACGTTGAGAATGTGAATAAATTGAGAGCGGAGAACATTATTAAAGCTGTAACAGAACAATGTGGACAGGGGAAAATTTTAGCATTAAGACCAAGACAAGGGAAAGAATATGAACTGACAATGGTAAAGAAGGAAATGTGTGATAAACTGATCGAAGGACTGAGAGTTAAAGGAGTGATGTGTGAGGTGAAAAACTTGTTGTTTCCTTCATGCACCTGCCCGTCTACCTGGATGATGAAAATTTTTTAGAGAAATTGGAGGGATGGGGAGTTGATCCCATGACAAAAATCAAAAGGAGATGTCTTAAATAGCCCACTCTCAGCTGCAGATTTTGCTTTTGGCCATACCGCTCTGAGCACGCCCGATCTCGTCTGATCTCAGAAGCTAAGCAGGGTCGGTCCTGGTTAGTACTTGGATGGGAGACCTCCTGGGAATACTAGGTGCTGTAAGCTTTAAGTTTTTTCGGGGAAAAAAAAAAAATCAGTGTCTGAATGTCTTAAATAGCCCACTCTTGGCTGCAGATTTCATTCTCGGCCATACCACTCTGAATGCGCATGGTGGTACAGTCCAGAGAGTAGAGCGGCAAAAGGCAGCTATCTAGTGTTTGTTTAAAACTCTTGTTTTGAGTGATTTTGATTTAGTATTTAAGTTTTTGTGTTTGGGAATTTTAGTTGTTGGAAAGTCATACCCGACGCCAATCAAGCGTCGGGTATAGCCTGGAACCGATACTGTTGATGGAACGCGGTTCTTAAAAGTTTGCTTCACGGAGCAGGTATGTTTGCTTCCATACTCTACAAAGTTTGAGAGGGCACATATTTAGAGAGTGTCCTGATTTAAAGTGCTTCAAGTGTGGCTGGGGAGGACTATGCAAGAGATTGTGAAGAACGGATGGGATTGGAGAGAGAGGGGATGGAAAGACAAAGAGATGGCGAAAGGATAAACGGTAATCTGCCAGAGGAGCAAGAGAAGAGAACAACTGAAGACGCTGGTGAGCAAGGGAAAGATGGAGTTGGGGAGAGTGAAAGAAGAGACAAAATGGAATGGCGAGACAGAGCTGAAAGCATCAGTGAAGAGGATGATGGTGAGGAGGAGATGGAGCAGTCAGGAGAGAGTGAGGAAGAGGAGGAGAAAGGAGGAAATGATGAGGAGGAAAGAGGTGGAGAGGAGGAAATAAAAAAAGAAAATGTCCAAGAATTGAGGGAAAGTAGAAGCAGAAAAAAGAGAGACGAAGGAAAAAGAGAAGGACTGAAAGAAAAGATCAAAAGATTGAGTGCAAAGACAAAGTCTGAGATGGACAGAGAACACGCTGAACAGATTAAAGAACCGCGGCCGGGTATGTGATATTTGTTTAAATGTTTTATTTAATTACATGTTTTTTCTTGGTTACTCTCATGGCCACTGCAACTTCAATAAACATAAATGGATTAAGGGATAAAAGGAAGATGAAAGAGCTACTATTTACGTATAGGAGTGATATAATTTGCATACAAGAAACAAACTGGGAAGAGGATAAGGTGAGGGAGATGAGAGAAGAGTAGAGAGGGGACATATATTACTATAATGGAGCAAATAATGCAAGAGGTGTGGCAATACTAATTAAAAAAGATAGTGTAGAAAGTATAAGAGAAGTGTATAAAGATCAGAGGGGAAGAATTTTGGTAGTCGAATTTATATATGGAGATAAAGATTTTAGGCTAATAAATATATATGTTCCAAACATAGAATTGGACAGGAGAGAAATTATAGAACAGTTAAAAGGGTTAGTTGTTGGGAAATGCATTATAGTGGGAGACTTCAATATAAAATGCAGTAGATTAGATGTTGGCAAGGGAGTAAAATTTAGATGGGAGAAATCGAGGGGAATGTTGATGGAGACAATGAAAGAAAAAGGATTCATTGACGTGTGGAGATAGGAAAATCCAGGGAAAAGAGAGTTCACTAGGAGACAGTTAAGGGAAGGGATATTGAAACAGAGCAGAATAGATTTAGTGTTAGTAAAGGAATAAATCATTAGACATATAGACGGGATAAAGTATCAAGAAAACTGTTTAAGTGATCACGATAGTGTTAGGTTCAGAATCAAGATGGGGAATGAGGGGGTAGGAGGAGGGATGTGGATATTGAATGCAGGGTATAATGAGGAGGAAGAATATGAGATACAAATAAAACAGTTATTAAATGGAGAGAATGAGAGGATAGATGAGTATAAAAGTAATGGTAGATTAGATGACAGGATAGGGAAAAGATGGGAGACAATAAAGGACCAAATCAAAGCAATTAGCATAAAATATAGTAAGAAAAGAAGAGAAAAGGTGATGAAGGAAGAAAGAGTGCTGAGAGAAAGACTGAGGGAAGAACTAGATAAGGCAGAAGATGAAGAAGGATATAGTATGGAAAATTATATAGAGGTTAAGATGGCGCTAGAAAAATACGAGAGGGAGAAATGTAGAGGAGCGATATTAAGAAGTAAGGCAAAATATGCATTAGAAGGTGAAAAATGTACAGGGTACTTTTTAGGGTTAGAGAAAAGAAGACAAAGTAAAACATATATAAATGAAATAAATACAAAAGAGGGTAAGACAACAAAAGATTATGTAGAGGTCTTAGAAAGAGTGCAGGGATTTTATGAAGAGTTATATAAAAGGGGAGGAGTGGATGAGAAAAGTATGGATGACGTATTAGAGAGCATAGAGAATATTCTAAGCAAGGATGATAAGGCATGGTGTGATCGGGAGATAGAAGAGGAAGAAGTGAAAGAGGCAATAGGGGGGCTAAAAAGTGGAAAAAGTCCAGGGAGTGATGGGATAGGTATAGAATGGTACAAAGTATACAAGGAAGGGGTGGCACCAATATTAGTAGAAGTGTTTAAGGGGATAGAAAGAACAGGGGTAGTGCAAAACAGAATGGTAGAAGGAGTGATAGCATTAGTCTATAAGAAAGGGAATAGGTTAGATATTGAGAATTACAGACCAATTAGTCTACTAAACGTTGATTATAAAATATTGACTAAAATTTTAGCAAACAGAGTGAAAAGAGTGATAGGGGGTATAGTGCAACTAACACAGAGTTATAGTATAGTAGGGTAGAGCATAAATAGTAGGGTAGTAGGGTAGAGCATAAATACTTATTTAGGGTATTAGAGAAGTTTGGTTTTGGGAGGAAAAAGGTGGGATGGGTGAGGAAACTATATGAGGGGGCAAAGAGCTGTGTAAAAATTAATGGAGTGTTAACAGATATGTTTGAGGTGGGGAGGTCAGTGAGACAGGGATGTCCCCTATCTGCATTATTGTATGCCATTTCAGTAGAGCCTTTGGCCATTTTAATTAAAAAAAGATAAAAGGGTAGTTGGGATTAAGTTGCCGTATGGAGGAACATGCATCATAAACCAATATGCGGATGATACCACAATCACAGTGAGGGAAGGGAATAGTGTAAAAAGAGTTCTGGAGATAGTGGGACAGTACGGGAAGGCATCAGGGGCAAAAATAAATAAGGAGAAATCAGAATTAATGTATATAGGGGAGGTAGAGAGGGTAGATGTAGGGGTAAGAGTGGAGGAACAATTTATGAAGGTATTGGGTGGAAGGCAAAGAGGCAAGAGATATGACTTGGACTGGTGTGATTAACAAAATAAGAACAGTATGTGCAGTGTGGAAAGGGAGGAAATTAAAATTGAAAGGGAAATAGTAGTAAATAGTCTGTTGTTGTCAGTATGTGTTTATGTAATGAGTGTAATTGAAATGTCAGGGTGGGTAATGAATGAGTTGAATAAAATTGTATGTGATTTTATTTGGGAGGGGAAAGGGGTGAAAACTGCACAGAAAACACTGGTAGGAAAGAATTGGGAAGGAGGTAAAAATTTGATGGACCTAGAAAAAAAAAAGGACCACAATGAGAATAAAGTCAGTGATACAATATATATGGGAGGGAGATGGGATTATGGGTGGAAGGAATTTTTTAAGGAAATACGTTGATGATGTGGGAGGAATAGGGGAAAATGGCTGGTATATGGGCTTTAAACAATCAATGACAGGAGGAATACCAGAAATATACCGGGAGGTATTAAGGGCATGGAGGCAGTTCCTGCCTAAAACAGACTATGAATGTGAAGACATACATATGATTAAAAATTTACCACTGTTTCTAAATGAAAAATTTAAAACATGGAAATAAAACATTATATGAGCATAAATTCATAGAAGGAGGCATAAAACAAGTAAAGGATATTATGTACAAAGTTATCTCAGGATTCCTTAGAAATAACTATTTATGATTCTGTGTGTGATTGGAAGGGAATGGAGAACAGAGAGAAAGTGAACAAAATATATGAAACGATTAAATCAAGTATACCCTTACAGTGGATTAATGTGATAAAAAGTGAATGTGTACCTAAGAAAGAACAATGTATGCCGGAGATGTGTGTACATGATGATGGTGAGAAATACAAAATTAAAAATATGAGTGTAAAGAATGTATATAGGAGACTAATTGTTGATGTTATAAAGGAACCAGCAGCAGAAAAAGTGTGATAGAGAGTTTTTGAAGATTTAGATGTGAAAAAAATATGGTCGAACTTGAATATAAAATATAACAGTATAGAGTGTGAGAATAATGATTTCTTGATAAGACATAATAGAATCTACACAAATGTGGTGTTTAACAAATGTGGCCATGAGAGTTTTTTTACATTATTTTTTGAGATGTGAAGCTTTGGTTGATTTTTTTGATTTTTTAAAAAGACTGTTAATAGAAAACTGGGGTGTGAAAGCTGAAACCAAGGAGAAATGGGGGAAAATGTTTTTGTTTGGGATCTTTGGGAAAAGGAAAAGAATGGACAATTGCCTTGTTAATTTTGTATTGAGTCATGCTAGATTAGCAGTGGTTCTAAGAAGGAACTATGTTCATTTCGAGGGGAGGAAGGTAAAAATAAAAGATATATTTAAGTTTATAACAAAAAGAGATGTAGAGCTCATTCGTAAATATGGAGAAGAGTTTTTTGTAAATACAAACAAGTTCATATTTCAAGAGGCAGGGGGAAACATGTTTCAATTGGTAAAAAGAAAAACTTTTTGGTTGATTGCAAATTCAGTAAATGGCAACATATTTGTGTGTGAATCGTATTTATTTTGTTTTAATTTTAATTTTTATGCAAAATGGAAAAATTTGTTGACAGAAGATCATGTAAATGAAAAGTACTGTATATATGTAAATGTAATGAAATACTGTAATTGAAAATTTGTAAATTGAAAGGAAAATAAAAAAGACAAAAAAATAAATAAAAGAGCGCGCCCGATCTCGTCTGATCTCGGAAGCTAAGCAGGGTCTGGCCTGGTTAGTACTTGGATGGGAGACCGCCTGGGAATACCAGGTGCTGTAAGCTTTTTGTTTTACTTCACTAGTGTGCTAACATTTTAAATAGTCCACTCTTGGCGGCTGTTGTCCAAGGGGGGCGAGTCAGTGGTGCGGCGTGATCGAATAGTGGTTAGTCCTCTGCGTTGTTGCCGCAGCAATCCCGGTTTGAATCCAGGTCAAGGCAGGCCTTTTCTGGAAGGCAAAGCCGACGTCGAGCTCCTTTTCATCGTCCATCTTTTACGGCGAGCTAGGGACCATACCCTCACTTCCTGTGAGCACAGATGTTGCTGCAGCTAAACATTGGTGGTTCAGTGGTAGAATTCTTGCCTGCCACGCAGGAGACCCGGGTCCGATTCCCAGCCAATGCAGGAAGTGTTTTCTGGTATGCCAGAAGCCTGGTTCTTTAAAGCTTTATGTATCTTCTAATCGACAGCGATTGTAAGATCAAGGCCAATAACCTGCCATCATGAATCTTTTCATCATCATGCAGACCCTAATGATGTGCCCCTCGTAAAAGAGGTTTTAACTCAAGATGCAAACAAGCTCTCCGTCTTCCATCTCTTACGAGGAGCCAAGAAGCATAGCCTTCCTCAAGAGACGCAAGTCTTACGCTGATGATGCAGGGCTCCTCCACGGCAAGAGCTGCTAAATGCTCTGTTAGACTCCTGAAACAGAAGCCTGCTCGTTATGAATTTCCAGTGAGACTACATTCTCCTGCGACACCCAAGTCGTGAGGGCTTAGGAAAGATGGCCGTGTTGTTTTATGTTTGTTTGGTTTTGTGTTTTCCACATCCCTCGCATTGAATAGTGGTCTGTTCATCGGACAAACAAGACATTGTCCTTTTGTACTCAGGCAGCTGTCGCCCACAGGGGTGAGCCAGTGGTGCGCCATGATCGTATAGTGGTTAATACTCTACGTTGTGGCTGCAGCAAAAGCGATGTCGAGCTCCCTTTTGCCGCCTCGATCCTTCAGCTGGATTGGTGGCTGAAGCTCTCCTGTGTTCTGTGCCAGCCAACAGAATGTGTGGCCCGCAGGCAGACATAGTCCTGCCTGAGAGGTTAAGGCGAGGGACTTGAAATCCACTGGGGTCCCCCCGCACAGGTTTGAACCCTGCCGACTACAGGCTTGCCCCTTTTGCTTTAGCTTTCTGTGATGAGATTTGTGCCTTCCAAGGCCTTTGGCCACCCCCCGATGACCTCACAGCCTTCGCTTGGCGCAGCGTTATGGTTTGCAGAGAAACGTGCATAGCGGAGCTATGAAACACTGCGTTTCTGGAGGACCACTGATTCTGATTTCTCAAGAGACGCAAGTCCCAAGTGCTCTGTTAGACTCCTGCTCGTTTTTGAAATTCCTGTGAGAATTACTCCTCTGTCCAGACCCCAGAGGAGTTGGCGTGTCAACAGGAAGAAGTCCCACCCTTTCTTGTCAGAAGAGTAAGTTCTCTGTCCAAGTTGCCAGGAGCAGGCCATCTCTTTCTGTCCTTATTGTTTGCGGCCTTCATCCTGCAGTGCTTGTGGAAAATGATCTTCTGGCGGACAGAGCGCATGCGCTTTGTGGGGAAACGGCTGTTATGGCGCAAGGGGCAGATAGACGGCACGGGCCCGGGTGGCGGTACCTGACAGCCGTTCGCCTGTTTCACGACGGCCAATCAGCGCGAGCTACTCCATCATTACTGAGCGTATCGCGTTCTCGGGCTTCATCTTTGTCAGAGTTCCTCGGCCAAACGCGCGTCGGATCTCCATATTTGCTGAGCGAATGGCGTTCTCGGAATTCATTGGCCAATCACGCGTCGGATCTTCTTGCAGTCGACGTGGAGGCGGGATGCTTTTTTATTCTCAGGTGTACCCTGCAGAAATATTGCCATTTATTCATTGCATGTCAACAGCGAGAAAGTAAGATCCACAACATTAACAACAATAGATTAATAATACATATAATATTTATCCATTAAGGTGTTTATCTTAATCTGCTGGCAACCTGCAGCACTTCTCATGTTACTGTATGTTATGATGAACTACATTACATTAATATCAGCAACGGATTCATATATTTCTAACTTTTTCTTGTATGTTATGCTGCATTAAGGTGCTTTTTTAATGTCTCCTATGATGAACTACATTAACAAGAAATCATTCATGGATTTTTATCTTTTAGTGTTCTTTAAAGGTGTGTTGTAAATGTCAGTCATTATAGATCATGATATTGGTGTGTTATTGTTTAGCGTTTAACTGTGTTGTTATTGCATTTATAGTACTGTATCACATACAGTAATAGGTAGTCAAGCCATGGGCTAGTAAATTTAATCATTATTTTTTAGCTTAAAAGACTAAACATGTTTCAAATGTTCCAGAGATGTCAAAAAAGTCTCACAAGGCCATGGGGGACGACGAGTGGATGTCCCGTCTGCGGCGGTTTGCCAGCACAGGGGTCTGGCCCTCTGAAGCTGGCAACAGGCCTGCCCCCCGCCAGAAGAAGTGGTTTGACCTCTTTCAGAGGGTATGTACTGACAAAAGTTAATGAGAAAACATGCTTAAACCCATTTAACATAACCTAGAGGTCTTTATTTGTACAGATAGATAAATGTCCAATGCAGGTCCGTGGCCAGGCAACACTTTTTGGTGGACCACAGAAATGCCTTTGTGGATTCCATCCATCTAAGGTATGCATTTCAGACTTTCAGGTAATCATCTATTTCATGTCATATTTTTGACCCACATACCTTCAAAGTTCTCTGCTGTGGGTTACAGCAGTAGTCATTGAAATTTTGCTTTCTATTTATAAAGCTTGATAAAGTGATACTGCTGTTTACATCTTTTCAACACTTAGGCTCTACATGAGAATATTTTTTTGTGTGCCCACTGTGTCAATATGAAAGACATCAAAACAGACGTATCCACAGATTGTGAAGCACAGTTTTTTTATGACCTCATAACAGATATAAAAACACAGCAAGCAAGACAAAAAAAAAATGTAAATGACCAGTTAGAGAGACCAGTTAGAAATTATTTTATTTTTATTGGGTGTTATATTTATACAGCTTCTCCTTACCGCTTCTGCCCTTAAAGTCTTGCTGGTTTACAGAGACGGATTGTCATGATTAAATGTATAAATGTCTGTGAATGTTAGATGTTGGCATGTCTGTGCTTATTTAGATCTATAAAAATGTACCATGACTAAAAAGATGAATAAAACCGGTTTTCCACATTCTTGATCGTTCTTTTACCAGGCTACAAGTGCTCCACCTGCCTCCACTCCTTCCGCTGTCCCAGTCTCTACCTCAGCCCTGACCTTCACAAGGCCTGCACTTACCTTATCAATGGTAACACATTATTTTAATATTTGAATAGATTACCTCCTCCACAAGCAGTTATCTCTGGAATATCCCCAAAGCCTTTTAATGGTCAGCTGGAAGATTATTTGTGTATTCTTCAGTAGGGAATTCATATCTTCAAATTTCCAATGCATGTATGATTTTACATGAATGTCAATCTGTTCTATAATCTCCCTCTTTTAGTTTACAAAGCCACAATTTGGAGGATCCATTAGTTCAACTGCCAAACCCAACATAAATGTACCAAGGCGGATTCAGGTAATTTAAAAAGACCTCAATATGTTTCATCATTATCATCATTGTGTTAATGTTAATAATGTACAATATGCATCTTTACAGCCTGGTAGTCATAGTCCATCCCCATCAGACAGGCCTGCAACTTCAGCCTGTCTTTTACCTTCATCAAGTCCTTCTTCAGCAGCCAGTGCTTCTCCTGCCACCAGACCTCCTTCTGCAGACAGACCTGCTCCTTCAACAAGTCCGTCTCCTTCAGCCCAACCTGCTGCTTCAGGAAGTCTTTTACCTTCAAGTCCGTCTCCATCAGCCAGTCCTTCTCCTGCAGCTAGTCCTGCTTTTACATTCTTGTTGAATGTCCATCTATTTTTTGTGGCATCTGAAATTACCTGTGCATGAAGTACATGTGGCTTAATATATAATTGGGGGGTACATTTCACATTAAAAAAAAGTACAAAACAAATATGGTTTCTCAAAAAAGTTACTATTGGTTTCACTTTATATATTTAATCAGTGCAACATGTCTGCTAGTTGCCAAGCTTAATCATTAAACCATTTTGATATTACAAGGGAAATTATGTTTCCATGGTGAAATTGTCAACTGTTACGGACAAACTGAATGTCACACTTAAAGTAACACATGTATCAGAGTGTTCTTTTTTCAGTTCTGCCATATAGATAGTGATTGTTTTAAAATAATTTAAGAACCAGTTTATCTGCAGATATCCATGTGATATTCACAACACAGTCACTAAGGACAGGAACATTTTTTATAATAAATCTGCCTTAAAGATAATTTTGTTTAAAAAATATAATAATCATGAATAGACATGAAGTGTACCCTAAATTGTAGAATTACTTATATCCAAACTTAAGAGAAACAATATTTTAATATTACATTTCTAATCTTTCTTTGCTTTTGAATCAGGAGCATGTTGCCCCTTCTATGCTTCTGCATCCGAGACAGATCAATTTTGGCTGCCCACTAAAATGAGGCAGACAGTCCCCTTACAGGATCAGAGGTGGATTGCATCTGCGCTTTTTCACGCTGGCAGACTTCGGCCAGACTTGAAGCTCTGGTATGAGCCACCCGCTCCTTCCCTCATCTACCACCAGGCTCCATCTCCAGATCACTTTTTTAATCACAGGCTTCTGGTATGGATGCCCTACCACTTGTGGAAGTTCAGATTGTTTTGTCCTGCATGTGGGAAGCAGCTGACTGGATATGGCCTCCAAAGAGAGCACGGAAGGTCCTGGACATCGACAGGTACTACCTTATGGTAACAGAGACTCTCAGGTGTACTGTGTGTTGCCTGAAGTACCTGTCTACCAGTCAGACTGTCCTGGACCAGCTTGACGTGCCCCATAGAAGACTGTTCCGTCTGATTTTGACACAGAGGTGAGTTACAGTCTACACACATTGTACAGAATCTAGTAATGAGTTTATTCATAAAGACATTCATATTTCATATAAGCAGAAATGTGTAATATAAAGTAAATGTAAAATAAAAGTGTTTTTATGTAGCATGAATAATAATTTAAGCAAATCTCCTCTTTCTCGGACGCTGGGCAACAGTCCCACAAGACTTGTGAAACAGCTGAGGGAGAACCATGGGGGAGGAGTGGATTGACCGCTTGGTGCACTGTATGGAGGAGTGTGCTGGTTTTTGTCAACCACCCCAGCCTCTTACCTGTCATGTGCCAAAAGCCTCCAGAGCCAGTTGATGTCCCTACAAGCAAGTGGCTGCTGTCAGTTTATGGGAGAGACATTATCAGTCGCATAGACCACATCAAAGCCAGCATAACCTCCACGTTTGGGAACATTTTAAAAATGGACTCAACAAAACAGGTAATTGTTTGACATTATTACTGACGTTTTAACTTTTGTCAAGTTTGAAAATGATGCTTTATTAATATATTTAATTTTGTTGATTTTAGATCACAAAAAAGTTGTCTGGCACAGCCAAGGGAACAGCACAGTGGGTGACTTCTGTTGGCAATGAGACAGGACAAATTCTTATCAGTGTTCTGACTGCTGAGGAAGGTCCAGGATTGGACACCATGGTCTCCGGACTGATTAACAGGTACAGCCAGGCGGGTGTGGCTCCACCGCTGCTGCTATATGTGGACTGTGGCTGTTGCATAGAGAAGGGGCAGAGCAAGCTACAGGCCAGATTTGGAGGATGGCCTGACCTCATCATCAGACAGGACATCTGGCACTTCATGCGTCGGCTGGCAGTGGGGTGCACCACTGATGCTCATCCTCTCTACCCAGTCTTCATGTCAAGTCTCTCGGCATGCATTTTTGAATGGGACCCAGATGATGTGGCTTTGTTGCGGCGGGCAAAGAGAGAGCAACTGCAGGAGGATGGTGTGCCTGTCATCACCAATGACCTTGTGGAACGACGCATTACCAAAAAAGAGCTGGCGCTCCATTGCCGTCGGAGGACTCGTTTCCATCCCAGTCAGGTAAATCAGACCACTCTGGTTCAATGGCACAACGGCAGGATTAAGAAGCAAGATAAGAGACTTCTGCTTCAGGGGATTGATCTGCCTGACCCTCTTGGTGTTGCTGCTGAGGCTCTCACACCTGCTAGTGTCCGTGCTGTTGCTCCATCACAGGTCCAGGGAGATCAACATATCTACAACTTGCCACAAAGCACAGCTGGGCAAGCTAGACTAAAAAGGCGCATCTCTAGCAATACAACTGAGGTGGTCATACCTAAGCTACCAACCCCAAGGCCAATAATTCCTTGGCCTGTTGGCAACTTGCAACAAGTTCCTGTCCTTCCCAGCCCGACTGTCCCCCTTGCCTCCCACGCTACCCCTACCTTCACACTGTTTGTTGACCCTCAAAATCCTCTTCCTATAGCCCCTACCACTCCCAGTTTAGTCCTCCCACCTCCTGCCACAGTCAGTCAGTCTCAACTCCCTCTCCCTCGTCCCTACCACAGAAAAGTTGAGGCAAATACTTGCAGGAAGTGTGGGCAGTTTAGGACGGCAGCGACTGGGCACAGCCAGTTTAGAGGGACTATCTACTGCCCTGTCAGAGACTCTTTCAAAAGAGCAGTGGCTTGAACAAGTAAAAAAAAAAAAAAAGAAGTTTGTTTCTTGTTTATTTTTCATTTATATATATATATATATATATACACACTACTATGTATATAGTTTTATAGAGTTTCTGTCTTTGTGTAAAGTAAAAAAAAAAAAGAAATAGTTTATTTTTCTTGTTTATTTTTCCATTTTATATATATATATACACTACTGTATATAGTTTTATAGAGCTTTTATCTTTGTGTGTTTATTACTATTATTATTGTTATTTTTTGCTAGGTTTGTGATTTGAACCCACTCAGAGAATTTTATTTCAATTATTTAATGTTTATATATATATCCGTGGTCCTTCTTGTCAGCGTTACAACCTGAAATGTGTAGGGGAAAGTACTTTTCAGTGAAATATGATGATTTGTTTACCACAAAACAGCTAAGTATCGCACAAGTGCTCTTAAATTTTCCTTCTCTCTCTTTTTCCCTTTCTTTTGTTCTTTTTTTCTTTCATTTTTCTTCTTTTCTCCTTCTCCTTCTTCCCCTTCTTTTTCCTTCTCCCCTTCCTCAAACAGACTATTGTTCCCCAGCTTCAAGAACCTATGATGTTCATTCTTGTGTTACGCAGCACATTTGAGCTTCTGCAAAAACCAATGAGGTTCATTCTCATGTGTGATGCAGCACGTTTGAGCTTCCGCAAAAACCACTGAGGTTCATTCTCGTGTGTTATTCAGCACGTTTGAGCTTCCTCAAGAACCAATTAGATTCATTCTCGTGTGTTACACAGCATGTTTAAACTTCAGCAAGAACCACTGAGGTTCATTCTCGTGTTATGCAGCACGTTTGAGCTTCTGCAAGAACCACTGAGGTTCATTCTCGTGTTATGCAGCACGTTTGAGCTTCTGCAAGAACCAATGAGGTTCATTCTCGTGTTACGCAGCGCATTTGAGCTTTCATAAGAACAAATGAGGTTAATTCTCATGTTACGCGGCACGTTTGAGCTTCCTCAAGAACCAATGAGGTTCATTCTTGTGTGTTACGCAGCATGTTTGAGCTTCAGCAAGAACCAATAAGGTTCATTCTCATGTTACGGAGCACATTTAATCTTCTGCAAGAGGTTTTTTCTTATGCATCAAGCAGGTTCGGTTAAGCTTCCGTTTGTGTTCGCTGATCAATGTTTATAGGTAAGTAAAAGCCTAAATTAAATCTTTTCATAAAATAAAGCAATCAATACTTTTTAGAAAATTTGCACTGAACCACTCGATTCATATCGATTAGTTTTACAGTCTCATTATGAACTTTTTGAAGTCTCAAAGTGTCAGTTGCGTAGCTGTCTATGAAGGGACATAAAGCTCTTAGATTTCATCAAAAAATATTTCATATTTCATTTGTGTTCTGAAGATGAACGAAAGTGTTACGGGTTTGGAACGAGATTAAGGTGAGTAAATGATGACAGAATTTTAATTTTTGCGTGAACTAACCCTTTAACATATTCCTGATGTTTTCCCAGCATCCTCAGTGTGTTAGCCAGTAAAACGGCCCAGCACAGCGGTCTGTCACTGGCTGAAATACTGCAGCTCATACAGTGCAGTCTACAGCAGGAGCAGATCAAGATCGAGAAGCAAAGCAGCAAGAGTGTTATGGAGGATGATGTTGAGTTGTCTGATGTTGTGCTAACATCATTGCCAACCAACGCTTGATCTTAGGGTAAATGTCCCACAATTAAAAGGACCTTCAGAGAGGATTCCGACTACCTCTCTCTGGTCATCAGTCCTCAAGGATGCCTCATAGACAGTCTGCAGCAGTACTTCAAAGTCAGTTGCATGACTGATTAAATTATATCAGCAGGAGGATGCATTAAGTCTGCAAATTTAAGTAGTTTCTGAGTGTTTGATGTCTGTGTTGTTTGTTTTCTCCAGACATCTTTGTTTGACTGCTCATGCAGCGAGTGTGCTGGCACTATGGCCTTCGAGGCTCTGGAATTAATCACCCTTCCACAGTATGAAACCCTGTTAATCAGTCAGTACCCTACAGAATAACTAAACATGAGCAAGTCCATAATCTGATCATTTGAATCTCTCTACAGGGTCCTGGTGCTTCTAGTCATGTGCTTTGATGTCACATCCTTAATGCGCAAGCTGGAGAATCAACTGAAAGTTCCAGAAGAGTTTTCACTGTCCTGCAGTACAGGTGTGGGTTAAGCCATGGGTAAACTTCGTTATTTATGCGTACGCTAGTTTACACACACACTCTGGCTCCAAGTTCACTATGTGCAGACTTGAGACTCAAGATGTCAGCGACATTATGGCGCAGTGGCAGCATCAGTTACTACAATGGAAGAGAGTGAAGGTGCGTCGCCCATCTTTTTTTACAGTCTATGACTCGTACGCATACACAGGCGTTCGATGCATGCGCAGTTTTGAGCAATCTCTCACCATGAGTTATAACCCATGTAAACATCTTTGCTAGAGCTGTACAAATGAGGGTACTTTTCAACCTTTTCACACAATCTCCCGTCTATGAAGGCCTCCATTGTCGCTGTAGCTTGCATGCGTTCGGGTTTGTTCCGTTTATGCAGTTTTTCTTCAGCTACCTTGTGAATTGACGCCCCCAGGGCACGGTTGCCACCTTGTGGATAAACTAATTACTGCAACAACAACAAAAAAATGTTACAAAAATCCGGTGGTGCGCGTACAGTACACTCATAGTCTTCTAATGACGAAATTCACATCAAGCCCAGGATACGCTAGTGTAGACGTACAGTCGAATGCACAGCCTTGGAAAGTATACTTCATTTGACTCGTACACATACACAGCCGCTCGATGCATGCGCAGTTTTGAGCAGTCTCTCACCACGAGTTACAACCCATGTAAACAACTTTGTATTCTTTCATGCTAGAGTTTTTCTTTGCATTCTTTCATGCTAGAGAACCTCTTCGCACAATCTCACTTGTAGCTTGCATGCGTTCCAGTCTGTTATGTTTATGCAGTTTTTCTTCCTTGTGAATTGTCACTCTGAGGGCAAGTTTGCCACCTTGTGGATAAACTAAAAAAAAATTAAATGTGCATGTCTGACCTGCGCATACAAGTACAAAAATCCGGTGGTCCACGTACAGTTCACGCACACTCCTCTGATGATGAAATTCGCGTCACGCACATTGTACGCTGACCCTTGCGTATGTGTAAAAAGTGAAGTATACTTTGGGCTTTAGTTCATCAAACATCTGCCCTCTGCTGGTCAGTTATCGAACACTCACCTGAATTAGTCAAGATGGCATCAGGAAGAAAATGCTGAAAAACAGCATTTGAATAATGTTGAACATTTACTTAATTGTTTTCTTATTTGATGTATGATCTTCAACAGAGAGCAGAGAGATGACAGAAACAGAAAAAGCCCAAAACAACAGCGAAAGAGAAGGAAGAAGAATAGAGTTCAGCCTGCAGGACCACAGGAAAGATATAGACAGCAATTTACAGACAGACAAATTAGACAGATTAGATTCAGCATCAGACAGCATCAGGCAGCAGCACACAGTACAAACTAGCTGGTGACGTGTCACATCTGGACAGCAGCTTCTTTTGTGGTAGTTTGTTCTAAATTTCATTTGTTTCATTTACTCATTCACCACTAAGCATCATACTCTGTTTTGTAGGGCACTACATCAGTCATATCCGTGATGTCAGTGGATCGGAATGGCTGGAAGAGGTCAATGGTATCATAATACTAATTCTCAAATAATGTTCTTAGTACTCAGTTCAGTTGTACTAAGTCACTGTTGATTTGCAGTTGAGCAGCTGATGGTGCAGTTTTGAAGAGGAAAGGAACCACATCTAAAGCTAATTATCAGCTGAATTGAGCCTTTCTGTGGCTCCTCCAGCTTCCAGCCTCTAATATCTGGCTCATCTGTTTTCCTCAAATTCCTCTTGGTCATTCTGGGCACTGCATCTCTCTACCAGAACATCCATTTGCAAAGGCGTTTTAGGCATCTGGCGGATAGACTAGCTGTACTTCTACATCATTCTACATGGCTTTCCTCATAGAGACACATTCATCTACATCTGTGGTTCACATCACCCCAAGAAAAGCAGGCTGTGCCTAATACCTTTGGCACTTAATTTAAAAAAAAGTCCACTGAGCGTGTAAAGTCACTGTAGTTAAAGCACCTCCTATATACTGGTTACATATTCCTCCTAGGACTTAAGGAAATAGTTTTGATTGAATGGGAGTGAAATGAATGAACTGAGAACCTAATGTTGTAGATCTTATACAAAACATGACGTTTTTCTGCAAATGTAGACTTTTCTTTGTAGCCAGTTCATGTCACCCACTCCATGTTTTTAACGCCAACCAGCAGGGGGCAACAAAGCTTAAACATGCTGATTAGCAAGCAAATGTTTGGTTTTGTGAGCATTCTAGAGTTTAGAAATGAAATGATAGATAAATTATGCTTAAAAGAAATGGTATCACTGAATATTTTAAGGGTATTTTAAAAGATCTGGTCTCAGATTTATTTGATTGTAATTGTTTTGAGTGATGTGTATTTTTCTGTATATGTAAATTAACGTATTTAGTTTCATGTTTAACTAAATGTGCTGCCTGTCTTGGCCAGGACCCTCTTGTAAAAGAGATTTTAAATAGAGTTTTATTTCCTGGTTAAATAAAGGTTAATAATAATGATGTCATAAAATGATGCTGATATGTTGTCACGAGTTTTGTTTTTATGTCTGCTTATATCTATAATTGCTCCAGTGGCATAACTGATATATTCGGGTCCTTAACATTTTTCAGTAGTAACTCATTGACTTGTTTATTTTCTCTTTTCTGACACCGCCAGCCTGAGCTTCAGCTGACAGACCTCAAAACATTCAGTGTAATTTACAGTTACCGAAAGACATGAAAAATAACCTTTGGGCAGTTCATGCACAGTAGGCATCTTAGTACAAAATTACAAGACAAAATAAATAAACTGCAATGTAAAATATTTACAAAGACAATCAAGACAATCCATTGTTGGCATCTCATGCATCTTCCAAAAATATACAAACACTTTTTAAGGGGTGCCATTGCAAACAAAAAGCCCAGAGATATCCAGGCATTAACATTCAGTCTTTACCCTTTAGTTACCAGAAACACATGGATGTGTAAAGGCATCTTTATGTCAAACGCCTGTGATATTTAACGCTCCATTCTACAGTACACAGAGGTGGACTTCCTCTGAAACTTTTCACAACTAGAGACGCCTGATGGCGCAAAATTGTCCACATCAGATGCAGAGACAGTCTCATGAATAGCTCTCGTTCTCATTCCACGTGGTCATCCATTGCTTCTTCTCAAGGGGATCTAACATGTCTTTTCCTTCTTTCAAGAGACGTGTCTCCTTACGAATCCTCACTGCATTATATTTCGGAACGCTGTCCTCGTATTTGGAGCGTTTGAAAAATCCACACTGACAGAGAAAGAAGAAAACCTCATTAAGCATAATTTTAAAAACGGGCACA
This sequence comes from Hypophthalmichthys molitrix, assembly GCA_037950675.1. Lineage (NCBI taxonomy): Eukaryota > Metazoa > Chordata > Actinopteri > Cypriniformes > Xenocyprididae > Hypophthalmichthys > Hypophthalmichthys molitrix. Next base: position 5,683,300 of record CM075500.1, on the reverse strand, counting down.
TTTAAAAATCACTCTGTGTGTATGCTTTGGAGAACACTGTGAGACGGGACATGCTTGACAAAACAGGACATGTAGAAGCACATCCATTAACACAATACAAAACAAAACTGAGCTTCACACGGAAAGAGCGAAGCACGCTGTGCAGCATGTGTCTTTCCCTTCCTTTTGTCAAAGCAAAGGATGAGTTAGTGAGTTAGGCCACACGTCATGCAGACACCGATCTGCAGCAGCGGTCATGTTTTACCCTGGTAAGGAGAGCTAGGCCTCAGTGGACAGTTTGTCTGAGGGCTGAGTGTGAATCTCAGCTTTGTGAATTGCGGCATCATACTCGTCCTTCTGGGCCCGCTTGAAGAAACCGCACTACAGAGGGGGCAAATTCAGGGGTCATTGCAAACATGTCATGAGAAGGTTTGTACGAAAGACAGTGGAATTCAAATGTTCATATAATTAATATGCAGTGGCCACAAAAAACATTTGGGCAGTAAAACCTGAATAAAAATGTTTCTTTTAATCAGCTAGGGTTTTGGTGATATTTAGTAGATGTATGAAGTTAGTTCTCAACTTTACACAGGTGTAGACAATCAAACTATCTAACATGATCCACTATCCTCTTGTGGAAAAAGAAGTTTCCTTAAAGGGATAGTTCACACAAAAAAGAAAATTATGTCATCATTTACTTGCCTTCAAGTTGTTTCTTTCTTCTGCTGAACACAAAAGAAGATATTTTGAAGTATACAGGTCACCAAACAGTTGATGGACCCCATTGACTTCCATAGTATGGAGGGGAAAAAATACTATGGAAGTCAATGGGGCCCATTAACAGTTTGGTTACCCATATTCTTCAAAATATCTTCTTTTGTATTCAACAGAAGAAAGAAACAACTTGAGGGTGAGTAAATGATGACAGAATTTTCATTTTTGGGTGAACTATCCCTTTAATTGTACTGAACGTGTACTTGTGTACTTCAAATCCTAAAAGTAAAAAAGCTACAGTTTTTTTAAAAACTGTATTTGCAGATAATACAATATTAATTAAATAAAAGGCCACTTAAGTGTTAACTTTTAAAAAGTGCACTTTGTAATAATGTCAAATTAAGCATTTTACTTTAAAATACATTTGTCATGTTTTAAAGAATTACTACACTTATTTTGATGTGTTGACTAACATACTGAAGCACATATAAAGTACTTGATTATAATTTTAACTGTAGTGTGTTATTTGATATTACATTTAAATGTAATATATTTTAAATGTATTAAATTCATTACAAATGCTTAATTACAAATATTTAAATATGAGATATAACTTTCAGTAGAAATGGCAATAAAGTATATTTTAGTTTATCATAAATGCTTGTCAGTACATTCGGCAGTACACTTTAACACATTTCAAAGACAGTATAAATATATAAAGATGTACTTACTCTAAGTCCTACTTAAGTGGGTCAAAAAACACTCTAAAGTTCAGCTAACTGCATTTAATATAAATTTAATCTATAATGCATTTTCATTTTATTGCAATTAACATGCAATTAAGTGTCCGGAAACATTACATTCAGTTCGTACTTAAGTATATTCTTTAAAGTATATTATTTCTGTAATATGTACCTACTCTTTGGTATGCTACAGTGTCCTTTTTCACCTGATAAATCAGTGTCACAATACAATTTATATCCATTATTTTGTCATTTAAAACTTTTAAAAACATTTATTTATTTAATTGTATTGCTCAAAAGGTATCGTAGTATGAAGTCCTGCACATGACATGCGGACTACCGTGGTCACAAATTAAGAATTCGCTCTCTCGTTTTAAGTAAATAGTCCGCACTATACAATAATTTATTCCCTCGGTTTTGTAAATTGTGGCCACGTTATACTGATTAGTATACTAGTATACAATTAGTATCTTCTGTTGAACACAAAAGAAGATATTTTAAAGAATGTCAGTAATCAGACAGTAACCATTGACTTTCATAGTATTTTTTTTCCTACTATGGAAGTCAATGGGTGCTGTCAACTGTCTGGTTATAATATCTAATTATTCATATATATTAATATTTTTTATACCGGTACAGTTATACAGTATACTAATACAGGTTTGGTATGTTGGGTTTTTGTTTACTTTATGTCTCTGTGTGTGTGTGTGTGTGTGTGTGTGTGTGTGTTGTTGTTGTTTTTTTACCTTCCAGAGTAAAAGAACCAGGAGAGCCAGCATCAGAATTCCAGCTAATACAGCCACGAGAATGATCCACCATGGAACTCCTCCGAACGGAGTCACTGTCGCCTCTGGGAACACGGTCAGTCTCACCTGGGCATCAAATGTATGGTTGTTCAACAAAATATTTAATTTACAGGTATAAATGTCTTTAATGTGTTTCACTTTAGGAAACCGTGTTACCTGGGTCTCAGGGTTTTTAAGGACAATGTTCTTGGCAGAAACATCCAGACTTATGGAGGCTTTCACTATTATATCAAGGTAATTGTAGGATGCATAATCCTGTTTTAGAGAGGAAAACAAAACAGATTGCTTTAACAACCTCATCCATTCATTCAAGGGAACAAAACAAGCACTACTCAATGTCCTTACTTCAAGGAAAGTGGAATTCCACAGCCGGGATTTCAAAATGATGACTGCAGTGCTGTCCAGGCCCTGTAGGGGGCATTTTATCTCCACACATCTTGCATCACCACTGCATGACTATGAGAAATAATTAAGTTCAAGTTGTTTTGGTCCTATCATTCTTAAAAATGAAAGTTCACCACAAATATAAATAACTAAATCTCATTACCAGAATCTTGTGCTTGCGTTTGTCAGTGAACAGGGATGTTTTACTCCCGTCAGATGGTCTCCTCTCCTCCAGCTCACGCTTTCTCCTGGTTGACGTCGACTCCTAAAAGTGTCACAGATGTGTCTACTTTTTGTCCATGTTCTTATCTGATTTAGCACCAATCTCAGCCAGAAAGTTTAACTCTTAAAATGTTTTCTTGAAATAGCATCATTTTTTCATCAGTTTAAAACACTCATCAAAATGACAAACAGCATTCATTCAGATGTTTAAGATATATTTATATATTATAAAATATATTTGGTACCTCACTCAGTCTGAGAGGGTTTATCTCTCTCTCAGGTGAACATGTGACTAACTGCAGGTCCTTGGTGTTGATCTTCATCAGATACAGCAGCCATTTTCCCACAGAACTTTCTTTGGGCCACTGGATGTTCAGGGATGCAGTACCAAAAGACTTCAGAGGCTTTCCCAAATTAATCACCTGCAAAAACATTTTATCTTAAGTTATAAGTAGAGCTTTTCAAAAATGCTGGAAGTAATTTCTAAAAAGGCATATGACTCTTAAAAATTATTTTGCCATTTACTCTGAATTCATATTCAATCAAGCTGCCGACTTCCTCCTCTGTCTTCATGGCACTCATGCCTCTGATTTCACCTCCAAAATAGACCTGAGATGGCTTTGCAACCCTGATAAACAACAAGAAGATAAAACAGGATGTAACATTACTAAGATCCTTGTGGAAAAGAAGTGTGCTTAATTGTATTGAATGCACATGTGTACTTCAAATTTTAAAAGTATAATTTTTTAAAAAGAAAAACTTTTTATATAATATAATCGTGAAATAAAGGGCATTTAAATGTCCTTAGTGTACAGTTTCATGACTGTTTCTTAACACAATTAAGTATACTTTTAAAAAGTGCACTTTGTAATAATGTCAAATTAAAAGTTTTATTTTAAAGTAAATTTTAAATCATTATGTTTTAATAATCTTTTGTTGTGCTTTAAAGAAGTACACTTATTTTGATGTGTTGACTGTCATACTAAAGCACATGTAAAAGTACTTGATTATAATTTTCACTTTAGTGTTATTTTATGTTACATTTAAAGTTCATATATTTTAAATGTACTAAATTGCAACTTCATTGCAGATGTGCATTTACATATATATTTAAATATGACAAGTTTCAGTAGAAAGGACATTAAAGTATATTTTAGTTTACCATAAACGCTTGTCAGTACATTCAGCAGTACACTTTAACCATATTTCAACAGAAGTAATTATGAAATTACATAAAGATATATTTAAGTCCAAGCACTCTAAAGTTCAGCTAATTATATTTAATATAAATTTAAACTATAACACAGTTATAATAAACATGCAATTAAGTGTCCAAAATTACATTCAGTTTGCACTTAAGTATATTATTTCCGTAATAAGTGTTCTTTTTCAAAGGGGAGTCATTGTATATGATGGCAGGGATACAGTACACTAGTAGTTATTAGCAGTTGCTTTTAACCTGGGGTTAAGTGCTTTTCTCAAGAGTACAGTGCTGACATATTGATTTCTGTATTTCTACAGTTTCATAGTAAACTCTGCTTGAGACGCCTTGACATAAGAGTCCCACTGGCTCTACCGCTGCATGTTCTGCACAAAACCTCAATGTAATGGTTCAACTTGTATAATATTACTTTATAATGCAATGGAAGTCAGAAAATTTTTCCTTAATGTCTCAGTTGTCTCTCCTAGAGATTAATATGAGATTAATCCAGATGCTTCTGTTACTGCTGGAAAAAAAAAAAAAGACCCTAAAAATCTCCTCTCGAGATTCAAAAAAGATCTCAAAAATGTCTCAAATGTTTCAGTGATGATACGCACCCTTGTACAGAAAGAAGAAGTTCAATCAGCACTTTGGCTTTGGCCTTCACTTTGCTCAGGCCTTCCTGTGAACTCGTCCTGTATGAGAATATTAACATCAATATACATTCATCATACAATTACTTAAAACAGGTGTATGGTGGCATTTTAGTTCAAAAATGTTTAAATTAAGAGTGGTTTTGATATTTCTTACGTTTCCAGCTGAAGGTCGATCTCAACTTCTTTGGTTTCAAGTGATATCTTGCCAGTGCTCAATATGATATAGAATGTTACCTACAAAACAACCATTTTTATTAAACTGAAAATTCATGATATAGAACATGAACATGACATCTTTGAAGTATTACTGACCTCTGAATCCCGTTTAAAAGGGTTTCCCAGCTCACAGTCTGCCAGGGAGCCATTCTGATTGGCAGCACAGATCACATGTTTATCCTACAGCAGGACAGAGGTTTGGTCACACAACATCAGAGCACAGAAGATGGAGCACTGGGTTAATCTTATTTGTATTTAAGGCATCTGCAGTTTGCTAGTCTCCCAGGCTCTGTTTACATCTGGTATTAAGATGCGTTTTGGTTGATCGGATCACAAGTGGACGACGCTAAATACAGGTGTACACAGAGTCTAAATCGTTTTGAGCTTGTCCACTTTCGACTACTTCCATGAGGTAGTCGAAAATGCACTCGACCGGATTGCTTTCATAGTGTAAAGCTTATGTGGTCGAATGATTTCGATCAGCCAAAAGACCGCCTAATGAACGCGTAAACATTATGGGAAGCGCGCTAGCCAGACGGGATTTAAACTTTGTCAGCTGAAGACCCAAGTTGGGTTTGAAAATTAAAAATGTACCAAGCACAATGTTCTCTCACCATTCCTGATTTCTGAAACCCAAAGTATAGTTCACTTTTTAGTCAGCGTACAGTGCGTGTGATGCGAATTTCGTCATCAGAAGAGTATGCGTGTAATGTACGCGAACCGCTAGATTTTTGTGACCGTTTGTACTTGTATGTGCAGGTCGCACATGCAAATAAAATTTTTTTTTGCAGTAATTAGTTTATCCACAAGGTGGCAACCATGGTGTCGATTCACAAGGTAGTCAAAAAATAATTGCATGAATTGCGATGATGGAAAAATTGCGCATGCGTCGAACGGCTGTCTATGCGTACCAGTCAAATGAAGTATACTTTCCAAGGCTGTGATTTCAACTGTGTGCATACATTAGTGTACACGTAAAAAAATTTAAGTTTACCCAGGGCTTAACACACACTCACAGCGTTCAGCTGGTCTCGCGGCTGTCAAAACAGAAATGAAAGCTGCTGCTCTCTGTGTTTTTCCGCCATCTCTTTGCGCATTCATATGAAAATTGTGTAAGCTTATTTCATCCATTAGCTCGAAAGATCTGAAAAACCCATATATTTACCCACCCATAGACCCTCCCCTTGAAGAAATCAGGACAGAAGTGGTTTAAAGACAAAAGAGACGGATTAAAACACCAGGTGTCTCCCTCGTCTACTTGTGATCCGATCAACCAAAATGCATCTTAATATCAGGTGGAAACAGGGCCCTATTGAGAGGACTTCACTGTACAGTATGGATCGGGGGTAATTGATTGAAGTAACATTGATGTATTTAGTCTACTGAATCCCTGACAGAACCAACTGAACAACAAGAATTCATAGAAATATAACAACAATATTATTGGTTCAATGAATAAAAATATGAAACAGAGAAGAGTGCCAAAACAGAAAGGTTCAGGTCACATTACTAAGACAGCAGTTTAGATTTGTGATACACTTACAGTAGTTCTCAGAGATCTGAATCCAGAGTATGAGAGGGATTCATCAAAGTGCCCCACCAATTTGGCTTCATGGGCATCATCTCCATTTCTGTTCCTCACTGTGACCTCCAGAGCAATGTCCTTCTGATCACTCAGAGAAATCACTGGCACGCCATACTCCCTGAGAGATGGGTTTGATCATTTAGCACACTGCACACCAACAAACAAACCTTTTATATTGATATATGTTCCTTAAATGACAAGCAATATATCATGTCTGGTAACAGACTATCAGGGCATATAATTTGATGTATTTAAAAATCTAGTATTGTTATTTATGTTACTGATACATTAAGATTTCCACTTGTGATCGGCTCATATAACAGATGTAAATGGCAGGTGTAAACAGAGCTAGTGTGTGTTGTGTTTATGTTGCATGGTTCTAGAAGCTTGTGGTGTATTGCTGCTACTGACAGAGGGAGAGGAGGAAACACGTCCTGTTTGGACTCCCTGTAGCAGAACCTGTACTGCAGCTGTAGGTTACTCTGACAGATGTTGTCCGTGCCACAGCCCTCTTTCAGGAAGTTCACCTAGGCCAGGAAAGATGGCAAATACAGTCTGTAGAGTAGGTTTAATGTATTACTTCATTAATCTGCCTATTACATTTTTTTCTGTCTATGCAAAGTTTATTGTTGACATTTATTATATAACATTTACTATTCTACATTATATTATAAGGTACTACAATACACTGAGGTGCAAATAATGTCTGCCACTAAGTGCAAATATAGCAAAAGATCCAATTTACACTGAAAATAGCAGTATGCACTAAGTGAAAATAGTAGTTAGATGCTATTTATTATATTTAGTGCAAATAGTCGCAGATATTTGCACCTCAGTGTTTTGTAGTACACCATAAAACAGTATGCAATAACAACATATTAAGTGTCTATGATTATATTTATTAAAATCATAAATGGATGCTGTTTTATTGGGATATTATTTGTCCCTCTGCCTAACCCTACCCAATAAACACTTTATTCACACTATTATATATCCACTATTATTTCCACTTTTTGAACATTTTTATTTAAAATAAACAGCTCTCCAAACTGATATGTGATGGGAAAAGGGAGAACAATGAGTTTGGAAAAAGGAGGATTTGAACTCGGGTCAGTCGGCACATCCTGATATTGCAGAGTTAGGCGCGTTCCTAAGTCAATATATTTTGTTGATCCTGGAGCAACATTCCTGTCCGAAACTTTAGTCCTAACCATATCCCTACCCCTAACTTATCCCTAAAATCAGAGGGAAAAGATTGTATTGTAAGCTTAAGCTTGACATAAACTGTAAACTTGTCCCTCAAATCTGACTGGTTAATTGGAATGTTGTTCCAGAATCAACAAACTTGTTGATCCAGGAACATGTTGTACATGTAAATCAGATTCTGCGGTCAGTCACGACAAAAGCTAAGGCCACTTGCCCCACACGCCACTGCTCCTGTTATCAGACGGGTTTCTTTTGTAATTTGGTGGGTGGAGAGAGTGTAACAGCCTAACAAGGCGGGCTATTTGCGCTTGGTGTAAATAGACACTCTGTTATGTTTCCAGTAAACGATCTAAAGATGCATTGACTCTTCTTTAGATTTCCTAAATAAGATGAGTATACCTCAGTGATTGTCTTGTTGGGCACAGTGGAGTCCAGTATTGGCACTAGTTGTGGCAGCGAGCTCTGCCGTTTGCCCCTCTTAGCACTCTGAATGGCCACAGAAACCTCGATAGGAATTGCTCTGAGCTTATCCCTGATGCCTTCCTGTAAACCAGCACACAGCAGATCCCACTCAGTCAACATGTATCGAAATAACATTTAATTAATGAGAGCTTAGACAGAGGCTGTTGGAATGTCATAATAAAAGTCCCCAAATCCAAAATGAGAATTATGAAAATCCAGAAATGAAAATCATGCCAATTTACAGTATGATAGAAGTGCCGATGTGTTATACTTGCAAACAAAAACTGAATTGATGTGGTTGTAGAGGTTCTCAAGTTAACAGCTCACTGGAGAGGAAGATTTTAGTTAAGTTCCTCACATAAAAACATCATATGACTTTAGACTTTGAATGTAGCACAAATAAGTCATGTGGACTATTTTTATAATACTTTTATGATGTCAATTTTGAAGCTTGAAATCTCCAGTCCCCCATTCATTGTAGTTGCACAGAAAAGCACAACCATTACAAAATTTCCAGAATTTTGTAGGAGGTAAAATTTGATTGCAATAATCATTAATCAGCTGTCAGCGAACATGTCAAACTAGCAATCAAAGACTTCAAATTTTGGCCTAGGACCAGAGGAATCTTTTAGGATTCACAAAATTTGTCTTTGACGGCCAAATTGTGGGCAAAATCGTACAGTGGAACCCGGCTTTTGTTAGCAGTGTTGAAACTAGAAGTTATGGTAAGGGGTGTGACATTCCCGAAACATGCTCAAAGCAGTTGACCAATCACAACACACTAATCAGGCCGACCAATCAGAGCACATTGCACTTTTCAGAAGGAGGGGCTTCATAGAAACAGGAACTAAACAGTTACTGACAAACTGAGAAGAGAGGTGCTGTCAAATATGTGAAAAATAATGTGTTCAAGCATGAAAACCTATTCTATGGTGCCCAAAAACAAAATCAAGGCTTTGTAATTGGCATAATGTGGCCTCTTTAAGCTCACGTTCATCTGCCTCCACTTTTGCAATGGCCACATCTCAACATCCAAACAACAACCGATGCAAAGAACCAAGTGTCCACCCCACATTTTTTGTTTTTCAAAAAATCTGTTACATGTCACAATATTGAAGAAAATATCTATCGCTACGACTTTAAAGCTTTATTTACTTGTAATCTGAGTTTGGTCTTGTAACAAGCTTTCTTGTTTTGTCCTCGTAGCTCCAGAGTGCCGGTCGACTGGAAGTCTTGATCCATCTCGTTCTTCTCCAGAAACACGACTCTAGATGGAAGACCCAGCTTCCTGCGGTACCACTCTGCCTCAAGTGTACAGGAAATGGCTGGAAAAACAAACAAAAAAGATTTAGAATGTGTGAGCTTCAGACCTCAGAACAAAGAAGTACACTTATTTACTCCAATGAACATAGCATCTAACATGCAGCATCTTGACTTCTGTAACAGCATTATTAACACAGAATGCATTTAGAATAAATCTTAAGGCCCATTCACACTATGAACAATAACTATAAAGATAAAGATAACTATATAGTGTCCACACCGATGGACAAAGTTAAAGTTCTGTTTGTTATAAGCGTGCTCTGCCACTTTAAATGCTAGAGCTCTTTAAAGTCCCTTTGATTTCTGATTGGCGGTCAGTGTTTTTATTGTTCAAAAATGTAGTTTCTCTGAGTTGTTATCGTTATAGTTGAGAAGAAGACATCCCTATTCCCATACTGTAGAATTAGAACGATTATTGAAACTTTATATAGTTATCGAACGGCCCTTTAGACTAAATAACAAAAAACTGTAAAAGATAATGAGAGTTTTTCTTGATAAGAGCATAAACAGACTCACTGATCTTAGGGTTGTAGGTGGGAGGGTTTGCTCTATATGAGAAACAAGCTTCCACAGTCAAGCTGTGAAGAAACACACATAATTATCTTCTCAAAGGACAGAGTTCAAAATGTCTAGCACATCTATAAGTGATGCTTTCAAAGTTCTCGTTTAATATCTCACCAAATACTGTTGCCACATGTTTTCTTCATCAAGTCAATTTCCTTTGGCGTCACCTTGATGTCTTTCTTGATGCTAATAACCGTTTTGGACCTGCACACAACAGGGATGTTGCTATAGCATCTCACAAATCTTTAGGTAACAACTTTGACATGAAAAGTGAGCTGTCAGCACCTGTATATAAAAACTGTGTCAGATAGAGACCCAACGGCGAGATCAGGGTACGAGTTCTGATCCAGGTCCATATTTCCAGCCAGAGAATAGCCAAACATCTTAATGTTGTGCTGCTTGCCCTCCAGTATCTGCAAGATAATGTCAATGTCTTAGGGTAAGGCTTTATTCATTTGTTTAACACCACAGAATACAACAAAAACACCATGTATAGACTAAAATTATATTTTGTTTTAAAGGTCACAACAGACAGAGTTAGTATGAAGTTACATCAGAGGAATTCAGATGTACAATTAAAATATGTAAGTATCTGTTTTTTTTGTTCACCAATGTTTTATCCTGAAAATGGAAAACCTTTTAAACTGAAAAACATGGGAAAATGCTCACAGTGCCATTTATTCCTTTCAGTTCCACCATTACTTGATCCAAGTAATTTTTCACTGATGTGTTCCATTAAAATGGCTGACAGAAGAGAAAGCTGAGAGAGACAGAAAGCAGAGAGTGTCTAACCTGAGCTGGTTTGGTATTGATGCCATCAGCAGATCCGTGGTAGATGTACACGCTACCCAACCCTGAGTCTGCATATGGAGCACCTACTGCAATATCTGAGAAACACGCAGGAAGAATATTAAACAAACCAAAAATAAATCAAATATTTTGCATTCTAAACTAAAGATCAACTCCTGCACTCAACCTTCAAAAGAATCCAGATTAATGTCTCCAATGTTCTCCACAGCCAGTCCAAACATGGAGTCTTTGGTTCCATTCAGGCGAGTTGGGGTGACGTCCTTCCATCTTCCAGCCTTATTGATGTAAACATACACAGCTCCACCCACTTCCTCATCTCTCTGGAAGAACTGGGGTGCACCAACCACAACATCCTGCCAACTGGAGGGACAATCAATGTAATTTAGCTGCCCACCCTTCTGAAAAAGTAGTACACTTTAGCCTATTTTAAAAAGTACGGAGCCCTAAAAGGGAAAATAAATATCCCTTCAGGGGCTCCGTAAAAAAGTACTTACTATGAAGATAATATACTTTAAAAGAGTATACTTAAGTGTGAACTGAATGTAATGTCTTCAGAGACTTTGGTACATGTTATTTACAATTAAATGAAAATGTATTCTAGTTTAAATTTACATTAAATCCAATTAGCTGAACTTTAGCATGCTTTTTTGACACACTTAAGTAGCACTTAAGTACATCTTTTATATATAATTTAAAAATGACCTCTATTGTCTTTGAAATAAGGTTAAAGTGTACTGCCAAAATATACTGACAAGCATTTATGGTAAACTAAAATATACTTTTGAAACATGTATTGCAAGTATGTAAATATATTTTAAATTAAACATTTGTGTTGATACAGTTACAATTTTGTACATTTAAAATATATTAACTTTAAATTGAATATGACACAAGGCCGTAACAATGTCTTAACAAGCTTCCTTTTTTGGGGGGGGGGGCTATTTTTTTTTTGTCTGATTCCCCTAATGAAGCCTTGATCCCCCTGAAGGACCTCAAAATAAGATGTTTGGGGGGGTGGGGGGAAGAAAGTAGTCTACCCGTAATATGAAGCGCTACCTATAAATATGAAAATTGCGGCATTACATTTACAGTAGATTTGTTCATGTTACATCATATTTATAGTCATTTTCTTTCACGCGTGTAGTTTGCAGTGTTGAGCATTACAACCAATCACACAATTTTGGTGAGTTTAGGAATACAATCAATGTCCAATCAGACGCGTTGTGATTAGTCACCGCGCAAATGCTGGTGTCATTGCTCGCGCTCACTGACTGAATTCTGAATCTGAACTCACGCGAATTTTCTTTTATCATCATAAACAACAAAGTGCAGAAAAGATGCAAGAGATTCATTCTGCAGTATAGAGAGTTTCAGAGGTTATATCGGGAGTTTTTGCGAAAGTGCATAACGAATGTGATCACATTGAAGTCATGGACCGTTTCAGTGTTCTTTGATCGCTTTCTTAAAGTAACGGCTATATTCCCAGTTTGAAAAACTGTTTTGTTTTTTATGCTGCTGAAATAATCAATGTTAAGTCTTCTTTTACTAATCTGTAAAAAAGGAAAAAACAAATTCATTACGGCTCTTGGTTTGTTTTGTCGCCAGAATATTGTTTTTTCCCCACCAAAAAACTTTGTCAACTTAATAATCATCGTTACAATTTTAAGAGCAATAATCAACCATAACAATTTTGTCATGACATTGCAGCTCACCCCTAGGCTAATGACTTAATGTTTATAGCCTTTTTACCTTATGCAATGTAATGAGTAGCATTAAATAAACATAAATGCCATGTCAGATGCAGCTTCTGTTCCACCTTTGTAGTTTAATGGCTTTAGTTGATGGTTGAAAATCTATCTATCTATCTACAGTATATATATAGTAAAAAACATTGACCCCCCCTGAAGGCCATTGTGTAATTTGCACCCTGGATGTAAGGGAATAAAAAATCCATAAATTCCATAAAAAAGTTCAGTAGTTTGCATCACTGTATGTTATTGTGGGTCGTTAAATATATCTATCCTAAAACTTTTGTCATATATTTAATGTTTAGCTACTTATATCTTACCACGCACATACTCTTTCAATGTAAAAACTAACTGTTGCATTGGAATTCACCCTCTTCTTCAGTGAACATTAAGCCCGCCTTCTTTGATCTGATTCGCCGTCATTTTGACATTGACGAGTGCTGTGAGACCGCTGAGGCTGACCAGCCTAAAAATGTAACTTTTTAAACTGTCATCCTAACAACAAACAGAGCGGTGTGCATGGAGAACAGCATTATGAAATTTAAAATATTAACACTAGTTAAAACTTTAATCAACTATAATGTATGATGTTAGTCAACACATCAAAATAAGTAACATTATAGTATGTCTTTAAAACAAGACAAATTTTTTTTAAATAAATAAGTTAAATTTTATTATTTAAAATGTACTTTAAAGTAAAACTTTTAATCTGACATTTCAAGTACACAAGTGCACATGCAATACAGACTGAGATTTTTTTACAAGGGCCCTCACAATCTACCCACTCCTTTTCATAATAAACAACATTTATTTTTTTACAGATCTTCTGTATCACTCACCCATCTCCATTCAGGTCCACCACAGCAACATCATATCCAAATGAGGATGCGAGTCCTGGCCCTTCCAGAACGTGTTCAGGTGTGAGCATGGTGGATGCTTCGCCTTCCTTCCGCAGAAACACCACTGCACCACTGTGATTGGCTCTCGGCGCTCCTGACACTATGATGAGTTTGCCCTTTTCTGTGATGCTGTGGCCGGAATCTAGAGAGAATCCTTTACATATGCGAGATTCAGTGTCACAAAAGCATGAATGTCAAAACACACTAGCTGACTGACAACAGCACACACAAACACACATTTACACACATACATGGTGCTCACACTCACCTAAGTAACTGTTGGCTGGTACTGGCACTAGATTTGGATCAAGGCGGTTTTCATCCCCGACCTCATACGGACCGTCATCAAACAAGCCCATTTCCAGCAGAGTGTTGTTCTTCTGCTCGACGCGCACTATACCTAGAGAATGGACGTGTCGGGGTGAGTGCTAAACAACAAGATTATTGTGACACAGCAAAACAAATGATTTGAGTACTGGTTATGAGAAACATGTATTTAACTGTGCAAACCCCTGTACCAAAAAAGTGTGCTTAATTGTATTGAATGTGCACTTGTAATTCAGATCATATTATTTATGAAATATAATATTTATGAAATAAAAGGCCACTTAAGTGCACTTAAATTGAGTACAGTTTCATGACTGTTTATTATCACACATAAGTACAATTTTAAAATGTTGTAATTTTATCATGCTTTAAAGAAGTACATGTATTTCAGCGTGTTGACTAACAAACTACAGAACATAAATACTTGATTGTAACTGTATGGTGGTATTTGCTATTATATTAATATATATCAGTATATTTTTAATGTACTAAGTTGTAACTTTATCATTAAAATGTGCAATTACGAATATTTTAAAATACATAGCATACAAATTTCAATAGAAATGACATTAAAGTATATTTTAGTTAACCTCAAAAGATATACTTAAGTGGGTCAAAAAAGCACTCAGCTAATATAAATTTAAACTACAACATATTTTCATTTAATTGCAATTAACATGCAATTAAGTGTCCAAAAACATTACATTCAGCTTGCACTTAAGAATATTATTCAAAGTGTATTATTTCGTAATAAATACTCTTTTTAAAAGTAAGTTAAAATGTACTTCTTTTTCACAAGGGAATAAAATTGTGTGAATTAAGTAAATGTTGCAGTGCTTTTCTTCACCAGTGGGGGTCACTAAGGATTTAAAACGTAATGCATATAAAATGTAAGTAAAAAAACACTGACTATTTTTATGGATCAGTCCATCATAATAAATAAATGGTTGCAATATGAGGTGTTCATGAGGTAAGAGCATGCCAAAGGTCAAAACGATGACCTGTGAGTCACTTCTGACCTGTTCTCAGCCTCAGATGACACACCCAGACCACACACAGTCTGTTCAATGATGCATATTCTGAAATGGCCTGGACCTTTTAACTTTTTGATGGACAGAAATTGTGATTATAAAGTTTTCTGCTATTTTTCAATTTCAGAGTGGATCAGACTTTATGCCCAAAAAGTCTGGTTACACGAGGCTACTTCTGGTGTACTATACCTCAAAGTTACCTCAGTATCTTATCAAATGTGTGTGTGTGTGTGTGTGTGTGTGAGTGTGTGTGTTTGTGTGTGTACATGCATCGCCTAAAACACACAAAAACACCATTTTATGTATTGCATGAAATGTCATTTCTACCTTTCCAGTTGTACGCCCCTGGTGCTCCAAAGATGACATAATGGTAGTCTTTAGTGAAGGTGGCAGCCAAGCCTTGCTGACAGGCCCCGAATCTTTCATGACCCCTAGTGCGGCCATCACAGAATTTCCAGTTCCCCCCATCCTCATCTGATTGGCTGTCAATGCTCAGGTCTTGACTGAGCATGTAGCAGCGTCCAGTGATGTCACGTGCCTCTTGGGGTGTGTTTGGGAACAACAGACGCTGGTAGCGATGGGCACATGTCTGACACGGAAAGAAAGAGTTCTTTGCTGATATAGTACGTGTCAGACATTGTGTGACACAAATAATAAATCTAAATTGTCAAAGTGGTCCATTAACTGACGTACCACAATCTTGCCTCCAGGTCCTTGGCTCTGAACAGTTACACCCATCCACTGGTTCTCCTTATTCTCCACACGAACATCAACTGTGAGAGTCACCGTGAACAGAAACCAAGTCACGATTAGAATTCAAGATCTATCGGAGAATCCTGGCACTGCTGACTTGAGCATTGAAACCACTAAAATTATATTCACGACAGCAGTCAGCAGACATCTACCGCACACGCCTGAATTCTCATATGATATTGTTAAATCTCTGGTACAAAGATGATTTTTCTGCTTACCATCATTGTCAAAGTCCACTCGAGTACAGTCATTAGGATGGGAGGTGATGTCACAGCTGTACAGCCCACCTGTGATGTTTGCCCCCTGATTGGATAAAGCCCTGGCTGTGGGAGCACCAATCAACAATCTGTGCAAAGAAAGAAAGAGAAAGAAAAATAAATAAATAACAGAAAAATTTAAAATAATTTATTTTTTGTTTTTGTTTTTGCCAGTAACTTCCAGCAATGGCTAAATTGTAGTCAGCATTGCATGTATCTTGTGTAAATATAAGGTAATCCCAGAATTCATTGTGAAAAGGTCAGTGAAAAATATTGACAATACAGAGAAAATACTTAACTCTATAATTATTATAGTAATTTTATTATATTATTATAATAATATATAATATTATAACATAATAATATTATATTATTATAATAATTAACTCTTTTTTTTTTTTTTTAAGTTGCCAGCCACCACTAGCATTTTTTTATAATTTTCACAAAAATTTCATGGCCCCCAGAATATTTTGTTGTATGAAGATCATGCAGTATATCAAGATAAAGAACAGAGCCTGTGCTTTTATTCCAGCTTAATGCATTGCTTCATGTGGTTAATTTTCATAAAAAGCCACATTTTGAACAAAAAGCTGAGAAAAGTTTTTTTTTTTTTTTTTTCCCAAAGACTATAATGTGCATAAGCAAAGCTTTTATCACTCGTTTCTGTACTCTTTCAGAAGTTGCACAATAGCGTCCCCTACCGTATAACAGTGAAAACAAAGAAAGCCATAAATTCCTTCAATGGCGGGGAA
Source organism: Hypophthalmichthys molitrix (assembly GCA_037950675.1). Lineage (NCBI taxonomy): Eukaryota > Metazoa > Chordata > Actinopteri > Cypriniformes > Xenocyprididae > Hypophthalmichthys > Hypophthalmichthys molitrix. Next base: position 5,666,662 of record CM075500.1, on the reverse strand, counting down.
TGGTTGTCTCATAAATGACAGAAAATTCCGACAATGGCGGGGAAAAAGTTAAAACAGACTATTTATGCAATGCATTTTTTGTACTTGCTACAATATTGCGTCAATAACGTAGCACCATGCTAATATATGTCTACTGGAATTAAAGAGTGTTGCAATATACTGGTACATTGCAATATACTGGTTTCATTAAAAATGAAATACTGATATCGTGTTCATACATCACATATTCTAATATCATAAATAATCCGGTGAATAGTATCTAGTTGATATTCCAACACAATAGGTGGCGGTATCACACCATGACGCTGGTTGTCACACAGCGTACGTGGAAAAAGTTTGCGCGCCAGAATGTTTTGGATACTGTAAAAAAAAAGAGTCAGATTTGATATCACATGACAAGGTCACATGATACGAATTTGCAGGGAAGAGTTAAAAAAAACTCGAACTTAAGAACGCATGCAGCAGAATTCACATGAGCTTGCATTTCCTGTGTATGAATGAAAGACAATGGAATTAAAAGTGTAGTGTGACACTCCCTTCGTTGAGCAGCACCACTATTTAAAGTAGCAGTTGAGTAACAGCACTACTTAGTTGAGGAGCACTATTCTGCTATAGATGATTTTGGAACAGAGCCATAGATTGGTAGGAAGACAAAATACAGGAAAGACCTTGTAATTATGACATAATTATCAGTCTTTTATAAACGAGACTGGTGCTTTCTAATGAAGAGGATCTGACAGATTATTTCATCAGCAGGTGTCTTCCTGTTTCCACGGCCATCAGCCAGCTGCAGCAAATCAATTATTTACATAGACACTGCTGTCATCACACCAGAACTAAACACACATTGATTAGGGTAGATTTTGGGGGAAACCCTAATCATGTGTCTTTCTTTAATCAACATTGAAAAGAATTCAGTATGAGGTGATTTTGCACTTTTAATGACTGCTTATTAAAATATAAATCGTGAGCAAGTGCTTGTGAAATCTCAGGGCTGGGGAGTAACGAAATACATGTAACGACGTTACGTATTTAAAATACAAAATGTGAGTAAGTATTTCGTTACAGTTACATTTTAAATAGATGGTAATCAAATTACAGTTACATTCAAAAAGTATTTTAGATTACCAAAGTGATTACTTTGAATTTTAATGTCATTTATTTCATTTAATATTAACGAAAGCTGTTTGAGGATTTTTAAACAACGAGGCAATTGTTGATGATTCTCCGACTCTGTCTGTTTAAAACAAAACGCGCAGTTCAGTTAGCAACCTGCAGAGGGCAGACATGCAAAAACGAGAAATGCGTAATGCATTTCTCTCGTGGAATTTCAAAGACAGTTTTACTTATAAACATTAAAAAGGACGTAACATCACAGTGCAATGCAAGCTACCTGCAACAAAACTTCTATCCGCTTCAAAGGATTCAACATCTAATCTGAAAAAGTATCTTGAGGTAAGTAACGTTAGGTCTTTGAAAAATAACACGAAATCCACATAGAATTAACATCCGATTAATAATGCGTTAAATAATGACTTCTAAAGCCATGGCTTTTTGTACTTTACAGACAAACTTTAAATCTTAATAATTCATTCCAAATGTTCAGGTAGCCTATATGGAGCGTTTATGCGAGTTCACGATCCGATTCGTAAACAAAGTGTTCTTTTGAGACGATCTTTTTAATGAATCATTTGTTTTTGTTTACAAAAATATTGTGAATGAATTATTCACGAATTTGATAGATCTGGGGTGTGTTTCCCGAAAGCATAGTCGTAAATTCCATTGAACTTCATTGCGACCATATTTGATTTGCGAAACGCATCCTGACTATCAAGTTTGACTCAGCGATTCTGTTGTGGCGGTTGTCTCTTCATAGAGAGGATAATAAGTGAAAGAATCACTCAAAGTTTTCTCCATTCATTAAACAAATCTGTTGTATTACTTGGAGAACTGTGCCAGATGTCTTGGCTACTTTTATTATTCCTTTGGCGCGTTTGGATTCGTTTTGAAGCTTAACTCTGAATCCCTAATTGCAATATAATAAAAAATCTATATATTTTTCTTCCTTTGATTTATTGTAAAGACCAAACTTACTGACAGGATACTTGCTGCAATAGAAACAGATACTAGGAATAGTTCACACAAAATGACATTTGTCATATTTTTTTCCAAACCTGTGTTACTTTATTGTGAAACACAAAAAGAATAATGGTGGTGGAGGGATGCAAAAAACTTGAGAAACGAGTCAGGTATGAATATATAGGCCTTCTCTCAAGACGATTGGGTAGATCATTTGAACATTTTCTTTATAAATGTTCTAAATGTTACAAACAAACTTTGTTTATTAAACATAATTTAAACCACTGTGTCGATTCGACTCTAACAACCTATATGCAGAAGGGCATTTCAAAAATACCATGGTGTCCAAAAATGTACCATGGTATTTTTGAAAGCACTTTTTTTGGAATTTTTTTTTTTTTTTTTGTAGCGGAAAACCAAATCCTATGATGCATAGAGGTCATTTTTATTTACAGGTTGTAAATTTAAAACAGGACGTAAACTTAAAACAGGAGATCAAGTTAATATGGTCCTTTGTTTTAAGTATTTCAAAGTATTCCAAAGTATTTAGATTAAGTTACTAAACTTGAGTAATGTAACGAAATATGTTACAAATTACTTTTTAAAGCATGTATTTTGTAATCTGTAGTGAAATACATTTTAAAAGTAACCTTCCCAACCCTGTGAAATCTGAAGAGAAAAAACAGAATATACATGAAATCAGGACCTGACTCCCTCAATATCTTCATTGTATCACAGCACATAAATAAACATTGAATATGAATATGACCATATATCAATCTGCTGCGTAACCAATCCCTTTTTCCACAATGCATTCCAGACACACCTTTCCCAAGAGAAGGAAAGTTCTATCACTGCCTACTATTACATCAATAGCAGTTTAAGTTTTTCAATGAATAGTCTTTTCTTCTTTTAATGTACTAGACAGATATAACTTGGCGTGACAGTGAGGCACACAGTGGCAGTTACAGCGGTTCAGAACAGCTGGCTCAGCAACTGTTTCTCTGATGAAATGTTTCTAGAACAGTCTTCTTGTTTGACAGCCCTTATGAATCAACTGTTCTGGGCACTTCAGTAAATTAAAAAATGAAAAACTTGGCTCTGTCAGACTTACAGTCAACACAGGGAACTTATTGTAAGACAAATAAAGGAATAAATAAATATTGGCATCCATTTTTTTCCAAGCAGAGTTCTGAGCATGTTTCTGACCATATTACGGAGCCCCACACATGACATAAGAAAAAAAAATGGCTGCGCCTGAAAGCTGAAAAATGCTGCCTCCACTGTCAGGATACAGAGGTAGGCAGCAAGGCACGTCCAAATCCAATTGGCCACATCCCCGACTACTGAGATACCTTCATCTGACGGATTTTTGAAGGCAGCACAAATGTATCCTTTTCTGCCTTTGATATCCCACAATCCTGTGCTTCCCATTATGTGAAAGTTTAAATGTACTAAATATGCTGTCTGAAAGTTGCAGTTGGTTGTCAGTTTGTGTGTAATGTACATTTTTTACCAACTTTATCCACTTTTTCTAGTGAGAAATTACTGTTGTAGTAATTAAATGTTCACTTTATCACCAAAACTCTATTTTGTTGTAGATCATTAAACCATTACACTCCCTCAGAAGTCTGTCCAAAATCCGTTTCGTGAGGCACCTTCGCACGCCTGCAAAGTCATTGCCATAGGGCAGTGAGGCAACAAGTCAGCTGACTAAGCTTTCAGGCGCACCCAATATGTATATCGTTGCCACAAATGAATATTTAGTTCCCAAGACTGACTTATACGTCAGCACATTTTACTAATTCGTTACCTCATTTTAAGTAAATCGTAAGCACTACATAATAATTTCTCTCATTTTACTAAATCGTGGCTTTAGTTCCCTTATTTTAGTTAAATCAAAACGAGCAAACAAACTACTTCAGTGTGGCAACAATTGTCATGTGCTCTGTGTGTGTCCTTGGACTTTTATGTTTCCTGTGCTTTACTAATTCTGTAGTCAGTTTAAAGTCTTTCCTGTTGATTAGCTCTCCCCATGTGTTTCCTATTAGCCACTCCTTCTTGTTATCTTGTTAAGCTTGTTTCCCTGGTGTGTATATAAGCCCTTGTTACTGGGTCAGTCATTGTTTGATGTAAAGTTCCTTTTCCTAGTGTTCTTTGTGTTTTTGTTTGCTTTATTTATTAAACTATCCTGCGCCTAGATTCACATCTCTGCCTGCTTTCTTTGCCTGCAAATGACAACGATTTATTAAAACGAGAGAGCAAATTCCTAATTTGTGGCCATGTTATATATTTTTGTCCACGTGTCATGTACGGGGCTCCATACAAAATAAATGAAAAATATCATCAGATGTTTGCTAAATATAAAACAAACTCTTTTGGGGATGCCATCAAAAAAGGTTCATAAAACTTCAAAATGTCTATACTGCTACACAAGTGAATTAATCACAATAAAACTAGATTGTCACCATTATTATCAACAAAGCTGTCTGCACTGCAAGTGTGCAATGTCGGATTGCAAATTAAATTGAAAGATTGGACGGGTAAACAAGTACGGAATGATGTACAGTCAGCTGATCATTATCATTAAATAAGCTCCAGCAGGGTGATCAGGACCCTGACACAAAATAGTGATACGACAGACATGAAAGTATCACTGCTATGCACAAAATCAGCTGCTTATCACAACAATTTAGGTTCATTATACAAAAATATTCATACTATTGATTAATCTGAATCTGGTATTCCAGAATGCTGTAAGAAATAAATAAACCAGGGTCATTGGAAAAGCATGCCTGTGGTGAAATTTCTGCAAAATGATATTTCGTTGCCCAGTGAGCTGCGCTAAAAGTGTGTTCAGATTTATCTGGCAGCATTTTATTACATTGGCTGTTCGTACGTACTGTGGTAGTTCAGAAATGAAATGTCCAGAAAGTGTCAGTAAAAAGGTTAATGCTCTATCACATTTGAAACTAAACCTTACCAATAATGTTGACAATAGCAAGTGTGAGATAAAAACATATGCTGAAGCAACCATGCCATTTTGTCTTGCTTCTACAAGTTCTTGAGCCGTTTTATCATGATTTATGACTCGTGTTTCACAGGACTCGTATCCAAGCGCTTCACATCACAAGTGTAGTGCTGTACCAGGTACCGAGCAAGATTACCAAGGCAAAAAAGCCATACATACGGAGCTGGTTATGTGATGCAAACTGTATTAGTTTACAATCGTTAAAGGGGGGTTATAATGCTATTTCATGCATTCTAACTTATTTACACTATAAAAGAGTTCTCATGCTAAACATGGACAAAGTTACAAAACACGAGTTGGACGTATGACGGAGTTTTTCTGTGCCAAAAATACTCTTCCAAATCCTCTTAAATTTCGGGGTCTTTTTTCGAGTATGTGCCTGTGTGACATCAGAAAGGTCGTAATTCCTTGTACGGCCACTTCTCCTGGAAGTGCCCACATCGACCAGAGCGAGAGAGCAAGAGCACGGCCATCAACATGCTTCGTTTGGGTTTACGGAAGTCACCGGCAACCCTGCACAGGACTTGCTCGAGAAAGATTTGTCACTTTGTTTTTGGTTGTGAGGGAAAGATAACCTTGCTTCCCAAAGAACCCAGTGTTCAGTGGAGCTGAGAGATTTGTGCTCACGCATTACATTATTGTGTGTGTTTAAATAAATTTGTTTAGCTGACCATTGATAGCTTGCAGACGATCGCTACGCAAAAGCTGCGCATGCTCGTCATTCTTTAGCTCTGCTCACACGGCACGCCTCCAGGCGCTCGGCTGTTTTCGAAAAGACTCGGTACAGCGCATATCTTTTATAAATATGATAAAACTAAAGACTTTTCGGTGATATGAAGGATGCTATTCTATAGGTACTCAAGATTAACATGAGATTGGCAGAAACTGTGTTTGATATCCCCCCCTTTAAAGTGTTTTGAGGCCATAACAAGGTATTGTTCAAGGAACTGTGTAAAAATATGCCTTTATTAATCAATAATCTGCCCCTAATCATAATTTGTGTGAAAAGGAATAAAAGCTGTTGGTGTTTTACTGCTACTAATGTTAATTTCAGCTGAAAACTTCAGTGAATTGTATGCAAGTTTTTGGAGTTTTGCAAAAATGTTTTCCACTTATGTTGAGTGAACAGACATGAAATATTGATTAGATAAATTATTTCATTAGCTTGATAGTATATCCTTTTAGTGCTTGTAAGAATAACCATGGTAAAACATTACAGCAAGTATTTCCACAAAGATGTGGCAGGTGGACAGTAAGATCTGGAAAGCTCCCAGACCACAGCACCCCTAAGTCATGGTTGGGAAATTCAACACATATCTGATGAACAACACAGGGATTTACATGCCAGAGCTGGAGTTTTTCTGCATGGGAAACAGGCCAGCCATTATGGTGTTGAGAGGTTTCATCAGAGTTTCATCTGTGCACCCAGTGCCCCTTAATCTACTTCCCATGGTGAGTCCATTCAGATCAGCATGTAGGCAGACTGTGGGAACAGAGGAGACCACCAGTGGCCTACTACGACTGGGACACTCGACCATACAGATGAATGAAATGTTTCATTGTAATCAGAAGATAATAGGCACTGTCACTCACATATGTCTGTTATGAACATCCACAACAACCCATGAGACCTTATGAGCAACTCAACAACATATATAAAATTTACCACAAAAAAACTGTGGTTTAACCTACCACTATCATGTAAAAAATGGCACAAGTGGCACTAATGTGGACTTCGGTCTCGTGGTCTTCGCTCATGTGCATCCGTGAAGTCTATGCAGGTTGTCCCATTTGTTATTTTAGCTTTCAAAAGTGTGCTCACGAGCACCTTTGTAATTGCACAGGTGTAGCAGACTATTACCCAGAACACCATGTGTCAAAGTATAGATTCAAAAGAGGGCTGAGAGGACTGAAGATTCTGGGAGTTTCTTAGACTCTTTGCAGAAGATTCACAGATTATGGTTTTACAAAAAAAAAACTAAAGAATTCAGAATTAAAATTTCCTGATAATTTGCTCACCCCCATGTCAACAAAGATTTTTATATCTTTCTTTCTTCAGTCAAAAAGAAATTAAGGTTTTTGAGGAAAACATTCCAGGATTTTTCTCCATATAGTGGACTTCACTGGGGTTCAACGGGTTGAAGGTCCAAATTGCAGTTTCAGTGCAGCTTCAAAGAGCTCTACATGATCCCAGACGAGGAATAAGGGTCTTATCTAGCGAAATGATTGGTAATTTTCTAAAACAAAATAAAAATGTATATACTTTTTAACCACAAATGCTCGTCTTGCACTAGCTTTGTGATGCGTCACGCATTACGTTGGAAAGGTCACGCATGATGTAGGTCCGGTACCGAGCAAGTGTTTACAAAGCGAACGTGCAAAGACTAAGTCAAACGACCTTTACAGGAAAAGGTAAAACAACGATGTCGGTCGATTTTAAAGTTGGAGGAGAAAATGAGAGGAGTTTTTCACCGATACTTCCGGCAACATTTCCAACGTAATTTAGTAATGCGTGACGCATCGCAAAGCTAGTGCAAGACGAGCATTTGTTATTTAAAAGTATATACATTTTTATTCATTTTTAGAAAATGACTTGTTCCTCGGCTGGGTCATGCAGAGCCCTTTGAAGCTGCACTTAAACTACAATTTGGACCTTCAACCCGTTGAACCCCAGTGAAGTCCACTATATGGAGAAAAATCCTGGGATGATTTCCTCAAAAAACATAATTTCTTTTCGACTGAAGAAAGAAAGACATGAACATCTTGGTTGACATGGGGGTGAGTAAATTATCAGGAAACTTTAATTCTGATGTGAACTAATCCTTTAACTTGGTAAATTGTTCTCCCTTTGGATTTTGTAGGGTTGTTCTTTTTTTGTGATTACACTATGGTTGAGGGAGTTAATGGAGTCAGCATGCTATTGTCATTGGGTATTTGCCTCCTAGTCTTCAGAATCACAGAAAGGGTAGAGGAGACTGGCCTTGGGTCATTATTGGACAGAGTGACTAATGACTGAGACAAATCATTAAAGCTGAATGTGGAGAATGTGGCCAGTCAACCTGACACTCCCCATTTCCAACCAATATAAGAAGGGACAAAAGATCTCATTAGAGAAATGATGGGAAAACAGCATTTTACTTAAAAAGCCAAAGAATGTTGTCCCGTCTTATTTTCGGGCATGAAAGGCAATTCATTGTTCTGAGAAAGATTTGAGTTTGATTAGTCCAAGCATGCCACAGTAATCAAGGTCGTCAGGTTTATAGTCTGTTTGAGCAGAATTCCCTTACAAACAATGGACATTAAAACATAGCTTTCTAGAAGTCAGAATGGGAATCTATGATTATCTTTACTCAATCAATTAAACAGGTTTATTTGTATAGAAAAGGTAAATACTAATTCTAAATCTGCATTGTCAATTCATGCAGTTTTATTACACACTAAATGTAATATAATGCACAAACATTTATTTTCAGATGTTAAGAGTTCACGTAGATTGACAGACTCCAGCAGTTATAATTAACAAGTAAATTAAACAGAGAGAGAGAGTGTGTGCGTGTGTGTGTGTGACATATCAGGACACAAATTTGTATAATGACATGGGTATGACATAGGTATTACAAGGAGAAGCTGACTTATGAGGGCATTACCCCATGTCCCCATTTTTCAAAAGGCTTATAAATCATACAGAATGAGTCTTTTTGAGAAAGTAAAAATGTGCACAGTTTCCTGTGATGGGTAGGTTTAGGGGAACGCCTATGGAATGTCCCCACAATTCACAAAAACAAACCTGTGTGTGTGTGAGCACGTTTTTTTGTGATTTATGAGGACACAAATTTGTATAATAACATGGGTATTACACTGGTATGACGACGTAAACATAAAATATGAGGACATTTCATGAGTCCTCATATTTAAAATAGCTTTAAAAACATAGTAAACAATGTGTGAGGTCCAGTTTATAAATCATACCAAATGATGTTTTTTTTTTTTTAAATGTCAAAAATGTGAGGGTTGTGTTTATGGGTAGGGTTAGGTTTGGGGAATAAAATATACAGTTTATACACTATAAAAATCATTATGTCTATGGAAAGTCCCCATAAAACGTGTGAAACCCAACATGTGTGTATGTGTGCTTGTGTATGGGCGTATGTGTGTGTTTGCATGTGTGTGTGAGAGTGAATAATCGGGTATCGTTCAACTCCCCAAACCAGATTGCTCTGCTCATTCTTCACATTCAGATGCATCTTTACACCTGCACATATCCATTTTCTCCCCCCTGTCAAAAAACTCCACCCTCTTCATCATGACCATATAACAGATGTTTTCAAACAAGCCATCTAGTTTGCTGCTGTCTAAAGACCTGTTCACCTCAGAAGAACCATCTGAAGATCTCACCTTTTAGAATTCAGTTTGCTCTCTGCTTTACACATTGTGAACATGATGAACAGAATTGTGCTTGGAGTCATTGCAGTGATTGGATTCTTCGCTCTATGTAAGTCTACAAAGAAATAGGGGCCTTTTTTTAATTAGATGCATGTAGGGGGGAAATGAAGCAATATATCAGGTCAACAATTTGTAAAAACAAAATTGTATTTACATTTTAATTTATTTTAAATAGGTTGATTAATGTCTTTAAACTCAGCTGATAGTGAAATATGATTTGTTTAAAACATGTAGATAATGACTGGTAACTAAAACGGTTACATTAATAAAATACTGAAAATTTTATTAAATTTTTCTTGGTCTACAAAAGAATATAATGTACTATCATTAAACAATGTGGAATGTTTTTGTATTAAAATTTTTTTAATTTTGATATATAGTTCTAGATTACACAAAAACAGTGTACGCTTCAATCGATCATACAATAACTAATTGTATTCTGATACCAAGTCATTGTGATTTTAAATTGATTTACCCAGACCATTTTTGGGGGGATGTTTCCAAAAGTTTATAAGAATGTTTATTTCATTTTATTCTCTATCTGTGTTTCTCAAGCTGAAGCTCTGACATGTAATTCGTGCAAAGTGGGCGTTCTAGGCAAATGTTTGTTAAGTTCCAAAGTGGATTGCACCACCTCGATGAACAACTGTTTCTCTGCAAAAGCAGGTCAGACAAGACACACACACACACGCACACACACACACACACAGACATTAGTGTCATCATTTAGTAATGGTTGCAATGGTTTTACATGGAGTTGAGGATATTTGCTAAAACCCAACCCTAAACCTCACACAAATCAGTTTATATTAGTACTGTAGTAAAAATATATTGCTCTTTCATATAGTTGATTCATAATTCATTATATTTGCAACAATTTGCAGGAAATTCCATAGAACCGTATTGTTTTATATATAACATAAAGATAATTATAAAGACTACAGACTAACCCTGCCTGTAAAAGGAAACAAAAAATATATATTTATCAGTTTTAATTGTGAATCATTTGTACCATTGAAGAGGCAAAGGTGGATTTTGTCAGATTTATACAACTTTTTTAAACAAATTTATTCTAAACAAAGTCACATGTTTAACTATTTTACATAATCCAGGACTTCTTAAATATGTAACAGATTGTTGGAAGTTAAAGTAAAATTCTTTGGTCGATTTTTAGAAAAAAATGGCCAGGTTTCATAGAGAGGGCTTTGATTAAGCCAGGATTATAGGCCTTCATTTTAGTAGCTTTTATAAATGTGCCTTTGAAAAAAATATTACTGGTGATACAAAACAATGACACAAACATATTTTAAAATATGTCAGTGCAAGTTACTTTCAGTTACAGTTTTTTTTTTACAATCGCTAGGATCCATTTCTCAAAACTTGGTCACTTTTTCAAAACTCTTCTCATAAATGGGTCCTAGCAACTGTAAAAAACTGTAAAACAGCACAAACATGCATTTTAGTCTGGGATTAGGCTTAAGCCTTATCTGTGAAACCAGGGTACTATTTTTATTTTCTTCTAAAGTAGTAGTAAACATTAATAATATTAATAATTCACATGAAAACAAAAGTCAAATCCTGACATGTTGCTTCTGGTGTTCTCTATTGTATAATACTTCACAGAGTTCAATGTGACTGGTTTTCTGAGCCTGTCCACGAGTGGATGCACATCTGATTGCAACAGCACCAGTGGATCCATCTTGGGTGCGGGATACACAGTGACCAAATCCTGCTGTACCACAGATCTGTGCAATGGAGCAAGTGCTGTCCAGCTGTCCATGGCTGGGGCTCTCAGCGCCGCCCTATTGGCCTCCATCTGGAGCAGTTACATTCTGTAGATGTAACACCTTGTGTTCACTATAACTTCTTAATCCCTGAATCAATATAAATGTAATCTAGAGTGCATCGATCCCATAACTTTCTTTAATTTTAATTGTTGTTGAACTCTGTTTACTTGTGATGCAGTGATAATGTTTTTATTAAAATTTACATACAGTGCAAAACATTACATTTTCAACACTCTTGCTTGTGTTATTTTTAATGAAACCTGCATGCTCTCTTTGGAATGAGGTCAAACAGAAACATTACAGCAATGACCTTATGTCATTTGTTTGGGGTATTTGTTAGTTGCATAAATTAAAATTAGGTAATGTAATAAGAATTCAAAATAAACAATTGTATATATTTACAAATTAACATTAGTCTATATTAATAAATTCTTTTAAAAAAATGATATATTGCCTTATTTAACCTTATTGTAAAGTGTTAACATTATTTTGTATCTATAATTCCTCATCTATAATCTACTTATTAATTATAATGCAATAATGATCTCATTCTTTCTTAATGGTTTCTTTAACGTTATTTCTTTAAGATTTTAACTATACAAAACAAACCACAAGGATCTCATAACATACAACAAATACCTAAAGTTTTTTTTGAGATATATCATCATCATCATCATCATCATTATAATTAAAATCTCGATTAATTCACTGAATTTAATGACATGTGAACTGCCGTTTGAACTTTGACACGAACGCTAGCCCCAGGTAAAAATAAAGTATACGTGAATGCACTAAAACTTTATTTAAGCAAGTACATTTGTAGTACATTGTTATTTTTTTGTGCTAAATAAAATTGTAAAAGCTATACATTATAAATACAATGTATATTTCTATTTCAGTAGTACTTCAGTGCACTTGAAATAGTATACTAAATTCCACTAATACTTAAATTGTTTTTTAGTGCATTAAAATAAAGTATACTACCGCAAAAATATACAGTTTTATTAGTGTATTTCTTAAAAGTGTGCTTTTAATGCTTTAAAATTTGTTAAATCTTAGTAGACTTTTATATAGCAATCCTAAATTTAAATTAAACAGATTTTATTAAAAATATATTACTAATGTACTAGTTATAAGTACATTTTCCCAACTGTGATACTTAGGTACACTTAATATAAATGCACTAATGTTCACTAACACTTAAAGCTGATTTTAAGTGTAGTCAGATAAAGTAAACCAAATATACATAAGTATAAACAAAAAAAATACAGTAGAAATGTATTAATTACAAGTAAAACACCATTAACATATACTTAACTACATCATATAAAAGGGAATATTAAAAGTGTCACACTTGCTGTTTATATAATCCAGTAGACGAGAGGAAAATAAAGCAAAAGGAGATTTAATGAAATGAGTAACACACTTAGCTTACAATATCAACATCAACGCAAGACAAAGGACTGAAGAAACTGAGGGCTGAAATACACAGGAGTGGTAATCAACAGAACAACGAACAGGTGAGGACTAATCAGTAACCATAATAACAAACAAGTAGCGGGAAAACTGATAACAAAGAAAACTAGGTCAAACCAAAACACGGGGTGCTTCTCATTTCTTATTTGTGCATCCTCGTTTCCTTTCCTCATGTCTCAGCTCCACCCCCGTAGGATGTAAGAGGAGCATGCAAGGAAAGAAAACGAGGACGTAGGAATCGAAGGAAATGTTCTTTGTATATTGGAATGTTCTTGATCACTCAGGCGTCACTTCAAAGCGTCATCAACTGCACTCGAGGGATCTTACCTTCATGTTGTTAAAGTTTGGTTATTTAAAAAAAAATCATAATAAATATTAATAATGCAAGATGTCCCGTTAAAATATGTGAGATGTAAAACTAGTAAAGAGTACATTTAAATTACTGTTGACAGATGAAACAGGGGAGGAGAATGCATATGTGCGTCAGGTTTCTCAATGAGAAAGACTTCCACAAAGGATACACCTGTGTATCCTCGCACATAACTCCTCGGGAAGCTTCCCCACTCTTCGTTCCTCACCTCCTCATGTTGCAATTAGAGAATTGACCTTTCGCTAAGCCAAGCCCGAAAACCGCCACAGGCCAATCGTGGTTTAGCAACCGTAACTAGGCGCGGGAGGTCTGTCAAGCTTTCGAGCGAGGGAAACATGCCAACAAGTGTTGTGCGTATGGATTGTGTAAATCTGATACCCGGTATCCTAAAAGTTTGGACGAAGTGGTGGAATTTTTTCCCTTCCCGAAACCTAAAACCCAAGGGGAGAAATACCGGCGTTCTGAATTGTGCAACACTGTCAGATTTTGCTACCTCGCATTGAAACAGTGGGTAGCAAAATCTGACAGCGAAAAATACTACCTATCAGATACCCAGCTTGATATTAATGTGTTTTATGGCTTTATTAACATCTACACCTACCCCAACCCTAAACCTACCCTTATAAAAATGCAAGTACAGTAGTGTTAGCACAATATGATATAGCATTAATCGTTAGAACAAGTATAAATCGATAGCGAAAAATGCTACTTATCAGATTGTGCTTTATAATGCCTGCACCTACCCCAACACTAAACCTACCCTTACAATAATGCAAATACAGCAATTTTGTGTTATTATGACAAAAATGATGTAATATTGATGTGCACACGTGCAGTAAGTCCGAGTAGGACAATCTAACAAGTAGGATGAAATGTCAGGACACCTGACATGGATCAAGCAGTGTGAAAGGCCTCATTCACAACTAAATGTCGACAGGATTAACAAAAACACCTACGTTTGCTCCAAGGTAAGAGCACGCTAATGTTAGCTAGCTAGCTAACTCAGCACATCATTGCTTGGAAATAATGACGGTTCTTTGTTCATAATGCATATATTTAAATGTAAAATAAGATGATTAAAGGCAAGACGGAGGCTGACTGACATACTTTAAACAATATTTTAGCATTTTGTTAATGGACGGCCTACCCCTGAGTACCCCAATCCGATCGCGGCTCTCCCGGGGTTAGTTCTAGGGAGGGAAGATCAGGGGGCTTGCCGGAGATCTCCAAGGAAAATGTCGTGGATATATCCCTCAAATGCATACTGCAGTCCCTTTTGTTTTGCTCTCTCAGATATTTCACCTGTTCGCCAAAAATTACTAATTATCTCCTTGGGAATGTCTGACACCGGTGCATACATACTGTAAAAGACTTGCCAGGCGCGAAAGCTTGACAGGCGTAGCAACAGTAACTAAGGAGGGCGGGGCTTAGCGAAGGGTCAATTGAGATGTCCTACAAGATGGCTGAGCTCGATCGGTTTCCAGGTCATAGGATGGAGGACGGAGGAGCGAGGAAACGAAGAGTGATATTGAGAAGCACCCAGGGACATGAATTCAAGCAAAACAGAACATACATGTGACATTAGCCCCCCCTTCCGAAAGGCGCATCCTCGCACCATGAAAAAAAAAAAAAGTCCAACAGTTGCTCAGTACAGTACTGGTACCTGCACATAAAACCTGACGCACATACATCTTTTTCTTTAGGCCCCATGCCCCAAACTACTTGATGTTTCTGTTTAGATCAGAGTTTGTGTTTGTCCCCAAATAAAAATTACTCTCCCTAAAGAGAAGAGAATATCAGGTCTTTAACGAATGCTTTTATTGATAAAATCAAGTGATAAGTGTAATGACAGCTTCTCCAGAAGAGCAGTCATGTCTTTCTTTTGTCTCTAGACCCTTCAGAAAGGTAGGGTTCCCAGTTATACGTCCTCTGTGTGTGTGTGTGTGTGTGTCTGTGGGTGTGTGTGGGTGTGTGTGGGTGGGTCTGTGTGTGTGGGTGTGTGTGTTTAGCTGTGTCTTCGATGTCGTAGCAGCTGGCTGCAATCTGTCACTTACACACTGTAAAATTTCTTCACCTCTGTTTTAGTTTTGCAACTAAACTATTTAACAATTTACAATAAACATGACTCCAGTGTAAATAATGGACAGTTTGACTAAATTCTTATATGATGGTATGAATAATTATACATCACAGTAATGTTTTTGATCACAAAATAGTTTTGTTTTTGTTTTTTGTTTTGCTGGAAATTCAACCCCAAATTCTTCTATATCACATAACCATATATGTTTATTTTTCAAAAAATATAGTGATTTAAATACCTATTACACGATACTGCAATCTACTACTGCTACTACCAGTACAGCAATACTACTGTCGAATTGTAGATATATTCATCCTGTCCACCAGTGACTCAGCTAATACCTGTTTCAGATTGCTGCTTCATCACTGAAATGGGGAAATGGCCAGACTCAGCTGTTTCTGCTCATCAGTTTAGTCATGCAGAAGTTTCCATCTTTCCATTAGAAATATACCACAGCCATAACCTTTCACTAATTCTCAAAGTGTTACACAGTCCAAAAGCATCCATGCCAAAGCGGCAGCAGCTGTGATGTGTCCCAAACACTGCATGCTCAGTAGAGAGTTCATAATCATGAGCTGTGCAACTGTTTTAGACATTTACCAGAATGATTCTCAGTGTGATCACTTCAGTTGTCTGAAATGATCTACACTGACAAAGCTTGTGTCAGATGTCTTGTGTTGGGTATTGCACTGTGGTGTGATGTGTGCGTTGGGGTGCGATGGGTGTGTTCGGTTAAATTGGATTGCAATGCGTTTGCTTTGGGTTGTGTGTTATGTTGAGTTATGCTTGAGTGGAATGCTGGTGTGTTGTTTTATGTTGGGGTATGGTGGGTGTGTTGGGTTGTATGGGGTGTGATGTTTCTGTTTTGGGTAGGAATGTGTCACAATACTCAATTAACTCACTAGGACCCCAACAACCAACTAGTTGAATAGTGGAATCAATTTAATTTAATATGCTTTAAAAGAATCCATGTGCAAATTCACATGTCGTCAACACCATTGCTGAGTATTTTCTATTTAAAACTGCAGTGAAACAAAGACAGTCTCAAACCCGTGCTTTGAAATCACAAACTACCTTGTAATCAATCACGTCAGGGCAGGCTTTAGCATATCATTAACGCCGAACTAGCAGAGGAGTCTCGAGAGAAGCCAGGTTATCTTGGTATATTTTTCTGTTGATGTGAAAAATTTTATAGATTTAGCAATATGGCGGGTGTATGATGTATATTACGATGTTATGATTAACTATATGCCTTTCTCCACTGATGTTCTGAGTTGTTCAAAGCATTTGTAAGGATACTGATTGTTAAAAGGCAGCTGTCTGACTCTGAGATGGCGAATGGGAACCTGGTTTGTGTAACATTAGCAACACATTATTAGCTGTTTGATAACATAGTCAAGCAAAAGGCTAATCATGTTATGTGTCCGAAGTTGTAAAGAGCCATACCATTGTGCAGCGTTTACCTCAGTACGTTTACCGAGTTCATCTCTGAGCTGGTGTGAGTGAGTGGAGGCGGGGCTAATTAGCATATTCATGCATCCGCGTAGACTAAATGAAGCAAGGGTGTAGAGTTACATTCAAGCTATTTTGGTGATCAAAGATGAGTTTTAAAGGTGCAATATGTAACAATTTTGCAGTAAAATATCCAAAAACCACTAGGCTAGTGTTACATATTTTGTTCACTTGAGTACTTACAATATCCCAAAAGTTTCCAACTATTTGTAAATCCTGAGAAAATTGCAATTTTAACCAAGGCTCCAGGACGTGTGAGGAGTCGCCTGTCAATTGCGTCATACCTGCGTTACCCTCGGTTTCCGATTTTATTTTGTACCATGGAAACACCAAAGACGCTTTAATATATTACATGTTTTATTAGACAATGGAACAACTGTTTTGATATATTTATAAACAGAAAACTATTTATTGTTATATAGCTCAACACGTTTAGTCTTATTGATTAAATCTAATTTTCTTGATTTTTTGCAGGTACCCTGCTTACCATGCCTCAGAGAAAAAAGTAATACAGCATTTTCTCCATCATACAATACGTTTTAAAATTAATTGCATGCCATTTATCAACACAAGCCATCCAGCATTTAATATGATATTCTGATATCAATCTATCTTACTGCAGTGTGCAACAAGTGTCTCACAGCAGCCACCGAGCGAACGCACAGAGTAACGTTATAACATCATTTTCAGCACACTTAAATGTATCTAATATGATAAACAGCTCTGTGTTACCTCATACTCATGACCGGAAAAGCGGAAGCGGCGCCGTCTACTGTGTCATAATAAAAGTCCCGCTGCTCGTGAGGCGTGTGTTGCGCAATCGCTCCAGCGGCCTCGTTCAGCTCCACAACATTCGGTCCTGCTCTGCTTCATTCTACAGTAACGTTAATAATCGCATCCATGAACATGATTTGTTCCCAAGTCCTATCCCAATTCTTTTCCACCGTCCGTTGAGGTGAAGACCACATGTCCCAAGATTCCGCACTTAAACTTAAAAATATTACATAGTGCACCTT
Source organism: Hypophthalmichthys molitrix (assembly GCA_037950675.1). NCBI lineage: Eukaryota > Metazoa > Chordata > Actinopteri > Cypriniformes > Xenocyprididae > Hypophthalmichthys > Hypophthalmichthys molitrix. The sequence continues at coordinate 5,648,868 of CM075500.1, read as the reverse complement.
TAAGGGATAAAATTATTGACTACAGGGGGACTTTAACATTTCCAAACATCCAATTTTGCATTTAATTGTAAAGATCTAGTGAGATTTTTGTATGCGCAATGAATCCGGCACCAGATGGTATGATCCACAGAGAGATCTGATCTCACCATCATTGAGTCAGTCAGGGATTACATGAAGAGACAGAAGAAACTGAGACAGACTAAATGTATACAAGCTGTGGTAACAACTCTTAAGTTGCTTGGAGAAACCTTTTATTTTGTCCGATTGTACATGCATTTACCGTTAATGAGACAAGTGCAACTGCTCCCATCTATGATCAAACGCATGTGGAGAAATCCAGACTGACAAAGAGGACTGGAACTCTTTCAATAAAGTCTATGAGCAGAATATTGCTATCAAAATTAAAACATGTTTGCGAGTTTATTTTACATTTGGTGTTCCTAATTGTACATGCACAAATATATACAAAATATATTCCTTGATACTCCTCTTTTGGATACTGACTGATATCGATTCTCGAACAGACTGCATAGATGCACTTGTCAGAAAGTGAGAGCCTAACCAACATCCCATCAAATACAAATCTACAGATGTGTTGGTATTAAGCAAAAATCAGTCTTTGGATATAACTGCATTCAGTTTCAGCCCAGGCCTCTCTCTAGGGCTTAAAATATGCCCACACCTGAGGAAACCAACACACAACTAGGAGCCAACATTCTCCCAAAAAGAAAAGAAAAGGGGCCTCTAGCGATCTCTCTCTCATGTTACATGAGCACAGATGGCCTGGTGTACATATTCCCTGATTTCTCCTGTTCCAGTGTAAACAAATGCCAACCTGCTCATCGACCACTCTTGGTACTCACAGCATCAGAATTAATTTTTTTTCTTTTGTGTGATCTCCTGTTAATAGAGGACAATAGTCGATAAGCAACCACAGGAAGCTGTAAAAATGCCAGGAAGGAAGACCTTTTGTCTGGCATTGAAGAGAAGCTACTAAAGTGTAAGTGTATGGCATCTGCTAGGATTTCCTGAGATAAAGGTACACAATAGTCGTGCACAACACAACCAGAGGAAAATTATTTAACTGTGCAAAGGCTGATCATTCTAATTCATTCTGTCTAACATCATCTTGTTATTAAAGAAGTTAACTTTTAACACATTTCTGTGTGAAAACGGCCTCACCTCTGACGGGGAAATGCAGTCATGCAGCACAAATAGGCTTTCAACACCAGAGCCCACTGCAGTCTCACCACCAGAGTTGAGCTCCATTCACACACTGATATGAGAATGTTGGACAGAATGAGGTACAACTCAAAATGTGTGTACATGTCAGTGCACAGTATTAAAATTACAAAAATGTACCGATAGCCTCGTGGGCAGCACCGACACATAGTGCCGTTGCACTTTGGCCGACCTGACTTCGAGTCCTGGCTTGTGGACATTTACAGATCCTGTCCCCCTCTCTTCCTGTCTGCTTACTATTATAATAAAGGCAAAAAAAAATTACAAAAATATTCTAATGTATTCTCATATTAAAATTAGGATTGTCACAACTGAAGCAATAAGACAGATCCTCATCAGGCTCTCTGTAATATATTCCCTCATTTCCTGTCCTTGGTAGACTCCTCTGTGTACTTAACCTTAACCCCACAGAACTGATCCTCTTTTCGGGGTAAACAGAGAAAATACCGGCAAACTGCTGAAGAATTCCAAGCAGCCAATGTGCTGATCAAAACAGACAAATCTACAATGGCAAAAAGAAGTTTGGAAACTCTCAGCCCAAGTCAAACGTAACCCGCAATTTATCTAACAACAAACATATCGAGAAAAACTTTGTGAGTTGTTTTGGTAAAACATTAGGTCTGTACAAACATTTTTTTTGCATGTAAAAAAAAAAATAGGAAAATTTATATATATATATATGTATATATATATATATATATATATATATATATATATTTTTTTTTTTTTTTTTTTTCCAGATTTTTAAGAAGAGACAGTAGGTATGATTACATGCACTCATTTTCATAAACCTGAATGAATCCAATCTGATTCTGAACCTTTAAATTTGTAATCTAATTCACATTTTCATTTCGCCTACATGTGAAAAAAATAAACTTCAGCGCCTACGCAGAGCCTCAATCTATGGAAGCTTTTTTCCATCACTAAATTAAAAAAATTATTAAGGTAATTGCGACTTTTTATCTCACAATTCTGACTTCATTTCTTGCAATTGCGAGTTTTTATCATGTAATTCTGACTTTATATCTCTTTTTTCTCAGAATTGCGAGATATAAACTTGTATTAGTTTATATCTCACAATTCTGATATTACAACATGCAATTGCAAGTTTATATCTCGCAATTCTGAGAAATAAGTCAGAATTGTGAAATATAAAGTCAGAATTGTGAGATATAAACTCGCAATTCTGAGAAAAAACATCAGCCTTTTTTCCCTCACAATAACATGCAATTGCGAGTTTATGTCTCACAATTCTGACATTATAACTCGCAATTCTGAATTTATATCACACAATTCTGGTTTTATAACTCGCAATTCTGACTTTAGCCTATATCACGCAATTCTGGTTTTATATCACGCAATTCTGACTTTATGGCCCGGTTTCACAGACAGGGCTTAGCCTAAGCCAGGATTAGGCCTTAGTTCAATAAGAATATTTAAGTATCTTTTATAAATGCACACTAGAAAAAAACATTACTGGTGTGCATCTTAACACAAAACAATGGCACTGACATATTTTAAGATATATCAGTACAAATTGCTTTCCGTTAAACAGCTCAAACATGCATTTTAGTCTAGGACTAGCTTAAGCCTTGTCTGTGAAACCGACATACCTAAAAGGAAAACTGACAAATGTTTAGTTAATATTCAGTCTCTTCCACTGACCAGTTTGTAAGACAAACATTTAGCATGTTCATAAGAAATAAAATGTATATAAACAGAGATCATATTATAAAAGGGCTCTGGTAAACATATGCATCACACATGCACAGCATGATTGAGAAAACTGTCAAATTCCAGCATTTACATGCTTATTTTTTGTCCTATTGATCAGATTATTTCAGGTCTACACCACTCCTTTCAATATGATTGAAATTTCACTCAGATCAAGCTCAACTGGATTTACTGAGGTGTTATATAAAGGCTTTTCAATCTGATTGATCCATCAGTCCATTTACTAACTGATTATTTGGGTGCATGTATTGATAAAAAGATCTAATTCATGCACATCGACACAGACGAACAGATGCACACACATTACTGCCTACTTCTCACATTTTCACTCTCAATCTCACATGAGTAGATTTGAGAAGAACATTGTATGAAGTGTATCAGATACCACTTTCACCCTGGAAATGACCTGTGTGAGCCATTGTGCAGCCTGGCAAACACCCAGAGATTGAGCACCAGCACATTCCTATTCACATACATTATTCAATCAACCCCACAAGAATCAACAAAATCCACATTAGACTGAAAATAAATATGAAAAGGCCTACAGACATACACATCAATAGAAAGAAAACAGACCGACAAGCCTGTTCACAGGTGCAAGACATTTTCATGGCACAATAGATGCTGTAAACAGGTGTTTCTACCACACACACACAAGAAAACTCACACTTGTTCATTTCACACAACTGTTTAAACACCCTCACAAACAAACACACACACACACACACACAGAAATCCCTGTGTGTTCTATTTAGCCAGTGACCCCACTCACACTCGGAAGTAAATTATTCAGCCTTTTTGTTAATCGCAAATCGCAAACTCTTTTCAGTCAAGCAGAGAATTGGTCTCTCTAAAGCAACACATCATGTCTTTCCATCTTAACTCTAGAATGAATTAACAACTGGACTTGTTTGAAGTTAAGGTTTTTTTTTTTTCTTTTTTTTTTACATCAAATGGACCTGATAAAACATAATTATTTTACAAGGTGCCATTTTTTCTTGAATTTGTATGATCTAATTTGTATAGAAATATTAAATTTTTAGTAATCCACACCTAATCGTACCCCTAAACTGAAGCGTATGAGATCATACAAATTTATATTAATTAGCCACCAATTTGCCAAAACATAAAATAGTTGCCATGAGGGTGTGTTGGCTTGTCCATTTCAAACTAGTCCAAAAAGGAGCCCTGTTAGTGCCCCATCATGACAGATGTTTTACAGCCTTAGACCATAGCATCCCATCTTTAATTGTACCAGAGTCTGAGAGAAAGCTTTAAAGAACATGAAGAAAGCCAAAGTGACCAACCTGACTTGAAAACTATAAGCAAAGTTAAAAGACTAACTTGTATGCATAATAAATGCATTTATAAAAGACTTCCAGCCCATAGGGAGTATATTTGTATCTCTTCAGTCCAGATTTCATTCAAGGCTGTGGTTTAGACTAAACAGCACCAAATGCAATTTTCAAAAACGGTGCTTTAGAGATCACAGAAACCAGTATGATGATCTGAAGAACCTAATAATATATTATTATGGTTATTATTACTATTGTAATAAAACATCAATATTTTTTAAATCTCCAAATAACCACATAATCAACTCAAGAACCATATAAGGACCAAAAATTATTTTTTATTGTAAATGGGTGCTGAAAAGAACCACTGAAGAACATTTACTTTTAAGACTGGACTTTCTCTTTGAATTCTTTCAGTGTGAAAAGCCATTGTCCATTGGTGACTTGTCGCATCACGTTGGGTATTGTTAACTTGTCTATAAGTAATCACCAGCCTCTTCAAGCACCATGCCTTCCCCCACACGCCGCAGCCAGACGTTTACTGGACTAATCAGCCTTCGGACATAGGCTACACTTACTAACACTTAACCATTCAAAAAGCTTTTGTTTATTTCTTTATTAATTATTAGACAATTACATGCATCTGCTCATGCTTTTACAGAGGAGACTGAAGTAACACAACTGTTTAAAAATGAACGCGGCACAGGTGCAGGATGAACGGAAGATGAAGGGTCTGAAGCGCCTAAAGCGCACATCTGATCAGACTCACGATATCGAATAATCGCATCGATCTACAATAATTGATTCTACTTACATTCTTTTATCAGTAGGCTGGAGCTGCCGGTGCAAGGCGAGGGAGAATCCGAAGAGGCTGCCCGGCTGACCATTCTTCCTCAGGACGTTTTGCGTGTCCAGGTTAAATGCACTTGTAGAAGTCCATATGAGCAACGACAAAATGCACAGGCTCCGAGAGAGTCCGTCCTCAAAGAGCTCCATTACCTGTAATTAATGTGGTCGTATGAATATAGCCCTTGTTTGCAGTAGTTCCCGCTGCACTGAGAGGACAGGATCTGTAATCCGCACTGCACTGCGCTCAATAAGAGAGAGAGAGAGAGAGAGAGAGAGAGAGAGAGAGAGAGAGAGAGGGACCCATCGCCCCTCCTCTCACTACTGTCCCCTCTGCGCCCTACGTCACTATTGAGCGATGGATGCGTCTCACCCGGTCTCACCCCATCTACACGGCTGTATTTTATAAACAAGTTACAAGGTTCTTGAATTTATTACGGTTTTTGTTTGTTTGTTTAGTTAAAGTTCATATTCATAAGCGAAATGTGTGCACTTATCTCATACATTCTGGGATTTTGTTTAAAGCTTAAAGGGTTAGTTCACCCAAAAATTTAAATTCTGTCATTAATTACTCACCCTCATGTCATTCCACACCCCTAAGACCTTCGTTCATCTCAAGAACACAAATTAAGATATTTTTGATGAAATCTGTAAGGTATATGAGTGTTGATAATATAATCAACACTTTCAAGGTCCAGAAAGGTAGCCGACTAAAGACCATCGACGTGACTGCAGTGGTTCAACCTTAATAAGCGACGAGAATATTTTTATGTGCAAAAACAAAACAAAAATAATGACTTTATTCAACAATATCTTCATAACATTAAGGTTGAACCACTGCAGTCACTTCGACTGCTTTAACAATGTCTTTAGTACCTTTCTGGAACTTGAAAGTGGATGAGTCCTATACCTCAACCTCTCGGATTTCATCAAAAATATCTTAATTTGTGTTCTGAAGATGAACAAAAGTCGTACAGGTGTGGAACGATATGAGGGTGAGTAATTAATGACATAATTTTCATTTTTTAAGTGAACTAACCCTTTAAAAACTTAATTACATCTTAAAAAATTATGAAATTAATTTACAAAATTACAAATAAAATTAAAAAAAAAAAAAATCATGAACTTCTGTCTTGATCTACAATGAAATATTTTAGGAACAGGATTGAACAATCCTGTTCTCTGTGATATCCAGCTGTGTTTGGCCAGAGATAAAACAGTGGATAAAAAGTCTACACACTCCTGTTAAAACAGCTGTTTTTTGTGATGTAAAAAATGAAACAAAGATAAATCTTATCAGAACTTCTGAATGCTTAATGTAAAAATTACAACCCATACAATGCTACTGAAAACCAAAGTGACATTTCAGAGATAATAATGAACTGCATAAGTGTGCACACCCCTGAACTTATAGTTGAATCACCCTTTGATTTTATTAAAGCACTCAGTCTGTTTGGATAGGAGTCTGTCAGCTTGGCACATCTTGACTTGGGAATATTTTCACAGTCTTCTATGCAAAAACATTCCAGATCTGTTAAAGTGTGAGGGCATCTCCTGTGTACGGCCATCTTCAGGTCCCTCTACAGGATTTGTGTCTGTGTTCTGGCTGGGCCACCACCAGGCTTCAGTGGATATGGTGTTCTTTTGCTGATGTGTTGTGTTGTTCTTGCCCCAAACATACCTTTTACAGTTATGGCCAAAAATGTCAATCTTGGTTAGACCATAGCACAATGGTTTTGGGAGACTGGATATATGTTTATAGTCAGAAAAGGCTTGTGTCTTGCCACCCCATAGTGCAGACACATGGATAATGCAGGAGATAGTTGTCACATGTAGGGAGCAACCAGTGCTTGATAGAGCTGCAACTCTTTTAATGTTACTGTAGGCCTCTTGACAGTCTCTCTGACAACTTTTCTTGTTGTCTTCTAATCAATTTTGGAGGAACATCCTGTTCTTGGTAATGTCACTGTTGTGCCATACTTTCTCCACTTGTGTCTTTACTGTGTTTCATGATATATCTAATGCCTTGGATTTTTTTTTTTTTTTTTTTTTTTTTTTTTGTAGTGTCACCTGAGCGATACATTTCAACAATGAGATCCTGTTGATGCTTCATAATCTATTTGTGGCCTTTGGCTCTTATAGTAACATGCAACCAAGAAGATGTTACAGAAATATTTAAAGAACAGCTGAGATTTATTTGGAGTTCATCAAAGTCACTGCAGGTCTGTCTTCACCTTTTCACATTTCATGAGCTTGATGATTTTTTCATTCTGAACACAGCCATATACCCAATTATAAAAGGGTCTGCACACTTATGCCATTTAATGTTTTTATTTTTATCTTTTTTTTTTTTTTCTTTGAAATGTATCATTTTGGTTTTCAGCGTTGTTGCATAGTTTGTCATTTTTACATTAAAGGTGCAAAAAGTTCTATGATTCATTTTTTTTTTACTTCACAAAAAAGGGTGCCATTTGGGACAGAGCCAGTTTATTATATTGTACAGCAAAATTTAACAATAATTAGTATCATTTTTCATGACTTAAATCTGTAAAATCTGCACTTCTGCAAAGTTTACAATTTAAATTGATATTAATGGATGGAAATAAAAAAAAATCTACTCTTGACGCGACAAAAGCGCATCCATTAAAATGAGCGAATCCGTTTACTGCGAGTGCATGTCGCGTGAGGTGTAAACAGTCTAGTCAATTAGGCTAAGTGTGCATCATATCCTTCTCGTGCAGTGCAGAGGTGTGTTAGTCTGCCGCATCTGACTGATTCTTAGATTTAAGCAAAGATGGGACACCGATACAGCTGAAATGTAAGATGCGCTTGTGTTAGCCTGAGAGAAGCATCGATCCCGCTGTGTCCATATGGACGGTCGGTCGATGAAGCGTGAAGCAAATAATGTGATCCTGATAAACCAGCGCACACAGCTGAACGTCAAGAAACTGCGACATTTGTTACACGACTGGACAGTTCAAAAACACAAGGACAAGTAAGAAAGAATGTAAAAGACAACGTTAATAAATCCAATTGCATTCAATTATAGAATAGCTAAATAAAAAGATAGATAGGCTACAGGCTATATGGACAAATATATTTTAAACAAGAATAATTGATTATTCCAGGCACCCAAGACTTTTTTTTAATCTAAAATCATATTTAGTGCTGCAGAAAGTGCCATTTAAATCTCCAAAATTGATTTATATTTGTAAACATATTGTACAAATATAAAGCAATTTTGGAGTACATACTAACTTCATTATTGTTTGAAGGTATTTGCTCATCCACCATTAAAACTCCATTAGTAGGCCTATATGAAGATGCGCTTAACCTGTGTAGATAAGAACATTTTGATTTTGATAAACTCTTCCTAGTAATGAAACAACATGAGATCACACACACACACACACACACACACACAGAGACATACACACACACTTTGGGGACTTTGCATAGACATAATGATTTCTATACTGTAAAAACTGTATATTCTCTCTCACCTAGCCATATACCTACCCATCACAGAAAACTTTCTGCATTTTTACATTTTCAAAAAACATCAATTAGTATGATTTATAAGCTGTTTTCATCATGGGGACCAAAAATATCCCCACGAGGACAAAGATTTTGGATATTGCCATTTTTGCGGAGATATTTTGTCCTCATAACGTAGGGTATACATGAACCACACACACACACACACACACACACACACACACACACACCATATACAGTCATCAGTTCTCATCCAGGCTGATGCATAAAGTGCATCATCATCATCATCATCCTTTTACCACAAAGAGTATTACTGTAAATGGTCTCTTTCAGGAAACTACAGTTTTTTACGATTGCTTACACACTAAATTTAAAAATAACACACAGTTACTGAAACCTTACACTCAAGGAGCAAAACCTTATGAGCACAACTATGAGCACATTCTCAGCCTCACACTTTTTGCAAAACACTACACACATTGTTTTGCACAACACTAAACACACTTCTCTACATTATACACAGAAATAATGTCACTTCTTTGCATTTCAAGACACTGCTTTCCAAAATACCACACCTAAAACCAATTGATCAAACATCAGGTGTTCAGACACTTAGGTGCTGTAAACTCAACAATCAGGTGCAAGTACTAAAAAAAAGGCAAAAGGTGAGTTTATGTGTCTTCAACAAAATGGAAGGCAATGTTGCAGTAAGAGGGAGAGGGAGAAACATCATTGGCCACAGAGCTATTTTGAACGTCCCGGGCCAACGTAGTGGTAACATCACAATGTACAGTGGGTACGGAAAGTATTCAGACCCCCTTAAATTTTTCACTCTTTGTTATATTGCAGCCATTTGCTAAAATCATTTAAGTTCTTTTTTTTTCCTCATTAATGTACACACAGCACCCCATATTGACAGAAAAAAAACACAGATTTGTTGACATTTTTGCAGATTTATTAAAAAAGAAAAACTGAAATATCACATGGTCCTAAGTATTCAGACCCTTTGCTGTGACACTCATATATTTAACTCAGGTGCTGTCCATTTCTTCTGATCATCCTTGAGATGGTTCTACACCTTCATTTGAGTCCAGCTGTGTTTGATTATACTGATTGGACTTGATTAGGAAAGCCACACACCTGTCTATATAAGACCTTACAGCTCACAGTGCATGTCAGAGCAAATGAGAATCATGAGGTCAAAGGAACTGCCTGAAGAGCTCAGAGACAGAATTGTGACAAGGCACAGATCTGGCCAAGGTTACAAAAAAATTTCTGCTGCACTTAAGGTTCCTAACAGCACAGTGGCCTCCATAATCCTTAAATGGAAGACGTTTGGGACGACCAGAACCCTTCCTAGAGCTGGCCGTCCGGCCAAACTGAGCTATCGGGGGAGAAGAGCCTTGGTGAGAGAGGTAAAGAAGAACCCAAAGATCACTGTGGCTGAGCTCCAGAGATGCAGTCGGGAGATGGGAGAAAGTTGTAGAAAGTCAACCATCACTGCAGCCCTCCACCAGTCGGGGCTTTATGGCAGAGTGGCCCGACGGAAGCCTCTCCTCAGTGCAAGACACATGAGAAAACACCTGAAGGACTCCAAGATGGTGAGAAATAAGATTCTCTGGTCTGATGAGACCAACTTTGTGGCCTTAATTCTAAGCGGTATGTGTGGAGAAAACCAGGCACTGCTCATCACCTGTCCAATACAGTCCCAACAGTGAAGCATGGTGGTGGCAGCATCATGCTGTGGGGGTGTTTTTCAGCTGCAGGGACAGGACGACTGGTTGCAATCGAGGGAAAGATGAATGCGGCCAAGTACAGGGATATCCTGGACGAAAACCTTCTCCAGAGTGCTCAGGACCTCAGACTGGGCCGAAGGTTTACCTTCCAACAAGACAATGACCCTAAGCACACAGCTAAAATAACGAAGGAGTGGCTTCACAACAACTCCGTGACTGTTCTTAAATGGCCCAGCCAGAGCCCTGACTTAAACCCAATTGAGCATCTCTGGAGAGACCTAAAAATGGCTGTCCACCAACGCTTACCATCCAACCTGACAGAACTGGAGAGGATCTGCAAGGAGGAATGGCAGAGGATCCCCAAATCCAGGTGTGAGAAACTTGTTGCATCTTTCCCAAAAAGACTCATGGCTGTATTAGATCAAAAGGGTGCTTCTACTAAATACTGAGCAAAGGGTCTGAATACTTAGGACCATGTGATATTTCAGTTTTTCTTTTTTAATAAATCTGCAAAAATGTCAACAATTCTGTGTCTTTCTGTCAATATGGGGTGCTGTGTGTACATTAATGAGGGGGAAAAAAAAAATGAACTTAAATGATTTTAGCAAATGGCTGCAATATAACAAAGAGTGAAAAATTTAAGGGGGTCTGAACACTTTCCGTACCCACTGTATGTTGCAATCACACAGAATGGGGTCCTCCACCAGCATGCCAACTCAGTCCCTTACAACACGGCCCACATATTCACATTTTAGAAAGACTACACAAAATTGTCACAGCAGAAGTCCAAATGGATGCAGAGCAGATGAGATACATTGTCATATGGGACAATGTAAATTTCTACCCATCTGCTCTGGTCTAAAACTGGTTTCATTAGCATCCACAATTTTCACTCCAATACCGCCCACCATACTGTCCCTTCCTTAAACCTATTAAGGAGGGGTTTTTTTGGCATGGAAGGTTTACAATTTCCGGCCCTATGTCAGGATATGCTTCATTCAAGCCAAAAGGCTGATTCTTCCCTCGCTGTCTTGAGTGAGAGGACATCGCCTGTGATGTGAATGAAGTGCTATGGCCTGATCCAGCTAGGCGAAGAGATGATGCTTAGGTGTTTTTTCTATTTACAGTTTACAGTTAAGCACCTAAGTGTCTGCAGACCTGACGGCCATGTTTGATCAATTGGTTTTAGGTGTGGTATTTTGGAAAGCAGTGTCTTGAAATGGCAAAGAAGTGACATTATGTTAGATTTTTGTGTCTAATGTAAAGAAGTGTGTTTAGTGTTGTGCAAAACAATGTGTGTAGTGTTTTGCAGAAAAAGTGTGAGGCTGAGAATGTGCCTATAGTTGTGCAAATCTTCGCTAAGGTTTTGCTCCTTGTAGTGTTTTGTTCTACAAATGTTTTTGTTTGTGTAATATATTGTATTTAGAATATGTTCTGATTTTCAGTTCAACCTTTGGAAAGGCATGGATGTATTGAATGGTTTTACAATGTGGTGAGAAATAAATATTTTCATCAATGTGCAGTACTGGTTTTGTGTGTGTGTGTGTGTTTGTGTGTGTGTGTTTGTCAATACATTCATGTACTATACTCTAACAATATCTCAAAAAAAAAAAAAAAAAAAAAAAATCAAATCCAGACTATATCTTTAGAAAAGTATAAAAGTTACAAGTGTTTAAGATTGAGCACAGCAGTGTGTAAATGAATCAAACAGAATCAGAATGTTTGAACCATGCGTGTTCCATACGGTGTCAAAGTTGGGTTTTGTTAAATTAATGTAACGTTTTGAATGAAGTGTTTCATTTTCCAAAAGAACTGAGGCGTTCTGCTACTTATGTGTGTGGATCTGTGAATTGTGTGTAGTGTTTTGACAAAATGAGCATTCAGGCAACAAATTGTGCTTAAGCAATCGTAAAAAACTGCAATAAACGTCATCCATCACAGAAAAACAATGGCCTCACCTCTACTGATCAATATGTTAGGATCCTCCTGCGGTTAAGACATGGTTTGCTGGATGATGGAAGAGTTCAAGTGTTCCCTGTGTGATCCTCTTTTACCCTTTTGTTATATTGACAATGATATCAATCCACAGTCTGACTTGTGATGTTGCCTGAATCATAATCACACTGTGTTCGTTTGTTGCCCAGAGGAAGACTGGCCCCCAAATGAGCCTAGTTTCTCCCAAGGATTTTTTCTCTATTCTGTCACCTGATGGAGTTTGGGTTTTTGCTGCTGTCGCCTCTGGCTTGCTTAGTTGGGGACAATTAATATTCAACAATATTACTGATTTGACTGCACTATTGACACTATTTGACAAGAACTGAATTGAGTTGTGTGATGACATCACTGTTTTTTCAAGAGCTGCTTATAGATGAATTGAACTCATTTCATAATTGATGAGCTTTATAGAGTTATTGATCTAAACTGAACCAACACTGGACTGACTTCAGCCGAACAATGACTATTTACTATTTTTTTCGAATCGAACTGTTTGGATCACTGAATCATTATTTTCCTGTTTATTACTGTAAAGTTGCTTTGAAACAATCTTTATTGTATAAAGCGTTATAAAAATAAAGGTGACTTGACAATCTCCAGGATGCAAGAATATTGAATGATAAAAGGCACCTTTTATGCAAAATCCACTTATCCGCATAAATGTGTGTTGGCAGTGTGTGAACACAACCACCCTATAGTGATAAAAATCCACCCTTTGTTTTTTTAATCCCCATTAAACCAAAGCAGTCTCATTAGACGTTTTCTGAGCAATGTGACATCACACTGCTCAGGCCCCTCCCACGGCCGCTGACTGACAGCCCAGCATTACCATAGTTTCCACCCTCAGCAAGTTTTCTCTTCGCACGAGCAGCTTTACCGACAACAACGTCTCGTAAGCAATCCCGGTGTTCTGTTTTTGGATGTAAGAGTGAACATAAGAGTCTTAATTTTCTCCCAACATCTGAGCAACTGAGGACTCAGTGGATTAGTTTTATTTATTTAAGGTAATGCACCCCAAAATCTACCTAAATTCATTTATGTCTGCGCAGATCATTTCACTCCAGACTACTTTGTGAACGATGGGGCAATACAAGGCAGGCTTTGCTAAAAAGTTGGTACTCAAGGATGGATCTGTACCAACTGTTCGTGAGCTTCGCCTTCAGAAGAAGTAGATTAAGTGTCACACTGTTTATTTTTTATGATTTTTGAGCAAATCAGTCGATGTGCCTGTTAGCCTGTTAGCCAGTTCCACAACAAATGCGGCTAAAGCTATTGTTGTCTTAAAGACCAGAGGTCTGTCGTCTATTTTAAACCTTGTTTATATACTGTAAAACCACGTTTGTAAGAACCGTGTAAAAGGTGATTGTCTTGAAAAATTGAAAAATCTTCTGTAAAGACAAGACATTAAAAACGCTATGTTTATTTGCAAAATCCAGCACATTTATCCACTAACCGTTCAAAAACGTCCAAATGTCTCTCCATCAGTGTCTGACTCCAGTTTGAACAATGTAAGGCTAAACACCGTTACTGATAATCCTCATTTTGGCTGCGTGAGATTCTCCAGCTTTGTTGTTGTTGAGCAACCGAAGTGTGAGCTGTTAAAGCTCCGCCCTCTTCTGGAAAGGGGGCAGGGAGCAGCAGCTCATTTGCATTTAAAGAGACACACACAAAAACGGCGTGTTTTTGCTCACCCCCAAATAGTTGGAAATTTGACAAGCTATAATAAATGATCTGTGGGGTATTTTGAGCTGAAACTTCACAGACACATTCTGGGGACACCAGAGACTTATATTACATCTTGTGAAAAGGGTGCCCTTTAAAATCAGTACACAATATAAGATAAATATTTATTAGCCATTAGAAATGTTAAAAAAAAAATCAGTACAGAGAGTGTGTGAATTCTGTGATATGATCTGTCCTAAGGGTGGAAAGATTTTGCATCCTTCCTGTTCTCAGATCGTGACATTCTTGTTCCTTGGCACGACCTTAAAGTGGAAAAATAATTCGCTGTCAGCCTGTATCTCTCTGAAACACACTGCATTAAGGAATGCCAGATTATACAATGCAACATGAATCTCACAGAAGAAAAAGAGGAAGTTGTGAACACGAAAGTCAAGTATTTGGACTCACTTTATAACTCTATGTAATAACATTTAAAAGAATCCTTGGATACAGTGCACTTATTGTGTAAATACATATATGTAATTATATCTATAATTACCCCGTTGAGTCTTCCCTTACACCAACTTTGCCTTCTCCAAACCCCCCACCTCAATAGCAGCAAAAGAGTTTTGCAATATAACAAGTGCATTGTACCTAACTGGGACTGAGTCTTCCAGGCCTTGAATGGCAGGGCACATGCGAGCAGGGTGACTCATCAGCCCACACTCTTGTCTGACAACACAGGAAGCAGGAAGAATGTGAATGACAATGTTGTGAGAACACTGCTGATTCACTGTGTGGCACTTACAATCTCTCAACATGACAAAAGACTGGAGACCACCAATGTGACCAATGTCGGGGAATTTGACCCTGCCAGTGACGGAATATGAATCTGAGGTCATCAGTGTGTTGTGCATTATGTACATTCGTTGAAAGCAAGCATAGTACATTCAAATCAACACAATCATTGGGGAATTTCTTTTTACAAGAACAAATATCTATTGTTTGCTATATATCTTGATTTTGTTGCATGTGAACTCAACATTATTAATGATTTCTGTCAAAAGAGGTTTAAAAAGTATTTATGCTGATCAGCTTTGGCTAAAACCTAACTTGGAGACAAATTATTAAAAAACACATTGCACATAACACACGGTGTGAGGCATTCATGTGCATAGTTATAAATGTTAATTAAATCATTTATTTTATTGAAATGTGAAGTTTAATGTCAGGCACATTAAAAATCCAGAGAAAGAGGCATTTACAGGTATATTTCTCTCTCTAAAGAAACTAATGAATGGTAACATGATGAGAAGTCAGTCACTGCTGTCTTTAAAACCCCCACAATTACACCTGTCATCTACCAGGTGTCAGCTGTTGACAGTTAAACACTCACTTTGGGGGTTTCTGAACCAAAACTTTGTGAATCAGCACCAGATATTACAGAAATGTCACATCGAGGAACATTTGAAGCAATCAATAGTCTACCAAAAGTGCCAAAAGCTTCGATACTGTTTCTCTAACACAAGTTCATCCATCAGGGACAACAACTAACATGTTCTTCTGCTTTTAAATGCTTTTAGACATTATGGATTACGTGGCTGAAAAGCATTTAGATGACTATACTGCACTCTCTCCTTCTGTCCCTCATTCACTTAGTCTAGTCTTTTATATTAATAAAAAAACGATCCAGCAGAGTCTGTATGGAAATGAAGGTTTAATCTCCATAAGCATCACTCAGAATGTATGCAGTCACCAAACAGACTGATTTCATCAATGTGTCATTTGAGTCATTTCCATATGTATCAGATCAGGATGAGGAAACAGAGAATCCTCTGACAGAATAACAAAAGCTGTCACCAGACACCCCCGATCTGACACTGAGTGATTGACTTCAATAAAGACACTTTTTAACATCAGCCAACTCAATGTAATAGTGTTTCACCTGTTGGTTTAAAATAAAAAACATGTAAAACTAGGTGCTGATGGGTAATGTGCATCAACTTTTTCCATGTCTTCTTAAACATGAGATATAATTTAACATTATATACAATACTCCATTTTAAGTACGAAGAGTACCAGATGAAGACAATGTTTTCCTTACCAAAAAATGTCCTCTCTGATAATAGATTGACAAATATATACCAACCAGACCAACTGATCAGCTGATATTTCAGTCTTTTTAAACTCTTGGTATCAGAATAACAGAATAAGTTTACTTTTCCTTGAGTTAGTTCTGTTAAGGATTTTTTTTTGTAATTAATAATAACTAACATTCTTTTTTCTTGCAGGATTAACATTTATATGCTTTTAAAACTACTTTGGCCAAAGTGTGAATGTGTTTGAATATAGCAAAAAAAAGAGGAAACAAAACTAGCTGCTGTCTGAATATAACAAGAGAGCTAGACAGTTTTCTGAATATATATATATATATATTTAACTTCATGACCCTATAGCAACAAGGTGAAGTATCAAGGAATCCAAATTTGCTTTTACCTAGTAACAGAGAATTATGAAGTAGAGGAGGAGCTGGGGATGGAGAAGGGTAATTAGCTCCTAAACAACGCGATAAGCTGCTGATAATACTGATGGTCCTTATATATGGATGCTGTGATAGGCGTCATATTCTTTCTTATTTCTTAGTCAGAATACTATTCTTAGGCATCTGGTTTCCCTTACGAAAAAGAAGTATACTTCAAGTTCATTTTATCAAGTAGCCTATACTTAAGTAATGTTGAAGTATATTTTTTAAGTATACTTTATGTAGTAAGTATACTAGTAACAATGTACCAGTAGTAAACTTATAAGTGTACTATTTCAGTACTGCTTGGGACTAAATTGGCCCAACTGAAGTATACGTTTAATTGTACTATAAGTTTAACAGTAGTAAAGTTTAAGTACACAACTAGTTCAAAGCTACATTTCTTATTTGTCCTGCATCTGTACTACAAGTGAACTTATAAATATACTAGTAGTAAATTTTTAGTATATGAAAGTACACTTTGAAATATACTCTCAGTAAACTACTAGTTTAGTGTAAGTATACTTGTAAGTTGAACATATAGTTTACTTTTTATATATTATTTTTGCACTTTAAGTATACTACTATGTTCCTATTTAGGTATTATAGCTACTTGAAATACCTTTAACTGTACCTCAACTCTTTCCATTTTAAAAACATTTCATTCTAGCTTCATGAATCCTTTTTTATCAACACTTAAATGTGGGTAAGTTTCATAAAAAAAAGAAAAAAGAAAAAAAGAAAACATTTTAAACAAAAAGCTGAGAAAATTGCATTTTTGTCAAAGATTATGTCCGGACGGATTCAGAACGATGATCGAACACAGGTGGAGTAACTTAGATCGAGTCCATAAACACCCCCAAAGCTTCACAGTCATATAGCTCATCCTGGGTCGACATTTCATTCACTAACGTCAGGCAGTTTTGGTTTATATGCTGTTTAATGTTTGATGATTGCTTTATTTTACATTTGCGTGAGTAATCTTCTATCCCTTGTTTCAACTTCTTCTTCTCCTGCGTTTGATCCGGAGATTCTGTACTCTTTCAGAAGGTGCGTAATGGCGCCCCCTACCGTATAGCCTGAAAATTCAGTCAATGGCGAGGAAAGAGTGAAGTAGATTTGAAGTAAATTCCTATGTACACTACCAGTGAACTAGCCTACACAAAAAATCAGATAATCAGAATTAGGAATATATCTGTTTTCTTTATAAATCAATATTTTCAAACAATGTACTTTTATACTATACTTTTCTAAATATACTTTTAAGTATATCTCGGTCAAAAGACTGAGTCCAAGTATAGGCCAAATATACTTAGACTTTTCTGTCAGTATAAGTCAAGTATACTTAAGTGCAATTTTAAGTATATTTCTCAGAAGTACATAAAGTATAATTCTGAAAAGTATATAAAAAGTAGACTGAAAGTATACTTTCTTATTTTTAGTTTAAAAGAAGTATACTAATAGCACACTTGAATAAACTTCTTTTTCTGTAAGGGTTTTCCAATGCTGTCAGAGTAGCTATAATATTCCGATGCAGTCAGAGTAAGAGTCACCTGGGTATAATATAGCAGGTCTCTTCTGGGACACTGGTTTAACTTAAGTCAGGTGCGTTGGGGAATTTCTACCACAGTTCCTAAATTTACCCATGGCTAATGCACATTTTCTCTTTTCAAATGATTTTACCTTTTTTGTGAACTAACTCTTTAACAGTCTGAGTTGTGCTGACAGTAACAAAAGTAAACTCAGCAACAACTTCAATAAACATTGGCATTTTTCCTCTATTGATCAGACTATATTCTCACAGCATCTGTGGGCCTGTTTACACATGGTCATGCATTGTTATTGATCGAATAGTTATCTGTTTTGTTAAATCTCTTCCATTAACACTTGACCACATAAATGCGATGCAGAACTTCAGTTTAATTTGTGGCAGTTTGCACGTCAGCTTGCTGAAGAGAAGATACTCGTCTGTGGCGGGTTCATATCTGTGGTGATGTGTGTTGCAGTATCATTGTCATATCTGACTATAACATGTCATATAGCCTATAACACGCTCTCACTTGTTTATTTATTTTTTTAAAAACATGATGCTGAACAAAACGAACTGTGATTGGTTGCTTGACATGTCAGATGTCCTCTTGCAGTCCTGCCATCAGTCTGAAGGTCTGGCAACAAGAGACTAGCCAACACCTGAATGTGAGACATGGGTGAGAGTAAGAGATGCTTTTGTTAAAAAATCTGTGCAATTTTTTACATAATGTATTTTTCCCCAAAATTGCTATGTTTGTGGTTTAAACGAACAAACCTATGGTTAGTTAAATGCTTGTCTGCAGCCTGGCAATTGAATGCATCTTGGAAACAAAACACTTACAAGTTTTCTCACAATCGGGTATTGACATAAACCAGACACAGCAAAATACAGCCATGATAACGCAGAAACAACCCAAACAGCAGGTCACAGTGTCAACAAAAGCTTGAAAACAGCAAAAACAGAATCAACATAAGAACCAACTGGAATTAGAAAATGACAGCAAGATTAATGCAACACAAACACATTAACATGCTAGCAGAGGCATGTTTACTGCCGGTCTGTGCAGACACATCCATAAACCATGTGGCTTGTGATATCAACCCAGTGAAAAGACTGAGTCTGCCCATTTTCCTTGCATCAGTGGCTTGGTGAAGTGCTGAGTTTAATCTCAGTGAGAGCTTCCTGACCGGCCGGTGTTGTGACAGAGTGCAGGCTCTTTTGTGAGGCATGGATCTCTGTAAATCTACCCAACTCCTGCAGCACAAAAGCTCAGCTCTGGTTTACAAGTGATGGGGGTGGGGGTTCAGAACAATGAGGATGTCAGAACATTGGGACATCACTACATTCTTTCTCAGACCGCTCCTGCCTGTGACGCAGGGAATTGTGGGGGATCCCCTTTTGTTGCTGTTGCAGGGTGGTAAAATGCGGTCGGTCTTGAGGTCAAAGAGTCCTTGAGTCAAAAGGAAACTTGCAGCAATATCTGCTGGATGAATGTATGCAGGCACTGAAAGATGTTCTTCTTAGTTAAGACATGCACTGAACACTGTAAGAACAATTATTACATGTGATCATGGGCTTCTTATCTGCCTTTGTTCCCAAGATTCCATGCATACTCAGAGCCTGATGAAAGAGCATGTGTTAAAGGAATGTTGTGAGTTTAATATAGGTTAAGGTCTACTGAATGTGTGACATACAGTATTGTTGATTACCATAGGTAACAATTTTGACCACTCCCTCATTTAAAACAAATTAAGAAAATTAAGAAGCAAATTAAGAAAACATCTTATCAGCCTGACAACACGTGCTGCAAAAACTCACAACACGACCAAATACAGAAACGTGCTGCAAAACGAATATACAATCAGGATGTTAAAATAAACAAAAAAACTCACCTTTCAAGTCATCAGCAACACCACTGATGAGTAGACATTGAACAATAAGCATGTCTCTTGTTGGGGTCCCCTTTAAACATTTCCGTTGTTGTCTGTGCTATTTACAGCGTGTTTCTGTATTTGGTTGTGTTGTGAGTATTTACAGTTGTTTCTGTATTTGGTTGCGTTGTGAGTATTTGCTGTTCATTTCTGTATTGGTTGCATTGTGAGTGTTTGCAGCGCGTTTCTGTATTTGGTTGCGTTGTGAGTGTTTGCAGCACATTTCTGTATTTGGTTGCATTGTGAGTATTTGCAGCTCCTTTCTGTATTTGGTTGTGTTGTGAGTATTTGCAGCGCGTTTCTGTATTTGGGTGCGTTTTGAGTATTTGCAGCGCTTTTCTGTATTTCGTTGCATTGTGAGTATTTCCTGTTCATTTCTGTATTTGGTTGCGTTGTGAGTATTTGCTGTTCAGTTCTGTATTTGGTTGCGTTGTGAGTATTTGCAGCGCGTTTCTGTATTTGGTTGCGTTGTGAGTGTTTGCAACATGTTTCTGTATTTGGTTGCATTGTGAGTGTTTGCAGTGTGTTTCTGTATTTGGTTGCATTGTGAGTATTTGCAGGTGTTTCTGTATTTGGTTGCGTTGTGAGTGTTTGCAGCTCCTTTCTGTATTTGGTTGCATTGTGAGTGTTTGCAGCTCCTTTCTGTATTTGGTTGCGCTGTAAGTATTTGCAGCGCATTTCTGTATTTGGTTGCATTGTGAGTATTTGCAGCGTGTTTCTGTATTTGGTTGCATTATGAGTATTTGCAGCACATTTCTGTATTTGGGTGCATTGTGAGGATTTGCAGCTCCTTTCTGTATTTGGTTGTGTTGTGAGTATTTGCAGCGCGTTTCTGTATTTGGGTGCGTTTTGAGTATTTGCAGCGCTTTTCTGTATTTTGTTGCATTGTGAGTATTTGCAGGTGTTTCTGTATTTGGTTGTGTTGTGAGTATTTACAGGTGTTTCTGTATTTGGTTGCGTTGTGAGTATTTGCTGTTCATTTCTGTATTTGGTTGCGTTGTGAGTGTTTGAAGCACGTTTCTGTATTTGGTTGCGTTGTGAGTATTTGCAGGTGTTTCTGTATTTGGTTGTGTTGTGAGTGTTTGCAGCACATTTCTGTATGTGGTTGCATTGTGAGTATTTGCAGCATGTTTCTGTATTTGGGGAGCGTTTTGAGTATTTGCAGAGCTTTTCTGTATTTGGTTGCGTTGTGAGTATTTGCAGCGCGTTTCTGTATTTGGTTGCGTTGTGAGTGTTTGCAGCGCGTTTCTGTATTTGGTTGCGTTGTGAGTATTTGCAGCGCGTTTCTGTATTTGGTTGCGTTGTGAGTATTTGCAGCGCGTTTCTGTATTTGGTTGTGTTGTGAGTGTTTGCAGCGTGTTTCTGTATTTGGTTGCGTTGTGAGTATTTGCAGCACGTTTCTGTATTTGGGGTGCGTTTTGAGTATTTGCAGCGTGTTTCTGTATTTGGATGCTTTGTGAGTATTTGCAGCGCTTTTCTGTATTTGATTGCGTTGTGAGTATTTGCTGTTCATTTCTGTATTTGGTTGCGTTGTGAGTATTTGCAGGTGTTTCTGTATTTGGTTGTGTTGTGAGTGTTTGCAGCTCCTTTCTGTATTTGGTTGCATTGTGAGTGTTTGCAGCATGTTTCTGTATTTGGTTGCGTTGTGAGTATTTGCAGCGCGTTTCTGTATTTGGTTGCGTTGTGAGTATTTGCAGCGCGTTTCTGTATTTGGTTGCGTTGTGAGTGTTTGCAGCTCCTTTCTGTATTTGGTTGTGTTGTGAGTATTTGCAGTACGTTTCTGTATTTGGTTGCATCACGAGTATTTGCTGTTCATTTCTGTATTTGGTTGCGTTGTGAGTAGTTGCAGCACGTTTGCTGGTGTTTTTCCTTTTGTATGTGTTTTCTCCAGTTGCAGCGCATTGAGCTCTCTGAGGCATGAGAAAGACAATAACTTTTCTGTTGTTGTCAACATTTTGGCACAAATAATATCTGAATGCTGATCAAACATCCTGCATCCAAGAATGAATAAGAATTTTGAGGTTTGCTTTGGATAATGATAAAACATTTGGAGAACATTTGGTGACTTTTCTGTTGTAGTCAACATCATGCCTCAAATGCTATTGATAGAACTAAGCTAGTACTGAACCTGAAACATTCCTTTACTGTAAATGCAATAACTTCTTTATTACTCATTTGCCGTTGATTTAAAATAAAATGATTGGTAGGTGTGTTGATGAAATGCACTCATAAAGCAGCATTTTTTAGTGATGTAAATAATGAGTAGATCTCCACTCCAAATGTTCTCCAAATGTTTTATCGTTCTCCAAAACAAAACTCAACATTCTTCTTCATTTTTCATTGCAGGACGGTTCAGCAGCATCCATCCTACTTATGATCAGAGGTTGTAAGAGGTGGGGACCCCACGAATTTTGCCCTGCAGTGAGAGATTAAACAAAAAGGGGGGTCCAAACATAAAGCCTTGTTCTGCTCGCTGTCTTTACTTTTGATGTTTGGAAGTGAGGTAAGTTTTTCTGACATTAATTTAAGAATGCATAACTGGTGTATTATTATTATTATTGCCACTGATGAACCTTCATGTTTGTTGAAGTTTCTTGTTGCCATTCAGTTTTCCCCTGACAGTCAGTGATGTTTTAGTGTATTAACACATCAAGGACATAAAGCTATAGTCCACTAAAATGCTACAGTTCACAGTCAACAATGCCAGTTCCCCTTACACTCTTAATCAAGCTTACACTGATTTCTCTCCTCCAAGTCTGTGAGCTGTAAACAGAGGCAAAACGGCATCCTGTGCAAACACCAGATTTCTCTCCTAGATTTCCTCATCAGTAACAGGGGGCAACACACATTAACTAGCTGTGTACTTTCTAATTTGTCCCGCTCCACACATGGTCTCCATGTTTGAGTAACCTAGAGGAATTTAACCGCAGGCTTTGATGCTCAGGGCAGGTTACCATGGAGATGAATAGCTCAGTGAGGTCTGGTGCTCTCTGCAGGACATATGAATATGCAATCTGAGAACAATGAAATTACATTTAAATATGCATAAGTGCATTATTTTATATTCATTATTTTTGATCCATCAACATGCTTTGACCAAAAATGTTGTTAAATACAATAAGAACAGTTAAATCCCTCTGAGCAAACAACACTAATCAATGTGGAAGTTTTTTTCCATAACGGAATAAAAAAATCAAAAAGGTAATTGCAAGTTTACATCTTACAATTCTGACACTTTTTATATCGGACTATATAACTCGCAATTGCAAGAAGAACAATCAGAATTGTGAGATATTTATCTCATGGTGGAAACGAGCTTCCAAAAGACAACACAAGAGTACTTGCAAAAATTCTTTTGAAAAAAAGCAAAAACAACAACAAAAAATCCTACTCATTTAAAAAATGGGTTGAGTACCAGTAGATGGGTTGGATTGCTACACTATAGAAAGCATGGACATAAGTTTAGATTTTGTACATGCTTTTATTTTATTAATGGTCCCACTTTAGATTAGGTGTCTTTAACTACTGTGTACTAACATTTAAGTTAATCGTCTGATACAAAGCACTTATTGTATACATTCATGTTTTTACAATGTATTTTAATTTTAAAAAAATACCTGCATGTACAGTTGTAATTAACTTCTGTAATTACACTACCAGTCAGAAGTTTGGAAACATTACTATTTTTAATGTTTTTGAACAAAGTCTCTTATGCTCATTAAGGCTGCATTTATTTCATAATAAATACAGAAAAAACAATAATATTGTGAAATATTATTACAATTTAAAATTATGGTTTTTTATTTTAATATACTTTAAAATATAATTTATTTCTGTGATGCAAAGCTGAATTTTCAGCATAATTACTCCAGTCTTCAGTGTCACATGATCCTTCAGCAATCATTCTAATATGATGATTTGATACTCAGTTATTATCAATGTTAAAAACAGTGTTACTTAATATTTTGGAATATTTTGGAACCTGTGATACTTTTTTAAGGATTCATTGATGAATAAAAGGTTAAAAAGAACAGCATTTATTCAAAATATAAATCTTTTCTAACAATATAAATCTTTACCATCACTTTTTATCAATTTAACACATCTGTGCTGAATAAAAGTATTAATTTCTTTCAAAAAAAGAAAAAAGAAAGAAAAACAAATACTGACCCCAAACTTTTGAACTGTAGTGTATATTGTTACAAAAGATTTCTATTTTAAATAAATGCTGATATTTTTTAACCTTTTATTCATCAAAGAATCCTGAAAAAGTATCACAGGTTATAAAATAATATTAAGCAGCACAACTGTTTCATCATATTACAATGATTTCTGAAGGATCATGTGACACTGAAGACTGGAGTAATGATGCTGAAAATTCAGCTTTGATCACAGAAATAAATTATATTTTAAAGTATATTAAAATAGAAAACCATAATTTTAAATTGTATTATTTCACAATAGTATTATTATGAAATGCAGCCTTAATGAGCATAAGAGACTTTGTTCAAAAACATTAAAAATAGTAATGTTTCCAAACTTTTGACTGGTAGTGTACATCTATAATTACGTTGTTGACCTTCCCTTACCCCTTAACCCACCTTAAAGGGGACCTATTATGCCCCTTTTACAAGATGTAAAATAAGTCTCTGATGTTCCCAGAGTGTGTGTGTGAAGTTTTCTCAAAATACCCTACCAATGGTGGGAGGAGCCAGGGTGGAGTCCAAGACAGGAGACGGGAGACTTTGGGGAATAACCTCTTCCATATCCTGCAACATCACCAAAGCCAGGCACAGCTCACCTTCAGGGGCAGGAGTATAGATGGGGCTCACAGGTGGTGATGTCAGCATCTTCTTCGACCACCCCCACTGTCATGGGGGGAACCCACCAGCCACAGTGCATAATCGATATATTGCTGTAGCATGCAGCTGGAGTCTCCTGTCTGCAGCAGAAGGAGGAAATGACTGTCCATTTTCCTTTCTGTCTTGGGTATTGTTCTTATTCCTTTTTGAAACAGTCTTGTGTTCTGTCACAGAGTGCCATATATTGTAAATCCACTGATGATGTGCGATGCAGATTGGAACAATATCCCAAACTTTAATAAACACAGAAAGACATCCCACACAATAAACCACTAACGTAACTTTAACACAAGACCCAGAACAGAGGTGAACAGCAGAAACTACTAGCCTGATACATTATTAAAGGCAAGTGAACAGACTGTAAAAAGAACAAATACTGTACACTAATTACAAGAATAGATAAATACAACATAAAGTTACAAATAAATATAAGGTCTAACTGTAGTATTAATTTTTGTGTACAGAAATGTAATAATTAAATTTAAAATGACACTATTCACTGTATAAATTTAATATAGATTAATCTTTGTTAAAGCTGTGTTTTGTTGTTTGATTCACATGACAGACAACAGCAGGTATTTATAGGTTGCTGTCACTTTAAGAGTAAGACCCGATGCACGCCGAGAGGGGTATTTTGACTGACATAATGCGTGTATGTGTCCATCCAAGTGCATTGAGGATGCGAAAGAGAAATCAATTTGGAGTTCGCGAGCTATCTGAAATGCGCCTCTCTCTCACGTGCAAACCTTTCACTCTATTGCAGTTAAACTTGCAATTGATCCACGAATCATATGCGTGCCGAAGCGTGGGGCTTGGTCCGTACGGATCACGGATCAACAACGACCCATTTAACCACTAGTGGAGACCAAGGTGGAGCTGCGGCGCCAAGTGTCCGAGGTGTAAGCAGGAAGCCTGAAGACTGAGGTCGGGTGGGACTGAGGACGAAGGCAGAGCCAGGGGGAAGACGGAGCCAGAAGGAGCCAAAGGTGCACCCAGGACGATGTCTGTCCAAGGTGAAGCCGGTGGGACGTGGGAGCCTGGTGGAGCCGTCAGGATGATGGTTTTCTGGTGGAGCCAAGGGAGGGAGGAGCAAAGGCGGAGCCAATAGATCCTCCTTGCTGGGTGGAGCTGGTGACTTGAAGCATTGAGGCAGATTCTCACATAATGGTGTAGGACAGGGATAGGCCACTGTCCTGCAAAGTTTATCTCCAACCCTGAAAAAAAAACTCACCTGACTGTAGCCTCAGTAGTCCTGAAGACATTAATTAGGTTGTTCAGGTGTGTTTGATTTGGGTTGGAGCTAAACCCTGCAGGACAGCGACACTTCAGGACCGACGTTGTCTATCCCTGGTGTAGGAGATGCAGGGGCGCTGAATGGAACCAGCAGGGCTGAGGAATGGGCTGTTAGAGGAGGCAAATGTGGCGAAGTTATCCCTGGGACAGTCCACTGGAAGATGTGCCTTGGACTGCTAGGTCCAGGTAGTGCATGAGGCTGGAAGTATGAAGTCCTGTGTATGTTCCTCCAGCGGTCACCCTGCTCCAGGCAGAGGAGATGGACAGCAGGCAGGTCCATGGATGAAAAAAAAAAAAAAAAATCACTGTCTTGGTCTTGTCTTCTGTCACGGGGTGTTTACACATAAGAAGCACATGAAGATGAAGATATCACTAGAACAGTCTTTAATTCAAAACTCACAGTACAGGCAAGAAAAACTGGATTCACAGGAAAATCAAACCAATAGGCGTTAACAAGACAAGACAAAGAACTGAACAGAACAGGGAGTATAAATACACAGGATCTAACAAGATAATTAATGAGACATCAGATGAATGGAATAATCAATCAGTCAAGGGAACAAACAGGCACACACTGGGAAACAATGAAAACTAAATCAAACAGAACAGAACTGTTACAGGCATGCATTCATTTAGTGAAGAAATCTTACCCTTTTTTTTTTACCTGTTTCATTTATGTATAACTGGCAATTATGCATGGCATTAATGGCGAGTTCACACTGCAGGATTTTAGACCCGATTTTCACTCGCTGACAGATTTTGCGAAATCGCCGACAAATGCCCTGAATTGAAGACAAATTGGTGCTCGTTCACGCGAGCGACAATCATGCAGTGTGAATTATCAAAGACGTGCAAAGGCAAAGAAAAAATTTAGCAAAGGCAAGTTTTCCTGTAGCTCAGTGGTTAGAGCGTGGCACTAGCAATGCCAAGGTCATGGGTTCGATCCCAGGGATTGCACATACTCAGATACAAATGTATAGTATAATGCAATGTAAGTTGCTTTGGATAAAAGCGTCTGCCAAATGCATAAGGACTTGTCTGCTATTCAAAATCCTGCTGTGTGAAATGTGTTCTGACTGAAAATGACATCGGCGATGACCTACAGCCAATGAGAGAGCATATAGAGGAGTTATAGACTCACGTCTCCCCAACCATTTCCTCCTCCATGATCCCTCCCCCCACCCCACCCCAATATATATGCAATTAAAATACATAAATCTAAAATGTAGGCCTAAATATATATATAACAGATACTGAGTTTCTGTTAAAACATTTGACCATCAGCAAGATCATCATAGGAGAAATATGTAATTGTTTCAGATGGCGAGCTGAAAAAACGTGTGCTCTAAATGTTGTGCATCTGCTCATGCATGCTCATTTAGCTGTGTATAAAAGGCACCCACTGGAGGAGGAACAGGGCGGTGATGGATTTGATTTATACGTCACAGGAAAAAATGTAATGCTCTGCTCTCTAGATCCATTAATGTAACCCAGGGCTGGATTTCACTTGGCAGAATCTCGCACCACCCCCACTTGTTAAATCGATCCTAGGATATTTAGGCTTGGTGCTCCAATAATGGGCAAAAAGGAGAAATCCTCTAAAGTTCTAAAAAAGAAAGCATGCTGGGAAGTCTGTGAAGTTATCCCCCAGATAGAAGACAATTCACAACAGCTTTGTGGTTTTGTGTTCTCACTATCCTGTGTGCTTTATTTGCTGCCTGTGATTGATGATGACTGTAAGAGTGGTGTTCACCTTTGACCCCTCAGTACAGTACAGCCTCAACCCTGATTTGCCCCTAGTGACCGATGAATAATGAATAACTTTAAATGCTTTCTAATGTTTATTAAGCCTTTATAACTACATGCCACACAGAACCACATAAGTCCTCTGTAATAATTTGTGTAGTTATAAATGTCAATGTGCTTTACAGTCCAGTGTAGCTCAAATTTGGCTAGTTTTAAATCCACAGAACAAGTATGGGCTAAAATTCATAGTCGTCGTTTCATCAGAAGAGAAGGAGCAGTGGAAAACAGCTGAACCAAATGAAGACAAACTTATAACTGCTGATGAACTTTGAAAGTGTTTTGCTTGTAAGCAGCTTAACAGATTAAACAATACATTTTAACTAATTAATAAATTAAATTTGTTTTCCTGTTATGCTTTTCTATATTCTATTATAATTTACTTTCCAAGTAGGCTACACACAATTGGGATTTTTATGGGCAATCTTTATAGAAATCACATAAAAAAAATAATAAAAAAAAAACAGCAACAAATTATTTAACTTAACTGGTAACTTGTGTAATGCTTTTGCTGGTCTTTAACCACCCAAACAGACACCATGAGAGGGGGAAATATGCTATGCAGTTGGGTCATTCTCAAAATAAGAAATATAGGTGTAATTACTGTAATTACGAGATTTTAACTGGGTAATTAGCTCCTGAGAAATGCGATAGCTACTGATAATATTGCAGAACTTATATATTGATGCTTTGACGTGAATCACCTGGAAGTCAGCTGATGTGAGCTTGACTGACGTGACCTGCCAGAATGGACGCTACACTTGATTTCTGACAGTTTTTTTTTTTTTTTTTGGGGGGGGGGGGGGGGGGGTGTCAAAGTAAGAAAAACGTATAATTTAATAAATGTTAATTATATTTTTTCTTTCGTAGTTTTGATGTCATTGATGTTAAAAAAAAACTAGTATCGAATTTTAAGTTAAAGTTCGAAGGAAGAAAAGGGTGTTCCAACATGTACATTGTGCTTTCCCCATCAGAGTGAAAAGATTATTAATTTTTTTTTATTTTAAAATTTCACTTGGTTTACATGGTGTCACTTGGTGTCATTTCATTGTTTTTGTGTATGAATCATTTGTAGTTTTTACATTTATATAGAGTTTAGTCCAGTCACTGGTGTTACAACATTTGCTTTATTCATTAAATAAAATACCTTTAAAAAAAAAAAAAATCTTTAACAATGCTGTAAATTAGAGAGCCAACTTTTTTAAATATGACACAGTTGCTATGAGACAAAATTATCCTGTAATGGATTTGGAATCTGTTTTTGTTACAGAGTCCAAAAACCACTGAGGCAGAAAAGAAAAGAGGGGGTAATGTTTTTAAAATGGCATTAGCAATTAGCAATTCCTGCAACTGTTTTTTGTGCCAGCACACCTTTTAGTCTGAAAGAGAATAATGTACTGATTGCAATGCTATGTGTGTCTCAAGAGGAGTGTGAACTGAGGGTAAGGTCACTGTTTCTTGTTGTGGCTACAGTGCATGAAACCACAAATGGCGGAGTCTAATCCTTATCTGTCTCTTCTAATAACTCCCTAAAGAGTCTGAGAAATCACCTATAGAAGACTGAGAGCCATAGTAAAATGTGCTAAATAATTTAGGAGCTTTTTATGATTGATAAAACATTCATGATAAGTCAGTACCATTTGCAGGATTTCCAAACAGATGAAACTGAAAGTAGTTGTGACCATCTTGGAGTCCAGATAAAGTGAGCACCATCATTTGTCATCATTAGTCGTACTTCTCATTTTTGACATATTGGGGCCCACTTTACATCACGTGTATATAACTACTATGTAGTAACATTTAAATGAACATTTTGATACAATGCACTTATTGTATAAATACTCGTACTGATATTTTTTAAAAAAAGGAAATAAGTGCATGAATAGTCCGAACACCACAATGCAACACAGAGGGGTTGATTTTATGATGACATCTTAATTTAAATGATTATACTCTGCTAACTCAACCATAAATATGCACACAGCTCCAGAGCATTGACATCAGCCAGTGTGCCACCTGCTTCCTGTCTCATCTTGTTTTTTACATCTGATTGAACAATGTGTCAGCTGGCCGGCATTATTTGGTGCAGCACATCTCAGAGCTCTCGTGTGTATGACAACATCACACTGATTTTAAAAACATTATGAGTAGATTTTCCAAAGTCATGTGACTGATTCCAAAGAAACACTACATTTAAGGTATTCTCTGACTGTGGACAATAGCATATGCAGGCACTTTCATCTACTGTACAGCACATTCAGGGCGCATGTCATATGCCTGGGACGCGATTTTGGGCTGTCCCAGATGAAAGATGACCAATCGTGGTGATTTCTGTGGTCGTGCATGGCTCCTAAATGGTGGTCCTACGTCGTACAGTGCCATGCATGACCACAAAAATCACCACGATTCAAAAGACGGCTCATGACCAAAGATGGTCCGCGATAATTTTCTGACAGTGTCAGAAATTTAGCTTGATCATCTCACAGTGTGTTTGCTGCTACGACCTACGTCTACTGACTAGCCAATAAAAATGAAACATGAAATGGCATATTCATCTTGCTCTGTTTGTTTACCATTAGTGCATGCTGATGACGTTTTATTATTCTATATTAACTTGTGTTTTATAGCCTACCATTAATTAGGTGTCATTATCGTACAGTCTACATAGCCAACCCAAGTTTATTAGATCCATGTCGTACAGTGTGATTTGTAATGATCTTATAAGATTGCTGTAATCACACAGTCTGTAGCAGGCATTATAACTTAAGTATGCATGCTTTTTATGGACTGAAACCATGATCTCTGTTTAGCCTCATGCTCTACCAGTTAATCACAGGAAACCATAACAAGTGTCTGGCAAATAAAAAAAATGAGCAAATGTTGATGTAAATTATAGAAAGTGCTTGTTGAAACTAGACTTCATTGTTATTTGCATAGTGAACACTAGTGAACTGCATATGAAAGACCCACCCATAAGCCTCTGTTTGAACATTTGCTCATCTCACATGGATCACACATCATCACACATGCTGTCTGTCCTGCCAAACAGCCTCTGATCATCTCTTGGTTAGTGGTTTGTTCTCATTCTGCAACTTGTTAAACTTCCTAAAGCTAAGAAACCACAAAGACTTCTCTCCTGGAAAATACTCATTAACCACAAGTAATCTTGTGAAAACTCTACGAAAAGTTCCTGTTACACATTTGCTTTACATATATGAAAGGCAACAATTCAGCCGCTGTGATTTTGATAGCAGCTGAGTATTTGATGATTACATCTCAAGGCTGGGAAATGTGCGGACAACTGCAAACCAGTCTTCAAATGTGCTTCATTACATCTCTGTTAAAACTGTAATAAAGAGATTCATGCATTAATGACTAACATCACCATACTGAGGGCCTTCATATTGATCACTGTGAAATATATTTTTTATATATACGTATAAAAAAAATTTAAAAATGTAAATTGATTAACTGTATTACATTATGTTACATTACCATATGGCAAATGGTTTAATATCACATTATATGTAATTGTACTGTAAGATACTATCAAAACGTTATGGTTTTTGCAAGTAAAACCTATGAATTGCCACATAATTTGGTGGTCAAAAACAATAACATTTTCTGCCAGGACATTATCCAGTAATTTTACGGAAATTTCCATTAATACAAAATACAGGTGAAACACCTGTGAAAAACAAGACGGAAAATCCCTCCATATTTATACTGTACATTGTGCCCTATTTTTACTGACATTTTTTTTTCTTTTACAGTGTATGGAGTCCCTAAAGGGGAAAAAAAATAGATGGGACAAATTATATTCCAATGCTTTTGCATTCCCTTGCAAATCTCTTGCATTCCCATGAGAAACTTTGCATTTGCTCACAAAATGTTTGTGATGGAAATAATATGAGATGGGAGGAAAAAATATAGTGCTTTTGCGGGCGAATGTAAAGATTCTCTGGGGAACACAAAACATTTGTGAGAGAACACAAAAGCACTGAAATATATTTTTTCCTTCCATCTCATATTTTTGTCCATCATCCATCAATGTCCATTTAGGGGCTCCACAGTTATCCGTATGCTAATGCATCTACTTTAAAAATGGAATCCCGTACTGAAACTTGATCAGATTTCTGGATTTTCTTCATTACAAACAAGCAAATAAATGACTGTGATATTCATCCATGTTGGGAAAGTCATAAGACATCACAATGACACTGCTGTTTATGCTGGAATCACCTTGTGAGAAGACGCATCAAACCACTGGCTCATTTCCAACTTTTATCATTGCTGATACAGATGCTGCCCTCAGCATTTCAGAAAAGAATGCACTCTCAGATATGAGTCAAGAGACACCACAAACAATTTTAGGCTGACGGATAACTATACCAACCAACTGAAAGGTCCTTGCAAACACAACAAGGCATATCAGCAGACTGGATTAAACTGGAAAATGTGCTTGCTCTTCAGTAGTATGTGACCTCAATCCATCTGTATAAGCAAATGTACAACACTTCAAGGAATGTTATGGGTTTCATAACAAGTTAAGCTCAATTAACAGAATTTTGGCACAATGTTACCTCAAAAATTAATTTTGACTCATCCCTGTTTTTCTTTTTTAAATTGAGGTTACAGTGAGGCATTTACAATGGAAGTGAATGGGGCCATTTTTTTCAGGGTTTAATGGGCAGCTTATCATTTTATAAAAAAATATCTTAAAACTCAGGCATTATTTGAGCTGTAATTAGTTAAAATCCTTGTTTTTGTGGTTACAGGGTTAATATTGTAATAGCAAAAAAGTTGTAAATTTGGACATAGGGCCTATACAGTGAAAAGGTTAAGTTATTAATATGATATTTTGACAATAAAAATCATATGAACAAAGCGCTATAAATAAAGGTGACTTGAACTAATCTATTCCTTTAAGAAGACTAGTCATATCTCATATTTGCATAATAGCCTAGCAATAGCCTACAACGCGATGACCCTCAGCACTGAAAGGCACTTCAAACATCTTTCACTTTTAATACTACACACACAACATAACAGGCTACACAAAACAATAAATTTGACAAGTGAATGCAGTATAACAAGTAATAATAGCTTATACTATATGCATATTTGTCAATGTAGAGCATATATTGTCATATAGGCTACTGTATGTAGAAAGTTACCTACAAATGGCAAGGAAGCGCACTGCTGGTTTTTCATTGCGCGGAGAGCAGAGCCACCTGCTGGCTTGCCGCAGTAACTGCTGCCAGGGTCGAAGTGGATTTCTGAAGCGTAACATGTCACGAATTTTAAATAGGTCATTCTGATGTCGCTTCATTTGCAGCATCGTCTAGGCACGTAGTGTAGGCTACAGTATTAATGAACTTAGCCTTTGCAATAGTAGGATCCAATAATTAAGTAGATGACTAGAGACTACTGCTTACCAAGATCTGCCTTTCAGCCAATCAAACAGGCCTACTGGGCGCACGTCGAGTAATCTAATTAATATGCATGAGCCTTGAGTCAAATGTAGGATTAGTGGGGTGTTTTCCTCTGGTGGTCACTAAACTGGATGTAATACCGTCCACTATCAGTAGAGGTGCTGTTGCTATTTTAATGACCTTTGGCAACCTGTTAGAGTGGTTCAAGCATAAGCATTAAGCAGGAAAAAAAAAAATGAATAAATAACAACAACAAAATAAAGAAAGAAAGAAAGACAAATAATCCAGATATCAAAATTACATCAACATGGCAGAAGAGTCGGTAGCATATTTTTCCAGTTATAGAAAAGAGCACGTCAGAGTGCTTCATACTGTTCATGAGAAGCACAGCTGCCTGTTAGAATTCCCTAGATTACACTAAATTAATTTTTAACTCTCACATCGGCTTTCAAAGAGAAAGAGATTTTGATCCGTTGCTTTGGGCGTATTAAACTACCGGTTATTATAAGTATAGAATGTGTGCATGTGTGAAAGAGAAAGTGTTTACATATTTGATTTTTCATTTATGTCATTTTATTTAGGCTAGGCCTACTTATTATTATAATCCCTCCTACGATTAGTTTTTATTTTATTTTATTTTATTTTCGGAAAGCCCTTTCAATAGACTATTCAATGTGTATGAAATGTGCCATAAATAAAGTTGCTTTGTCTTCGAACGTCGTCTTTTTTCTTCTTCTTCTTTTTTTTTTTTTTTTTTTTTTACTTGCGTAAAACTAACGGCACATGCAACACGGTGACATAGCCTGTATTATAACATTTACTTGCTATACTGTATAACTGCAACGTATTGCAATAAACCTCTAATTTAAAATCCCCAGCATTCGTCACAGTAGGCTATAACCTGCACAAATAAATATTTTTTTATTTAATTATTCTGTGCAAAAGAATCTATTACTTTTACACAAACACTTGTATGTAGCTACACAATGCTTCGTTCAGTGTTTAATTTATATTTTCAGAAATTCATATGTGGGTCGCACGCTGCTGGGTCAGTGGAGGCATGGAGACAGCGATTACCCAGTCTGAGGCCTTGAGCGATCCTGCAAATAATAAGGATATTGAGTGGGCCAGTAACTAGGTTCACCGTGTTGCCAGTGCCGCAGTAGTGCACAATAGCCTGGAGGTGGAATCTGCGCGTCAGGGACATTCACCAATCAAGCGGTGCCCTCACTGCCCTGCTCTTTCCTTCCTAAAGAGATAACAGTGACTCTG
The DNA here is from genome assembly GCA_037950675.1 of Hypophthalmichthys molitrix. Taxonomy (NCBI): domain Eukaryota; kingdom Metazoa; phylum Chordata; class Actinopteri; order Cypriniformes; family Xenocyprididae; genus Hypophthalmichthys; species Hypophthalmichthys molitrix. The sequence goes on along the minus strand of CM075500.1, from coordinate 5,614,212 downwards.
GTGCTGGAGAGAGTCAGAGAGGAAGAAGAGAATGAAGATGACGTGGGGAGACATCTTGACGAGTCAATACATGCAAATAGATTTTTCCCCCATAGGCTATTTGTCTAGCCTTTATATATAGGCTATATAGGCTATTGGGCATAACATTATGACCACCTTTCTAATTGTGTTGTTCCCTCTTTTGCTGCCAAAACATGGACTCCACTAGACCCCTGAAGGTGTGCTGTGGTATCTGGCACCAAGATGTTAGCAGCAGATCCTTTAAGTCCTGTAAGTTGCGAGGTGGGGCCTTCATGGATCGGACTTGTTTGTTCAGCACATCCCACAGATGCTTGATTGGATTGAGATCTGGGGAATTCGGAGGCCAAGTCAACACCTCAAACTCGTTGTGCTCCTCAAATCATTCCTGAACCATTTTTGCTTTGTGGCAGGGTGCATTATCCTACTGAAAGAGGCCACATCCACATGGATGGCAGGACCCAAGGTTTCCCAGCAGAACATTGCCCAAAGCATCACACTGCCTCCGACAGCTTGCCTTCTTCATATAGTGCATCCTGGTGCCATGTGTGCCCACTGTTGGCACTTTCGGCAATGGACAGTGGTCAGCATGGGCACCCTGACTGGTCTGCGGCTATGCAGCCCCATACGCAACAAACTGTATTCTGACACTTTTCTATCAGTACCAGCATTAACTTACAGTAGCTCGTCTGTTGGATTGGACCACACGGGCCAGTCTTCGCTCCCCACGTGCATCAATGAGCCTTGGCCGCCCATGACCCTATCACCGGTTCACCACTGTTCCTTCCTTGGACCACTTTTGATAGATACTGACCTCTGCAGATCGGGAACACCCCACAAGAGCTGGAGTTTTGGAGATGCTCTGACCGTCGTCTAGCCATCACAATTTGGCCTTCGTCAAACTCACTCAAATCCTTAAGCTTGCCCATTTTTCCTGCTACTAACACATCAACTTTGAGGATAAAATGTTCACTTGCTGCCTAATATATTCCAATGTTATCAAACATCAATGATAATCATTGTTATTCACTTCACTTGTAAGTGGTCATAATGTTATGCCTGATCGTTATATATATATATATATATATATATATATATATATATATATATATATATATACAGTGCATAGCATTAATGAGTACACCCACACATGTATTTTCTTTATGATCACAAATTCAGTTAATGGAAAGATGGCAAAACTAAAATGTATTAAACATATACATAATAAAAACTGAGAAATATATGTCATTAATAGCCATAAAATAAGTAAATTAGCCAATTTTGTTTAAATTAAGGATTGCAGGAATGAGTACACCCTAGATTTAATTCAACAAATGTATAATATTCTACGCTGATGATACTCAGCTCTATATTTTTTCGAGTCCTGACGAAACTTACCAATTCACAAAATTAACGGAATGCATAGCTGACATAAAAAATTTGATGATCAGTCATTTCTTATTACTAAATTCAGAAAAAACAGAGATTCTAATTTTTGGACCAAAAACTTCTTCACGCAATAACCTAGAATACTGTCTAACACTTGATGGCTGCTCTGTTAAGTCTTCGTCGTCAGTTAGGAACCTGGGTGTGCTCTTTGATACCAATCTTTCATTTGAAGGCCATGTTACTAGCATCTGTAAAACCGCATTCTTCCATCTTAAAAATATATCTAAACTATGACATATGCTCTCAATGAAAATGCAGAACAGTTAGTTCATGCGTTCATGACCTCATGGCTAGATTACTGTAACGCTCTACTGGGTGGTTGTTCCGCTCACCTGATAAATAAACTACAGCTCGTACAAAACGCAGCAGCTAGAGTTCTTACTAGAACCAGGAAATATGACCATATTAGCCCGGTTCTGTCAACACTGCATTGGCTCCCTATTAAATAATGTATAGATTTTAAAATCTTGCTACTTACTTACAAAGCACTAAATGGTTTAGCTCCCCAGTACCTGAGCGAGCTCTTAAAGCATTATAGTCCTTCACATCTATTGCGATCTCAGAATTCTGGACAGTTGATAATACCTAGAATATCAAAATCAACTGCAGGCGGTAGATCCTTTTCCTATTTAGCACCTAAACTTTGGAACAGTCTTCCTATCACTGTTCGGGAAGCAGACACACTCTGTCCGTTTAAGTCTAGACTAAAAACACATCTGTTTAAACTTGCATACACATAAACCATTATCTACTTCTATAATTCAAATCATGTAAATTGTTAGGCTGCATAGATTAGGTCAGCCGGAACCGGGAACACTTCCCATAACACCTGATGTACTCGCTACATCATAAGAAGAATGGCGTCTATGCTAATATTAGTCTCTCTCTGTTTATCCTGAGGTTTGCCGCAGCCTGCCAGATCCAGGCCGTACCCAGATGATATGAAGGACCTGCATCTAGACATGACGATAATGCAGCCCTGACGTTTCAACTAATCTATCCCCTGCGAAGGCCCATTTCTCTTTCCTTTCCCTATGTATAGATAAAACATTATCAAAATTATTCCAGTTCGCATAGATCCACGGACACAACAAATTTTTCTGTATTATGCGGACCGGTAAAGTAATTTGGCAAATAGAACTTTTTAAAAAAAGACCAAGCTTCTGCGCACATACACACTTACACACGCAAACCTATAGACTAAACACGTAAATGAACGGCAAGAATGCATTAAAGGTATTCGGTTTTCAGTAGGAAAGGTGACATTTAAGCAGCCTCTAAAGTAATAACTAACAATTTTTACAACAGAAGTGATTCAATCAAAAACCAACTTTAGCTTGATAAGAATTTTCCTATTGTCACTGTGAAGCTGCTTTGAAACAATATGTATTGTGAAAAGCGGTATATAAATGAATATGACTTGACTTGACTTAGTATGCCCTCCATAATTTTGAATATACTGCTCTGACCCTTCTTGGCACGGAGTGTACAAGTTCATGACAAATTGTCACATTTGTCCTGTTTAACTCCTGGATGATGAGCTCCTTAAATGCCCTGATCTTTAATGGGGAGAGTTGCTCAACTCGTCTCTACAGAATCCCCCACAGGCACACCTTCAGCCTTCCCTATAATCCCTATATGACAGCTTTACTACCACTGAACTTTACTGTGGGAACCAGGCACTTCTCACTGTACTCCTCCTCTAGCAACACCATAAGATTTTGGATGCTGTTAGATCCAAAATGATTGATTTGGTCTCATGAGATCAGAGTATTGATTCCCAGAATCTATATTTTGTAAATATGGGCTTTGGAAATGGCTAACTGACTTTATTGTGCTTTGGCTACAGTAGGTAGTTCCAGTGAGAACAACAACCATGCATGTCATTTCTGCAGGCTGCATCTTACTCTGTGAGATAAACAGTCACTCTTTTCATAGCTTTTGCTGGCTTTGAGACACTCGCTTGGTATTTCTCCTGCTCTTTGTATAGCAAAAAAATCCCTCATCACTAAATGAAAGCTTAAAATGAAGGCCCAGTTATTTTAGGTGCCTTGTCACAAGTCCATTGTTTTTGAATTTCTGTGTTACTTTTTGCTATATTTTCACACTTAAAACAAAGATTTGGTAATCCTCTTTCTGTCCTCTTTTGTGCTAAGAAATAAGTCTCCTGACAGTTCTCTCCCAAGTGCTTCCATTGTTGTCAGCATTAAGTCAGAGAATGATTCAGTGGGCTATATAACACTTTTAATTGTCAAGAAATTACTTCTCTTTAAATGTTTTGGTTCAACATACTTACCTGTTGATCAAACATTGCCTTATACTTACACCAGAAAATTTTTATTTCGTTTTATTTAGTAACTTTTAGGAGGGTGTACTCATTTTTGCTACACAACATTTTATCACCTTCATAAGAAAATCTTATTTTCCTGAATAATTTTGACATGCTTCTTTGGTAATTGATTAAGCAGACTTGCTGGAACATTATATCTCTTAAGAACCCTAACATGTTTTCTAAGTAATTGAGTAATTGCTGACTTTCAGAAGTTTCAGAGGGGGTGTATTCATTTATGCTGTGCACTGTATATATATATGTATATATATATATATATATATATATATATATATATATATATATATATATATATATATATATATATAAGCAAACATTGGACTTTTGTGGTTTTGCTGCTCTTTATTGTCCACACAAATCAAATTAAAAGAATTTTATTTAATTAGTTTGTTAATTTAATCATTTAAAAGATAAGCCGCTGAAGGGGATTTTGCAGGTTTACTTGTGGTTGTCCTTCAGGTGACTGACTGCGTCTGTCTTTTTATGATGCATTTCAGCACTTAATAGGCCTACTCCTGGTATAAACACTTGGTTTGAAAACTAGGCTTTTCAAATTCACGGATACTGCTAGAGGGTGTACATTGTAAAATCAACTGAAAAACTCTTTACTGACAGACGCAATAAATGGACTGACCTTTATTGCACTGCAGATAGCCTTACTTTGCTTCTTCTATATGAGCTGGAAACTTTATTTAGCCAGATACTCTCAATCAGTGTTAAATCCTTAAAATAATAAGATATGTAATATTTAGTATACGGTTTAACAGGACGACAGCAAACACATGCAGAAAAATGTGACATTTTCACCGACAGGTGTCGCAGCAGGTCAGGATGCCATGCAGAAAAGAGCAGTTCTCCTGTGTTGTTTAACACTAAGAACTAGGCAAATCTGAAGTCAAAAGTCTAACTGCTGGGTTGAAATCACATCTCTGTTTTAAGAAGAAACATTGCAAACTGTGCACTTCCATTATTTGCTCTTTAGGCATAGGCTATTGCTGGTTTTGCGCGTTAAAATTATCATTTGTAAAAGTTCCTGAAGCGTAATTCAAACACAGAACATTGTGCAACCGATTTGGTTAAACCTTTTATTAATAAATCAACAAACGTTATAGGCTATACAGATTTACAGAAGAAACCCTTAAGTACCTACGTGAAATAGCGATAAGAATCAATGTTTTCATGACCGTTTTTAATTTGATCACGCTACATCAATGATTCGTTAAACGAATAAAAATGTTGTTAGTGTTTTTTAAGAAGGTTATTGCAAAATGTGTTTTTATGTAGTATAAAGTGTTGCCGTTAACCATCACCACACAGGATGCACACATTTCATGTGTATGCATATGTGAGCTGTGTGTATCCCGCATTCATTGGCTGCTTCACGCGCACAAGTTCATCCTCCCCCATGACGCGCGATAAATGTCCGTCCTCCCGCATCTCTGCTGACAGACAATCACAGTTCTGCTTTGCGTCGCTTCTGCGTTTGTTTTCTTCCAAAGTGGAATGCAACTTAACTCAGAAACCGTATCAAGTTTTGTGCTTTAGAAGAGTTTTTATGGGTTTGTTCTTTCGTTGGACGTGCATTTAGGTATTTTTGCGTTATGAAAAACATAACTGGAGTTTTTGACAGCCTCAGTACAGATATGCATTCAAACCAGATTACCTCCAGCAGTTACCACAGTCTGCACAAATCCCAGGAATCACCGACTCTTCCGGTCTCCACCGCTACCGACAGCAGCTACTATAATAATAACCAGCAGGCCGGACAGTGCGCTGGCTCTCCGTACGACCAGATCAGCTCTTACCAATACCAGAACAACAGCATGAACAGCGTTCAGTACAACACCAAATCATATGAACTGGGCTTCGGCAACGCTTTTGGTCCCTACGGCACATACGGCTCCTGCTCCTCACCAACTCCTGCAGATGCTGGTAAATATCTCTCTCTTGTGATTGAAAGAGGGGCAATTCGTTGTAATTTGCATTAAAATGGTACTGTTAGTATTTATTTACTGAGTAGCAGTGAAGAAAAAAACTATATATATATTACAAGTTTATTACATGTTTATTACAATGCATAAAGCATTATTTTGTAGAGCTGATTTTAATTGCGCGTGTTATTGTAATTAAATAGGCTAATATGTGAAACATAAATGTTGTTTTTATTATTGCATTGCATAAAGGTTTTATTTCGAAAGATTCGTTTCCGTGAGTTCCTTCAGACGGTTTGTATTTACAACTACGTTTGTTTGTTTTCTCTCCCAGAAAAAGAAGAATGTGAACCTGAAATCCGAATGGTTAATGGAAAGCCAAAGAAAGTCAGAAAACCGCGAACTATTTACTCGAGTTTCCAGCTGGCGGCCCTGCAGAGGAGGTTTCAGAAGACTCAGTATCTGGCCTTGCCGGAGAGAGCTGAACTAGCCGCATCTCTGGGCCTCACGCAAACACAGGTACAGATGCTTTCCATATCGAAATAAAAGACCAATTATGATTTTGTTTAATAGCATAAATGCTTATTAATCTCTGAAAAAAAATGGGATTCAGTACACTCTGAACATGCTGGGTTGTTTCAACTCAAATTTGGGTCAAATATGGACAAACCCAACCGTTGGGTTAAAAATTAAATTTTAAAATGTAACCCAATGGCTGGGTTTGTCCATATTTGAACCAAATTTGGGTTGAAACAACCCAGCATTTTTGTGTTATAACAATAACAACAACTTTTAAATCCTAATAACACTCCTTTACTCTTATATCATTAACATTAAAGCGAACAGTGCGTGTGATTATTTCAAGGGTTCGGGTTGATTTATTACAAAATGTGAAATTAACATCCCATACACATGGTAATAATGAAAAACAATGATATATATATTTTTTGTAAAACATGATTCAGCAGCGTTGTTTGGATGCTACTCTAGATGCTGAATTGTTTGTTTGTTTTTCAGGTAAAAATCTGGTTCCAAAACCGTCGTTCGAAGTTCAAGAAGTTGTGGAAAAGTGGAGAAATCCCGCCCGAGCAGCATGTGGCCTCCAGCGAGTCTCCACCTCACCACTCGCCGCCTCTCAACACGGCCTGGGACTTCGCGCACAACCAGAGAATGAACACTGTAAACACGGGGGGTTTGTCCCAGAGCAGCAGCCCCCCGAACACAACTACCCCTTCATTTCTGACAAACTACCCCTGGTACTCATCCACGAACTCTGCGACCCATCTACAGCCACAGCATCACCACAACACAACTGTTAGCGCCGGGACCATATTTTGACTCGACTGACTCAAAAAAGACTGGGGAATTCATTTTGTGAACTTGCAACAAATGACTTTTAGGCCTGTTTTCCAGTCTGAATGGTGAGATCTCTTCACCTTTGCCACGTTGATCATTGCGAGTGCGGTTTGGGCGTAACACTGTTTCTCTTCATGCAATGTCGTCAACAAGCAGAAACTAAAGAATCAAACATATACAATTATTTTTGTATTTATTTATTTTGTTCTATGGGTGGTGGTACATCAATGGATTAAACCCTACTATGATCCAAAGCCTAGAGAACTCACGTGGACATTATTGGAGTGAATATCACAGCAGGGTGTAAGAGCACATGTAGCACAACCTGAAGCTGTTTGGTGCCTTTTGAAAATAACTTAACAGTCCTTTCCCACCGTAAATGTGTTTCATGCGCCTGTCTTTAATTTTAGACTTTATGTTAGATTTATATTTAGTACGTAAGGTAAGTTGGGAATTTGGCGTCCCTCTCTGCCCGTGTGTTCCACCGCGTCTATTTAATAATGTTGTCATTATAGGATATCATATAGGGTTCTCACTGTTTTAAATAATACGGACAAAACACTATTGAAAAACACTCGAAAGCTACTGATTGTCCTAAAGCCATGTTCACATGTAAAAGGATATTTTCTCTGGAGTACTTTGTTTTATTTATTTTGAAATCCGAATGAATATTTCTGCCACTATAATGATTCAGACTTATTTAAATAAAATGTTTCATGTGAACGCATTGTATATGTATTGATTCATTGGGGATTTCGACTGTTTGTTGGGTTTCATTTATATTTTTTTCGTAGATCTGTCCACGCCTCCCTCTTTTTGCTTCGGCGCCAGTTAAGTCTCTAGTCTTAAATAAGTCTGGCTAGAGACGCGATGCAACGTCTTGTAAAAGTTTCACACAAAACCCACAAATTCACCTTTTGTTGACTAACGTGACAGGTGTGTCTAGCTTACTCTGTAATAAGTAGGTCAAGAGAGTTTATGTACTTGTGTTTATGTACTTTAACTTTTTTCGGGTTCAAAAATAGCATGAGCACGGTTCTCTTTAAAAAAAAAAAAAAAAAAAAATCACTAAAGGAACATGGTCTGACGTTCATTCATTTTTGGAGACATAAAACTTAAAGACAAAAGCTCGGGGAGCCCGACAGAAGCGAGACGCGCTGCAGCGCCTCGGGCTGGGAATGAGCGCGCGAACACGCCCCGGCATGAAGGCGTTCGGCTGGGTTCAGACTCTCTGGAGTCAGAGCTCTGCGCTCCAGACTTTTTATGAAGTCAGCGCAGCCAAGAAAGCATGCAGGCTCACAAATGCCCCGAGCTAAACAACATGGAAACATTTTTCACAACTTCCACAACCCCACGCACAACACAAGGCCTTTGTTATAAGGTCTCGGCTGCGTGTAGCCAACATTAATTTTCCATGCAATATAACAAAGAAAAACTTGTTTATTTGTTTAGAAGCTTCGTAGAAAATAAAATGCCTATTATACAAGGGAATCTGAGTGATGCAACATGCTCAAACTGGTGATGCATGCACATTTAATGCAACATATTAAACAAACAACGCACTCAAATTACATGGTTTAATCGCTCAAATAAAAATTTTGTTTTGCAACGACATATAGGCCTAGCCTACCGTGATAAATTCAGTTTCACTTTAAAATAAATTACTGTTAAAGAAAAACCATGCTATTATAACGAAGTTGTCCTGTTATTAATTATGTATGACAAGTGTCACAGCTTCTCAAATTAAAAGATAAATGTTTAAACCACACGTGGCTTAATATCCATTGTTCTTTTTGAAATAATATATAGGTAAGCATGGTTGCTTTTCGTGTTACATTAATTGGTTTATTTGAGGGTTAAAGCTGTAAAGCATACAAATGTAATGAGGATGTATCCTGTCAGTGATTGCTACATTACAAGATGTTATGGTGTCGCCCCGGGCTTAGACTACGCCCGTATTGAAATGTGCCCCGCAGAGATCCAGACTTTATCCGTTCAGCAAAATAAACACGACAGGAAACGGGAATGCCATGTTTAACCAAGAGCGGTCGGCTTCCTTCAGAGCGCCTTTCGGTACAGGCCCGAGACGCGTCTCAGAACAGTTCACGCGCGCCGTCCCTTGAGACAAGCTTAACGCGATCAAGAACAAACAGCACATCAATTCTAGCACACCAAACCAGATCAAGTTAACCCGTATTCCAAACGACATGCACCAACGGGTTTTGCACCTCTTTCTGTCAGCCTGTATTTTTGCTGTCTCGGCAAAAATAGCCACAGTCCGTGTTAACACTGATTAGGTCTCTCAGCTCGGGAGGTTCAACATGGACAAGTGTCACACCTTGCAAATGCAAACGAACGTAAAGTTGTATTGGAGCTGCCTTCAAGCACATGCTCTGTCTGCATGCCTTTCTCTCTGAAAGATTAGCAACGATGTGGTTTTAGACACTTCCGGAATCCTGTAGACAACTTGAAAAATGCCATACCCCATCCCTAATTTATACTCTGATCTGTAATTTTATCCACAATTGCTCCAGTTGAGCATTCTGGCTCCCCGATCTGAAAGCCTGCAATTACTATATAATTCTTCGCAATTTTAGATGTCCTAATATGGACTGTAATTTTTGCGCAAGACAATTTCCAGCTATTTCAAGCATCAACATTGTCAAAGTTGTATGTACATAATAAATGGTAATATCAATGCATAGTTTTTAGCATAACATCTTGACTCCGCGATAATTATATCCGTTTGGAGCCTACGCAAAATTAGCCTGAATTGCATGGTAACTGCTGCTTTAAATTTTTAAAAATTACTCATAATTTTCCCAAAGATTACCAAGATCTCGAGTGCACAATGTCATCAGCGTAATGAGGAGTAAACATTTATGCTAATAATCAGCAATTTTTTCCATCAGCTATAAAGAGGGAAAATAAAGCAGGATTTTTCATTCCTGCTCGGAGAGCGTCTGTCAGCTCTGAGCCCAGCTAGAGGAGCCACATTCTGGGACCCAAAGAGCCGAACCCATGCCATGACTGCTGGATGCTCTTTTCACATTCTTCTGCTTCTCTCGAGAGTGATTTTAGACGTCTTATAGGCTACTATTGATGCCGCCAATCTTTGTGTTCTGCTTTATTGAACATTATAAGGTAAGAAGGATGCGATTTCGGCTTATTTTATTTAGTTATTTTGGGGGGAATTTGCGTACATTATTATGCGTATTGTGAGAAGTAAAAAGAAGCTGTTTGAAAAAGAGGTTTGTCGTACTTTGCATTTAAAATATTATTTTAATATGTTGTTACGTAGCAGTACTAAGACGTGAAAATGTCGCCGTATTTCTTCAAACAGTAACATTAATAAAAACGTTGTCACTAAGCGAACTGGTTCATTTGAACGAATTTAGCGCCTGGGAATGGGAATGTGGATCTTATTCGATTGTCTAGAGAAAACAAAATATAGTACACCAATCTCTGCTTTCTACCGCATTAATAGAGTCTGTCTGAAATTGCGAGATAGTTCGTCTATAGAATCCAGTTGAAAATAAAGCAGCCCTTGTTCTATAATTTCACCTCTGCCTTCATCACTCCGACATTGTGCTTTTGCTCATTTTGATCCCTCTTCCCATTGACAAATCTCTCGGTATACACCTGCAAGCAATTTGCCAGCCTTACTTATAACTACCGCTGCGCACCTATTTCACTCTCTTTTTTTCCTTTTCTTTTTTCCCCCATCGCACAGCAAATTTTCTTTCAGTACGCTATCTCTTTTGTTAACAAAAGATTCCACGTGCGAAAAAAAATTGCTCATAATTATCCCGTAGATGGGAAGCTGCATTAGAATAAGTAAGGAGGGAATGACTGTAATTATGTCTGGTTTGATGGGCCCGGCGCGTAATCAAGAGGAGAATGGAGTGAAATAACGCTGACCCTCTCTGCTCCACAGCTGCATGTCGGAGAAAGAGACAGAACAACACGGCTTCTTCTTTTATTCCTTCCGAAGACTTGTGTTTTTAATATGTTTAGAAAAAAAAGATAAGACATATATTTTAAACTTGTATTTTTGCATCACTTACCAGACATATGCGATACAAGTTTTTGCAATGATTTATATCAGTATTAGCATTAATCATTAACTTTCATCATTAATTTTCAACTAGAAGGTTAGACATTATTAATCCGTATTCTGAAAATTTAACGAGGCAGCTGGAAATCCTCGAGATGACGCAATGGGTAGAAAAAATAAATAAATAAATAGATGAGTCAAATTTAGTTTGGAAACCAGTAAAATAAGACGGATTATTAAACACTATGCTATGAATTTTAGATTTTAGAGACTGTAAAGAATAATAATAGCTACTATTACAAACAGCGATAACCACAAATCGCCACCTTGGAATTATAAGATTATATGTGCATTCTGAGCAGTTTTGAGATTTTGAGCTTCAAAATTGTATTTTATTTTTTGCATTATATAGGCTACTCCTTTGTGGATAGACCCTTTTTGTTTTCTAACAAAAGTCACAAAATGTATACAGAAATAAATAAATAAAAAAAAAATCACAATGCAAAACAATTTGTCACAGAATAATGTTAATAACTAATTTTTGACAAAAATATCAGATAGAACCAAGAGGACGAAATTAATATAATAACATAATAATAATAATAATAATAATAAACGTATAAAATGCATTTTTTTTTAATCTGGAGAGTTATCAAATTGAATAAGTCTTAAAACTATTAATGGAGTCAGAGAGAAGTGAGCTCGTGATCAAAGCGCGCGGGGCCATTTCCTGCTTTGACCAGGCCATTTTTAAAGACCACACATGAAGAGTGTCAAAATTTGTCACAATAATTGCTGCACCCCCAGAACCTACTGCAATATAACAACTCTCAATACTCAGACAGCAGATGCAAGGGTAAAGTAATTCCTAGTATTTTTTTTATATCTGATTTTTTTTTCTCTTCTATAAATTATAATGTATTATATTCTAATTTAGTCAAAGATTTGAAAGAATCTATCCGCAAAAGATATTACTGGAAATATCCTTTGTTTTGTTACTTGCCGGCATCTATCTGCATCAGAATTTTCTTAAAATGCGCAGTTAAACCATCAGCGCCAAACAAAAGACACTTTGAACATGTCATTCTTTACCTATCTGCATTTCCCCCCCTCCAGACCCAGCCTTTCTTCATCTGCCCCTCTGAGCGGCACCTGCCCGATTATTCACTTAACACACGGCCATCAAAAGCAACCACACAAGAGCAGAAAAGAGCTTATAGCGGCTAAACGAAAGTGAAAAGAAACAAGTGGCCTTATTGTCGGAGGAATTACTGTGTTACAGAAACCACCACAAGATTAATCGATGGTTCAGATTGCAATGAAAAGCTAGAGGTGTGAGACACAACACTGCAAGAAAATCTATGAATATTTTTGTACAGGTTTACGCTAATATCTGTACGGTCTGAATGACTATTTTTTAGTGTGTTTTAAAGGTGCGTAATAATACTTTTGGATATTAAAATACGTTGGCTAAATATTGAGATAGGGCTATTTATTTTCTTGGCCTTTTTCAGTAGGATACAAAATAATTTTTCATTTTAATTCGTGGTATTCAGTTGCGTCATCAGTTACCTGAGTTTCATTCATTTTTAACAAAGCAATAAACGTTGCGATGACATTTTGTAGCTTCTTTCATAAACAGATTTTTACTGTTCGAGTTTACACATTATACAAGACTCCATGAAACAAAACAATAAATTAATGTGACCGGTAAGCTATAAAACTTTTTTTTTTTTTCAATGTGAAATGGAAAAACACATGAATTTTAATAAACACAATCATGTTTAGATCCTTTTGCACAAATTATTCAGCACACAACGAAAACGACTATTTCTGTACATTAGAGCTGTCAACACTTCCCATCTGACGGTGATGATGGACGCGTTTATCTGCACTGGGCTCCTCTTGTACGATCCAAAAAACACTCGGCTTTACAAATTGGGTTCAAATCCGAGGGAAGTGTTTCTGTTTTATAGTGCAGCCTCACATCATAATTTAAAGAACATTTGTTTTAAATAAAACATACAAACAGATTAAAAAAAAACAAAACAAACAAATTCTAAATAAGTTATATTTAAATAAACACAAAAAGCCATACATACAAAACAACTTTGTTTAAAGAATTCTTTGTTCCCTTTAAAATGGGGAAAATCATACTTGCTCACGGTGTGATTTATCCCAGTTTTTTACACATTCACCGCGCCATGGCGAAGCCTGAAGCGACTGTTTGAGCCCAACGTTTGAAAAATGCGCAGTTAATGTTGATCTCACAGCCCGTGTTGTGGAGGGACAAGCCGGTAATTCCAAATTTCTTATGGAAAACTACAAATTTGAAGAAAATGAAATACATTTCTGACTAGGGTACAGTTTCGTGATTTTTTACACAACAAAAAGTCACGGAAAGGGGAGAGCAGCAGCTTTGATTTGACCCACTTTCCCGGCATTCCCTTCAATTCAAAAAGAGACTTGTTTCCTCTCCGGCGGCGCGGACGACTCTCGTTCAGTCCACGCTGGCCAGTGTGTCAGCAGTTGTCTGTTTTCACATCTGGTCTGGGCTGCGGAGTGCCGGTGTGTGGAAGGCCGCAGAGTGACTGGCCTGTGTCGGGTCCCCTGAACTGGGCCGTTGGTGAATAGAGGGGCGGGGTTGTTTTAGCAGTCCTGGTTCACATGAGTTGTGGCTGCTGCATAGTGTCCTGGTGTGCTGTGGGATACCATGAGGTGTAACTGGGAATATACGAGGTCGGTGTGGATGTTTTGACGGTGGCGGTTGAGTTCCAGACAGGCGCTACGGATGGAGATCCGGTGGACAGTCCGCGCCCGTTTGCCAAAGCGTTCGTGTCTATTGTTCCTCCGCCCTGCTTCATCAGTTTCTTAAACTTGGAGCGTTTATTCTGAAACCAGATCTTCACCTAGAAAAAAAGAAAGGCAAAATCAGAGCGAGCGACAACATCTGTTTCTGTGATCTAATCGTGCGTAATCGAATCGAATTCGGGAATTCCCAGGACTTCAATTCTCCTTCAATAAAGGAACGTCATTACTTTAACGTTTCAAAATATTCCCTCAAACAGATGCAAACACTGAGTACAGACCCGTGTTATAAATTAGTCGATTTCAAAAAGGACATGCGAAGATACAATGCATTAAAAAAAAAAAACCTTAATTTTTTTAATTGTTGTGTAGGCTACATGCAACACGTTTCACGTTCGTTGTCACAAAGTCTAATTCTTTCAATGAAAACGCGTATAAGCTTGAGCACATGCCTGTGTTTGCGTGAGCCCCAGTGATGCGGCGAGCTCGGCTCTCTCCGGCAGAGCCAGATACTGAGTTTGCTGGAACCTCCTGTTCAGAGCCTGCAGCTGGAGACTGGAGTAAATGGTTCGGGGTTTGCGGATCTTTTTGCCTTTGCCGTTGAAACGAACCTCTCCGCCTTCCACCACGGTGTTTTTCTCTGACTCTGGTGCTGGGAGGGAGAAAGAAAAGAAACTGTCTCACAGACTGTTCATGCAGTGCGGCTCACATCACTGTGCACAAGTTTTACAGGCGGCACTTTAGGTATAATTAGCCTTAATTGCATACATTGTTTATAGCATTACGCAATAAATAATTACCAAGCCTAATAACAGCACATCTGGGCTACTCCAGTCCAACATTCTTGCAGTGCGCCGACAAACGCAACGACCAGCGAAGACACTCATGCAGCATTTCTTACCTGGGTCCTCCAATCTGGTCTGCGCCAAAGCCGAGTTGTTGGGGTAAGTCTGCACGGTGCTGAGGTACGGGCTGGAGGAATGGCTACCGACCGAGTTGACGTATGGATAAGGCAGAGATCTGGGGAAGGACGGAGCCGGGCTGTATGCGCTGTCGTGCTGCGGGTGTCCGGAGGAGTGTAAACAGTGCATTGAGTAATGTCCGTGGGTCATAGATGAAGGCGACATTTGCTGACTTGGTGGCCCAAATTCCATGAACACGCTCTTTCCTGAGACTGGGCTGTTTAGACTCTCTGGTATTGTAGACATGGTCATGTCTCTCGCTCTCTCTCTCTCTCCCTGCTTTTTTGTTTTCTTCTATGATCTGAGTGAAGGATGGATCCCAATTTAAGCTCAACTGATTTTTTCACTTTCCATTCATAAGAAAATGTAGTTTGTCTCTGTGAAAAGTCTAGGTACGATGCTGTGGATCCACACAAACTCGCTCAAAGGTTTGAATCAGGGAATCATGAATATTTATCCAAGGTGCTCTCTGATTGGTCCACTCCCTCCAAGAGCGACGCGGATTGGTAATCCGAGGGTCGGGTCCGACGGACCTGATAAACTCAAGAAATAAGACCAACCTGTGACTCTATTGTGCAATGCTAATGTAGAAATTTAGGGAATGGACCAAGACACATAGGCCGTATGTGGAGAGCTCAAACAGAATTGGTAAAATATCAGCATTTTGATATTTGGTCTTGATAACAGAATTAGTATAGGCCTGTTAGGTAACAAATGAACACAAAACAATACCACACATTAAAACCAATCATTAACAGATCTGAACAAACATTTTCTTTTAGTAACAATTTGTGTCAATAATGTCATGATGATGAGTAATATTATTATAATCATAAATGCACTGAAGTACAATTCTTAATATAAACAAGTCTAAACAAAATGGTATGACATATAAAAGAATAAAGGTCAACATAATGAACAAATTTAAAATGGCCCTAAATTTTTGCTTGTCACGGCTTCGTGAACAAAAAAATTGAACACCTAACAAATATGATTAAGTACAGGTATAAATGTGTGTCTCCAAGCAAAGATGAATTACTTTGATGATTCATTTGGTTAAAATGCTAGTCTCGAGTGCTTGAAGACACAGCTGAAACCAGCTAAATTAGCATAACACTGTTGTTTAATTTTCAGACGCATAATTAGCTGTGTATTTAACACTTGCAGATTCGCATCACTCGCATGCGCGCGTGGGTTGAATTATTGCGCGTGAGGATCAGAGAAACAGGTCGATGTTGATAACAGCTCCTGCTATTCCTTTCAGATCTAAATTTGGTTGATATTGCAGTGTTAGTTTATATTGTATGGTTAGTTTATATTGTATGGTTATTGTAAATGTATAGATTTTTTTTTTTTTTGGTTGAACATTAAATGCGATTAATCCACACGTGACAGGCCCAATAATGCTGAAAACAGTCAAGAAATATTCAAAGCATGAAAACAAATCAACAAATAGCACCTCTATACCAAGGACATACATTGTTCCCATGTTAATTACCTACCATTGAAAGTTTACACTACATTATATTACGCCAGCTGCAATATCACAACATTCCACACAATTCCAGTTCGAATTAAGATTCGAATAAACTCAAAAGTGTATTTATCTAATTACGGAGCCGTAAAAAAAATTCTAAATACAAGAAAAAAAGCGTATATATTTTTAAGGTTGTAGTTATTAACTCCTTACCTGAGATTAAGGAAGCAAAATTAAAAACCACTAAGTTAAAAATAAAATAATCGTATCATTATTAATTATTTTTGATAATAAATTAATTTACCACCTGACTTGGAAATCGTTGTGTAGACCATTGCCTGCCATTAAACTGAATATGGGCCTTACTCTCTCCCTTACATTTCATTATTTAAATAATGTTACTCATTTATCTGTCAAACCTTTTCAAAGAACAAGCAGCATTTTGGAGACTTACTCGAAGATAACTGTGACATAAAAATGTATTGGTGTAAAATGATAACTGGCGACACATGTAGAGACTGGAGTGACACGAACTGATTGGAACATTTTTCCCACAAGTGTAGCTTTTTCAGAAATATTTATCAAGAGAGCTTCATAAGCAAAACGACACTATTCGATAAAACATTTTAGATGTTCGATAATACGGCAAGCTGAAAATATATCCGTTTTCAAGACAATGAATAAAATGCGAATAGAAACGGTTTAAGAGAAAAAGGAAATGCTTAGAGAACGAGACATGGTCGTACCGTTTGTGTGCGACTCCCCGTTGAACACGGATCACACCTCCACATCCTCCTTTCATTTCATCTCTCTTTCTCAGTCTCTGCGGTTGTCTTTCCCACAGTCTTCTTTGAAATGATCATAATCTCCACATGAATTCACTTACATTCCGTCATGATAAAACATATTAAAAACAGAATAGCCTTGAGCAAAAGTCCAGAACATTGGACAAAAATGTCACTGGCACCAACACGATGCCCAGATGATATGGACTGACGACCACACTTGAACAATACCTGTTAGACATCCACCGTCCTCAAAATTGTCCAATTTAAAGCAATTTGTATTTCAAATGACATTTGCAATCTACCACGGGGATACTTCAACAATAGCGAAAATAATGACGGTATTACAACCGATAATTATCATCATTCAGATCACGCCGAGCAAGTTACATGTGTTTATTGTCTTCGATTAATCTGAAATTATGAGAAAAACTAAATAAAGTGTTATGGCATAAGAACAGCAAATTTCATGTAGAACAAACATTGATAATTACATAAATTCCCAAACGTGTACAATTATTTAATTAGAAAATGGATTTGTTCTTGTATTAGCAATGATTTATAATACTGCAATGACATTCATTTGTTGTTTTTATTATTATTATTATTTTATTGAATATGATTTTTAACATTTTAGGATGAGCAACAATAATACAATTCATGAGCACTGCTCCAGATCTAAAGTAAAGACAGAATGAATAATCGTGGCAAATGGTATATTAATAAAATTACAATAAAGAATATCAGATTATGTAATGATATTAATAGTTAACTTTAGAAACATGTATACTTTTTTTCTCTTGTACTAGACTTCTTTAAAATCTTACAAAAAGAAAAATCTACTTATAACCAAAAGGTTCTGCTATTCTAAATCTGGCACTATTTAGGACCATTTCAAGAGTGGCTTTAATTAAAGGACAACAGCAAAACGTTGGTCTCTATTAATGAAATATTATTGACATCACATAACAGTATCTTCCTATCCATGTGGTCAGTCTCATAATAATTATACACCACATCATAACTGCCCACCATGTCAGGATGAAACCACAGCAGTTTTCTGTTTAGACGCAACTCAAATAAAGCAGCATGTGAGATGACGAGTTAGAGCACTTTCCAGAGAAGAGGATCATCAAGAATGAGAGTCAAACACCTGCTATGCTGGCCTGATTTAGTGCACCAGACCAGTTCAGGCCCACTCAGTGTGTGTGTGTGTGTGTGTGTGTTTCAGATACAGACATGAGCTGACAAACTGCTTCGAAAAGAGACAATTGTGTTTATGGCCTCATCCGTCCGTTCAGCAGGGTCTGATTTTGAACTGTAAAGGGACTTCTAAATGTGCGTCCGGAGTAAATGTAAAGCACAGTCCCTGATTAGTTTCTGTTTTTGGTGGCAAAGGATTCTTTTTTAATTGTTTCAATATGAAGCTTTCCTACCAGATCTCTGGTTAGTGTGACCCGTTAGATGTCCTGTTGATAAAGTGTTCCTGAGAACCAAAACCCAAATCCGGACAGATGTCTAATTATTTAAAAAATGGTTAACAGATTGTATAAGACAACATCACAATGAAACCGGGAATTAATAACAATGAAATTCATAGTTCTGTGGGTCTAGTGTAATATGAATATGATATCACTGAATATGTAACTGTACATTAATATGCAGTTTAGTGTCAGAAGAGCACAGTGCCTTTGTGTTAGTATCTGTTAATAACATGTTCTGG
Source organism: Hypophthalmichthys molitrix (assembly GCA_037950675.1). Lineage (NCBI taxonomy): Eukaryota > Metazoa > Chordata > Actinopteri > Cypriniformes > Xenocyprididae > Hypophthalmichthys > Hypophthalmichthys molitrix. The sequence continues at coordinate 5,595,296 of CM075500.1, read as the reverse complement.
TTTCTAGTGATTTAAACAGGGTCAAGTACATTTTCAGTCAATTCAGATCCACATAGTTGTTTACTAGATCAAAATGTGAGTTAAATTCATTTACAGTACAGCTTTTAAACTTGACAAAGTAAATTTGGCATAACGTACAGACATAAATAAGTTGTAGTGCACTACTTAAGCTCTAATTCAGTCTACACTTCATGTGTTTGCCTCGTGTGAAAGTGCATCCTGCTGACAGACCCTACATTATGATGGAGGGGTATTTCAAATTAAAGAGACAGAGCACTTATGAAATGGAATGTGATCCCATTATCATATTAGTAAAACACACACATATTTACACTGAAAACGACAGCGTAAAAAAGCCCTAGACTCAATTTAGTTTTTCTCTATCACATGTTTCGACTGAATGAATCAGGTATAAGTGGAGCTGTTTAAAACATTATTAAGACAGCATTAACATTGACATCTCAACTGGATGCATCTATGCTCTGTGTTTGGGGATGTGTATCGGTCCAGTTTTTACCCAGGGACTTACAATTACACCTTATTTACAAAGCGACACACACCAGCTAATATGAATTCACCCCTGTTCTTCCCTGCCAGCAGCAAAGACACACAGCGCCAAATTCGATCAGAAGTAATGATCCAATTTTAGAGTATCTGATCAATCCTGATGATAAAACAGCTGTGGGTTTTCTGGGTTTCTCTCGGAGGGTTTTAAGCAGGCAGCACCTTCAATTTGCTGCTCCACTGAATTCCAATGGACAAAGAGACACTGTGAGAGTATTTGTTGAGGCTGAGAGCAACATGTGTGTGTGTGTGTGTGTGTGTGAGAGAGAGAGGACACTCTGAGGTGTAACCACAGATTACTGTGTCAATCAGTATGGAACGGTTAAGTGTGATGTTAAAATAATGCAGCTGGTGGGTTTGTAATGTTTTGTTTCCATTAGAATGTCAAAGACTGAAGAAAATATGCTTTTTGAGAGAATTAAACACAAATTAATCACTCATGTCCCATTTTTTTTTCCGAATTGTCATTTAATAAAATATTTAGTTACACTTTATTTGAAGGTGACGTAGTTACATTGTACTTACTCAAATAAGTACTGAGTAATATTAATTAACTACATGTACTTACAATAGAGTTACTTGAAATTATGCATAATTTACACATCATTTACTGTTATTACTATAGTAAATACACAAATGTAACTATGTCACCTTAAAATAAAATGTTACCGAATATTTTGTAAATAATAAATGCACAACTCTTCTTATATTTTCAGAATTTTACATAGCTTTAGAATGACATTCAGGTATTTTTGTATCATGCGTTTTCTGTTTCATCAAAATTTATACATTTTTGTTATGCATAATATTTGGCATTTTTGTGCTCTTAACCATCTTTTTTTATGTGTGTGTGTGTGTGTAAACCTCTCCAAAAATAACAGTCAAGGAACCCTTGAACCTGCAGATGTAACTCTTTGGAGATCAATTCAGAAAAGAATCAGTTCAATTTTAAAACTGAGTTTAAATATCTAGTTCAGTCATGAAACTCTAGAGGGCGCTGGGCAATCTGCAAACAATCACATCATTGCCGCATGTCACAAGCTGATTGGCCTCTGCTGATCCTGCAGCCAATGAGATTGCTTGCTCAACATTTAAATAGTCTGGTTCAGTGTTTGCTGTAAGCGTTTTTTCTGAACCCCTCCACCTCCCCAGCTCCACCTGCCTAGATCTGCTATGGGATTTATGTATGTCTATTTATGCAGCAGCAGAATATCGTACATGTTCACAGAAGTGTGTCTATTAGCAGTAACAAGTCCATACTTGCTATATATAGATTATAGATTGTTGTTTATGTTCTATACATTATATGTTTTGAGATCTTGGATTCATAATATTATTTTCAGTCCTTTAATTTGCTGATTTTGTTTTTCAGCTTCAGCTGCTGGGTCTCTTCAGCTCTTGTTCTGCATTGGAAAAACATACAAACAAAAATGTCTGCAGAGCTGGCCAGTGGTTCACACCTGTAGATGAAACACAACATGTTCTCTCCAGCCATGAGCTCTTTCTGCAGGCCACTGCTGTTTTGGATTTCCTGTAATATACTATTTTATTGACAGGACAGTATTATAACACTGTATTAGAACAAATAATATTATGCTAAATTATATCATGTCATGTTTGCTAAAAAAAATGAATAAATCGCAGTGTTAAATCCGCCCACTAGTCTGGTTTTCTGAGCATTCTTCAATTAGTGAAAGATCAGGGCCTTTAAAAGACCCCCCATTCATTCCCTAAAATATGAAATCTAGCATCAAATGACAGGTGTGCATGTCACACGATTACCAAAACACACGGCTGCGATTCAGCAGCGGTTTTGTGGGCGATTGGATGGAATCAGCCCGGAATCTTCTGCTACCTGCTAATCTACACCCATCACTCACCTGGGCCGCAGGTGAGGGCGAGCGGAGACCGTACGGCGCAACACACAGCTGTTCTGTGCGCGCGAGAGAGACCAGCCAAACAACCTCCATCATTACTACAGCAGCAGGGGTCAGAACATTCTGCCCAGCATCCCCCCACCTGCCCCAAAATTGCCCTCCAAAAATGACCAATTACCTGAGTTACTGGGAGAAATAGAAAAATCCGCCCCAATAGATGGTTACTTAATGCATCAAGAACAGAAATGGCTGTGGAATTGTCACTTGCGGTATGTTTGCTTGTTGTGTCTCTCTAAGCTCGAGACAGGCAGTCATCAAATCTTCAAACTAAGCAGCAAATTAAAATCAATAAAAGTCATAGGCTGGCAAAACAGAATCATTTGGACCAGCCGAGGCCTGCGGATGATTTCAAACAGCTGGATCTACACATAGCACGGCTTTATTTAGGTCGCTCTCGTACGCATATCGAAACAAGGTTTGATTACACCGTCGCAAACGCACTTCCCCATTGTCCAATTAATGGCCCCATAAAGAGGGGAAACATGCAAATTCTCTAATGAAATAATGAGGCGCGGCGGAGGGGGCAGCGGGCGGCTGGAGAGCCACGCTCTCCTTCTCTTTGGGGTTTTGTTCGGAGTTAAGTCCCAAACAAAGACGGGGGAGAGGTCAGTACTCCAGCACACCTGAACACGTTCCCCTCTCCCCTTGATCTGCTAAGGCAGCCCGCCATTAGTCTTAATAATGGAAAATTGTCATGTTGATACAAGTCTCTCTCTCTTTGTGAATAAGTTGTAGGTGGAAGCTCCATTTATTTCGAAGTTCTTTGTGCCGAAAGGCCAGGGACGGTGCTTTTGTGGTGGGGAAGAGAAAAAGGTGCTGGATGCTCTTTCCATAGTCAAGATAATTATCCCCACTGTGACCTTAATGATCCAGCCTTCTCCCCCAGCGACTTCTCCGCGCACTACAGCGCTCCTCAGCCCCTCGCCGCACGCCTCCCCCCTCCGTGCCCTGTGTCAGGGAATATGAAAACCCCTATAATGAAACCATTTTGGCTGATGGAAAAAGGGCTCCTCGAGCTGCACTTGCCACAAAGACGGCTCAATTATGTGAGTAATTGTGATAATTTTCCATCCATTCATGGCTCTTTCTGAAAGGGAAGGAAAGAGAGGAGAAAACAGAGAGACACTGAAAGGGAAATTACACAGACAATGTCGAGTGTGAAAATTGTTACACAAAAATGACTGTAAGAAAAGTGCAAGTCTATAAATAAATATGTTAATGCGGGGAGGCCGTACACACACGCGCGCGGCCCACGTCACAAACAAAAGGCGCGCGCGCTCGGATAGATGACCGCTATAGGGGAATAATGCCGAGATGAAAGTACATGTGCAGCTGTCTGAAAATTAAAGCTCTTTCGACTTCCTATTGACAAAGCTGAGCCCCTAAAAAAGCTCCCCAGTGGTTAGAGATCATTTGGAGCCCTGTGACAGGAAAAAGGATAATTACCTCTCTGAGAGAGGCAGGCGGACTGACGCGCCCTTCAGACGCGCTGCTGAATGCAGGAGCTTGATAGAAGGCAGGGAGAATAATTTTGTGCTTTGCTTTTTCTTTTATTCCACGGAACATGTTTTGTTGGGTGGAAGACAAGGCGGCGAGCGGCGCTGAGTGCATTAAACCCTGGGTGTTCGCAAATATAAGGTTCCTCCGTCCATCATCTCGTACCTAGAGAAGAACTCTGAAATGCATTAAAATGTCTCCGCCATTCTGCCGGCAGACAGCAGAGGCACTGAGATACTGCATTAGGCTTCTGTTTCCCAGCGGGAGTCAGATTAAACATTTCCTCACAATGCTAAAGGATATTCAGGACTCTTCTCCAAGAAAGAGCTCAGCCTGTAATTTCTCTCCCTCGCTCTCTCTATGAAGAGAATTCATTCTGCGTCACTTCACAAATGATACATGTAAATGTCGAGTAATTCATATTCATAACCTGCGATTCCAGTTTAATAGTTCTGCAATGAAATTTGCTTTTTACGGGGGGCAAAGTGGAAAGGGAGATGGTGAAAGTATTCAAATATTTACTCTTCCAAAGCGGAAATGTACACAGACTCAGACTGAGATCTGTTGAACCCTCATTTTTCAACAAGTAAACCGGTTAGGGGACCGTCGTCCTCGAGATTTCCGTCGCTGGACGGCACCTGGATGGTTTCCACACAAAGGCATCCTCAGGTATCTTCTTACCTCTCTCTTTATCCCTAAACTGCTCCCACATGTACGAGGTCTGACCCCCTGTGTGGGGGTCCACAGACATCTGGAGAAATCGAGGCCACTGGGAGCTCAACCGTTCAGAACGGAATCAGTCGATGGATTTCTGATTCCCATCGTTTCATCAGTAACAACGGGATGAGGTTAACATGTTTTAACTCCTTTAACTCTTTCTTGAGCTTATTTGTCCCCTTCTCTCATGGGCACACGTATCCGTCTCTCAGTGAAACACACTCCTGCTATGATTACCTGGAGCAGTAATGGCTGACCAGTTGTCATGTCAGCATGGTAATTGGCGCAATGGTTCATAAGAACCAGAGCGTGTTATCTGAAACGTTTAACATCTCCATCAAAAAGAAACAAACAGACAGATACCCCTGTCCTTCAGTCGCTAACACCGACAATAATGACAAAAACAACAATTATCATAATTTAAACTGAAGTAATAACTTCATTTGCATTGCATCTGTCAGCTTAATAAAGACCTCAATAAGCATAACAAAAGAAGAGACAACAGCACAAAACACCTGCAAACGTTAAACATATGAATAAATAAACAGCAATAATCAAACGCTTGATTTACTGGCGTTTCAAAAGAGTTTCATATTTTAGGTGCAAAAGCACTAAGATAAAAATCTATATTTCTGTATGTACTGTATTGTTAACAATAAAAAGTGCTGATTGTGTAGGTATTCAGTCCCTGTGATCCAGATGCTCTGTGTTTATACAGATTTATGGCATTTCCTTACAGATGACTTGGGAATAATTACAATAAACCAATACAGTTCAGTGGGATCAAAGAGCATTCAAGTTAGAAATCAATCATACAGTGCATTATGTAAAAGGTACAAACAATGTAGCTCTTGATTGGATGGTAGATCTTACTGAATGCAGTATATGCGTTTTCACATTTGCTAAACATGGGGGCCATACTGTAATGCCACACTTCATGACTTTATTACATCCAATAAGACTGAGGGTTTGTAAGGGAACCGCAGGGGGCTAATAATTAATTTGGTCCCACTTTATATTAGGTTGCCTTAACTACTATGTACTTACATCAAAAAATAAATAAATAAATAAATAAATAAAAAAATACAATGTACTTATTGTGTTCATATTATATTGCAAAACACTTGTGCTGCTATTGAGGTGGATATGGGTAATGTTAGGGACAGGTTTGGTGGTATGGGTAGGTTTAAGGGTTGGATAAGGTGTAAGGGATGGGTCAACAGTGTAATTATCAATGCAATTACAGAAATTAACTACAAATGTAATTACATGCTGGTATTTTTAAAATATAACTACAATGTAAAAACATATATGTACACAATAAGTGCATTGTATCAAAAGATAAATTTAAATATAAGTCCATAAGGCCACCTAATATAAATTGGGACTATTATTCAAACATTAAAATGTATAATTGAAATAAAAAAAAAAAAAAACACTTACTAAATAAAAGATAAAATATTTTACTTTTTATCTGCATGTCATGTGACCATTAACAGACATCAGAGAACTGTGAACATGTGAATGTGTTGTAAAATTATTGAAATATTAACTTAAAATCTCAGGGGGTGCTGCAAGTAAATGTTTTCATTCAAAGGGGTTTGACTGACAAAAAAAGTTTGGGGAATCCTGCAATAAATGTAAATGAGAGGCCAATATTAAGGCCAATTAAGGCAAATATTAAGAATATCAGAACAGTTAAAGTTGTAGTAAGGGCAGTTCACTGTTAATAACTGTTAAAGAAAAAAAAAAACCGAAACAAATTTACACAGTAAAATACTGTTTTCCATTGAAACAGTAATATACCATAAACACAGTGCATTCTGGGTAATATTATTTGTCATTTCTGAAAAAAGTTACCTGTAGGCTACTTTCCCGAAAACATTGTTTTTTTTACAGTATATTACTTCTGTGTATTACAATGCATTTTGGGTAATATTATTTGTCGCTTTCAGAAAGTAGCCTATACGCCTCTTTTCTTAAAACGACAAATATTACACAGAATGCATTGTTTTTATGGAATAGTACTGTTTCAATGGGAAACGGTATTTTACTGTGTAAATTTGTTTAGTTTTTTACAGTTATTTTTTAGAGTGTTGGAAAGAGATGTCCAGTGGTCTGAATGAAAATCTTGCTAAACATATATAAAATAACAGTATATATTAGTATATCAACCATTTAAATCTAATCTAGATATGAGCAGATTAGACGAACTGATATGTAAATGTATATATAAGTTTACAGTGCCAGATATTACAAGACTGGATGGCTGTTAAATGCATGTAAAACAATAATACTATATCTGCATCCTAAACAAAGACAGTACTATTATATTACTTAAATATATGTTGCAAAACTTATTTAGTTTTTGTCAGCAAGGTTAAAAATGTGCTTTGTGATAAAACTTGGTGGTTTTATTCAAATCAAAAATATTAATTATGTAAAGACAGACACCAACGTCACTTTCATGAACAAAATATCTGGTGACATCTGCAACATTTTACAGCGCATCATATTCAAAGAATTTATAATGTATTCTTTAAAATAAATATCATGGCAATGCCAATAAAAACAGAAACCATGCTAGTAGTATGGTACATTTTGTTAGCTGTCCTAGGTTTTCAGGCAGCAAGGTTGGTGAATATATTGAAACAAGCGTGCAAAATGTAAATGTTGAAGAAAAAAAAAATCAATAGGTGTGTTTTAGTTCATCTGTGTTTTGAAAATCACAGAGCTGTCAGTGTGCTGGTAAAACCCTCAGACCCCTGGAGCCCAAGTGAGGGGTTCAAGATCCATTGGTCTGGATGCATGTGTGTGTGTGTGTGTGTCAGCTGCGGTTATAAATGTAGAGTTAGTGTGAGGGATGAGTCGAGCTGTCTCTGTAGAGTGATGCGGGCAGGGCGGCCCGGCTGCTGACTCCACTCTAATGACAGAGAGGGTAATGACAGAGCCCCAAACAGCAGGAAGAGGAAGATCAATCTACAGCCTGAGATAGAGAGATGGAAGCGAGGGGAGGGACATGGCGCAAAAAACAGGGGAGCGAGATTTCTATTACATTCGCTCTCTGTGTGTTAGCTTGCCCGTGAGCGCGTCTACCTCCCCCGCCTCGCTGTGGCAGTCGGCCCACGCCGCACATTAAAAACGCAGCGGATCAATAACTATTAACACTCCTCGGCAGAGTCACACCGCTCACATGTCCCTCTCTCCCTCCACTCCTGCTTCTTTCTCCATTTCTCTCTGTCCGTGACACTGGCCCGGCTCGCAGGCTGATGGGAGCGCTCCTGGGGTCAGCGGGAATTGAGAAACGTAGGGAAGGAAGGACAGAATAACGAGAGGGGTGAAATGAAACGAGATGGGAGTTACTAAACAGCTGCCTGAGCAAACAACACACATTCCTCTTTCTCAGTCTGCTGTTTTTCCTGGCACTGCCACTCATGCAAAAAAACAAAACATAGGCCCATCAAAGGATATCAAAAGTCTGAGAACACATTGAAAATCTGGGATTTTCTCAATATTTTCCCAAATACTTGTTATGCTGATAATTTGTATGAAAATTTCTATTAATTTATAAAAGAATAGAAGCACTCAACTGATCACCCGTCTAAAAACAGACTGCAGACTACAACAAATACACTGAAAAAAAAAAATGCTAACCTAAAAATGATAATAACTAAATTCTAAATTAACTATTTGGTTTTATTCAAGTCAAAAATATTATTTAACATTGCTAAATACACTAATTTATACCAGCAAAACTATTTTTTATGGGTTAAATCAGGTAGAAATAGCTATTTAAGGTATCAACTGCAGGTTTCCACTTTTTTCAGTGCTCTCTCTCGCCATCGATAACATCTCCCTCCCGAGGAAGAAAACTGCATACAAAAACAACAACAACAACATTCTGAGCGATTAAAAAGGAAGGAGTTTCTGAGAAAGAGAGCGAAAGATAAACAGACTGAAAAAAAAAAAAATAGAGAAAAACATAAAATTAGATGCAATTTGGGTAAATTTCTGGTTAATTGTCCTTTGGGACATGATTTGATCTACAGATCTAAACATTTAGCTGCATAATAAAGACTCAGTCAGCAACAGGAAAACCAAAAACGAAATTATTACCAGCACAAGCAGCTGATTATTTCCAGTAGCATTTATATCACATACTGAAGTCTCACCTGATCAGGAAAAAAATGGTCACCTAGTGTGAGATCAGCAGGATGCTGAAAAGAAGACTTTTTAGATTTTAACCTAATGGTCACATGGAAGCATTGCCAAATGTGTGGAAACATGTTTTCCTACCTCATGCCCAAAGCACCAGTGCAAAATACTGACCTGTTGGGGGACATACAGTCAACCAATATCAATTTTAGTGGCTGATTCTAAAACTATTAACAGCTATCCTAAATATGCGGTTTCATTTACCAGTGCCAATCATTTTTTTGTCTTACTACTAACCCTATTTTAACTGTCCTGGTAATTATAGAATTCACTTACTTATATAGATAACAGAATCCTTGTAGTATCACTTAATGCTTTAATCACACATTGTACTTGAAAAAACAACAACAACAACAACAAAAAATAATAACCCAGGTTATTTCTATAATAAAGGTTCACTATGTAACTTTTGGCCCTCTAGCAGTTAAAAAACAAAACTGCATGCATTTTGCAGAAGAACATTGTTTTGGCTGTGCTTTGGCTCTGTGTGACTGTGCGGATGAATATGGTTATCCTACTGCTCATTAAAAATTCACTACAAGGCTGAAGAGATATAACCAGTTTAGATGGAAAGGATCTCAAGCTGAATAGCTGAAGACGTTACTCTTTTTTTTTGTTTACCCATTAATAGACATGGTGCATCCTTGAAAATAAATTCCAGCACAGCACTACAACATCCATAATGAAATGAGCCTTCACAATAGATAATGCTTTACAATGAACTCTGTTGGAGAGCTAAATATGGCATTTTCTCCATTCAATAAAATACCTTTCCTGTTGAGTAATAAAACCACCATCTCCGTATCGCTTCTACAATATTTCAAATCCCTCAGTTCTCACCATCTCTGAAAAGCCAGTGTTGATACTTGTTTTATTTATTTGTGTTTTTGTCATGTTCTCTTTTTGCCAGCAGACTCTCTTCTGTTTGGTGTTTGTTCAAAACAGGTTGGAGATTTAGCTGCTCCATGTCAACCTTTCCCGCTCTTGTGACAACTAACCAGTGCCGCTCCCACACCATATACCCGTCAAAGTAGCCGGAGCAACTTTTCTCTATTTATGGATATGACAAGACACACAGGCAAGTAACGTATTTACGCAATTTCCTGCGAAAACCATCCCAACAGGTCTAAAATATAAACACTTATAATATACTTACCGTAGTGAATCAGGGTAAGACAAAAACACATTTTTGAAGAAGTATTGATGATGTGTTGACTTATTATTTAAATTGTGTTAATTGACCCTTCGCCTGGAGTTTGATTGACAGGCGATCTAACCAATCATAGCGCCGAATCCGCCGTTATGTCCGACAAAGCAGTCAGGGGAGTTAGTAGATTAACGTCGTGGACTTGAACTTGAAAAATGGTGTGTACTGACGTCTTTCCGCGGTTAAAACAACATGTTCAATTTTTAACAAAAAAAGTTACATAGTGTACCTTTAAAATACATTATAGACTCAACATGAAGTAGGTTGACTCTGGAGCATGGAGAGAAACAAAGTGTGACTTCATTCCAGGTGGCTCCAAAGCAACTGTCTCCACAATTGGTACACTGTAAATTACTGTGTTTGTTAACTAATGAGGCGGCCAAGATTAATGAAGTCATGGCCTCTATGGACAAATTTCGGAGCAACAGTTTGTAAAAATGTCTGACGGCATCCAGCTGTCAAACATCTCCAGAGTGAATCAACACAAAGGACCATGTGACTTTTGGCGCATTGAACAACAATACCTTTAATCATTCTGGTAATATAAAACCACACTTTCCCATCTCAGACCAGTCATTACACTAGGCCATGTGTAATTTGTCTCTTTCATTAGTGAGACAGGGCTTCAATGAAGTTTTTCAGTGTTGTACAGTCTCTATACAAGACCTCCCTATCTCATGTCAACTGAGGTCTCCTAATGGCTCTGTGTGTGTATATCAGCCAAACACAGACTTCAGTGTGTTCCCTTAACTGCGCTTTATCTGAGCCCAAACCTGGAGGATCATAACAGTTTTGCCTGCTTGAGCTCTGGGCTTTGACTGCTCTGAATGGGTGGGTAATGGGATGGAGGGGGAGAGGGGGTCCCAGCGTGATACAGGACATGAGCTGAATACCTCAATACCTGTCAGGTGTACGGTGACATTGCAACATTGTTTGGGGAGGTTCAGATTGATTTCGGATAGCCTGGCCGGAGCGGAGGGGGCTGATGGGAATTGTGTGATTGCCAAATAAAGCCATTGGTTTCATCTGTTGTCATGCCAACCTGGATGGAAGAGAAAAGAGGAAAATAAAGTGAAAAGTGAAACACAGAACTGAAAGATAGGGGGTATGTCACTACGAATGACTGATGATTGCTGATGTGTGTTTGCTGTTTGTATTGTTTTAGAACCTGATTCAATTAGAGAATTTTGCAAATACAACCCAAAATGTGCAATTAATGCAATTCTTCATCTTGAAGTCTGGTTCTGAGTGCTCGGTTATGCCAGATACAGCAGACATCCACAATCTGCCATACTTTACTGTGACTGGCACTCGACTACTTTCAAACAGAATTCTTGATAATACTTTATTTTGATGGTCCCCTTTAGACATTCTGTTCACTATAAGTAACGTTGCAACTATGTCAACCAAGGCTTGACATTAACACCCACTAACCCACCAATTGCGGGTGGATTTCAGCAGTGGCGTGTAACGCAGTCACTCCTACTAGCCACTTTGGCGGGTTGAATTTTATATATAATATATACATTTTTCAATAGTCTTTTAAAAAGGCATCTGAAATAATAAGCTAAGTGCAATGTAGAGTTAAAAATTAACAATTTTTCAATACATATCGATAATGAAATATCTGAAACGCTTCCAGTACTCATTTTCTGCAGAACAGATACACGATACCAGCTGCTCTTTCTCGCTCTCTCATCTCTCTGACAGCGAGCTGACACACAAACCCCCTCACTCACTCGATTCATTTGCTCAGGATGAATATTGTTGGTGTTACAGGGCTTGAATTTTGGCATGGGATTGCACGTATTGTGTATAATTTCACTTATTCCCACAGATTTTGTGTTCACACCCAAAGCGTGCACACATAAAGCCGCCTCTCAGTAATAAATTGAGTTCTTTTTCGCTGCTTATTGTGCTCAAACAGTCAAATACACACAAAATAATGACAAAATGCCAGTCTTGGTGAGTATTCACGCAAACACAGTGAGTTTTAAGTGAACATAAACAGCTGAGAAAGAAAAAGCATGTGTATCAGTATAATGGATCCGTGCATCAGGTCTTAAAGTGACATCAGCCTAATATACCTGCTGCCAAATTATGAGATAATATTAAAAATATCTATATGGCAGATTTTCCCCATGGTATCGATGTCAAAATTGTGGCCAGTGAAAATGCTGAGTGGCTAGTAACTTTGGAAAAACCACTAGACACAGTGGCTGGTGAGCAAGAAAGTTAATGTCAAGCCCTGATGTTAACTAACTCTCATTAGAGTTTTAGAAGACTGTCTGCTTAATATCTGCTAACACTTTATTTTGACGACCCTAACTTTGCAAGTACATATCAACTTATTCTACTAACCCTACCCCTAACAGTCTACTAATACACAACTAATACTCTAATGAGAGTTAGTTGACAGGTAGGTGTGAAATGTTGCTTATAGTGAACTGAATGACTAAAGGGGGACCATTAAATTAAAGTGTAACCAAATTCTCTAATATATAATAAAGAATAAATACAGCAGATTTCACTTAAACTGGTAGTTAGTCAAAAAGGAAGCAAGTGTTGAATCAAGAGTTTGTGCTGAACCATGTATTTGTCGCAAAATGTTTAAAGTAGAATGTAGGTTCCTTGCCACAGTTGTTTTTGGCTTGCACACTAGGGGACTAAATATATCATGTACTATGTACAATGTACATTGTATTATGCCATGACATACAATTATCTCCTTGGTTAAACTGCTTAGGTGTGGGTGATATGATATAATTTGAAGCCTGTCATCTATATGCATCATTTACCTGTGACAGTGATACACATGACCAAATTAGACTTGTCATAAATTGTTATAAATGGAACAAAACCTTAATCCTAATCACCACATGACAAATTAATAACTCAAACCTACAAGTACTCCAACATGACCTGCATACAGTACGCTTCAGTACACTCACGTAAAGCTATATATATATATATATATATATATATATATATAGTAAATCCAACTGTGTATATCATTGCAAAATGTAAACTTTTCACCCAGCTCTAATGCACTATAAGGCATGAAGATATTAAAATACTGTAAACATTAACATTATGATTTTCTGTAAAGCTGATTTGAAATAATGTGTATTGTGAAAAGTGCTATACGAATAAATTTGACTTGACTTTTCTATGAGAGACAGAATAAGTAATTCGGTGTGGATTAAATAATAAATTAATTTAATTAATAAATGAAAAAATAAATAAATAACTTCCCAGGGAAGTCTTTTAACTAATCTATAAAGAGACGCAAATCTTGGCAGAGAAGTGTCACAATCACAACTCGAGTGTGTGGAGAATGAGGTCCATTAAACAGCCTCCATTAAGGGCCGTGTCCATGTGTGAGGTGCGCTCGGTCCTCTCCCTCTCTCTACATGTGAGAAGTGTGCTACTGATATTGAGATGCTAATGGCTTCAGTACAATTATCTCACCATTTGAGCAAATGGACTCAGCCATGCGTGTGTGTGATCGCCTGCGCCGCCGTCTCAGAGAATGTGAACGGCTTCCATGAATATGTAACTACATCAGACTCTGTCTTTGTCACAGAGGGTCATTATGGAAGCAAAAGCTCCACAATGAGACTTTTATATTGGGGCAGCCAAAGAACAATATAGAGATGGATCCACCGTATCTGGTGTTAACCATTCATTTTATGAATCATGGGTATGTGTAATGTGCATGAAAGCAGCAATCAAACATTTGGTTAAGGACGGTTCTGTTGCTATTTTGGATTCCGGATTAAAACTGCTCCTACTAAGGGATGTATTGTAACATGATGTACTGTACATGATGTACATGCTTAAAGAGAGGCAGACTTTAATTTAAAGCTGCAGTCCGTAAGTTTTGCCTCTTTGTCACCATCTCTTTTTGAAACCTGCAATTGCAGTTATTTGCAGAATTATCATCTTTACGTGGGTTGTGCATCGGCACGGCTCCTCAGCGCGGATGAATCTAATGTTTGCCGTCAGTCACCACATCGGTGTGGATACTGTACTTCAGAATCACAGATTCTACATTTTGGAATTATGACCAAAATAAGAATTTTCACCTGAAAATATCATCTGAACAAGTAACATGTCTGCCACTTTTGTTTTGACCAACTGAGAAAAAAGCATTACAATAAATCGCGCTGATTAAATCTAATGATCGCTTAGCTTGGATCACGTCAAACTGTGCAAATTCTTATTACTGTTATACTTTGTTCTCAAATTGTTAGTTAACAACATCAGCATTGCATGACTGTGTATTTAGTGTGTATTAGTGTTAACTGTAGATTTCAATTTCTGCAGTCCAAAATCTTTTGCTTTTGACTACGGGTGAATCTCCAGCTGTCACTGATGGTTGTCATTTGGACCTTTCTGGATTACAATCCGCCATCAAAATGATAAATTTAATTATTCCAGCTGCTGTGAGAAAAGGCTATAAATGATCCGATACCAGCAGCATCCTCACATGCCATATAGCCTACTAGCCTGGACTCCTTCTTTCTGTTTACAGACGTGACGTAATGACGCAAAGACGAATGGCTGCATGCTCGAATTTCCCGTGGAAACCCACCAGTACCGATTTTATTATAAAACATTATTACGAGCTTACTGTTGTGAATCGGGCTAAGGTAAGGAGATAGTTTTGAACACTGGCTGGTTATGTACTTGCTCAAAAATTGATTTTGGATCATTTTTAACCAAAAAAGGTTACGGACTGCAAAAAATTGGTAACGCTTTACAGTGTCCTTATTATACATGTACTTATAGTAATAGTATTAATTTTGCACAATTACAAGCCTCTAACTCTAAAACAAACCCTAACCATATAGCAAGTATATGTTGTTAAATAATATTACTCAGTACTTATTTGTGAAATTAACAATGACACCTTAAAATAAAATGTAACCAATTAAACAACAATCTGGCAGACAATGAAGTTATGATTTCAAAGTCAGAGGTCAGGGGTCACTCTTCTGCCAGAACTCAACTCGTGTACGGCTGTCTGCCGGAAGCCAGTTATTATATTTTATAAAGTTTTAAACATGTATATTTTTCTTACAAAAACCCATCGCTTCACTCCAGAAGGCCTTTATTAATCCCTGGAGTCGTATGGATTACTTTTATGATGGATGGATGCGCTTTTTTGGGCTTCAAAATCTCGAGCCCCGTTCATAACCATTATAAAGTTTGGAAGAGCCAGGATATTTTTAAGTGAAGTCACCTTTATTTATTTAGCGCTTTTTACAATGCAGATTGTGTCAAAGCAGCTTTACAGTGATAACTGGTATTTAATTTTGGCTGCTCAGCAGCTCTTAAAGAAAATAGTGTCGTTGTCCAGCGACGTGTGCAAGGAACCCAAACTCCAACAGGTGACATCAGGTGGCAAACAGGTGTTAAAATGGAGAAAAAAACCTTTAAATATAACTCAGATTGTGTTCGTCTGATAGAAGATAGTCATATACACCTAGGATGGCTTGAGGGTGAGTAAATCATGGGATTTTTTTTTTTTTTTTTTTTTTTGGGTGAACTAACCCTTTAACTTAGAACTAACCAGCTTAGCTCAAACAAAATGAACAAACAGTCTTTTATTAGATTCATAAAGAGATGTGTGTGTGTGGTCCTGGTAAACCTTACGTTATAGGGACAAAATGTCCACAGAAAGATGGCAATATCCAAAGTCCTTGTCCTTTTGGGGACATTTTTGGTCCCGATGAGGAAAACCGTTTATAAATCATACTAAGTGATGTTTTTTTGAAAATGTAAAAATGCAGAAAGCTTTCTTTGATTGGTAGGTTTAGGGTTAGAGGCTAGAATATACAGTTTGTACAGTATAAAAATCATTATGTCTATGGAATGTCCCCATAAAACATGGAAACCCATGTTGTGTGTGTGTGTTTGTGTGTGTGTGTGTGTCTGGGGCAGGGGATTCCCAGGTTTTTGGACTCTGAAATCTCACTGCAGCCTCTATACTCAACATGTGTGTCTGTGTGTGTGTGTGTCGGCACGGACACAATGGTTGTCGTCACGTAGTCTGGGCTAGTAATGTGCTGAGAGAGAAGAGAAAAAAAAGAGATTGTACATGAAGATGAGAGCAGGTTGACTCTTACAATACTCTCATTTAGAGCACTGAGCCTTCCAGGCTCACAGGCCATCAGCCCCTCTGTCTACAAGCCTCAGCCCCAGGACCGGATCTCCACCCTGGGGACAGACAGACCGCTGACGCCCCCTCTCCACACATGAATCACACACTGCCGCTGAAGCTTTCAATGCTCCAAAGACATGCTCAGGGCAAAGAGAGTTAGATAAGAGCTGGCCTAAATAAGGAACCCGACATACAGTATTATATGGTCTAGTTGCTGATCTTCATTACACTTCAAAATCAAGAAAAAAAATCAAATTAGTGTGTTGAATAAACTACCCAGTACTTTTCAGGCATTTTGTAAGTTAGACATATACTGTATAAAGAGAGAGTCTTGGTTTCATACAGCTCACCCACTGATCACTCAACTGATACATACTGCACAATAAAAATGGCAAGAATTTTCTTGATCCAGCAAGCTCAAATCTAATTTGGGAGACATTACACAGCTTCCCATTCTTTTTTTTTTTTTTTTTTTTTTACCAGTGTTTACCAGTTCTGGAAGCAAGGTTGGATTTACAAGTTGACTGGATTTGACAAAGTTTTCTAGATTAGAGTTTTGTTCAGTTAATAGGAACTAAACTAGATATTTAGCTTTGTTTTTTTTTTAAATCAATATTATTTGGTTTTGAAATATTCGTTTACTAAAAAAAATATCTAAATTTCTTATTTCACTACTTTTTTATTTGTATTATCTTTAGTGGATTTAGTGGAATGCTACAGCATTGATTGAATGAGTTCCTTCAATATAAAAAAAAAATTGTGTTGGCTCAAAAAAAACAAAACAAAACAAAACAAAAAAAACAGTTATGACAACTTTGAGTGAATTTATGTTCGACCAATAAGCTACATTGAGTTAGAGGAACTTAATATTTTTTAGCAAAAAAAAATTGATTATTTTAAAAAAATTAAGTCTCTCCAACTACCAGAGTTGTAGCCCTGGAACCAATTATGCTGCCTTCACATGCTCTCGGAATTTTCTTGGTAAAAAATTGCATATAAACGCCCTCTCATGTCGAAACTTGAACGCAATAAGCTCATAATCATGACTTCAGAAGTGGGAATTATCAAATTTCCTATAGCATGTGAAATGTGAAGGCAGCATTAATCTTATCTATTTCAGTTCAAATCAACAGCTATCATAGCACATGCTAACATAACTTATTTAACATATATATTGTTAAATTAGCACTGGATGCATTAGTGCAGTCATTGCTTATAGGCCTGGTTTCACACACAGGACTTAGCCTAAGCCAGGATTAAGCCTTAGTTCAATTAGGGCATTTAAGTAGCTTTTATAAACATTCACTAGAAAAAAAACATTACTGGTGTGCATCTTGAGACAAAACAATGGCACTGACATATTTTAAGATCTGTCAGTACAAGTTACTTTCAGTTACAACAGCTCAAACATGCATTTTAGTCTGGGATTAGCTTAAGCCTTGTCTGTGAAACCAGGGGATAGAGTCTTTTAAATGTCAAACATAACAGCATTAAACACTAACAGGTCTTTCCCTTCACTAAAAACAAATAAATTAGCACTTAATTTCAACATTTATTCTCCTTATCCAGCCCCATGCAAAGCATGCTGGGAACTAGAAATCCACTGCCTAATTTCCGAAGTTATCAGGACAATTTCATTAAGTTTCACAGAAATTTGAGTTTAAATTACAGACGATATTAGGTTACTGTAATGATAAACATTATTATGTCAACTGAACTCAACAAAATAATGTTTGCAACTTAAAAGTTTTAATTAAAACAATAAGTTAGAATTTTTAACTAGCAACCATGCATTTATTTAAGTTGTGGTAACTGGTCCCCTGAATTACTTTTTAATTACTATGCTATGAACTATTTCAGATGAACTCGCTCCTAATCAGCAGTGTATTGGATCAAACTGCGGAAACCAGTGAACTTAAAACTGCATTAAACTAAAACAAAACAAAAACATAAATGTTCCAGGCCTGGTCCTCTCTCGTCCTTCACTGTTGTCACTCCTCCTTTTATCCTTCCGGAGCTCCTCCATGAGATTCTAGACTAGTGTGGCATGCAGGTGACGCTCATTAGCGTCACAGTGGCCTTTTCTTGCCTAAGTGGGAGCTTCTTGGCCTAAACAAGCTGCAAAGTAGACCAGACCAGATAGTCAAATGTCTGGTTACATGAGACTAGCTGGACATGAACATGCATTCTAAGCATACCTCCAAGAGCACCAAGAGCACGGCCACTAACCACTGTGAGACATCATGTCTTTTCAGAAGACTTGAATTAAACTGCTCAATTCATATGGATTACTTTTATGATGTGTTATTACATTTTGGTGGAATGGACTTTCAAGGGATAGAAATCCTTTGTTTAAAAACCACATCATTTTTCACATATGTTTTTCCCCAGTTTGGCTCAAACGCTCTGTTTAACTCCTGTTTAAGCCCCTCCTTCCAAAAAACGAAATGTGCTCTGATTGGCATGTCTTAGCGTGTGTTCGGGAAATGTCACGTACCTTACCATAACAGCGATCTCTACTCAGATTTAAATATTAAGGATGCCGTCAATTTCAACCCAATTCAAGCCTGATTCAGACTTAAAGGGTTAGTTCACCCAAAAATGAAAATTCTATCATTAAGTACTCAATCTCATGTCGTTCCACATCCGTAAGACCTTCATTCATCTTCAGAACACAAATTAAGATATTTTTGATGAAATCCGAGAGGTACGGTATATGACTCGTCCATAGACAGCAATTTAATTACCACTTTCAATGTTCAGAAAGGTACTAAAGACGTCGTTAAAACTTGTTAATTTCGTCGTTAATTTTATAAAGCGACAAGAATACTTTTTGTGCGCAAAAACAAAAAAAAAAAACATGAGCAGCACGACACATGCGTATGATGTTGACGCAGGAGCCGTCCAATAATGAGTCACCGTTCTGATGTAGAACCTGGAAGCAATGAACATAAACAACGTATGAGAATGAAACAGAAGAGAAGAAATTGTTGAATAAAGTCGTTATTTTTGTTTTGTTTTTGCGCACAAGAAGTATTCTCGTCGCTTCATAACATTAAGGTTGAACCATAGTTTTAATGATGTCTTTACTACCTTTCTGGACCTTGAAAGTGTGGATTATATTGGTGTCTATGGAGGAGTCATATACCTCTCGGATTTCATCAAAAACATCTTATTTTGTGTTCCGAAGATGAACGAAGGTCTTACGGGTGTGGAATGACATGAGGGTGAGTAATTAATGACAGAAATTTCATTTTTGGGTGAACTAACCCTTTAAGAATGTTAACAAACAAGAGGATCATCCAGAATGGATTTCATGCACGGACTTTGCAAGGACGGATTTCACAGGACGTTTCAGAGTGGTATATTTTTTTGTAATTTTCTTATACATTTTAGATACACCATTTAATCATGATAATTGTCGGAAAACTATGGTAATACAAACAGTAATCGATCACAAAACCATGGCTAATTTTCCTAAGGGGAGGTGAACAGGCTTACAAAAGCTACAGTAAACACTATATCAACACTAATGTTGGCTAGCAGGTGAGTGTCCTTTACATCATAGCAACAACATAAAACTTATAATTGGAACTGTTAATAGTAAATGCAAATAATAATACTTCCACAAATAACAGATTGTCGCAACAAAGTGGGAACTGCTCTATTTCATGAGAAGCTTTTGTGTGTAGCCTACATTGTTTTCTCTGGAAGACGATAAGCACACAGATTAACACTGGGGTTATAATGTTCAGGAACAGTGTTTAAAATAAATTTTAACCACTCTAAGTTCATCAGCCTTAGGAAGGTCAAACAAATGAGTTTTGGAAATGCAGTGGAAAAAACAGACTCTCTTTGACATAGTGGCAGCTCGACTAGCCTTGCCTCCTTTTTTGCATGTTCCGTGGGCGGGAATTATTTAAATGAGTAACATTATGACTTCACAAACCCTGGAAAAAAACATGCTGCAGTGAAAACGAGTCGTTCGTTGTAGTTCTTGGAAAGTGGATTCTGCTAAAATGCATGGGGGTGAGTAAATGTTCCCCAGATTTGTACATTTGGGTGAGCTGTCTCTTTCAGATGTAGCAAACTTTTAAATCTTCACTGTACTTAAAAATCAGACTTCTGCACTCTGTCACGAGTGATTCATTAGACTTGAGATTGACTAGTGCATTTCTGGACGCTGAGATGGCAGTGTGGTCAACATAATCAGGCCACCTCATATGAAGATGCTCAGTCATGATGGGGTGGTTAAATGTGTTTCACTGAAAATGCTGCCTGTTTAAAATCACACACACACTGCAGCTGGACTGGCTGGTGACCTGTTTCACTGCTCCAGTAATCAACAGGGGTCTGTGGGTCCAGATTCTCTGGTGTGTATGTAAGAGTGTGCAGGGATCCCTGTGATCTCATGGGCCAATCAGGCCCTGAGCGGAGAACCCAGAGGGTCCTGCGGAGCTCTGCGGTGCGGCACTGTGGGGTTCAACACTGTCCTTCTCCTCATCATCTTCATCACCCACCAATCAGAGAACAGCACTACAGCCACTCTCAACACACTGCACCCAGCGGGGAAGACGCACACATACAAACGCTCTCCTACACAGACATCTCCTGGCAGAGAACAGCATGGGTCCGAAAACACACTCACATGCATTTCAAAAGCCATCAGTGGGCCACTGAATATACAATCACTCACGCACACAGGCATATTCTTCCACAAGCCTCAGCAGGGTCTCCAATAGAGAGCCCTCTTTCTTTCTTTCTTTCTTTCTCACACACACAAACTCACATGTTCACACAGTTCTCTGCAGAGAGAAGCCTTCATTCACAGTCAGATACCTGAACACACACTTTCTCTCACACAATCTTCTGGCTTTTTTTCTTTCGCAAACAAATCATGCAGTTATCATGGATCTCCTATACTCACACACACACACACACACAATAGACCTGACAACTTTCACAGTAAAATATCTAAAGGTTGAATCTTTTGACTTGTAAATATGATTTAAAGAAACAGTTCACCCCAAAATGAAACTTCTGTCATCATTTACTCACCCTCCTGCATTCCAGTGTACGACTTTCTTTCTTCTGTGGAACATAAAAGAAGGTATTCTGAAAAATGTTGGTAACCAAACAATTTCAAGTGCACTTAATTGTATTGAATGTGCTCTTGTAGTGTGCTTCAATCTTAAAAGTATATTTAAAAAAAACTGTACCTGCAAATAAAATAATAAAATTAATGAAATAAAAAGCCACTTAAATGTACTTAGAGTTTTTCATGACTGTTTCTTAACACTGATGTACACTTTTAGAAAGAGCACTTTGTAATAATGTCAAATAAAATGTTACTTTAAAGTATATATTGCTTTAAATAAACTTATTTTGATGTGTTGACTAAAATACTTTACTGCACGTGTAAAGTACCTGAACATAATTGTATATATATATATATATATATATATATATATATATATATATATTGCAACTTCATTAAAATTCTCCTCAGTACATTCAGCAGTACACTTTAGCCATATTTCAAAGACAATAGAAGTAATTATGAAATATAAACTACATACACAACATAATAAATGTATACATACTGTATAAAGATGTACTTAAGTACTCTAAAGTTCAGCTCATTGCATTTAATATACGCTAAACTGCAATTTGATTTCATTTAGTTACATGTAATTACATTATATGGACAAAACAACAACAACAAAACAGACATTTCTCGAAATATCTTCTTTTATGTTCAACAGTAAGATATTTTGGTAACCAAACTGTTTTGGTGTACATTACCTTCCACTGTATGGACAAAAACCCCAAGACAAAAAAAAACACTGACACATTCAAAACACCTTGTTTTATGTTCCAAAAAAAAAAAAAAAAAAAAATATATAATTTTTGGCTGCACTATCCCTTTAAGTCTACTGAATTTTGAAAGAGCAACCTCTCAGCAATTAAACTGTTCTGAATCAAAGGTAAAGGTGCCCCGAGGTCAAGAGGTCATTAGGGATAAATCTAAAACTAATACAGTAAATCTCATCCGTGCATCTTCACTGATTAGCAGAACATAAAATGTGTGTGTATGCAGACCTACTGATGAGGGCACATGTATATCTACATCTGATGTGCTTGTCTCTGTGTGTGTGTGTGTGTGTGTAGTCCTGTGTGTGTGTGTGTGTGTGTGCAGTCCTCCAGACAGTGCTGAGTGTGTCTTTTAAAACCTCTGTGATTACCAGCACCTGTGCGGCCCACCATCTCAACCAATCAGGTCACTTCGTTGTGGCTGAACACGCAACCAGCTCATCAATATCTAGAAAGACGTGATGAACCTCTTCCGTCCTGGTGGAGGAAAGACTGAATCCTTGATTGTGCAGCTGTTACTACACTGCTGACAAGGGCCATGACCCACATCTATCTAGATAGTCTCCCTCGTTCAGTAGACCATTGTCTAGCAAAAAAGACCAAACCATCTTATTTGCCAGTTAGCTGTGCTAGAATCAAAACAGTAAGAAAAGCCCCACCCATGCTATTTCCAAAAACTTGCTTTGGGAGTGAGTGATAAACCTCATTTAAAGGGCTAGTTACCAGGTTACCAGTCACCAGGTTTGACATCGATGTCATTGGTTCTTGCATGTCTTGTCGTTGGCGTCAAACAAAGTGAATGACATTTGAAATTTAAGTCCTCATACAAAGTTTCCCATATAACATGAGAAATGCAGTACTGGTCAAAAGTTTGGAAACATTACTATTTTTAATGTTTTTTAAAGAAGAAGTCTCTTAGACTCATCAAGCCTGCATTTATTTGATTAAAAAAAAAACAGTAATATCGTGAAATATTATTACAATTTAAAATAATGGTTTTCTATTTTAATAAATTGTAAAATGTAATTTATTTATGTGATCAAAGCTTAATTTTCAGCATCATTACTCCAGTCTTCAGTGTCACATGATCCTTCAGAAATCATTCTAATATGATGATTTGATACTCAGTTTTTATCAATGTTGGAAACAGTTGTGCTGCTTATTCTTATTCTTAATATTATTTTTAATCTGTGATACTTTTTTTTAAAGATTCATTGATGAAGCATTCGAAATAGAAATATTTTCTTACAATGTAAGTCTTTATTATCACTTTTTATCAATTTAACACATCCTTGCTGAATAAAATGATTAATTTCGTTCAAAGAAAGAAAGAAAAACAAAAATTACTGACCCCAAACATTTGAACGGCAGTGTATATTGTTACAAAAGATTTCTATTTTCTATTCTATTTTATTCTATTTTTTTTTTTTTTTTTTTTTTTTTTTTTTTTTTACTTTTTATTCATCAAAGAATCCTGAAAAAAGTATCACAGGTTATTAAGAAGCACAACTGTTTCCATCATTGATAATAACTGAGTATCAAACCAGCATATTAGAATGATTTCTGAAGGATCATGTGACACTGAAGACTGGAGTAATGATGCTGAAAATTCAGCTCTGATCACAGGAATAAATTATATTTTAAAGTATATTAAAATAGAAAACCAATTGTAATAATATTTCACAATATTACTGTTTTTTTCTGTATTTTTGATCAAATAAATCTAGGTTTGATGAGCATAAGAGACTTCTTTCAAATATATTATAAATAGTAATGTTTCCAAACTTTTGACCGGTACTGTATATCACCTTGACTGAATGGAAAAGATCTTTATTTGTGTTCCACTGAAGAAAGAAACTCATACAGGTTTGGAACAGCACAATGGGAGTAAAAGATGATTTAATTTTCATTTTGGCATGACTGTTGCTTTTAAACCAGAAGCATTGGTAATGTTTGTCCAGCTGAACAGGTTTGCTCATTAAAAATACTTTAATAAATCAGATCCTTAATGTCAAGCATGCCGGATAAGCCAAAGATCTATTATAAACACTGCGTGTGTCCTATCAAACTCAGGAGCCTAAAGTTTCAAGTAACCATCAGTCAGCCCTGACAAAGAAAGCAATGGGAAATGACTTTTTATGCGTGTGTGTGTACTGTATATATCCAGATCCAGATAGAAATCGAGATCAGGAATGGTTTGTTGTCCAGAGCACTTGACTCATGGTTTTTGCTGTAATACAGGATGCAGTAATTGCGTTACTCATATAGACGCGACTTGAAAGAGTTCAGAGTTGATGGTGTTTAGCCTTCTACCTCACTTAACATGAAGAACTAAGCAAGCTTTCATCTTAAAATAAGCTTTCAGATAGGATGGACATTGTTAAAATAAATCTTTCTCCTCATACACAAAGGACTGGATTGAAATCGTGATTCCTCTCAGTGTGGAGTCAATTGAGAGGTTAGTAAGTGGTCTGCAAGAGTCAGCAGAGAGAAAAACATGTTGCTCTCTCTCCTTATTCTTTTGTGTGTTTTTTCTGGTTTTGCCATGGATCCAGAAAAAACATCATCTTCACAGATCATTTCATAGAGCTACACCATCAGACAGGGTGGGGTGGACGGCCTATCTGCAGAACACTTACACAATCACAGTCGTCTCTCCATCGACCACACCTACACACACTGCTCTGATTATATTCACAAAAAAAGTAGTGTTTTGCTCTGATATGAAAGGACAGTAAGATTTTAAGTCATTTCTGGATGTTAATAATGTTATGGATACTTATTTCTTGTTGAATGATAAGAGTAAACTGGAAAAAAAATTGTCATGTAAGAACATACTTGGCCCTTTTGGCATTGAGTCTTCATGATTCACTACTGAAAAGTCAGATACTAACCATACTCACATTATTTGATATAGATTTAACTCTTTATAAGTGTCACATGTCTGTCTGTTTTTGCACCTTGTTCTGTTTGTCACATGTTCTTTGTTCTTAGTTTCCCGCCACTTGTTTGTTCCCTTGGTTACTGATTAATTAGTGTCTTCAGTTCAGGTGTGTCTAGTTAGTTTCTCCCTTTGTTCACTGTGTATATATACCTTCAGTTTGAGTTAGTTCCTTGTCCTGTCACTGTTGTATTTTGGATGTGTTCACCTGCCCTTTTGAGTTATTATTAAACCTTTGAGTGTCACACACACCGTGACAGATGACAGGACCAAGACAATACAACACCATCCTGGCTGAGGACCGCCTTTAGGGTTTGAGGCAGAGTGGTCGTCTGTTGGAGAGGTATATGGAGGAGTTTTCTGAGCTCTCTTGTCAGGTGGGCTGGCCCGATGCTTCCCTTAGTGCTTGTTTTCTGATGGGCCTGGATGAGGATACCATTCGTTATAGTGAACCTGCTTGTTATTTCTCTTTAGTTGAGTCAATTAATCTCGTTCTCTATTTAAATGGTTCAAATTTTGAAGTTGAAGAAGTTAAAGTAGAGAAGTATCGTCCTCGTCCAGCCCCATCAGAAACACAAGTGGCCTGGTCAGCTCACTCCCCGCCGGCTCCCTCCACATACCCCTCCAATGAATTGGTCCATTTCTGTTCTCCGGCTCTTCCCCACGTCCTCAGGGATCCTGATGGCCACCACTCCCGAGCCTCGTCGCAAAATGGCCGCCACTCCCAAACCTCGTCACAAGATGGCCGCCAGCCCAAAGGCCCTTCCCAAGATAGCCGCCAGTCCAGAGTCCCTTCTCAAGATGTCCACGCCTGAGCCCTCAGTCAAGATGGCCGCCGCCACGCCAGAGCCCTCGGTGAAGATAGCTGTTGCCACAGTCATGGATCTCCTCCTCATCCAGGATCCTGTCTCAGATCTCAGTCCTGAGGCAACTCCCGTCCTCGTCCCGAGTCCAATGATCGACTCCGCTTCAGTCCCTGAGCCCGCTCCAGTCTCTGTTCCAGCCCACAAGCCCATTCAAGAGTCTCATCTAGCCAAAACACCCAGAGTCTCACCCAAGTATTTTTTGGGGGGGGGGGCTATCCGTCCCTGACCCGCCGTGGTCTCCCGAGTGGCCAGCACCGCTGTGGCGCCCGGAAGCCCTTGACCCGCCGTGGCTTCGTCCTGGAGTCTTCAGATCTACCTGCTCCGTCACTCTCCGGCCAAGACTCCAGGATGCCCTCCCTCCCTCCCTCCCTCCCTCCCTCCCTCCCTCCCTCCCTGGTTGTTCCATCTACGGCGCAAGGACGCGCCTACCGAGAGGGGGGAGTAATGTCACATGTCTGTCTGTTTTTGCACCTTGTTCTGTTTGTTTGTTCTTAGTTTCCCGCCACTTGTTTGTTCCCTTGGTTACTGATTAATTAGTGTTTTCAGTTCAGGTGTGTCTAGTTAGTTTCTCCCTTTGTTCACTGTATATATATATATATATATATATATATATATATATATATATATATATATATATATATATATATATATATATATATATATACCTTCAGTTTGAGTTAGTTCCTTGTCCTGTCACTGTTGTATTTTGGATGTGTTCACCTGCCCTTTTGAGTTATTATTAAACCTTTGAGTGTTATTTGGAAACCTGCTCTCCTGCCTTCTTCCTCCTATGGTCACACACCGTGACAATAAGGTAATACGATTCTATTCATCAAAGGATCACCAAAAATATAAATCATTGCTTCCATAAAAATATGAAACTGTTTTTAACATTGATAATAATCAGAAATGTTTCTTGAGAAGCAAATCATCATATTATTTTATTTATTATTATTAAATTCAGCTTTGCCATCACAGGAATAAATTAGAATTTTCTTATAAAATAGAAGAACATTTATTTTAAATTAAAATAACATTTCATAATAAAATGATATGGTAAAATATTATTATTTTTTTTTTTCTCCAAAACCCATTGAATTATATTGGGTAATTCATGATTAGAAATAAATGTTGTGATGTTATTTCCATCAAGAGGTGCATCGATTTTTGGTCAAGATCTTGTATTGACAATGCAAGAGGTGAGCACTCTGTAAAGTCTCCTCCAGCACATCCCAAAGACTTTCAATGAAATTAAGGTCTGGTGCCAATTCATGTGTGAAAATGATTCTTCATGCTCCCTCACAAACATTTTTTCACAATTTGAGCCTGATGAATCTTGACATTTTCATCCTGGAATGTGTCCATGATGTGTCTTCATACATGGTTGTTTAAGAAGGGAAAAGCTACACACTCCATCAATTAGGGTTAGAAGAACTGTTGCCAAACATATAACATGCTAGAAACATAATAATTACTGCAATAATGATCCAGTCATAGACACTTATGCATTTGAATCCAAACAGCAACTTTTCTTTTTTTTTTTTGGCTTGCCAGTGTATATATACCAAACATAATATAAACAAAATATATATTATAATAATATATATTATACTTATAGTGTTCCCCAATGTGGTTGTTTAGGCCCTGATTCTTTGGGCCTGAGACTGGAGAATTTCTTTTTTTCTTTTTTCTTTTTTTGAAACATCAACAGTAACCTTTTCAAATTGATTGTGGCTGTTTCCTGAGAATTGACCACTTAAATAGGCCAACCAAATGGACCAACCATTTTCAGTCTAGCAAGCCTGTAAAATTTAAAAAAAAAATGGTAAAGGAGATCTAAAGAAAGGTTTTCCTAAATTTGATATTTCCAAACATTCTCA
Organism: Hypophthalmichthys molitrix; assembly: GCA_037950675.1. Taxonomy (NCBI): domain Eukaryota; kingdom Metazoa; phylum Chordata; class Actinopteri; order Cypriniformes; family Xenocyprididae; genus Hypophthalmichthys; species Hypophthalmichthys molitrix. The sequence goes on along the minus strand of CM075500.1, from coordinate 5,567,429 downwards.
AAATAACCACATTTCATCATAAAGCTGAAAGATTAGCATCTGAATTCTGCACATGGCTCAGGTCCGATCACATTAAATAACCCAGACGAGTGGATTGAGACGGGCACCACGGCATTAAAAGTAGCTGAGCTGAGAAGGTCAAAGGCTGAGGCCACTGATGAGAGCCATTTAGAAAGTGCTAAGGTTTGAGCTCCCAGTGCCATCAAACAATACTGGAAAAACCTCGGTGCCATGTGCAAAGCATTATTTGAGCTTATCCTTCTAGATGACGTGAAGATCAAGTTGTCAGGACGGCCATTTTTGTAGACAGGTATTATGTCACTGACATACTCGTCAAAGTCTTCACTGGACCAAACCAAGATGAAGAAGATTTTGTTCAAAACCCCCCACCAGAACAGGACTGGTTCAAGGGCTGACCCACCCGTCCGCCAAGCAAAATACTCCAAGACGCATGCAATTACAGTCTCAGTCAAAGGGCATGCACAATTTGCAAGCCTATTTACACAGCAGAGAACGCACCTCCCACCCTGCCAGGAATAGAACAGATCAAGATTGGACGATACAGATGCTTCCAACTGAATACAGCCTCAGTTTCACTGGAAATCAACAGTCCTCATCAAACAACAAGGCCACTGAACAGACAAGCGGGCAAATGAGGTTAAAGAAATATTAATGGTTGGAGAACATGCAAATGGCGTGGTAAAATACATCAACTGGACGATTCCTTTTCACATGAGTTTCTGAACATGTGGTCACAGTAGGAGCGTAAATGAGCTCCTGTGACTGAGTTGACAAACACACATGACTCACAGGTGTCTCGGCACATGTTCCTCCAAATGAATGCATATGAGGGCATCTAAACAGCAAACAGCCTTTTGCTGTATAATATCCTTCCAACACCTGTCTGAGCTGAAGAGGAACACAGTCTTGTGGATTTTCAGTGGAAGGTAAATCTACAGCACTTAAAGTTTAGGCTAAATCAGAGCTTTTTCTCATTTCAACGTTCCATTCAGGGCTTGACATTAACACCCACCAACCCGCCAAATGCGGGTGGATACAACTCATGCTAGCCAGCCACTTTGGCGGGTTGAATTTTATATACATTTTTCAAGTGTAATCTGTTAAAAAGGCATCTGAAATAACCTAAGTGCAATGTAGTGTTGTGAAAATATAGATTTTTTTTATACATATCGATACTGAAATATCCGAAACACTTCCAATACTCATTTTCCGCAGAACAGATACACGATACCAGCTGCGCTTTCCCGCTTTATCATCTCTCCGACAGCGAGTTGACACACAAACCCGCCTCCTCTCACTCACTTGTTTAATTTGCAAAAGATGAATATTGTTGGTGTTACAGGGCTTGAATTTCAGCACGAGATTGCGCGTATTGCACATAATTTTACTCATTCCTGTAGATTTTGTACTCACACCCAGAGTGCGCACACATAAAGCTGCCTCTCAGTACTAAATTGATTTATTTTTTGCTGTCTTACAACCCGCATGGTTCAGAGCAGTGTAGGGAGGGTACAACAACATCAATTTCAAAAGAAAACAAACTTGAAAGAATTAAAAGAAAAACAAATAAGACAAAAGAACTTCTGGTGAAGGAGAGTCCTCAAATCCAAACCCAAGAGACCACACTGAAAAAAAAGGAGCATCTTCTTATCAGATCAAGGTAATCCACAGCACCTGTCACTCAACTCCACCCTGCAAACACACAACAAAACACACACAAAACAGAACACAACGCCACCTAGCGGCAGACAATCCAGTTGAAGGAAAAGTAGCTACACTGGGTCGTAACAGCTGCGCTTATTGCGCTTAAACAGTCAAATACACACAAAATAATGTCAAACTGCCGGTCGTGGTGAGTATTCACGTAAACACAGTTAGTTATATTTTAAGTAAAAGTAAACAGTTGAGAAAGAAAATGCATGTGTAACAGTATAATGAATCCATGCGTCAGGTCTTAAAGTGACAGCAGCCTAATATACCTGCTGACAAATTATGAGATACTATTAAAATATCTATATGGCAATTTTTCCCCTTGGCATCAAAATTGTGGCCAGTGAAAATGCTGAGTAGCTAGTAACTTTGGAAAACCACTAGTCACAGTGACTGAGCAAAAAAGTTAATGTCAAGCCCTGGTTCCATTGCATATGTGGAGTTTTCACAACAGCACATTTAAAGGTGAATTGGTCAGACAGACACTGACCAATGATTACACTACATTACTTCTCAGCCATAACACTGATTCAACATGTTCAACTGGCAAAAACAAGCAGTGACCAACACTAAGAGATGCTGACAGAGGGAACACACTGATCTGACAAAACCAGACAAACGTGTCTCTTGCCGTCGGTCGGCGTTTGTCGGTGTGTGGAACCTTATGTTGGTGCAGTGTGAATTGGCTTTAAAAATTATGATTATTCTTAGTTGCTAGTCGAAACAGCAACATGTGGCAAACTTTCTTTGAGCACAAAGCAGAACGAGATGTTTTAAGGATTAGACCGCTTCCCCTCTGATTTGACTGGAGCAGGTCTGTCCCTTGAGAGGGCTGTAGAAAGGAGAGACCACCAGACCAGCACAGCTGCTCGCCAGCTCTGAGATCTAGCGGCCCTCTGCATTTCCTCCCCTCCTTGGGACGACAGGCTGCCCGGAGGGCACAGCGCACCAATAATAACAACATTCGCACAGAGAGCAGGTCAGCCCTGCCTTGACCTGCCATCAGAGCGCTGAGGTCTGGACAGAAGCCAGAGCCCAGAGAGAGAGAGAAAGAGAGAAAGAGGAAATGGTACCACAGTCACAGCATGAACACAAGCCACCGGAACACAGGGGCTCAGATCACTTCCTGTATTGTGTTGTCCTTCCTGTTTTAAATAAACTGAACAAAACAGCCCAAAGGGATCTCAACAATGACACCTTCTAAGATGAGAGGCACTCATTAAAGTCATTTTTAGGCAAGGTGCATCAGCTTTAAAAATGCATGAATCAGTCTTAGAATTATCTCACTACTTTGATAACATTTTTCAAAAAAGCTTTCTCCAAACAATGCCTTAATGCATAAATAAGGGTACATATCACATTTCTCTAGTGCTAAACTGATGGGATTGTTGCTAGGAGACCAAGGAAACATGGTTCCCACAGCAATAACCCTCCCAACACAACTTGGATTCATGATGATGATGTCATCTTGGAGCTCTTTAGTTGGTTACTCTGAAGAATCCTCATCAATTTGAAACTTTAGTATGTGTTATGCAACAATAAAGGTTTCAAACAGTAATATGCTACATTGGTGTCACATGCCCTTATCAATATATTTTATATAATATTTTTAAAATAAGTCTTTAATGCTCCCAAGGCTGCATTTATTTGATAAAAAAAAATACAGTTTCTATATGTATATGTTTTGAAATGTAATTTATTCCTGTGATCAAAGCTGAATTTTCAGCATCATAACTCCAGTCTTCAGTGTCACATGATCCTTCAGAAATCATTCTAATATGCTGATTTGCTGCTCAAGAAACATTTCTTGAAACATTATCAATGTTCAAAACAGTCGTGCAGCTTCATATCTTTGTGAAACGCATGATACATGTTTTGTTTTTTTCCCAGGAATCTTTGATAAATAGAATGTTCAAAAGAACAGCAAATAGAACTGTCACTTTCTAATTTTGATCAATTTAATTCCTCCTTGTTCCATAAAAGCTTAAGATTAATTTATCTTAAAAAAAAAAAAAAATACTGACCTCAAAACTTGATCGGATTCTTATCACTTCTGATTCATTTCTCACATGGAAAATAGAAAGTCAAATGGAGCACATTGCTTTACTTTTTCACATGTATTGACTGACAGTTGTCCTGTCCCCATGTTGAGAGAAATAAAGTGCAGAGGTGTTGTGTGTGAACATGATGGTTATTGTAGTTCTAGACTAAATGTGAACATGCATTCACTCATCTCACTTGCACGAAAACATTCAGTATTCCTCAAAATGAATAAAAACAATCTCAAAATTTTACACAAACCTTTAATAATTAACTATCTTAAATTACACAAATATACTTTATGTATTTAATCTCACTTTATTAAACCAATGTCTTTGCTGCTGACATTCAATGATCTAATTCAACCATAATAATAGACAAAAATTACTTACGCGTAATGTAACGCATTACTTTTAATAAAAAAGTAACTAAGTAACACAATTAGTTACTTTTTTAGGGAGTAGGCAATATTGTAATGCATTACTTTTAAAAGTAACTTTCTCCAACACTGGTTATGACATCTGCTTCAAACATTACAATGCTCATGATAACTTTCGTTAACTTTACAATAAGTAAATCCACCAGCTAATTACTATTCGACAGCGATGTCATTGAAATATACAGAGCTACCACAAAAACGGAAGTACAAACACAAAATTCTAAAGATGGCTGCGTGCTTGTTTCTCTGGCGCATAAGGTCTATAGCACATTTTGGCAAGTATAGGTCATCTGGGTAATCTATGCATTTAAGATAGACTGTATAGTACTATATAGTATTCAGCATAAGATATCTTTAAAATCACTGTTGATATTGCTTTCAATTCAATCGTCATGTTGAAAATGGACATATTCAAGGCTATTCATGTTTTCCATGCATACAAATGCACACACTGTGGTAGCATGTCATTGTGAATGTGTTGAGTAGAGTACGGATGCAGGATGCCGCTCTAAACAGCAGGAGCAGGATTCAGACTGCTCTCTACAGCCAAACAGCACTAGATGGATGGAGTCTTCCATGGCCTGTAAATAAAGTTCTGTTCATACTGTAGGATTTGTAGAACACAAAAGCCCAGCAGGGAGATTGGCAGAGGTGTGTGGGAGACAGCGTGTATGCCAGAGCATACAGACGTGTAATTACAGTACAGTTCTTCAGAAAAATGGCAAATGGCTAGGATTTGGAGAGGAAGGATGGTGGAAAAAGGCCGAAGCGGACAGAGAGAGATTTAAATGTAACTGTAAAGAGTCTGACAAATGTCAATTAAAAAAAAACACTCCAACATGAAACTCCTACAGAATAGACACACACACTAACATATTGAACAGGTTCCCATGGCATTAATTTCACTTTTCCTTTCACAAACCATCTTTCTGGAATAACCCTATTATAGCATGACAGTTTCTCACTCTCTGAAATAACTCCCTGATGGGTTGTAAAGCAAATAGCAAAGAGGTGTTTGCACTGGGAGTGTTTGCATTATGTAAACAGCAGCGGGCCTGTAAGGCATGTCCTAAAGGTTGAGGTGCAGGAGTGTACTAGTTTTGTACTGGTCTGGTTTCTCACACTCAGCATCATGGGAATACTCAAGGCTAATTAGCTCTCTGCATCTGGGAAACTTCAGCTTGTCTCCTCGCGGCATTGGCAACATTCCTATTCCCTTAGTAAGATCATGCTGCCTAAAACCCCAAAACTTCTCTGTGAATAACTAAAAAATACCCAATAAACAATCCTTAAAAACCTATAATTAGCCTACAAAATAATTCATTAAAAAAAAAGGAGACACCAGAAATTGCTACATGATGTGATTATTGGTTTTCACAAACATCCTGCAGGGTGACAGTATAAAATATACAGCACATGCTGTTGGCAACCCAAGGTAATGAAAATCCAGACCAAAAAATAACTGTAAACCCAAAACCGATGTGATTTCATAGCTGAAGTATAAACACAATTTCCAGTCAAAGGTTTGGACACACCTACTCATTCTTTATTATTGCTATTTTCCACATAAGAGTCATTAACAAAAATAGAAGTATGTAAATTATATAGTGACCATACAAAGTTTAACAAATCAAAACTATCTTGGGCTTGGCCTAGATCTCAGTTCTGCACACTCATTCACTTCATCAGCTACATGAGGTGCATCCTGGGATGCTTTTCAAATAATATTGAAAAATGAAGATCGGCACACATCAAAATATAAGCCAAAAAGCTCACATAAATGTATCATCCAGAGGCCACAAATAAAGTGCAAAAGGTGCAATGTGTAGAAAAAAGTTTTTGGGTTCAACCTTTCATCAGTGCCATAAGATTGTGCATGAATTACGGTGCTTTTCCTTCACTATCTGCTCCAGATAACCCATTTAAAATAACAGATTAATTAATTCATTAATGAAGTAGCACTTTAGTTTTGTAAAGAAATTCATATGTATTCATTTATATTAATCTGCCAAATCTCAAACATTTAAGCATAAGTTCTCAGATATACATTTCTTAAGGTTATGAGAAACAAATTCAGTGTGTTCAAACATACACTGCCATTCAAAAGTTTGGCATTGGTAAGATTTTTTATGTTTTTAAAAGAAGTCTGCATTTATTTGATTAAAAAAATATATATATGTGAAATATTATTACAAGTTATTAAAATAACTGTTTACTATTTAAATATATTTTAAAATGTAATTTATTCCTGTGATCAAATCTGAATTTTCAGCATCATTACTTCAGTCTTCAGTGTCACATGATCCTTCAGAAATCATTCTAATATGATGATTTGATACTCAAAAACATTTATTATTGTTATCAATGTTGAAAACAGTTGTGTAATTTTTTTTTTTTTTTTCAGGATTCCTTGATGAATAGAAAGTTTAAAAGAACAGCATTTATCTGAAATACAAAGCTTTTGTAACATTATACACTACCGTTCAAAAGTTTGGGGTCAATAAGAATTTTTTATTTTGGAAAGAAATTAAAATGAAAAATGAAAAAAAAAATAATAATAATAATAATAATAATACTTTTATTCAGCAAGGATGCATTAAATTGATAAAAAATGACAGTAAAGACATTTTTAATGTTACAAAAGATTCTATTTCAAATAAATGCTGTTCTTTTGAACTTTCTATTTATCAAAGAATCCTGAAAAAAAAAATGCACACAACATTTATAACAATATACACTACCAGTCAAAAGTTTGGACAGAAGTTTTGTCTGCTCACCAAGGGTGCATTTATTTAATTAAAAATACAGTAAAAACACTAATATTGTGAAATATTATTACAATTTAAAATAACTGTTATTCCTGTGATGGCAAAGCTGAATTTTCAGCATCATTACTCCAGTCTTCAGTGTCCCATGATCCTTCAGAAATCATTCTAATATGATCTGCAGCTCAAGAAACATTTATTGTGTACAAAATATTAGTGTACAATATTTTTTTTTCAGGATTCTTTGATGAATAGAAAGTTCAAAAGAACAGCATTTATTTGAAATATAATCTTTTGTAACATTATAAATGTCTTTACTGTCACTTTTGATCGATTTAATGCATCCTTGCTGAATAAAATTATTAATTTCTTTAATTTCTTTAAAAAAAAAAAAAAATTCTTATTGACCCCAAACTTTTGAACGGTAGTGTATAATGTTACAAAAGCTTTGTATTTCAGATAAATGCTGTTCTTTTGAACTTTCTATTCATCAAGGATGAAGTAGTATACAAAAAGTATATAACTGTTTTCAACACTGATAATAATCATAAATGTTTCTTGAGCATCAAATCATCAAATCATCATAGTAGAATGATTTCTGAAGGATCATGTGACACTGAAGACTGGAGTAATGATGCTGAAAATTCAGCTTTGCCAACACAGGAATAAATTACTATAAAATATATTCAAACAGAAAACAGTTATTTATAATAATAATATTTATAATGTAATAATATTTCACAATATTACTGTTTTTACTGTATTTTTAATTAAATAAATGCAGCCTTGGTGAGCAGACGAAACTTCTTTTAAAAACATCTTACCGATTCCAAACTTTTGACTGGTAGTGAAGTATTGCTGTATTATCTGTTGTATGTTGTTATATATTAAATTATTTTGGGTAACACTTTATTTTACAGTATCATTGTTACATAAGTTACATGTATTTACTGTAGTAAGAACTATAGAAATTATGCATAATTACATGCAATTAACCCTAAACCAAACCCTTATCCTAACCCTAACCCTATAGTAAGTACATGTAGTAATTGTAATTACTCAGTACTTAAATGTATAATTGCACTGTAATACTGACACCTTAAAATAAAGTGTAACCTTATTTTGTATACTAAATATAAAACAATTATATTAAATCTCATATAATGCAATATAATATATGATTATGATATGGGCTTACCTATGTATATTGTTTTAGAAATGCAAACTAACTGTTAAACAAATGCATGGCTTTAGCAAACACATCCTCTCCTCAGAAATCAAAGTGTAATCAGGGTCGTGACCCACGGGCCCCTGAAGGAGACGAGGCAGGTCTGTAATCTGTCTTCAGTCAGGATAACCTCCACCACAGCAGGACTTTGCTACAGAACGGGTGTAACAGAAATGTTAAAGCCTGATTCTGGATTAGCAGCTACTTGCTGGGAGACGTTCACTCTTTATTTATTTTTTCATGCATATATGATTATTTATGATTTAGGGGTAAATCAATAGCTATAAATCCAAAACTATAATTTGTTTCAAATTATCATGCAAGTGACAGTACACTATAAAAAATGCTGGATTAAAAACAACCCAAGTTGGGTTGAAAATGGACAAACCCAGCGATTGGGTTAAATGTTTGCCTAACCTGCTAGTTTTATTTAACTCAACTATTGTTTAAAAATAACTGTATTGCTCGCTTAAAATGAACCCAAAGTATGTTGGAAATTGTGTTTTTTTAACCCAGCATTTTTTAGAGTGTAGGATTTCAGTACAATATTCAGATTTTAGTTTTTTAAAGAAAGTGTTTGTTTTATTTTTCATATCTTTTTAGAAAACTGGTATCAATCTCCGACAGGTTTGTTCAGTAGTTTGGCTGGTCTTCTTAGGTAAATGGAAACCTTACCTAAAGATGTTGTTCCACATTATTCAGCAAGTCACAGTTCTCATGAAATTTGATGAGGAACAAAAGATCTTTCTGAAGATGAAAAGCATAAAATGGTGCAATGTCTTGCAAAAGGCAAATATTGTGTGAAAACTGAATAGAAATTGTCTAACTGTTAAAAGATTTGTGAGTTATTTGGAGCACAGAAGAACCCAGTCAGATGAAGGCCTATTAAGGAAAATGTTCTGTCAAATAAATGAATTGCATAAAAAGCTATAAAAAAAATAAAAATAAAAAAAAGCCACAGTTGAGCAGCAAACAGGTATTTGAAGCTGCTGGAGTCTCAAGAACCTCTCCATGCAGACTGGCAGTTCAGCCACCCCTAACCAAAGCTCACAAAGAGAAATGTTTACAGTGAGTGTAGAAATGCATGAAGACTATCTAGTCAAGCATTAAACGGTAGGCTCAGTAATTTTTTTTTTTTTTAACTGTATGTTGGTTTCAATATAGAGTTCAAAGCACTCTTAAATTTAAATATTTTTAACCTGGAACTCTTGGCTTTAAATTCTGTCCTCCAAACTAAAATTACAATTATCATATTTTTATATAGCTGTTGGCCAACAAGTAAACACAATAAAACCACAAACTTTCAGACAAGAGTCAACTATAATGAAAATGGATTTTAATTGACAGGATGAACGTATCATAGGAACGAGTTTTTCATAAATGTCATTAGAAGTCACATGTTTAAATGTTAAAAACTATACAATTTATTATTTAAAAATTCTGTTTAAAGTCACTATGAAACGGAAGTTGTGACCGTCATTTCTTCCGACTTGTATTCAAGTAAAACGGTGTCATGACAAATCAGGTCTTCCCTCAAAATCGTGTCTCTATCAACTTAATGATTATACTAAGTACATACGAATTTATATTAATTTAAAACATGTATAGGTTAAGATATAGCGCACAATAAAAACTAACTGAAAGTTTTTTTCACTTGATAAATTGTTAATTTGTTAATAAATAATAATAGCGATCCCACTTTATATTAGGTGTCTTTAACTTAATCATTTGATACAATGCACTTATTGTGTACATACATGTTTTACATTGTACTTATATTTTAAAAATACCTGCATTTAATTACATCTGTAATTAATTTCTTTAATTACATTTATAATTACACTGTTGACCCATCCCTTACACCTTAACCAACACTTAAACCAACCCATACCACCAAACCTGTCCTAACCTTACCCATATCCACCTCAATAGCTGTACACGTGTTTCACAATACAGCATCAACACAAGAAGTACATTGTACTTATTTATTTATTTATTTATTTATTTATTTATTTTTTTTATGTAAGTAGTTAAGGCCACCTAATATAAAGTGGGACCATAATAGCCTATTAAGTGAATAAATGAACATCATCACATTCTTTTTATAATTGATAATTTACCACTTAGTTTAACACATAATTACATTAAAGATGATTGTAACTAGTATCGGTATCGGGCCGATGCCAAGCTCGTGTACTTACCAAAGACCGATACCTCACGTGACGTAACCGACAGAATTTTCCTTGCACAGAGACACCGGCGGCAGCAGCAGAAACAATGTCAGCCTCAGAGGTGTGGAAATACTTCAGAATTAATGATGACAACACAAAAATTGCGAACTCCATGCTTTCAATCACAATTCGTTATCGATTAGTGAAGGCGAGATAGGCGGAATCGCACTGAATAACACAGACCATAAGCGCTCTCTCTCTTTCTTGCGCGCGATCCCAGTTCTATCAGACAGCACGCGATCGGTTCTCCTCGCGCCTGAATGGTCAAATGCACACATAGTTGTCAAAATGTCCATCATGTGGAGTATCTCGCGTAAATACAGTCGGTTATGGCTTAAGTGGACGTAAACATTTGGGTGAAAACAGGATATGTGTCAGTATCCATGGATTCGGTCTTAAAGGGACCGTAGCCTATATTTGTCATTAATGTTAATAAAACAACAAAATATATTAAATAAATGTGTACATGGTAAATAAACCTACTGTATCTGAAAAACAAGTTTATTTAATTTGTATCTCTATAGTATTTGTTGTATTGTTTGTAATTTGTTTGTAAATTTCTTTTTATATAACAACAATTATATATAGGCTATTGGTAATTATGCCCTTTGAAGGTTATTGGACACTCTTTTGTTCTTTAAGTTTGTGACAAGCACATAAAAATTATTACTTTTTTCATTACAGTAATAATAAAGAAGCTGTCCTACATTCATTAGTCTCACTGTGTTGTGCTTGGAAAACTGCAACATCAAAAAAAAAAAAAAAAAAAAAAAAAAAAATCCCTAGTAAAAACATGCAGGGTAAGTGCAAATGCGTGTATAAACTAAGCTATCAGGCTAATGCCAGTACATAAGCTAACTAATACAGACATTAACAGTCAACGTAGTTCAAACAGCATTTATCCTAACATGATTTTGTAGGAATTGTAATCAGGCACTAAAGAGAGTACCTATTTAAAGTAATTTGAGCCAATAGGATCGCTTGGGGTCCTAATGGAGACCCGATTTCGAGGAGGACCTGATTTGTCACCACAATGGCTTCTCAAACAAGAAAAAATGTAGGGCAGGACTTGAGTTTGTCCATCTGGAACTGATTGGATTGTTGGATGGTTGTGGTTTGCTATTGGTCGATATCATGTGAGTAGGTTGTCCCGCCCTCGCGCCAGTAAATATGTCATCATGAAGAAGAGGGAGGGTAAATTTTGATTAAAGATTACAAGGGCACATGAATAATAATATTAATAAAGATTTGCACAGATAAATTATTTATAATAAATGCTGCAATAAGAAATAAGAACTGTCAATTTTGATTTTATGGTGACGTCTGCTCAATACTTCAATACATATATGAAAAATAAACACTTTTGCAACCATGTTTCTGCACTGTACTGCCACTGTCAGTGAATGATAACACGATGAGTTAAATTAGGGTTCGCTGGTACACGCAGAACTGCATAAGAGTATTTAAGTTGTGTGTTGTGGTTTAAACTGAATTAGCGGAAGAGTCAGGCTCAGAACAGATCCATCACCTCAGAACATCACAGACTTCCTGTCTGCCTGCCCTGATACTATCTCTATCTCTCATTTGACCATACCGCTTCTGTCCAACCCCTCATCTGTGCGTGTGCGTGTGTGTGTTTGGGTCACACTCTTAATTTCTTAAAACTTAATGTCAGTTAGCTACATAAAAAAGGTAGGTTGATTACCTGTTAACTAACTGCTAGTTGGTCAAACTAGTTCTTAAGACACAGTCTTACCATAGTGGCTAAGTTTATGCAACTGGCCCCTGATCTTACCGCACAGACTCCAGCTCTTTTAATTGCAGTACGCCAGACGTCCTCCGCACCCGCCGCTCGTTAGATTCAAGAGATTAATGTCTCCGCTCTGAACCGCAGCGAGACCTGATTTATTCCTTTGCACCAGTTACAAACAATCTCTCCAAGCAGCTCCAGTTTCCTTCAAATGTTTCTTTTTTCTTTTCAGAAAGAAAGCCACTTGTTTAAAAATTATGCAAATGTAGATTTGCTGCATGGTGAGTGAATCTTAGCTATGAATTTATAGTTTAAAAAAAAAACGCCCTCCCAACTTAATTGGTGTTAAAGGGAAACTGGTTTTGTTTCAGCACATAGGCATTGTGTGGCTGTTTGAATTGTGCTGTGTGTAGCAAGACAGCCCCCTCCTGAGGAGCTCAAATAGAAATCTTTTTCTCTTCCATTTTCTGACTGTCTGAACCAAGAAAGTGTGACATGTTCACTTTCTGTGAAGGAGAAACAAAAGCCCTCAGTCGCCATGAGCGAAGGTCACTCAGCACGGCTCGTTCAGCCTAATGACATCTGCCCATTAGCATTTGTTAGAATCAATTTAAAAAACAAAACGTTAAACAAGCGAAGGATCGAGGGGAGGGGGGAACGATGTAACAAATGAGCTCATCAGACGAGTGCGACAAAAAAGTTTAAATGTTTTGCTAAGCCGCACTGGCAGGAAGGGGCTTTAGGGCTGCCGACCTGAACGATATCGAGCCACGATTTAGGATGGACTGTTTATGGTCTCAGCTCTACCTACATACATCACGTGTGACAAAAAATAACAAGCAGAGGACTGGAACTGTTCAGTCAGCGTCAATCATTATAACCAGATGCACAGCGAACAAGTGCTTTCTTACAGTCTTGCTGCTTCACCAGTCTGTTTCGATACATATTAGGCTAATTGTAAAAACCAAACGAATCAAAATCACACTTAGTATTCCGATTCTGTCTGACTTTGCATCAGCTACACAATTAGATATTACATGACAAGTGAAGTCTTCTCAAAATGATTAAAAGCACAGACTCTGGAACACCCACACTGTAAACAAATCTTTCGTAACAAATATTCTTTTTTAAAGTAAAATCTATTTTGTAAATACATGTTGTAGATCTTATTATGACCGATTCATTTATGCATGTTTAATACTTGGTGACTTATTCCAGACTTCATTTTTTAAGTTAGCATGAAATGGAACTTGCGATAGTCTTTTCTTCCCTATATTGTGGCGTATATCTGAGTGAAATGGTTTCTCAAAAATGGAAAAATGGGACTTGATTTTGTCCATCAGAATTAATTGGATTATTGAATGACTGTCCGTTGCTATTGCTGCGATCTCATGTGATTGACAGGTTGCCCTGCCTTCGCGCCAGTAAACACGTCATCAGGGAAGAGAAGCGATGTTGTTGCAAAAGGGAGGGGAAGTTGTATGTGCATGGATCAATTATTTATAATAAACACTGCAATATTCCATAAAAAAATGAGAATTGTCAATTTTGATTTTAAGTGCAACAGCCACATCTCAAAATCCAATCCAACAGCCGCTGCATAGAACCAAGTCATCGCCCAACTATCTTTCTAGTGTATGTATAATAACTACATTTCTGCATTCTCTGAACAAAATATGAGTTACTAAAGGCTGGAATATACTACATGATTTTTATAAAATCTTAAAAGATTTTGAAATACTAGGCATCATATGCCAGCCAAAATGGATATGAAGAAAAACTGGGGACGGCTGAGGATTGTTGTTTGTATACTATGCAATTTTCTGTGAAATCTGTTGACTGCCTAAAATCTGCAGACAGGCTATGACTTAGACTCCTCCAGACTGCAATTTGGGGCAAAAAACTGGGCAAAAGTCATGTAGTGTATTCCAGTCTTAAGATGTTCAGAGTGTTTTTTCATCCATTGCTAGGCAGTTGCTAGGGTGTTCTAGGGAGTTGCTTACTCTTCAAATACTATGGCTCAAGCCCCTCCTTCAATCTAAAGTGCCCTTATTATACCATTTTTTAAGGTTCCTAATATTGTTTTTGAGTCTCCTACAACAGGTTTACATGCATGCAAGGTGAAAAAACACTAGTTTTCTCAAAATATACATTTAATATTACCTCATTTCACAAAAAAGATTCTTTCACAAGTTCTTTTTCCCATATTATCTTTAAGCTTTTAAGGTTAAACGTATTTGGCTTGCTGTCCGCAGTGGAGGGGCTCGAAGAAAGCATCTTCAACTCAAGCTTAGATATACCCCCCAGTGGGACTACTATATGCATGTAAGATGAGTCTGGTAGCAAGATGCCTAAATTATGTTGGTGGAGTTGGGGAAGTGGAGGGATGCCAAAACAGCTGATTTCAGATTAAGGTGAGCAGCTGCTTATATGCTCTGGCAGTTAAATGAAAGATCAGATGGGTTCACTCCTCCCGAAATTACATTTAGGAACTTCACTAAATGATTAGTTCGAAGCAGTTCGAAGATTCAATCTCTCTAAACCCCTCCTTTCCGAGAGCTTGCTCTGCTCTGCTTGGTCAGATGGTCTGTTGTGATTGGCCTACTGCGTACAACGCATGACGAAAACAAAACGCCCATTGCCATAACTAAATTATAGCTCCGGAGGCTTATCAATTCTCAAGAGATTGTATAAAATGTAAGGACAGAAAAGCACAGATTTTACCTTCTCAATTCGAGTCTGGCGATGAAACGGCTGAAGTAGTCGATCAACCAGAAACTCAATCGCAAGCATGAATAGAGCAGGACGTTTCTCATTGGTTAGTGTCAACTTAGTTTGTGGTATATTATAAGATGCGATAGCAGCGTCATTGTTGCGAATCCCGCATTGAACTCGCTGAGATTTGAGAAGCAGTCGTCAGTAAAATGACGGAAACACAACAAAAGATTGGGATTGTACTGCTGTGGTATCGTTGAAAAATTTAATTTTAACCACTGATTCTTCGCAGCCTCATCATTCGGAAGTGAAAATATAACAAATTTATGTTCACAGCATAGGACACAGCATCTTTTTGACAAGAAAAAGCGACAGTGTTTAAGTTGTTCATGGACGGACATCGTAGAACATAGGTGGGCATTAGGCAAATGGGTTACCCAGTGACATGTACCTGTCACGGAAGTGAGACTGATTACTCGTTTAGCCTGTTCAGAGTCGATTCTTTCCTTTGAGAGACAATAACTTTATTTATCGTGCACTTTCGGCAGTATGAGCAATAGTAATAAGGATGCTTGTCTTAGCAAACACCACAAATAATCTAAAGATATATAAATGAATTCTATTAAAATGCTTCAATAAAGACCTTTTTGACGTTGATCCTGCATGAGGTTATATATCATCTCAAGGATGGACTTGGCTTAGAAATTCCAGCTATAATAAAAACCGTCAGATTCTAAAGTGAATCTTAAGCAGGAGAAGCACCTGCACGAGGTAGAGCGAGGTGCGTGTGTTTGTGTGTGTTTACACAGCGTGACGCTTTGCCACAAGCCTCTAGAGATCCTTGCTCTGTTACACACACACAAACACATCAGAGCGCTCAGGTTTACAGCCCAACCTGCCCACCTGATCCCCCCCACCGTAATCATTCTTCTGTTGGCACACGCAATTAAAAGATGTCAAACCTGGTTTCTTTAACCGTGTTTGGGTTTGGCTTGTCAGCATGTCAAAGGGTATCTAAAGAAGGTCTCAATTAAGGCAGAAAGAGAGCGGTCTGGAAAAGTGAGTTTGAGGAGAACTGCTGTCCCTCAGGCATGAGAAGGCGCACAGGGAAACAATGGTCTGGGAACACGATAAGGAAGGGGGGGATACAGCATGTCTGTCTCTCCCGCCCCCTGGGAATTTGGGACTGAGACGCTGGGATTCCGAAGGAGAGGTATCAGGTTTATAAGGCTGCTGCAGACGACTGGGATGAGTTCCAACCGCTCCTCGCTGTCTCAGGCCAGGGATACGGAGGCGCCACCAGGTAACGAGAGGCGCGGAGTTGACGTGCCAACTAGCGTAACTAGAGATCCAAAACCCCAGATTGAAACTTCAAGTCCATCATAATTACAGAGGGAAACACTGCTGTCACTGGAATACACTCAACATATACAGTATCCAGAACCCTACTGCACAAAACACCTTCCTACAGGAATATTCCGGATATATATTCACACAGTTTGTATAAACTAAATGGAAACATTGTGCTACTTTTACAACGAAAGCCTAGAAGACAAGCGTTCCAGAGTGTTTAGAGTTTGTTTTTTTTGATGAATTCACTCATGAATTCTTCACTAAAACCGTTTAAGCTGTCTAAGTCATCATTTGGAAGCAGAACTACTTGTCTAGGTGGAATAACTTCTGGTTGTGTGTCACCACTGTAATTCCTAGGTGTGGAGGTCACTCCCTTTATACAGAACTGTGAGGATCCTCTCCATGTCTCTTCCTTGTGTGATGCCACAAAATGAAAGTAGCTAGGTTTACTTTCTTTGTTGTTCTGTACGTGACATGGTTAGTAAGCTGTGTCAAACAACTCATGCTAGCACATGCAATGTTTAATACTTCTGAAACCATGTAATAACTGCATATTTTAGGAACAATTTGAAATAATTTCCTTGACCCACAAATTAAATTCTGTCAAAATTTGCTCAGACTCATGTTGTTCCACACCTATAAGACTTTCGCTCATCTTTGAAACAAAGAAATATATTTAAAAAAAAAGCATGAGAGATTTATGTCCATTCACACAAAACGTTCATGCTTCAAAAAGTTCATGAAGATATCGTAAAAGCACTCCATATAAATTGAGTGATTTAATACAAGTCTTGTGAAGAGATCACTTTATATGAAGAACAGTTTTAATTTAGGCTTTTCTTCACATATAAACATTGATCAGTGCACATGTCAGTGCACACAGAAGCTCAAATGTGCTTGCTTGATGCAAAATAACCAATGAGGTTTGTTCTCAAGCAAGTTTGTTTTAGATTCCATTTACCATATTGGTTGTGCTCAATGTAGGTGCGCTGATCAATGTTTATATGAGCAATATCACACTCGTAGCGGTGCACTACAGCACGGCTGTGATTCGGCTGTAGGCCGAATACCGTAGGTATTCACAGCGTGCTAATATACAGATGCTGATACAGTGCTGATATATCCTAAGGTTATGAGTGTGATATTTATATTCCATTGTACAGTTAAGGGTATTTTCTATAACAGCGTCCTTTGTTTACAAAAGTTCATTTCAATTTAAAAGTCTCTTGCGACCGACTCATTCATCGTAAAGTTTCCCACCATCTAATGGATCTAATAAATTCAGTTTGCTCAGGAACAAGTAATAGATTAATAAGAACAAAGATTGCCCATTTCTCAGGTTTACCTTGGCCGTCATGACAGTCGCTTCAAGCGGAGTGATACAAACAGTGAAAAGGTAGGAGTGCTGTTATCACTAGAATATCACACAGCTCTCAGCCAATCAGATTCGAGAACCAGAAAGAGCTGTTGTATAAATGTGCATAAAAGAGTAGCTCAATAATATATAAAGCAATCGTATCTATCCAGAAGACTTGGATTAAACTGCTTGGAGTACTTTTACGATTTCTTTATGATGTCAAAGTTTTGGGCAAACGGATTTTTAATGGACAG
The DNA here is from genome assembly GCA_037950675.1 of Hypophthalmichthys molitrix. Taxonomy (NCBI): domain Eukaryota; kingdom Metazoa; phylum Chordata; class Actinopteri; order Cypriniformes; family Xenocyprididae; genus Hypophthalmichthys; species Hypophthalmichthys molitrix. The sequence goes on along the minus strand of CM075500.1, from coordinate 5,549,566 downwards.
AAACTTCTCACTTCATACTTCTCGTAACAGACATCTAGCTAATGCTCTTAAAGTAAAATATCAAAAAGCTTTTTCTTTTTTATATACAGCAATGTCATTTTGGTTCCCCAAAGAACCTTTCAGTGAACAGTTCTTAAAATAACAATGTTTTTCTTAGTGTAAAGAACATTTAAATATATATCAAAATTATAGACTGCTCAAAAAAAAAAAAAAAAATAACACTTTGAAAACACATCAGATCTCAATGGGGAAAAATATCATGCTGGATATCTATACTGATATAGACTGGGTAATGTGTTAGGAACAAAAGGATGTCATATTGTTTAATGGAAATGAAAATGATCAACCTACAGAGGACTGAATTCAAAGACACCCCGAAAATCAAAGTGAAAAATGATGCAGCAGGCTAGTCCATTTAGCTGAAATTTCATTGCAGCAACTGAACATAGTAGTTTATATGGCCCCCATGTGCTTGTATGCATACCTGACAATGTCGGGGCATGCTCCTAATGAGACGACAGATGGTGACCTGGGGTATTTCCTCCCAGATCTGGACTGGGGCATCACTGGCAACCTGGCGGCGTCGGATGGACGGAAACATAGGGTGCTTTCACACCTGCCTCATTTAGTTCGGTTGAATTGCACTAGAGCTCGTTATCCCCTTTGGTGTGGTTCGTTTGGGCAGGTGTGAAAGCAGCAATCGCACTCGGGTGCGCACCAAAAGCGGACCAAACAAACAAACTCTGGAGCAGTTCGCTTGATATGTGAAAGCAAACCAACCCAACGGACCAACGAACCAAACAATATCATAATTCATAACGGGAAATGTGCTATATAAAAGCAGTAGTGTCTGATTCTATGAGTGAGCAAATTATTTACCATAATTGAAAACCAAAGAGTGCCTCGATGTTGTGTAATTGCACTTCTCCGTGCGAGAATGCTGTCCCGACGAAGCCTTGATTCCCGCTCTGCAACATTATAAAATTCATATTGTCTCTCGACACACTGACAACAGTTCGCCTACTAGACAGCGCTGGGAAATCCAGAGACAGAGAGAGAGAGAGCGCAACATTAATATGAATGTAGTATATAATTTAACAGTGAGAATGACGGCTACATTCATATAGTGTTTGTGTGTGTCTCGACAGTTACAAATAAAGCCACAATAAGCTCATGGAGCAAACTTGTCAATCATTATTTTGATGGATGAAGCAGAGAAAACTCTGACCAATTAGAGGACAGTTGTACTCGCATGTGACTTGCCTAAACGCATTTGGTGCATTGTTGTGCACCAGGAGGAACCCAGGATCCACTGCACCAGCGTAGGGTCTGACAATGGATCCAAGGATTTCATCCCGATACCTAATGGCAGTTAAGGTGCCATTGTCTAGCTTGTAGAGTCCCTCCATGGATATGCCTCCCTTGACCATCACTGACCCACCAACAAATCGGTCATGCTGAACGATGTTACAGGCAGCATAGCATTCTTCACAGCTTCTCCAGACCCTTTCACGTCTGTCACACGTGCTCAGGGTGAACCTGCTCTCATCTGTGAAAAGCACAGGGCACCAGTGGCGGACCTGCCAATTCTGGTGTTCAATGGCAAATGCCAATCGAGCTCCACAGTGCCGGGCAGTGAGCGCAGGGCCCACTAGAGGATGTTGGGGCCTCAGGCCACCCTCATGAAGACTGTTTCTGATGGTTTGGTCAGAGACATTCACACCAGTGGCCTGCTGGAGGTCATTTTGTAGGGCTCTGGCAGTGCTCATCCTGTTCCTCCTTGCACAACGGAGCAGATACCGGTCCTGCTGATGGGTTAAGGACCTTCTATGGCCCTGTCCAGCTCTCCTAGAGTAACTGCCTGTCTCTTGGAATCTCCTTCATGCTCTTGAGACTGTGCTGGGAGACACAGCAAACCTTCTGGCAATGGCACGTACTGATGTGCCATCCTTGAGGTGTTGGACTGCCTGTGCAACCTCTGTAGGGTCCAGGTATCGCCTCATGTTACCAGTAGTGACACTGAGCCCAGCTAATTGCAAAGCTAGTGAAAAACAGTCAGAAAAGATGAGTAGGTAAAAAAATTTCAGTGGCCTCCACCTGTAAAACCGTTCCTGTTTTGGGGGTCGTCTCATTGTTGCCCACCTAGTGCACCTGTTGTTAATATCATTAACACCAAAGCAGCTGAAACTTATTAACCTCCTCTGCTACTTAACTGACCAGATCAATATCCCAGGAGTTTAACTGACTTGATGCTATTCTCTGATTAAAAAGTGTTCCTTTAATTTTTTTTTTTTTTTTTTTTGACCAGTCTATATAAATATATTTCCACTAGAAAGAACCTTTTGTGCATTGGAAAGTTTGGATGTTGGATGGACGTTAAAGGTTCTCAGTTTAACTAAAAATCAAATAAAAAACTAATTTTTTTTTTTTAAAGTGCTCAAGACATTTGCAAATATAGCATGATCCTCACTATAAATGTTTACAATCAAAAGCATTTATATCCATCTCAGTTCATGGAAGCAGAGATCACGAAAACTAAACCCTGCTAATCTCAAAAAAGAGGTGCAGACAGTAAGATTCCTGTAATCTAACCTTTCCTACACCCAGCACTGAACTCAGATCACTGACTGACAGCCATTCTGACGGTGATGATGATGGATCCTCTACAATAAAACACAAAAGGCTCTGTCTGCAGTGCGCGTTAACTCTGATGTCTGTGTTTGGTTCTCAGGGGCTCAGTGGTTTGAGTGACTGCAGTCGAGGAAACCCTGCAATACAAGCACATATTACGGTTTACACAGCTCTCAGAGTGATGCCTCCAAGAACACAGTTATTTTCCCCAAAACACACATACATAGACCATCAGCAGCTTTAAGACATTTCACCTGTGAGCGTGACGGACTGTGTACTAATCTAAGAACTCTAGTGGCGTATTTTACAACACACACTTCAAATATGACAAGCAGACTAGTGGAAATAAATATCTGTGGGTTAAATAATAAGTATCAAGTACATAAGCGCAAGAAAGAAATTGCTGTGGATTCAAGATACATTCCTAAAGAAACACCTGCTTAGATCAGCTTGGACCAGTTTAAAGTCCAAGATGGTCTTAATTGGTTTACAAGTGCAGATCAATGATGCAGTCATTTCACTAGGAATTTGCACGATCGTACGGATTGCCCATAAAGGGACAAGGTGGTGGAAAAAATATGGGATGGGAGAAAAATATTTTTCAAAGCTTTTGTGTTCTCTCTCAAAACGTTTGCATTCCCCAGAGATACTTTGTATTTGCTCACAAAACATTTGTGTTCTTTCGCAAAGATATTTGCGTTTTCTCGCAAACTTTTGCATTATCTTGCAAAGATATTTGCGTTCTCTCGCAAATCCTGTTGCGTTCTCTTGCAAAACGTGTGTCCTAGCGAGAGACTTCTGTGTGGTGCTTTGTGCATGTATTTGTAAGGATCCCCTAAAAGGGACATGGTGAAGAAAGAAAAGTATGAGATGGTAGGAAAATGTGGCAATGCTTTTGTGTTCTCTCGCAAAATGTTTGCGTTCCCCCAAGAAACTTTGCATTCACTCACAGAGCACACAGAAGTTTTGCGAGCGAACGCATAAGTTTTTGCAAGGGAATGCAACGTTTCTTAGGCGAACGCAAAACATTTGCAAGCATTGACTTGTTATTTTTCCTCCCATCTCATATTTTTTCCATCACCATGTCCCTCCCTACAATCAGGAATTCGTTAAGGCAGAAAGGTTTCAAATTCGGCCTGCTGACGAACAGGAAGCTACTTTGGAAGCGACTTCTGTGTGAGCCGTGCTTCATTCATTGCTACACTATCGACAATAGACCTTATCTGCCCGCAAAATTCTGCTGCAAAAACGCCCAAATATTCTGGTCAATTAGATCATTTTTATTTGTTATTTAATCTGGTCACCAGCTGAAAAGCACAAAACAAATATCTTCAGAAGACTTGGAATTCAAGCTCCTCAAATGTTAGCATTTATCTGGGTTGAATCTTTCACAAAATCGCAAAGCATCATAAGTTCCACCATAAATATCTACTGTCAAAATCTTCAGTGGAAATCCTCTTTAACACTCCAGATACTCCAGCCACATTAATTATTCTCCTCTATTTGGATTTCGACGAGAGGCCTTGATATGAACTCAGGAGTCAGAGGAACATGAGAGGATACAATTAATATCTGACATGGTCAAGAGTTCTGGGCTCAACTTCTCACATTTGGAGAGGATGACAAATGAAAATTAACCTCCAGACCTTAATTTTTTAACTGCGTTGAGTAAAAGGGAAGAGATGGTAATTCATCCATGGAATCAGCATGAGTGGTCGGCGTGAGGACAGGAAGGGTTTCAGCGTAACAGTCATTAGGGAAGCACTCAATGCTAAATGCAATCAGAAGATGCATTAGCTGCAAAAGGGAGGGAGCAAATTTTACAGCACGTTTCTGCTTGTAAATTGATTTGACTTGAGTGAATGATCAGAGGTTTAAATTCTGTATCATTGTGCAGTAATGCCAGCTCTAACTCTTCTTAGTGTATCACAGGCTAATCTTCAGATCTCAGCTCGTATGTCAGTGACTGTCTTAACATCATGTGGAGCTGCAGACACTCAGGTTTACCTCAACCCAGGAAATCATCATTTGGCCATGAGGTTTACAGTTCACAAATTAAGTAGTCTTAAATAAGATCATTTGAAATCAAAATGTAAAGTAAACAAATCACATTTATAGGGATATTTTTTATACAGTAGTTAATTCTAATCCTCTAATGTGATTCATCAAGAAGTAGGCTATTCCAAAATTGCTAGTATATCTAGTATAACACTCCACTGTTTATCTGTCGTTTAAGTTCCAGAACTTTTTTTAATAGTTCTGGGTATTGACAGAGTTCGATTAGATTCCAGGTTACAAGCTCTTTATTCAATTTGAATCTTGATTCAGTTTGATTCAATACAGGTCAATTTAAAAAAAAATCTCAACTAAAATATTTCATTTCATATCAACTCTCCAAATATTAAAGTACATTACATTACAGTTTTTGAAAGTCTTTTATGCTCACAAAGCTGTTTGATTAAAAATACAGTAAAAACAGTAATATTGTGAAATATTAATGTTAAAATGTTAATATATTTTAAAATGTAATTAATTCCTGATTCAAATAATATTGTGCACGAATTACGGTGCTTTTCCTCCACTATCTGTTCCAGCTTACCCATTTAAAATAATAGATTAATTCATTAATGAAGTAGCACTTTAGTTTTGTAAATTCATTTATATTCTTTTATATTTATCTGCCATTAACATTTAAGCATAAGTTCTCAGATATATATGTCTTAAAGGGGTGGTTGATTATGATTTCACTTTTTTAACTCTAGTGTTGCTGTTTGAGCATAAACAACATCTGCAGTTACGACGCTCAAAGTTCAAAGCAAAGTGAGATATTTTCTTTAAAAGATTTCTCTGTTTAAGGACTACAACGAACTTCTTCCCGGGTTAGTGACATCACTAACCCTAAAATTTACATAAACCCTGCACGAGAACATGCAAGGGGGTGAGGCCATGTTATTGCAATACAGTATGTAAGACAAATGACAACATGGCAAGTTATAACCGTAATTAAACTAAACTATACCTGTTCTGTCTTCATTCAGCATATATTCTCTGGTTCTGTAGGTATTTTACAACAGTTCCCACATGAGCGATTATATATTTATAGATTAGGCTGTTCAAAAACAGTTTCTGACATTTTCAGTGAGTCTGCATGAGGTAATTGGAGCTGCTAACATAAGCTCTTGAAACGCCGCCCTCTTCTTGGGAGCAGCAGCTCATTTGCATTTAAAGGGACACAAAAACAGAGCGTTTTTGCTCACACTCAAGAAGTGACAAATTTAACATGCTATAAAAATTATCTGTGGGGTATTTTGAGCTAAAACTTCACACACACACACCCTGGGGAGATCAGAGACTTATTTTAAAAAGAGACTTATCTTGAAAAAGTGGCATTATATGACCCCTTTAAGGTTATGAGAAGCATATTCAGTGTGCTCAAACATACACTTGTTCAAAAGTTTGGGATCAGTAATATTTTTAATGTTTTTAAAAAGTCTCTTATGCTCACTAAGGCTGCATTTACTTGATTGAAAAAAAAAAACAAAAAAACAATATTGTGAAATATTATAATTTAAAACTAATAATTTTCTATTGGAATATATTTTATAAAGTAATTTATTCCTGTGATCAAAGCTGAATTTTCAGCATCATTACTCCAGTCTTCAGTGTCACATGATCCTTCAGAAATCATTCTAATATGCTGATCAGCTGCTCAAGAAACATTTCTGATTATCAAACTGTTGTGCTATTTTCCATGATGCTATTTTTTTAAGGATTCTGCAATTAATAGAAAGCTCAAGAGTTTTTTGTAACAAATCAAGCCTGTCACATTTGATCAATTTAATGCATCCTTGCTAAAAAGTTTTATTCTTTTTAACTTTCGAACTGTCGCATACTTCAAACACATACTGTACTATGCAAGTTTTACATAATATATCAAACATTGTTAAGTAAAATGAAGATCTTTTTATTTTAGACACATCACCAAAGAGATGGCAAATCATACATTTGAGCAATATACAAAACATTTTATTTGTTCTTTAAGGAAGTGCTTCAAAATCTACATTTTTTTACATTAAGGAAAATATCTGATGGAAAAAACAACTCAAAAATCTTCTTCTCCACAGTAGACCAATGCACTCATCTCTCATTATGTGAAAAACTGCCCATCATCTGTATCACACAAGTAACAAATGCAGATGTTTCATATTTAATCCCTTATAAACACTGGGTACAATGCAATAGAACAGTGTGAGTGTGTGTGTGTGTGTGTGTGTGTGTCGACCAGTCTTTCCAGAATGATGCAGAAGTCTCCCCGTGCTCAAGCCTGAGCCAGTCGCTCCAGGACTCGCCGATAATCCGCCAGCACGTCCTGGTAGCTTTTCTCCAGTTCCTCATGTTGAAGTCTTGTGTCCATCTGGCTGATGTGGGACGCCAACTCCTCCGGCCTCAAACATTTCTGCATCTTAGACAGCTCACGCTGGTTTTTCTACACACATGGCAAAAGTGTTGGGAGAAAATACACAGGTGTCAGTATAGCGCAGGAGAAAATAAGACGCAAACCAGCTCACCCGATCCCATCCAAAAACTGCCATTGAATAGAAACCCCAGGGCAAATGTGATTACATCACAGCTAAACTTCATGTATAAAAACAAAGGGAGCGAAAGAAGGGAGAAATAAAAGAGCCGTGAACAGAAATTGAGTCTGTAAGGTTGTTGAGAGGCTTTGGCACTGAACCAAGACTCACAAAACATGAAACGTATATAGATTTAGCATTCGCATACAAAAGCAACTTCAAAATTACCATTTGAGGTATGATTGTGTAATTTATGTTACATGAAACAAACAGTAATGGTACCACAGAACCTTATTTTACTCATGATTCAAAAAAGCACTATTGAAAACCCATGGGTAATTCCAGAGAAGCCATGGTGAATTAGCCTCCCGGGTTGGCCTAAAAACTGATATCACGACTGAACAACTCTATTGTGTAATTCCTTTAGCAAGCGCTAAAGCAGTGCAGACAGTGTGTGGATGTCACGTGTTCCGGCTAATGATGTCACGTGTTCCGGCTAATGATGTCAAATGTTTCACAAAACATTCAAGAATAACATTCTTCTCAATTCTTCTACTTTCTTATTTTCAAACTTAAGAATATTTGGTATTCCCAAGAACATTTCTCAACAATGCTTACAATGGGATAGTTCACCTAAAAATGAAATTTCTGTCAATTACTTACCCTCATCATCACAGCATATAACTATTTAACTGGGCTGTACGCGAGTAATCAAGTGACACCAAAGACTGATAATGTAAACAATGATCGATCAAGATTATGCATGATGTGACTTTTTAGCTCTTGAATACTGTCTGTATGAACATGAGACAGGAACTTTAACCATAGTGACAGTGACTAAATATCAAAGATGTAAAAGTCTAAAATCTTATTACATTTGAAATGACAAAGGTCGAGGCGCAAGTTCATCCATCAAATTAAATGACTGCAGCTTTAAAAACTTAAGCAGGTGTTTGCTGAGCTTTTGAATTGTACGCAGATCACAAAACTCGAGGGAGGAAGACAGTAGCCATGTTTCCATCCACCTATTTTTATGCAAATTTTGGGATATCACATCAAAAAAAAAAAAAAAAAAAAAAAAACACTGGATGGAAACACCAAGATGTGCATAAATTCTAAAAATGTGCATAAAAAACTTGAGCCCAATTGCATTAATAATAATTATTTGATCAGATAAGAAGATGTGCACATAAACTATGAACGAAACACATTTACCGAATAAATCCCTCAATGCGCGAAAAAAAAAACCCTCACATGACTTTGCCTCAACAGAGGATGTGATTGGATAACTGGACTATGGCAAGCAGGACGAGGCTGAGAGAATAGAGCGAGGCCGGTGGCGTGATTGATAATGAGCGGTCACCGGTCTCCTATCTCACGGAGGAGCTTCGGAAGCACAAAAGGAGCACCGGCAGTGAAGGATGAGAGAGGACCAGGCCTGGATTTACGTTATGTTTTATGTGTGCGCAGCAGTCGTCGGTGAGGGGCTGCCGCTTTTACTTTCGATTTGTGTTTGTTTATTTTATGAACATTAAAGTGTTTGAACATTCGCCGGTTCCCGCCTCCTCCTTCCCTTAACAACATTACCTTGCTACATTGGTGCCGAAGCCCAGGAAGGAAGGAGGAACACTCTGTCAAAGAGCCCTCGCCGCTGTGGGGAATCCATTGGCTGGAGTGAGTTGCCAGGGGGATGTACGAACTTGCTGCCGGCCGTCAGGGTTGTGCAGGGGTGGCTGCCGTCCGTGAGGGAGCGGAGGATTTGCCACCGTTTGCCTGAGGCCGAAGCCTGTTGCTGTCAACCATGAAGCGGAGGAGCAGGGAACGGGGGACTCCTGCCGGCTGCCTGAACCCGCCACAGTCCACCAGGCGATGGAGGAGTGTCGAGACGTACACCAAGGGCTATCCAGTGCCACCGCCAGGCATCACGGAGGAGTTCTCCCAGCTGGTGGAGGACTGGATGGCAGTGCGTTTTGGGAACCGGACCAAGATTTATTTATTTTTTTTTCCTCTCTCCTCATACTTCCGTCTCCTTTTCTCTCGCCTCGTCTGTCCTTACCCCCAGGTGCTGCAGCCAGCGTGAGTAGAGCGCAGTCTCGTAGGTACCCCCCAACTTGCGAGGGGTGATGGGGGTATGTGACAAGCAGGACGAGGCTGAGGGCCGTGAGAATAGAGCGAGGCCGGTGGCATGATTGATAATGAGCGTCACCCGCGTGCCCCACCAGTCCCGTATCTCACAGAGGAGCTTCGGAAGCATAAAAGGAGGAGCAACGACAGTGAAGGACGAGAGAGGACCAGGCCTGGATTTACGTTATGTTTTGTTAACGTATGTATGGCCGTTGTCCATGAGGGGCTGACGCTTTTACTTTCGTTTTGTGTTTGTTTATTTTATGATCATTAAAGTGTTTGAACATTCGCCTCCTTCCCTTATCATGCATCGCTACATGGACTAACCAGCAGATTAGTTTCATCGCACAGCATCTCAAATGTTTTTTTAGTTATTCTGAAATGCCTGTGCCAAAGTCTGTCATCAGAATGATGTGGTTTAATTCCCTCCCAGAAGCGTCTCACATGATTGTGTTCCCTAACACAAGGCATCCGAATCCAAGGTAACATGACAGTGTTTATTGCGTTTCGTCACACGCTCTGAGACACAAGTCATTTATGATGTAGGACAGGGGTCGGCAGTTAATCACTGTGCCACACCCCACACATCATCAGCCAATTTCAAGATCAAAGACTGCAATTGGAGAGAGAGCGGCATCAGCACTGGTAGGATAATTTAGTGTCACTACTTTTAATGAAGAAGACTGTGTGTCAAGCTTCAGGATGTGACGCTGAACTTTCAGTTTCATTTGTGGCAGTTTGCACGTCGGCTTGCTGAAGAGATGCTACTCCTCTGCGGCGATGCTTGCTGCAGTAGCGCTGTCATATCTGGGTACCGGAAGCAGTTATAACACGCTCTCGCATGTTCAGTTTTTTTACCATTTCAGGAGGAGTAAAATTTACATTTGTGGCTTCAACAACCAGATGCATTTTGTCCACTTTCATCTGGAATGAGAAAAAATGTCCTTTCTTTCGGTCTTTTCACGATTGGATAGCTATCGGATCAGAGAAAACACATGAAGTGACCAGGTACGGAGAGTTTCCACATGCATCACAGTCATTTTGATGTCTGTGGAATGTTTACCAATATACTTGGTTGAATATATCAAATGTATTGCATTGACTACAGTCAAACCAAAATTTATTCAGACACCTAGAACATTTCATTCATTATTACAGTTTATTCACTATAGTTTAAAAAATGGTAATAAAATATGACAAGAACTCAGAGTTAAACTGTGTCAGAAAACATTAATCTTAATTATGTCAGATAACACTTAAGCAAAACATGGTCAGGTCAAAGTGTCTGAATAATTTTTGGTCCCAAATTTTTTTAAATTTTACTGGTAGTCCACTGTATGAAGAATTTTTGGGTATGATATGTCACAGTTTACTTTATTTTGCTATCCTCACTTACATAAATAAACTATAATGTCCTGCAACAACTAGTAAAAAAATAAATAATTATATCTAGTGTCTGAATAATTTTTGGTTTGACTGTATGTACAGTGGAACAAGCTGTAAGCTGTCAGTCAGTAACTTGTGTGCGAGTTGCGCAGTGGTCGTGCTAATGTTTTATCAGAGCTGCGCACTTTCATTGACTTCCACAGTTTAATTCTCACACTTTTTAACTCCTAATTTAATAAAACTAGCTGCGTCACTGTAAGAAATTATTACCTCTAAATGTAATTCTGTATGCAGTTACGAGGTAGAACTTTATCTGAATGACGTACATACACCTCTCTCGCTTTTGCTCACGCGCCAGCGACTACCCCTCCACGTGCCATAGGTTGCCGACCCCTGATGTAGGATAAAAGAGCCACAGTGGCTTCCCCAATTTCAGCAACTTTCATATTTATTACAGATATTTTGTGCCAATTTCCTGGGAAGTGACAATTTTGTTCTCTTGAACACATGGGAATGGAAACGGTGCTTTTTTATGCGATATTCCAATTTTGCACATAAGTTAAATTTGCGACTTTGGATGAAAACATTGTTAGTGCTAAAATAGCTACTAGACTATATCCACGTCTTTGTAAGTTACCAAACTTTACAGAAAGCTAGTTGTCCGGCTCCGTTTACACAGGAGGGTTTCGTGGTTGAGTGTCCAGAAAATGTACAGGTGTGAGTTTGGTTATAGAATGCGCTTGTCACTGCTGTAAACTACAACATTGGTACAGTATTAGTAAGTATGCTGACTTTGTATGAGTGCTGTTTGACGCACAGGCGTCTGCCTTCAAACACAATGTGCATGTGCATGCGGGCTACACAATGAGTGTGAGTATCTCATTGTTGATGAGAGATTAACATCTAAAGTGAATTTAAACAGGCAAAATATTGGATTTAAAATATTGTGCATTGGGTTTTGCAGTATCAATCCAACTTATGTCATTAATATTAAATCAAACAATTTTTGTTGTTAGACCTAAAAAATTCAGGTAAGTGTATACTGAAAAGTTAATTATTTGTGAGTAACCCCATAAATCTCTACCTGCATACATGCACAGACAAGATGTTGTGAGAAAAGGAAAATCTGCAACACATTCAAAGTAAAGAGACCTCCAGAAGAGAGAGGGGCATATGGTCTGCAGATTCTGATCTATTTCCTTCCCAGCCTCATGTTTTTCACTCTTTCTTTGGCTCTGTCTTTTTGTCTGGTGTTTGTGCGGTTATACTGCTGTCAGAGTTTCTGTCCTGGACAGTGTCATGATGAGAGCGGTTCTGATCCAACAGATTACCACTGCTGGAGCTTCAGCACCAAACCACATTTCATATCAACTTACATTATCTGCAACATATCAACTAAAATCTCCACAATCTCCAAGAAGAATCAAGACACATGCAGCAAAAAAACAAAACAAAAAAAAAACAGCTAATCGAGTTACAATTTAAGTAAGATGAAAAGATAAAGAGCACTGCACGGAATCTTTGGTCACAGAATTTTGCAAAAACCTCCTAAGAATTGGAAAGTTCCAAACTGTCTGACATTCCTTCTACTCTGGGGAAAAAAAAAAAAAAAAAAAAAATCAGAAGAATGTTCATTTTGCTCTTTTTCATACACTGAATACATACAGTAACTGGAACTCCAAAACAAACACCATAAAAGAATGTCATATACTGTATTCCAAGACTCCTGAAGATGAGAGTTTTGCATGAGAATCAGGACAAAATTTTAATATGTTCACTGAAAATACTGCTCCTGAAATCTCATTTGTGGTTGCATAATGTACTTATTTTTAAGGTGAAAATATTTCCTTTTGTGTTCCACAGAAGAAATAATAACTTAGAAAAAAATGACGAACGATATTTGAAACGCAATTATCTTTTTCAACTACATAATCAAATTTTTCTTATTGTTATCAGTTGAAAACAGATGTGAAAACCGTTTTTTTTTTCTTTACGTACAAAAGAACAGCATTTATTTGAAATAGAAATCTTTTGTAAAATTATAAACGTGTTTAATGTCACTTTTGATCAATTGAATGCATCCTTTCTGAATTAGTATTAAAGGAAAAAAAAAAATCGTACTAACCCTAACATTTGAACGTTAGTGCATTTCCTTAAATATTTTGGCCAATTTGATAATGCATCTTTTTTTCTCTCCCATAATCAGTGAAGAAAAATGCAATAAAATTGCACAGAGGTTGTGTGGGCTTAAAGATAACTACTTAAGACATTAAAATACTGCGTCAAACTGCTCCAAATTATAACTGTAACATACAAAGGCTGCAGAAAGATAACTACTGGGGTCAAAAGAATTTAGTAATATTGCACTGATGCTCAGAGGCACAGCTCCAATCCTGAGATACACAACTGCAGCGTGTCTTCATGCAGAGAGAGCGGATTACAGAGAGAGTCTGTGTGCAGGTGACTGGGTGCTGCATTCTCCCTGCTAAATGGCTTCGCTTAAATCAGATGCAAATCTGTAATAATGACACTTGTTGTGAATGGAGCTCGTGGTGTGGATGTGGAGACTGCGGCTGCCGCCCGGTGTGAGCCATTATACCCTCAAACAAACCCAGACTGAGGCCTCGGGTCCCTCTCGCTCTTAACACCGCGTGAGAAGATCACACAGGAAACGGCGCAAACTATTCACACCACTCAATGAATAAATTACGCCAGACAAAGACTGCAGAATATCAGAACGGCAGCACTAAAAGAGTTTTGTTTCTGTTCATTTTTACACAGCACACTAATATAAACTGGTCTAGAAATGTGCAGCTCTCTTTGAAGTCAAGAAATGCTTCATTTCACATGTTGTAGTTTGAGCTGTGCGGTTTGGAGAACGTTACACAAGCAGGCCAATCTTGGCAGTCGCAGTCGGGGTTTGTTTTGGCAAGACTTCACTTGTTTTGTTGTTTCTTGAAATCCACAGTCAGTACATGAAGTTCAGGCTCCATTCTCTGCACTTTATGACTGACTAATCATTGCATGGGAGTTGTAGCAGTTACGCCTAATAAGTAATGTACTTCGTGTGCTAAGTCAGATTGCAGTCATTCTGCTTCTTAAAAGCAGTCCATCAGCACAGACAGAGACAAAGGGACCTACAGCCAACATGAGCAGATAAAACAAACAAGCACACTTACTCTGTAGGGTCCATAGAGTCTTTTTTTCACCTCCAAGCGAAATTCTCTGGCTTTCTCTTCATCGCTCATGTCTGTGTTTCTGAGACGCAGAATTTCATAAACACGCCTTGCATGTTTCTGAAAGTTAGAAAGAAAACAAGAAGCATACTGTAAAGGTTTGTTTCATGTAACACACATTCTAGCTTAACTTTAACCTAAGGTTTGAGGACAGCATCTGTAGCAATAATTTCAACTGCAGTTCTGAGCATTTAAAAGCAGAATATGTGAGGTTTAGTGCAAGAATAGTACTTAATATAGTACTTTAGAGGTGGAACAACTCTGAAAGTTTAGTGATGCCATTACAGCTGAAAGTTTAGTTATGCCATACCAATGTAATTCCTGCAGGGAGAGTTCAGTAGGCCCATCATTTTTGCAAAATAAACACAGATAGGGTGGTGATTAGGATACAAAGCTGAGCACTCTAAAGAGGTTTATTTTGATAATGACCAACTGGCCGTGCAATATTCATCCAACTATATTGTTTTCAATAAATAAATAAAACATGGACATGAAATATTGATTTGATTTGAAATGATTTTGTGTGAAAATTAAGAGAGCCCAGAGTGAAACGAGCACCTATAAAAGAAATGTGTCAAAACCAAGTGTGCCACACAAGTCCTGAAAGTGAAGGCAAAACGTTTAGATCGCCTCCAAGTGGCTGGATGCAGTACGGGTCATAAACCACGCCCTCTCCATGTAATCTAATGGGGCTTGAGACAAAAAAGAAATAGTCAAATTACACTTCAAATAAATTTTATCCAAAGATGGTTTCTGTCATTTTATGTAGTTTTTATCACGCTAATTTAAGTTCAAGTGTTCGTTTTTAAATAAGTTTGGTTTTAGTTAAGTTATTTGATGCTATAAAAACAGGGGCGTGACGTCACGATTGACAGCTGTGATTGACAGCTTCTCTGAGCGAAGTAGCCACTGAGGCTATTTTTTCAGGAGGAGATTGGAGCTTCAACTTTATTTCTTCCATAACTGTTTATTTCACACTGACATAATGAGTTGTTCTGCAGTAAACTGTACTAACCGATTCTGTGTGAGTTTGGGCGGGGCCTTGATACTGTGCAGACTTGGGCTCTGAGTTCACTACTGTGCAGACTTGGGTTCCAAGATGTCAGAGCCATATTTGGACATTGACGGCTTCACTTCTCTACAATGGAAGAGGGTGAAGGTGCGTCGTCCATATTTTTTTACAGTCTATGGTCAAAACTGTCAGTGTGCCACAGATGCTATCCACATAGCCTGAGCTGTGACATACACAAATGCACAACACAAAACCTGAATCAAAGGAAGAATGTCATGCATTTAAAAAAAAAAAAAAAAAAAATGGCCTACAACCCTCATTCTAGAGTTAGAATCATGAATACTGTGCTATGTGTGTAACTTTTGTTTTGCTAGAAGTCCTTTTTATACTCATGAGGGCAAAGACCATAGATGATTAGATTATGTTTCTAATCAATTAAACATGAAAAGGAAGCTTTCACTGCATAATATTTTAATACATGCATTCCAATGAATTACAATTATATGTCAAACCTTTAAACTCGAGGGGAAAAAATCAGCACGCAGCAGTTTACAAGTAGCCCAATTCTGCGGTAAAGCCGCAAACTTGCCAACACTGCTACTGAAATCAATTGGTGATGGTTTTAATAGTTAACGCTTGATGGTTTGTAATGTTTGTAATGGTATTTTTAGTGGAAACCATTAGAACTTCTGTGATGGTTTCTATTGATTTTTTTTAGCAGTGTTTAATAAAACCATGATTAATTGCTTTTGATACTTTATTTGAACCAATTATTATTGCCTCATTGTTATTATATGCATATAAAGTAATTTCAAAGGCAATTGTTCGCCTTAGGTCTATTTTTATTACCACAAAAGAAAATTACTCGATTACCAAAATAATTGTCAGTGACAGCCCTAATAAGACGTAATGTCAAACGGCCATATGCTAACTGTCAATAGAGAATAATGTCGTTTTGTAACAGTAAAGAGCAGAGACTCTAAATACATTGTACAAAATGTACCAGCCGCAGCAATTACAGACTGAATCTTTAATGGTGTCCACTTCTCTGGGTTAAAAGCATCTTGCTCTGGGATTCCCGTGCTACTCTCAGAGCAGAGAATCTGTAACCATGACTCCGAGAGGTCCACCATACCTCACGCAGTTCCCACTAGGGTAGTATGTAGAGCCAAGCATTTTACCTGGCCATGCCACAGGCACCACCCTGAGATAATCACTCACAAACAACACGAACGGAGGGGATTGTGGGGCATAAAAGGAGATGCTGGGTCATAATTGAAGCAGTTAAAGAGTGACCGGAGTGGCAAGAGAGAGAGAAGTCCCACAGGGGTCACTGTTAGGCCCACTCCCACTCACTACCTGCTAATGGCCTGCAGCCCTCAGAGGAAACGGATGTTCACTCCTACCTTCAGGGGCATTACAAGTTGAAAACCCATCAGGAAAAAGCCATAACCTCTGTGCATAAATGCTCTTTTCTAGAATTAATTGAATAATTATTTGGCCTTATTAGCTACAATATACATCAACAGAAAAAATGTAAAGAAACGGCTCAAAAACAAGGCAAAAACAGGGCTGGTAATAAGGCCTAAAACAAGTTCTCGAAGTTTGCTCTGAAATTACTTTTTTAGAATTGTGTTTTGTTTTTTTTTTTGTTTTTTTTTTCAACCATACAGCTACTGATGCAAGTGGATTCAAAATACAAGTAGTGAAATATAGTAAAAAATTTGCATGTTTTCCCAATAAATTAACATAACAAAGAATGACAATTATTATTATTTTTTATTTTTTTAAATGCACCAATAATAATAATGTATAGTAATAAACAGTCCTAATTACATATTTTTTACTAAAACATTTTAAAGCAGATAAAATGCTATGCAGGAACTGTTGGGAACATTTTTAGAGATGATCCCAAACCACGGATTTGATTCACTGAAACAGTTTGAAAAAACAGATTTATTGAAATTAATCACTATTTAATCAGGTTTTTAAAACTGAGGTGCTACTCAAATATCTTTGTCTTCACGCTCTTGCGAAGCAAGCCTACTGGGATGGTCTTAGAAAATGTAATAGCCAAATCGCATTAAAATAATAAATGTTGTGCATAACAAACGTGCTTGTGTGTGATGCAGGTTTGAATCCAGCTTCTGACTTAGTGTGTCTTATTTCCACCTCTTCTCCTTATGTTTTATTTAAGGCAAAATCAATACAGTAAATAAACCTGAAAGGGATGTTACCTTGTTGATCTTGAGTTTTTCTCTGGCCTCAGATGCCATCTCTTCACTGAAGCCCTGAGAGAGTTTCTCATTGGAGAAAGATGGCAGAGTCAAGCACAGCTTCACCAGCACAAAATCTCTCAGCTTCACATAGTTTTCAGACGGATCTTCCGCTGCAAAGCAGACAGTTGTGAAATGTCAGTCCATGAGTCTTGAAAGTTTCCATTTGGTAAAATACAGTATTAAGATACTGACGCCAGACAAACAACTCAACCTTCACAAAAACACTCATTACATATGCTGAATACATCATTGGAGACAATTAAGCTAAATGCATGTTTACTCTGGTAATCAGGGGAAACAAAGACTTTTACTGAATAAAAAAAGACTGGAGAGAAAAGACAAGTTACAAAAAATTTAG
Organism: Hypophthalmichthys molitrix; assembly: GCA_037950675.1. NCBI lineage: Eukaryota > Metazoa > Chordata > Actinopteri > Cypriniformes > Xenocyprididae > Hypophthalmichthys > Hypophthalmichthys molitrix. Next base: position 5,531,966 of record CM075500.1, on the reverse strand, counting down.
ATTAGGATTGGGCAATGTATTTAATGTTTACAATATATAGCAGATGAAAAAAAACAAACAAAAAAAAAACAATCAGGAACAAGCTAATATCATGATTTTAATGCACTTAATACAGACCACAGCATTAGACTAAAGTTCCCCTCACTGCCTCACAAATATGGGAGCGTTAAAAATGTCTTAATATATTAAATTCAGTAGCAAAAAAAAAATAGTATTAGAGTTGCTAAGCATGACTCATTTCAATGAACTGATTCAAACTGATAATAAAATTTGACTTGTGCATCATAAAAAAAAAAATGTTCATGGAAGTGCCCATATGAGCATAAAATGTGCGCTTTTAATGTATGATTGAGATAAATGATTAAATATTATTCATTAATGCTAAATATTGTTCATTAATGCTAATATAATGTAGAAATAACAAGTAGCAAATATTTTTATATTATTTTATATATTTATTATGCTGTACTACACAGCCCTTGTATCTCATCCTCTCTCTACATATAGAGAGAGAAAAATGAACAGACTTGGTAAAATAGTGCAAGATGTGTAGAGATCTGGTAGAGTGTAGTTCTCTCTCTCTCTCTCTCTCTGAATAATTGCGTCTTTGTTGAGGGGGTGAGTGAGTGAGTGGCAGCATGTGGCCAGCACATTTCAGCAGCAAACTGCCGGCAATTAACATCACATCCCTTCACCTCCCCAAAACTGAAGGCAGAGCAACTCAACAGCAACAACTGCCTTATGAAAGGAAATTCACAACACTTTGCCCTCTCTCCCTTTCAAACACACAGAATATCATTAGAATGGCTGTGTGACCATACATGTCGGTTTTCTGAACACACGCTCTAATGGTACTAGGATTTACATTCATTTTTTTTAATCAGATAAAACCATTTGCAAAGGATTTCCAAGATCAAAATAAAGAAAACAACATGACAAATTATAATCAGCTGTATTGAAACTTTTATGTTGTCATTACATACTGATTGCATTAATGCATGTAAATGTTGGTCAATCAATATGGGTTTCTCATGTCAGCTGCAGACCCAACCCAAAAGTGTGATGAGAACCCTGACGCAAAATGGAGACTGACTTGATATTATTCCACTTTTTACACAGCTACTTGTCAAATAAATAAACAGACATGAAATATAGATTTGAGTATAAATTATTTTATTATTTGCGAATAAAGAAATTAATCTATCATAACTATATGAAAACAATATAGTTGTGCTACTACAACGGTCAGCGATGGTCCAGCGAGATGTGTATTAATGTAATGTATAATAATGGATAATTACAATGACAAAATATGTGACTAAAAATAGTCTGCATTTGAAATGTTTTAACTAATCATCTTGTAATGAATGTAATTTCAGTTCTACTTTCTGAATACGAACTATCATATGCAGTAAAAATCAATAATACTAAAGCACTGTTAAAGGTTTTGCCACAACTGACTGCTTCTCTCCTGTATGATTTCATATGAGTCTCTTCAGACCTTACTGTACATGAACTATGAGCTTCTACAACTTTTGACCTCCTTTTGAACTGAAATCCTTTCCACAAATTGATTATAGAAATAAAAACAGTATAAATAAATATTTATAACAGTTTTCTCTTAGTCTTATTAAGTGCAAACAATAAGTGCAACCATAATCAAAGTACTCTCTCAATATTCAAAGTGCAAATATAGACCAAATTTTTCTTCAAGCATGATACAGAGCTAAGACATGGTTATAACTACACAGCCCAGCCTAAGATAGCTTTCATATTGGGAGATATGTGCATGCATCAGGGAGCCGCTTTCAAAACGCGGGGTATTGAAATTGAGTTTGAATGTGTGCTCGCGTTTTACTTTCGCTTTTGCACGTTCTCTGTGAATAGGGAGAGGCGGTGCTGAGAGTGCATTCTACAAGATAAGATTTATCAGACGGGGCTTAGGCTCTGTTGTTCAAGGAATCCTCTCAGTCATCTCGTCAGTGTCGCTTACTCTTGTCATGTGATCAGTGAACTCTGATTCCTGCTGCACTACTTACGACTCTACTGCTCATGTTGGATGAGCTGGATGGAACTGAAGCGACCATTATCCAACTGGTTTTTATTTCTATAAAAAGCAAAACGACAGTGGAGGTGTAATGTAAACGTAGCAGGTGGCATATTCTATCCTAATTTCACTCTCACACTGCGTCATGGCAATATCGCGAGACAGCTTTTCACCTCGACGAGAATTCTCGTCACATTTTAATCTCGCGAGATCTCATCACACACCTAATACTTAGGATAAGTCCTTTGTTCAAATGTTTGGTTAAATACACACTGCAGCTAAATTTGTTTGTCCATTCAGCTTTTAGTGCTTAATCCTGCTCTGTACACACAGAGTTCAGTAATTTAAGGCAGTGACAACCACATTTACACATTCTACACAGTGTATACAGAACCGAAATGAACTACTCATTGTTAATGACATTTAAATGTGCAATGTGAAAGAGGTACGAGCCTTGGCCCACAAAACTAAATAAATTTAAAAGCTTTATATTGAAAACAAGACCACCAAAATATCATTCATTCAAAAAAAATTTCCTTCAGCACTCAGATGTAAAGGCTGTAGAGGTTGTAAAACCATGTTTTCACTCAAAGCTACCTACGCTGCATGCTGTGCCTGCGTGAGACTGTTGACGTCTCTGCCTAATGCGGGACTGTATTTAGTGATTTATTTTTAATTGCCTTAATCAAAAATGGCTTTAATGATAATTAAACTATGAAACTGTAATACTAACCATCTGGAATTTTATAGTGGTTTCTTGCCAAACCGACGGTTGTTGGATGGTAGTTTAGTTAAACTTGCCGTACATAAAATAATGTGCATAAACAAACAAAAAAAACCCCGAACTAACCAGACCTGATGCGATAAGATTCCAGCGACAAGCAATTTGTCTGTCCACACCAGGCGTGACATGACTGACACAACGCAAAATCAATCAAAAATCACAGCCAATCAGAAGAGCTTGTGGGCGGAGTCTCTCTGCAAGCACACCACACTTGCATCGAAATGGATAAGCACATAATCTATTTCATAAATATTACACTATTTTTATATGATTAAAATAATGAGTGAGTGAAGCAATATGTGTCATAGAATACACATATGTCCACAGTTCAAACGTTCTTGTTAATTTTTTCCTAAGCGCTGAGGTGAATTATCCATTGTCGCTTTCAGTATGGCTATAAAGGTCATGCAAAATGATAGTCAAACTCAGATGCTTTTAACATTAAATAAAACACATAAACAGTAGCTGAGATTATCATCGTCATACTTTGCATGCAGAAATAGAAACCGCTTCTAAAATAAAATCGCTGTGTATCGTCGTCACGGCTGGTTAGGACAAAAAAATCTTGGGATTGAGTCATGTTCCGTACATGCACGAAATTATAATTTAGGAGATTCACTCCGGTATTTAAATGCGGTTGGCACTCCTGAATCTTTACATTGTGTATGTGTGGCCTTTAACTGTTAAGTATGAGAAAGAATAGTAGTGATTCTTTCTCTGGCAAACAGCACAAGTAATAAAACATAAAATGCTAAGCAGGGCATCTAAGAAGGAAAAATAAATAGCTCAAAACAGAACTCAAATGTTTAATCTAAGCTTCAGTGTCCACTCATACCTGTGATGTCCTGTACTTTAGCAGACGTGCAGTAGTATCGGTGGACTGTCTCTAAGAGCTGAGCACCGTGGCCTTCTCCCTGGAATGGTGGTAAGATCAGCATCTGGCTACACACACACACAATACAAAAGCTTCAGTGACGCTGCACAGAAGAGCACGATGATTAGGCACAATACCAATTTAAGGTTAGAGCTCTTGAGCCTTTGAGCAACTGTTCTGCAAACACAGAGCCCTGTTACAACTCTAGCACCCTTCAGACACACACTATACTACTGGCTTTACAGAATCTACTGAAATTGACATTATAGGCAAGAGGTTTTGCTTCAGGACCATCATTTTACATTCAACAACATCAAGTTACTGATACAACACGGTAATAAAACTGTTAAATCACACCAAAAGTACCAAAAATATCCTTAAAGGTATTAAAAATTATAAGGAATTAAAAAAATTCCTTATAATTTACTCACCCCTATGTCATCCAAGATGTTTATGTCTTTCTTTCTTCAGTCGATATGAAATTAGGTTTTTGAGGAAAACATTCCAGGATTTTTCTCCATATAGTGGACTTCACTGGGGTTCATTGGGTTGAAGGTCCAAATGTCAGTTTCAGTGCAGCTTCAGTGCAGTTGATCCCCAGTGAAGTCCACTATATGGAGAAAAATCCTGGAATGTTTTCCTCAAAAACCATAATTTCTTTTCAACTGAAGAAAGAAAGACATAAACATCCTGAATGACATGGGGGTGAGTAAATTATCAGAAAATCTTTATTCTGAAGTGAACTAATCCTTTAAAAAGCACAGAAAATGTCTAAAAAAGAAATAAAAACAAAACAAGATGTATTAATATGCAATGAAAAACAACTGCAGAAGTGTGATATGATAACACTGAGATTAATATTGAATTAAATATGAAATATTACCAAGTGAAAGAGTGGACACATGACCTGTTTCTCCAGCCTTTCAAAAGTTGATAAGCCTATTTATTTGACTATTTGTTTTCTATGCAGGATTATATGGTTATTTGCCATTTGTTATTTGCATTTTGTATGGTTTTCCCCCCGCTGCTGTCCATGATACTATCAGAACTCATTTTGGGTCGTGACCCACCAGTTGGGAATTACTGATAGACTATTACTGAAGACTGCCTCAATTTAGCTGCTGAAAATGTTCTCAAATACAGTAAGCAATGATATCATCAGTCTGTGAAAGGTTATATCTGTTCATTCATCAGTGGCCAACGTAATGAAACGTTAGCACGTCTTGCCAATCAATACATTAGACTCGTTTTCAAAACGAGCTTTTGGGTGGGTGATGCTGAATTGGTTGGTCTTATAATACCCAGTGAGGGGCTGGCACACAAGAGACGCAAGATGGTAATTTGGGAGTTTTAGGGACAAGGGAGAGAGATGTGTAATTTTCTTTTCCTTTTTTCACAGAATAAAGCAGCAGATAGTGGGCACGTGCTTCCTTAGTAATTACCTGACACGTGGTCTGGTTTTGTCTGGGTATACGTAGTAATTATACACTGTCATGTAGCCAACCGTCGCGTAAAGGGTCTCTCCATCCTTATTGTACTTCTCGAATCTGCAAGAAAGACAGAGAGATAGAGAGAGATGACAAAGGCAGGCAGGTCAAACGTAGGCACGCTCCCATGCACCGAACCCCCCGTCGTCAGCGCGAGCGCGCTGTGGAGGGCCAGTGGCCTGTCGCTGCACCTGCTGGAGACACTGAATGCATTATGCACTTAATTGGTGCACTGCAACTTAGAGCAGAGAGGCAGGCATCTAGCCTCTTCACATCACTCCAGTCCATTTGCCCATTGTCTGTTTTAATAGGTGCCAAAGCAAAGAAAACACAGGCAGAGTCCCCTTCACTACCGCTGGAGACTTCATTCAGCGTTTCAAAAGACAACAACATTCAATTCAGCCTCTTGGCCTGACTCAAGAAAGAAAGAAACACAAGAGCAAAGAAACGAGACAAACAACACAAAGGAAACTCTTGCCAGATCAACAATTTGCTTCAATGCAGGAGAAAATATAATTAAAGCAGTCTGATAATTGGCCCCACAGGCCCCACAAAGGCAGGAGAGACGTAACTGGGCCCGTTTGGATGCTTTAGACGTGTGCGCGTGTGAGAAAGACTCAGGAAATCACTGTTCAGAAAGTTACTGTTTACTATTAATTGACACTACATTCTTATCGGCACTCGCTCACTTTGTGAGAGCACTTGATTTCTATTTTTTGCCTGCTGAAGTTATCAACACTAATCACAAGTTTTTGCCGACAACTTAAATTTGTTATTTACCCACCCTCATGTCGTTCCAAACTACTCTGGTTACCTCTTGACTTCTATTGTAAAAAACACTGAGACATTTCTCAAATTATCTTCTATTATGTTTCAAGAAGAAAGTCAGTCATGCAGGTTTGGAACGACATGAGGGCGACTTTTAATTCTTGGGTGAACTATACCTATAAGTCCTATTGTCAGTATCTGTGACATGTGAATTACCACAGCTAATAATTTAGATTTTTGTTGATTGTAAAAACAAACAAAAACTGCACTTACAGTAATGGACATACAATACAAGTCTATGGGGCAAGACATTCAAAACAGAAATGCAAAGTTTGTTTTATTTATATTATTTTTTTTAAATATAAGTTATGTACACAAATGCGTGTAATATATGATCTATAAAGTCTAAAGGCTCATTCACACCAAGGATGATAACTATAAAGATGACGATAAAGATACGTTTCTAAAAATCCAGAAGACGAACGATAAAAACATTGACAGCCAATCAGATTCTATCCTGCTGTAAAGAGCTTGAGCATTTAAAGTGACAGACAAGCATGCAGTTAGAAACTGAACAATATCATCCGCTGGTGTGGACACTAATATAGTTATCGTTCTTGGTGTGAACGGGCCTTAAATCATCCTTTTAGTCGTGGGATTACAGTTCAACAGTTCTAGGAACTTCACAGCTGATTCTGAGTTACCGACATAATTTATGTGAGCAGATGCAAACACGTTCTTGCCTGTTACACTGAAGATCATTACAGTAAAAGCAATTTTTGAGGAATTTTTCAAACTGAGGAATGAGAGACTATACTTTAATGTTGATACAACAAAGAATCTGTGAATCTTTGACACTCACACAAGGAAGAAATCCCAGCGATCATCATCCACATCAATGAAACTGGCCGTCTCAATGAACCACATGAGAAATGTCTGCAAGCGCTCGTGGTACTCTCTGAACCCTGGACATGAGATATCCACCTGAAATCATGAAGAGCAGATAAAATCCATGGTGTGTCCACAAGAAATTGTGCTAGAACTTCATTAAAATTTCGTTAAAATGTGTAGCGGGAAAGTCAACATTAGTAATGCACCAAAATTTCAGCTACCAAATTTTTTTGGACCAAAATAGTTTCGAAGGGATGAAATCATTGACCAAAACATTTCCGATGGCGCATTTGGACTGTTCCGCGTCTATTTCGTGCACACAATGTGGATAAACTACAACAGTAAGCATGTCAGCTGTGTGGAGGGCAAGGCTGACAACAAATTAATTAATATCAATACTGATATTAATTAAATTTCAAACTCGATCTTTTAATCCATGCTGTTTTCTGTTGATGCGTGAACAAAACTTCTCTGAACATTTGTAGCATGCCTGCCATCCAATAATCGCAATAAGCTTTATGTTTTGTTGCTTTTAATATGAACAAAGTCTCAACTTTCTTTTTTTATTACAAAATTCAAAAGAAAAAACAAAACAAAAACGTTTTGGCACTATGTATTACGGCATGACAGATCACTCGTTGTAGCCGCATCAGTTCAAGCGGGAGCACGGATCAAGTGCATGTAACCTGATCATCTCTTCCTCTTTCTTTACTACTAGTTATAGCACTCAACATGAATGAACATCAGAAGGTATGTTGAAGTATACAGAAAGACTTACTGAAATGTATAATGCCTCATGTAATCTCTCAGTGTTTCAACTGTGGAAAGACGTCAATAAAACAGCTTGTTAACAATGTTCTGTAATGTTATTTACTTCAGGAAAGCTATTTTATTTGAGTGTTGATTATTAAATAAATTTGATTAAGTAAATGATTATTAAAAAACTTCATATTCATTTTCTGATTTGAATATCGGTGTTACAGTAAAAAACATTTAATTAATTAAAAAGTCGAATATTAATATAATTATACAAAAAATATATTTTAAAATAAGTATAAAAAAATACGATTTTCGGTTTTGGGTCCAAGGCATCCTGAATTTTTGGTTTCGGTCCAGAATTTTCATTTCGGTGCATCACTATATGACATGGTAGTAATACAATAACAAACACACAAATAATCCCTCATTCGAGTGTAACAACTTTCTCCACTTCTGAAACTTTTCTGTTGATGTAAAAAAGTGAGCAAGAAAAAAAATAATAATAATTATAGCCTAACACACTTCAATATTCATAATCCACACTGCCAAACCTGTTACAATGGCCTGAAACTCTATCATATTCCAGTTTGAATGCTGAATGACGTTGCCAGCAGTCAAAGCAGTGACTCAACATGCAGTGGGAAACTCTGTACCTTGTGTATATGGTAGGTGAGATCCTCCCCTGCCTCCACATTGTGAACTTTGTAGGTGTGTTGCAGGCTGCCAAAGGGTTTGAAGTTGGCCTCTTTCTCCAAGAGAGAGATGAAGTCATCGGTGTTGCAGCAGAAACCAGCAGGAATGATCTCTCTAATCTTACTCTCCACATCATCTGGCTGAGGACAAACACAGAGAAAGAGAGAGCAGGCTTTAAATGGCTAACTACAAACATTTCATCAAATGAAAAACTACCAGCATTTGCAATGAGAAAAAAGCATTTATGTAAGAGAGACCAGTGTATGTTATAATTCAAACAAAAGAAACAAAGCAAAGTCAATATTTAAACCTTCAAGAATCACAATTAAAGAACCGTGTGAATCTAAAGTCGCACTGAATTTTACTCAATTAAAAAAATACTAAACAGAATGTACATGTGGGAAACAACTGTGTTTAAATGAACAGATTTCTTTTGAAAGAAGTCTCTTATGCTATCCAAGATCCATTTATTTGACCAAAAATTAATTATTAAATATTATGAAATATCCTTACATTAGGGTTGTCAAACATAACAGTACTACTGGTACAAAAAAAAGTTAGACTACAGTGTACCCGCTGATAGACACTGCATTCAAATGCTCTCATTCATGTTTGTTTGAGCTCTTTCTGTATAAAGCAAAGGTTTCTAATAACAGTGTGTTTTTACAAGAATTGTGCATTGCAGCCAATCACAATCATATCTGCTGAGTGCTTGAACACAATGGCCAATCAGAGGTGCTAGTCAGTAAGTTAGTCAGAATCCGCTTAACACAGCTGAAAACACAAGGTTTTAAGGGTTTTTTTTTTGTTCAACTTGAGCAAAACACTTTACAAACATTATACAATCAAGATGGCTTTATATGTATGTATCTATGTATGTACAGTCAAACCAAAATGTATTCAAACACCTTGAACATTTCATTCATTATTACAGTTAATTCACTATAGTTTAAAAAAAATGTTAATAAAATATGACAAGATCTCAGAGTTAAACTGTGTCAGAAAAAAATAATCTTAATTATGTCAGATAACACTTAAGCAAAACATGGTCAGGTTAAAGTGTCTGAATCATTTTTGGTTCCAAATTTGTATCAATTTTACTGGAAGTCCACTGTATGAAGAATTTTTGGGTGTAATATGTCACAGTTTACTTTAGCAAGACTGGTCTTTAACGAACCGAAGAGAGCACGTCACACCTCTCTTCATCAGTTTGCATTGGCTGCCAATAGCTGCTCGCATCCAATTCAAGGCTCTAAAGTTTGCCTACAGAACAACCACTGGCTCTGCACCACTATACCTAAACTCACTACTTCAGACTTATGCGCCCTCCAGAAGCTTGCGTTCTGCAAGTGAACGGCGCCTTGTGGTGCCACCCCAAAGGGGCACAAAATCACTCTCACGGACCTTCTCCTGGTCTGTTCCTGGCTGGTGGAATGACCTGCCACACTCTATCCGAGCATTTTCAAAAAACTGCTAAAGACATATTTTTTTCGTCAACACTTGTCCCAGTAATATTAGCACTTTTTATTCATATTTGACTTTTCTTTTTTCGATTTCTATTCTCTTTCTCCATCTATTTGTATTATTTAAAAAAAAAAAAAAAAACCTTTCTACGAGCACTTTACTGATGAAACCGTGACTTGACACAACACTTACATACTGTTGTACTCATGTTGATTTGATTGCTTCTACTATTCTCAATTGTAAGTCGCTTTGGAGAAAAGCGTCTGCTAAATGACTAAATGTAAATGTATTTTGCTATCCTCACTTACATAAATGAACTATAAGGTCCTGCACCAACTAGTAAAAAATAAAAATATATATATACATCTACTGTCTGAATAATTTTTGGTTTGACTGTATGTATGTATGTATGTATGTATGTATATGTGTATACAGACCATATTTAACAAATAGTTCATACAGCATTATTTTTGGTATACATTACAGTCATCTGTAATAGTTTTATTTTCTCTCGTTTTCATTGGTTTTCGCAAAGTGATAATGTTACATGCGCTTTGGGAAGAACCTAAAAATGCTTTATAACCTGCATATATTCACCTTTGACACATCAGTTGGATTCTTTAAATGTGGTTGGATGTGCTATCACCAAACAGCAAAAAACAGTCCGAATGAATGATCGTTAAATGATCGTTTGCTGCTTTATCGGTTGCTGTTTGAGTGGCACATGTACATTCTTTTAGTGAGGTTCAAAAGAGACTCACTTATGTTCAGTCTGTTTATCTTCAGTCATGTTCGCCAATCACTAAACGATCAACTAAACTTTTGCCATGAAAACACTCTGCTTGTAAGAGATTTTTCAGATTTTTTCGATTAATTCGAATGTAATGTTTTGCCTCGATTTTATTATTTTTAAATCGAGAAATCATGATTTTGAAAAAAAAGGTTAGCAAACGTTACAATTAGACATGTTGACAATACAGCAATGATAACTTAAGAGAAGAAAATGATCTGACCACATGATGGCGAGCCTGATTAACAGCTCTCGTGTGGCTCTCTACAAATGTAGAACACATCACTAGTCTAAGCGTCTGTTCACTCAGAAATGCGTTATTGCGTTGAAAAAACGAGACACGGGCAGTGGAATGGGAAGAAAAAAAACAAAGTTATTAAACGAGAGTTGAATTTGTTTTTGTTTTTTTTACTTGACCTTCGCATTTTTAGAGTGCTGTTTCATGGGTGAGACGCTGCAAAAGACGCGAGACACGAGTGCAACAACCAAACACGTCCACAAAACATAAAAACAATAGAAAAATAGCGCAATGAAATGCAAAAACCTGTAAAGAATTACTACTGTATGTTTGATATTTCATGTATGCATGATGGTGACAGGCTGATAATTGCTGTTATTTTCTGATAACAGCCTATTACTGGTGTTATTTCTATTACTTTTTGACTAAGAAATGTTTAGTATTTCTCTTATTTTTTTCATTATTTCTGAGTATAGGATTTATGATAAGTTTGTACAACATTTGCGTTCATATTTCATGCATATTTTCTGCAAAGATATTTAAAGGATTAGCTCACTTTGAAATGAAAATTAGCCCAAGCTTTACTCACCCTCAAGCCATCCTAGATATATATGACTTTCTTCTTTCTGATGAACATAATTGCAGAAATATTAATAAATATTCTGACGCATCCAAGCTTTATAATGGCAGTGATAGGGTTCAGTGAGTATGAGCTGAAGAAAGTGCTTTCATCCACATGAACCCATCATAAATGTGTGTTCCACATGGCTCCGGAGGGTTAATAAAGGCCTTCTGAAGCGAAACGATGCATTTGTATAAAAAAAAAATATTTTATTTATATTTAACAAGTTATGAAGTCAAATACTGCCTTCCGTACACAGGATACGAAGAAAGTGTAAACTGGCGTTGCGTCAATTATTTTTCTGTAAGTTTAATAGGGAAGGCGCATGACGTAGCATAAGCTTTGTGAACTGCAAGAGTTTTACACTTTCTGCATACGTTGAATACGGAAGGCGGTCTGGCGGAAGCTCGATATTTGACTTCACAACTTGTTTAAATATGGTTATTTTTTTACACAAACGCATCGCTTCGCTTCAGAAGGCCTTTATTAACCCTCCGGAGCCGTGTGGAGCACATATTTATGATGGATGGATGTGGATTGAAGCTTTTTCTTCAGCTCATACTCATTGAACCCTATCACTGCCATTATAAAGCCCGGATGCGTCAGGATATTTATTAATATTTCTTCGATTATGTTCATCAGGAACAAGAAAGTCATATACACCTAGGATGGCTTGAGGCTGAGTAAAGTTTGGGGTAATTTCCATTTGAAAGTGAACTAATCCTTTAACAAATAAGTCGTTTGTTTTACATTTACTTTACTTGAATCATATTGTAGTTACGTTTTTAAGTTGACTAGTTAAACATTTAAACAAAAAAAGTTAGTCAGTTTGTCAGTTAAACAAAAAAAAAAAAAAAAAAATCGAAAATCGAAATTGTGAATCGGTCAATCGTTCTGCCATATCGCCCAGCTCTACTTGTAAGACAATTTTGTTTTTTTTAGTAATTTTTAATTTTATATTTTAGAAAACTGAATAAGGGCAATAGTCTTGAAACAAAAATATTTTTCAATACTCTGTTGTCTTTTTTCACACTTATCAAGACCTGGAAATTACTCAAATCAAATTCCATACTTTTCCAAAACGTGTAGGAACCCTGCAATATGCTGATTTGCTGCTAAAGAAACACAAAACAGGTGTGCCACTTAATATTTTTGTGGAAACCATGAAATATTTTTCTTTATTGATTAATAGAAAGTTCAAAAGAACAGCATTTATTTGAAATACAAACCCATTATAAATGTTTTACTGTCACTTTTGATTAATGCATCCTTGCTGAGTCATATGGACAACTCAACACTTGAATTGTGCTTTTTGCCCTTTTAGGAGCTGGACAGCCACTAGTCACTGTCGGTTTTCACTGCATGAAGAAGAGAGCAGCGTGAACATTCTGCTAAACATCTCACTTTTGTAAGGGTTTGTGAATGATGACAGAATTCTGGGCTGAACTATTCCTTTAAAAAGCAAAGATCAGCACACGAGAATGAATGTGTGCATCTCTACAGAGGTAACGCATGTTCATCTTAATCTAAAGCACGTTTCAAACTCCCACAGAGCGAGAGCGGTTAACTCAGCTGTGTCTAGTATACAGAGAGAGCAGCTGAATTTAATCATATAAACTGAAGTGGCACATTTATGAGTTATGCGTCTATTCCCCTGGCGCTCGGCCTTACATATAATCACAAAAGAGCCCTAACAGAGTAATTCCCTATTGTTCTGTCATTAAGCTATACTTCAGCTGTGATTGGCACACCGCAAAAAGGAATTAAAGGAAAAAAATACATATTTTTGTGGCACAAAAAGGAGCCCCATTAGGCAATTAGCAATGTCAGCTGAGGAGTTTCCAGCCCCCCCTCTTCCCGTGCCTCCTCTGAAAGACCACTTAATTGAATACATTTACTACTTATCTTAAACCATGAATATCAGATGAAGTTCCCCCCACCGTAATGTGTCCCAGCTTCTCACCGGGCAATAAAATTTAATGAATTGATCTCGACTTAACAAAAAAAAGCCTGGACACGTATAATAGGTTCCTGTGTTCTGAGGCTGGTGAGCGAACTCAATCAAACGAGTTTGCCCTCTCCATTCACGGGCTCCGGGCCGGACAATAGAGCCTCCCCCCTCCTCCACCCTCTCTGAGATTTTTTTACCCAGCAGAATGCGCACCCATGTTTGCATTGTATCCATTTCCAGCGGGGCTGACATGAGAACACTTTGTATTAAGTTGCTAAGCAGGGCCCTTTGGCCGCGTGATGGGCTGCGCTTGTGTCGCGGGACTCTTCATTCACAACGGCCACAAAACACACGACAAAAGGCTAATGCAACACGCCGCTAATTCCTGCTCATTCAGACATCAGCTAATATCAGAAGGGGATCGGTGCACCTGCAGCTCAGTAACACTCACTATTGTCCCGCTGCATTATGGGAGCGAAGAGAGGACGACAAAAACAGAGCAGACAGAAAATTGTAAAAATAGTTTCTCGGGCAAATTGCTCAATCGCACAAATAAAAGCGTGGCTTTGTGGAGTTCCTGTATTAACTAATGGCGCTTAAGGATGCAAGACTCTTCAGAGACTTGAGGTTCGTTTTGAGAATACGTCTTCTTTATGCAATGGGGTTCAACAACGGCATTCAATCCAATTACACTGAAAAAAAAAAAAACCCTTCTAATCAAAGACATCATCTTTGAGGAAAAAAGATGAAAAAAAGAACCCAATATGAGCAACGGTGGAGCCCTGTAAAAGAAAAGACATAATAAAATCAACTATCCCTACACAATAAACATCTTAAGTATGTTTAGCGACTATAATTACATACTACGCTTAAAGGTGAAAGATATTCAGAAATGGCACAAAACACGCAAGTCACATGGTGTCAGCACACAGTATATAATTAGGTCTAATTCTAAAAAACAGCTCAGGTCTGATCTTATCCAACCTCAACTGCCTGAATCAATCACATGCACAGGCAACCTTGTTCAAATACTGTAGAAAGGATGAGTTACAACAATATAGGTTTTGTGTCTGTTAAACACATTTACTCTGTGTAAAGTGTTTTATTAGCTGAAATTAAAGGGTTAGCTCACCCAAAAATGAAAATAATGTTATTTATTATTCACCCTCATGTTGTTCCACACCCGTAAGACCTTTGTTCATCTTCCAAACACAAATTAAGATATTGTTCAGAACAATTTACTGTGATCTTCAAATTCAAAAAGTTTTCACCCCCCGTCTCTTAATGCATCGTGTTTCCTTCTGGAGCATCAGTGAGTGTTTGAGCCTTTTTTAATAGTTGTGTTTGAGTCCCTCAGGTGTCCTCAGTGTGAAAAGATGGATCTCAAAATCATTCAGTCACTGCTGGAAAGGGTTCAAATACGCAAAATATGCTGGAAAATCAAAGAATTTGCAGGGCCTGGAGGATTCTGAAGAACATTGGGCAGTTTAACTGCTCAGGACAAACAAGCGACTCATGAACAACCATCACAAAACAAACAACCAGTCGTGGATCATCCAGGTAACGACACTGTATTAAGAACCAAAGTCAGCAGCAAAGACATTGCTTAATAAAGTGGGATTAAGCTGGTTTATTGCAGGTTTGCATAATATTCTGAGTTTACACTTCACTGTTTTTATTCATTTTGAGGAATACTGAATCTGTTTTTGAGCAAGTGAGATGAGTAAATACTCACATTTAGTCTAAAACTACAATACCCATCATGTTCACACACAACACCTCGACACTTACTCCTGATTTCTCTCAACATGGGGACAGGAGAGCTGTCAGTCAATAAATGGGAAAACAAAGTACCTTGCGTTACTTATTTGAAAATTACAACAGCCACACAAGACAAAAGGTCGTAACTTGATCTCGATACCTCGATCTTCCGGTCAAATGACAGACTTATCTCTGGAGAAGTATGTCGGACTTCTCCAATCATTTATTCAGTTTAAACCACACCCCTTTCTTACATTTGACAGCAAGCCTGCGTTCAGATCTGCCTCCATCTAATCAATAATCGATGGACAGAACCAAGCCCCCGTCCTATTTTTATTCAAATTTAAATTTTTGTTTGTTTTTTGTATTCATATTTTACCCTTTTCATTTTAATTTTAGTAAAAGCTTTAGTCATTTTGTTGTGTTTTTGTCATTTTTAGTAGTTGTTTTTTTATGTCTATATAGTTTTTATTCATTTTTATTTTAGTTTTAGATATTTTAGTACTTCAAGTTAAACTATATTAAACTGAGAATGGTTGCCTTGGAAACTGAACCTTTTAGTAGTTTTGAAGTTTTTTTCTATTTTATTTTATTTAGTTAATGTTTATTTTAATGCAATGACAAAAATGTTTGTTTTTAGTTTAACTATAATAAACCTGATGTACATCTTGATACAGAAGAAGAGACCCGTCGTTACTTCCGTTATACTGCGACTTTAAACATAGTTAAATATAATATACTGTAGGGCTGGCAGGAGCTACTGTATGCCACTATAACATAATGAATATTGCATATTATTTATATATTAACTCAGTGACATCTTTTCACCTTATTTTGCATCACGGATGTAAGCTATATTCTGTGAATGTGCGAGACAAATCATTATTCATTCCAAATGCATTAGCCGCTATCGGTAAATAACTAGAAGAATAACAAAGTTCAGTAAAACTATTTGCACTACAAACCAGTGTATTTATGATTTAAAGATAATACATTCCAGTTTGTAATATCAAGCAGCATAACAGACCGTTTTTGTACAGTTAAAATAACTGGAAGTGAATGACACCAGAAGCCTCGCACATGCAAGTTACAAAAGGTCGCACAGCTCTCGTGTTAAAAATACAGCGGATAAATTAATAAATACACTTTTCCTGGAAAACAATGGCATTTGATGCAAAACGTTACTGATTGGCTTATAATTCTGATATATTAATTAGTTATAATTAATTCAAGACTGCCAAAATATTCTCAGTATTTTGACAATAACTCACGTATATTAGTCAGCTGGATAACTTTATAGTCTTAACATATTTAAAGTAGGAGAATTTGCAACAACAATGTTCAATACATGACAAAGCACCAAATATTTAAGTTTGCATTGACTGACTCCGGCACATGTTTACTGTTGAGTCCAGGATATGTTAGAAGGACACATGGTGCGCATGTTTTGTTCAGCAAGTGATGCATATGTAAATGGCTATTTACATTGGACTGCATGCATGCAAAATCTGTGCATGTCAATGAGATGAACATACACGACATGAAATGAAGTATGAGTGGTATGAGAAGCTGTACCTCCACACAGTCAAACTTCTCTGTGACCCTGGAATTGTACTTGACTTTGAACAGGGTGTTTAGGTTCCCTGCACTGTAGTACAGCTGGATCTGAAGACCTTTGTAGCCAAACGCCACTTCACTGTGCAAAAACAAAACACAAACAATTGAGAAACAGGAAAGAATAATGGTGCCAGGAAAACACACACACACACATATTAGATATTAGGAAATTAATACATTAAAAAAATACTAATAAATGAATAACAGTGTATGATATGCAATGTAAGGTGATACATACTCGTCTCCAAACAGCTGATGACTGTACTCAGGGTGAAATGTTGTGCTTTCATCATCTACATCCTCTGGGAACCGCACTACATCACACAAAAGACTGACTTTATCAATTGGGAATTGAATGGAAGGTGAGCAATACATATCAGAATGGAGTCAAATCAAATAAAAGTTTTGTTCAAATAGTGCTTAAATAGCTGTCATCCAAACAAATCCGAAGCAGAAAAGTAAAGTTGCTTCAGATGAAGAACAAGTTGAATTTGGAATAACTTCTACTGATGAATCGTTCACAATTAGGGAAAGTAAATAAAGTAAATTTCATCTTGACTTCTAGAATTCTGCAGGATAAATGTATTTAAAATTCAAAACATGATTGTACAACAACAGATTATTTTTTTTAATAGTAAAGATGAATGATTTACCTAATTTCAGACATACAGCTTCGTTAGTGTCACACTTATACTCCGCAAGTTTTTTCTCCATGTCATTCATAGCTGTAGGAAACACAGAAAAACATGTCAATCATAACAGCACAAATAATATGTTCAAATATCACTTCCAAACAACTCAATGTAATTCCATGCAACAATCAATTCAATGCAATATGATACAACACAATAATGTAGCTCCTTTTGCACCTCACAGATTTATAAAATATGTACAAGTTTACTAATCAAATATAACAAATTTGTGATACCGACCATGTGAGCGTCTTTGAACAGACTTTCTTCCATTGCTCTTTAAAACATCTCAAATCATGCTGGAGAACATGTTCACCAAGTTATATCATTGAGTGCTTAAAACTATTGACTTGTTAAACTGATAATATAATTAGTAATGACAAAAATGTGCTAAATAGAAGCATTTGCATTACTGGTCTTATACTTTTGGACCCAAGAGTATGCATGTATATAACTAACTATCAGTTATGAATATATCTATCTTTCCTTCTCTCTGTCAGAAATACACTCGAACTTGATCTCAGATATACAGACATGAACATCTCTAATGCTCGTTACACTGACAGCTCACATACACAATGCATTCATCGAGTTGACTTACAGCTGCCACCCGTCTATTCACCCTAATGTGCATTGCTTAATCTGTGTGATATTGTGAGTCTGTGTGTTTGTTAGTATATCCGACATTTAAAAAAGAACAGATAACCATGTAAACAAACATGTGCTGTTCTTCTTTGTGATGATTAGCATTTAGCCGCAGCTAAAACTCTGTTTCTCTGTCTTATCTCTGCTCCCGCATATCAGCACACAGCACCGCTCGAGCTCTAACATCACATAAACACGCATGCTTCATAACAGCATCGGTTATAAAACACAGACGCTATAATAAAGGGTCTACACACTCACCCGCCATTTTTGCACGTCTTCTCCGTTCAACCCGCCAAATGCCAAAACTACTTCCTGTTTACCCACGTGCTTCCGCTCGCTAAAGCCATTGGAGAATGGCTCGCGTTGTTTTTCTCATCGCAGCGGAATCAGATTTGGCTCCAACAACGGTTTCAGCAGCACCGCTTAGCCTACTCCGAATGACAGACAAGGGAGCATGACATTACTCTTTACTTCACAACAGTTATTATTTGGATCTGAACGTTACCTTGATAATATAGCAGCCACAGGTTTATTGTTTTTAAAATGGTTGTAGTATAATAAAAAAAAATTTGCATCAAATTTCATGTCTCTTCCTGTTAAAGGGATGAAAATTCTGTCATTAATTACTCACCCTCATGTCATTCCACACCCATAAGACTTTCGTTCATCTTTTGGAACACAAATGAAGATCTTTTTGATGAAATCTGAAAGCTTTCTTTCCCTCCATTGACAGTCTACGCAACTACCACTTTCAAGCCCCAGAAACGTAGTAAAGACATCATTAATTGACTCCAGTGGTTTAACCTCAATTTTAGGAAGCAACGTGAGTACGGAGCCCCACACATGACATGCAGGAAAAAAATAGTAGGCTAAATCGTGCGCACGATTTATAAATCGAGGGTATAAAATAGTAAATCGTCCACACGATTTAGCAAATCAAGGGAACGAAATAATAAATCGTCCGCATGATTTACTTTTTTTTTCTTGCATGTCATGTGCAGGGCCCTGTAATGTGAGTGCTTTGTTTGCAGCAAAAACAATTTACCACTTTATTTACAAAATATTAATCTCCAACGCACGTTCACGAGAGCACCACGGCGCATGCGTGTTGATGCGAGAACAGATGCAAACAAAACACTTGCTTCTCTTCCTAAAATTGAGGTTAAACCAAGCCTTTTTTAGGATTTATTATTATTATTATTATTGGATTTTTAAGATTGTGACTGACTATTCATAACAAATAACCCCTCCATGTATTTATTTAATTATTTATTTACTTAAAAAGACTAATACAATGAGTTTATTTAAATTTTGCAAAAATACTAATATTATGAATAGATATTTTACAATTTCATAGCCTGATGATATTAGCGTAATATATCATTATTTGTTCACATGAATATGGAGGGGGTAATTCACTTTTAAATTAAATTAAATATTCTCAATAGAAAGCAACATAATTACGACAATTAAGGTATTTTTGTTTTGTTTTTGCACACAAAAAGTATTCTCGTCGCTTCATAACGTTAAGATTGAACCACTGCAGTCATATTGACTATTTTAACGATGTTTTTACTACTTTTCTGGACCTTGAATGTGGTAATTTCGTTGCTTTCAATTGAGGATAATAAAACCTTAATATCTTAATTTGTGTTGTGAAGATGAACGAAAGTCTTACGGGTGTGGAACGACATGAGGGTTAGTAATTAATGACAGAAATTTCATTTTTGGGTGAACTAACCCTTTAAAAGTCTTGTAAAAGACCTATGAAAGTTTCTTTAAGCTATGGTGAAGACTCTAAATATGTTCACCCCAATAAGCATTTCATGGAAAGACATTGCAGTAGCCCTAGCAGTAGCAATGATGTCACATTTTATTGCAGAAGTGTTAATTAAACAAATTTGAGAGGTTTTTGATGATGAAATTATAAAGCAATCACTGAAGAAAAACTTTACATATTTCAGAAAAGTATAGCAGTCACCATCAGGCATTTATATGAAAACAGACAAGCTCAAATACTAGAAATAACTGGGTTAGTCTCTATAATTTGACCAAATTTATCCTACTAGATGATCTTAAAAGATCATAAAATACCTCTATGAGAGATATAGAGAGAGGGAGAGAGAGAGAGATCAGGTAAGATGTAATATGTTGTCAAACACTAAATTGGACCTTTATGAAGTGGGCCATTATGTCAGTTGACTCATAGTTTAGATACACAGGGAAAATTTCCTCCAAACAGGGAAGATGGTGTGGGAGCTCAATAAAAAAAACATGACCTTTACGGAGTGGAGGATGGAATAGCTGTGCAGACTGACCCTGGGAAATTCTGTGTCATTATCCCTGCCATAGTGATTCTGAGCTGTGCCGGACAATCTACTGAAACTGCCTGTGTCTGTAATATCCTGACTGATTCCCTAACAGTACTGGATTAGTGGTTTACTGAAGGCATGTTCATGACCTCTGGTATTACAGGGCTGGCTGAACCATAGAAGAGAAAAACATGTTGACTGATTTGTGATCTGTGATTCCTGGGAAAAGCCACCTCAGATATTAGGAGAAGCAGTCAATGTGATTTATAGTCATCTCTGAAACCTCCATGACAACTTTCAAAGAGGATCTCCCTCAACTAAAAATGTAAATTATTAAATTTTTAAAGATGCGTGGGTAGGAGTGGCATAGGTTAGTTGGCACAACAATGAGCAAGAAAGGTTAATTGGCATGGAGCAGCTTCCTCCAGACCTCAGAGAAATCACCTGAAAAAAAAACGTAGAACAAAGGAGAGCTCGTAATAAAACAAGAATCAACATTGGCTTGGCTTTTCAGACATGGCGAGAACTGAGAGGTTTGAAACATTGTAAAAGTGACGCAGAGATGGTGTTTTATTACTCAAGGTGAGTAAGGTGTTTTACTGAACAGATAAATTGTAGCTCTATAACATGAGGTTCTATGTTCTTCCGCAATGTTCTGCAAATAGAGGGCCAAAAGTTGCATAGTGTACCTTTAAAATATGCATTATGTGGTTATTGTATTAAAATATCAGTTGTCTCTGAAGAAAATAACTAAGTATTGTTGAATTCTATTGTTAATGGCAGCAGTAGTCATTGAACCCACTTGTCACTGTTCATTACTCTCAACAGTGAGCTGTTCAATTTAACCATTTTAAAAGCCACTTTCTCAACACACATCACTGCATAGTTAACCTTGCCCGTAAATGATCAAATCCATAATTGATGGAGTTATGATTTTAATACCCCCCTTGTCACATGAAATAATTAAGTAGCTCTTTGAAATTAAGACTGATTTAATGTGTAAAGGAACCACTGCTAGCAAGAGCTGAATTTCATCACAGCGCTGGCTACGTGCTTGGTTTAGCGATGAAGTACTTTGGGCTTATCAAGCTGAACTTGTGCTTAATTATGTAGTGAAGCTGTTAAATAAATTGTTTGGAATTAATGTTTTCTCTTATAGGTGTGACTGGAAATGTGTCTTTCTCACACTGTGTATTATAAATATGAATACAATGTGAGAGCTACACACAACAGCCCCTGATATTCTTTACTGAACATTTCATTGAACATATCCACTGTTTTGGGCATGCTATTAAACATACTGTAATTGCCCAGAAATGCAGTTCCTTTAATAGGGTGGAGCTACAATATGGGGTAAGTTGTCACAATGGAAACTAATAATGCTAATTTTAAAAGAATGTATTTGTTTAAAAAATACCAGATACTAAAGAAGAAAACATCTTCAACCACGACATATCTGTATGTGAATACATTATATTTATTAGCAGAAATTTAATTATAGTAAAAATTAATATTATAAAAAATGTATATGTTAAGAAGTTTAAGAAACAGACAAAACTAGCATATCAAATATTACACTTTTGAATTTGAAATTCATGAATGAAAATGACAAACAGCAAACAAGAATTCTGTGTGATGATATCAGATGATGTTACTTAGACCACATTTACACTTCATACCTCTCATATTCAGATATCATTTATCCACTTCATTTACACCCGGCACCACAAATGCATCTGATTGCATTCATCATGCTTTACTTGCATTTTTGTTTTATCATAAAATGTATCTTCAGTGTCTTATTGCAATCAGGCACATTAGATGATATATAAATTTATGTATATCACATGCGCTGTATTGAAAATGATTGTTTTCTGTTGCAGTGGATATCTATGTTCATTTATTATGAACTGAAACAATAACTGAAAAGTTGAACTGTATATTTGTGTTAACGCATTACAAGTTACTTGTACTTGTGTACTTGTTCAGTACACATTTTTTTAATCAGTGAACATTGTTCCAAGAAAAAAAAATGTTGTGAAAATGTTTGTCTTTCATCAAATTGTGATAACTTACTCTCATCTGATGTCATCACGGCCACAAAGGGCATTGAATAATATGAACCAATAGCAAGTAGTAACAACAAAATAATCTGCATATTGCAAATTTATGTTAATGTAATAAAGGTTATGGCAATAAGCATCACAATTGGGATTTGTGGAGATGCTCTTGAGAGTGAACTTGACCTTCGACCTCCACATCTCAGTTGAAAAGTGGGTGCAGCTGGTGTTTTAGGAGGGGAGTAGACCCAAGGCCGTACCCATGTCCTTTTTTTTTTTTTTTTTTTTAATAAAGCATAAAGAAACAAAGGTGGGGGGGGGGAGTTGGGGGTGCATTTGGCCATTTCTAACCATAGACATTGAAGGGGACAATGTCTATGGTGGTTACGGCCCTGAGTAGACCAGACCTCCACAATCCATGGCAAACTTACATACATTCTGTCTGAATTTTTTAAAAAATTGTTTAAAAATCTGGAAATCACATCACATTGTGGAATTAAAATAGGTTGTGAATGCTCAGAAACAGAGAATTAAACATTGTTCAAAGCCAGCAAAAGTAAGAGAGCATCGAGAAAAGTTTTGTAACAAGCAATCTGAAACACAAATGATTTTTTCTTGTTCCTCCTAAAGTCATTGAGAATTTGAAGGTGTTGTGTCGAGAATAAAGAGCCGTCATCAAACACCACCTTTCAGCAGAATGACAGGTGAACATGGAAAGTGTTCTGTAGACTTTTTGTCATCAATGGAATCTATGAAAAGAGTTCAAAATTATCGATCCAGTTCAGACTGAGTATGTACTGATTTTGTTGAGAAGCCGGAATCAATGACTTTGGTCTTTTCACAGGCAGAATAAAAAGGAGTGAAAAGCAGCTTTAGCTCAGAGAAAATAAAGCAGCCTTCTGATCGCTCTGGGAACAATGATACAAAGGAGTGATTGTGGTTGATTTTCCTCCCTGTTCCCTCAGAAGACTTTACAGAGCAAACAAATGTTTATTCGTGTGGAGCGTTTCATTTCCCACTGCTATTAGTGCCACCAGACATGCTGTTGAGTGAAGAATACTCTTAGATTTTTTCTGTCTTCGATTTCAGCCTTTGGAATTGTTTAGGGATGAGCACTTTAGTGGCAATGACAGACCACACATTAGTCAGTGTCCTTGAGTGAGAAGAAAAAAAAAGTTGGTATTGGCATGTCTGTGTAAATGGAGTGAAATATTGATGTTCACTTGCTTGTTTTGGAATTTGGAACCTTTAACAAGCAAATGGCATGCCAATGTACACAAGAAGTAAGACCGTTTAATAGCGTAAATATTGACTAGAAACTATAAGTGGCTACAAACAATAACTTCCATCTAAGAACTCTGTTTGGAATTAGGGTGTAATTTGTTAAACATTAGAACTGCCAAACAAAAGGTTGGTGGTTTGAGAAGTGAATCCCTTGATCCAAGAGCTTAACTCTTGTAAAAAACAAAGCAAAAGTACTTAATATGGAAATAATATAAAGAATATACTTAAGTACGAACTGATTGTAGTGTTTTTGAACACTTAACAGCATGTTAATTGCAAATCAATACAAATGTTTTATAGTTTATATGTAATTTCATAATTCTATTGTCTTTGAAATGTGGTTTAAATGCCAAATTTACTGACTAGCATTTATGGCAAACTAAAATATACGTACATTAATGTCATTTCTATTGAAACTTCTATGTCATGTATTTAAATGATTACACATTTGTAATGATGTAGTTGTAATTTAGTACATTTATAATACAGTATATTAATTTTAAATGTACACTGTAAAAAAGAATTGTTGGTTTAACTTAAAAAAGTAAGTTACCTGGTTGCCTTAAAATTTTGAGTTCATTGAAATTAAAAATTTGAGTTAATACAATGAAGGCGATTGGTTTAATCAACAGAAACTCAAAATATTATGTTATCTGAACCACATTAATTATAGAAGTTTATTTGACAAAAGAAAAAAATGTCATTATAACAAATCATGAAAATTATTTTTTTACAGTGTAATTTCAATTAACGCACTACAGTTCAAATTATAATCAAATACTTTACATGTGCTTTAGTATGCACAACAAAAGATTATTAAAAGATTTAAGATACATTTTAAATTATTAAAATGAAAACTTTAACTATTAATGAAAGTAAACTAGTAAACTCTCTTTAAGTAGCAACACTTAAGTGGTCTTTTATTAATATTATATTAGCTGCAATTACAGTTTTTTATATATATATATATATATATATATATATATATATATATATATATACTTTTAAGATTTGAAGTACACTACAAGTGGACATTTAATACAATAAAGTGCACTTCTTTTCCACAAGAGAACCTCTGTTTACGTCTTGGGGAATGTCCTTTTAATAGAGTGGCCCTCAAAATATTTGGACTTTTAACTCACATTTAAATGTCTGAATGCCATAACATAACAAAATATCAAATATTTTAAATAAAGGTAGCTCAGGCACATATAGCATTTACTGCTGGGACACCTGTGTGAATCTGAGGGGAACTGACTTCATTCATTTACTAAAAATCTCCAAAACAGCAATTGAGAGTGCTGTGGACACACATATCTGTCTGAGGGCCTCTGGATTTGTTTCTGTCCACTCAGCGAGTCTCAAAGCAGACCTGACTGCAGTTACTGATAGCATGTTGAGCTGTGGAGATCAGAGGCTCTGCGCTCGTAATATCTGATCAGTTCTGACAGCAGCACTGACTCCGGCAGCGGCCCTCACCCCCACCCCCATCTCCTGCGGCTGCCGCGGCTGATTGTGGGGCCGTCCGCCTGAATCATGGCCCAGTGCTCCGGAAGCACCTGCCTCCTCTCCAGGGCTCAGAGCTCAGGATCAGGCTACACCTGATGTGGTTTTCATTAAACACACATATTGACATGCAAACTCACAGAACACACACACATACACACACCAGCAGAACTGCCAGTCAAGATCTTCACATCTGTGATCTCCATAAGACGAAGAAGTGTATGACTCAGACCGACAAAATGTTTTAAACACACATGCAGAAAAAACACTTTAACATACTTTTGCAAGTGCAAATTGAATGTAATGTTTACGGATATTTAATCGCATGTTAATTGCAATTAAATGAAAATGTATTAGTTTACATTTATATTAATTGCAAACTGTAATATATATATATATATATATATATATATATATACATATATTAAATCCCACTTTATAGGACTTAAAATTAAATCTCTATTGCATGGTTTCACAGACAAGGTTTAAGCTAGTCCCAGACTAAAATGCACGTTTGAGCTGTTTTAACTAAAATGAACTTGCACTGACATATCTTAAAATATGTTAGTTCCATTGTTTTGTCTCAAGATGCACACCAGTAATGTTTTTATTTTTTCTAAGGGACATTTATAAGCTAGCTACTTCTATGTCCTAATTTAACTATACCTACTCCTGGTTTAATCTAAACCCTGTCTGTGAAACCAGGTTTATAATTTCAAGCGTTAGTTCACCCAAAAATGAAAATTCTGTCATTAATTACTCACTCTCATGTCATTCCACACCATATACTATAAAAAAAAAAAAAAAAACTGCCAAAGTCATGTGATTTCAGTAAATGAGGCTTCATAAGTGTTTTGAAATTTCAATGGTCCACCACTGGGGGGCGTGACTTTGGCAGTTTGATACACGCTCTGAACCACTGATTCGAATCAAAAGATTCGTAAAGCTTCGAAGCTTCATGAAGCAGTGTTTTGAAATCGCCCATCACTAGATATTGTTGAATAAAGTCGTTATTTTGTTTTTTTGGCGCACAAAAAGTATTCTCGTCGCTTCATAACATTAAGGTTGAACCACTGTAATCACATGAACTGTTTTAAATATGTTTTTAGTAGCTTTCTGGGCATTGAAAGTGTTAATTGTCTTGCTGGCAATGCAGGCCTCAATGAGCCATCGGATTTCATCAAAAATATAATTTGTGTTCCGAAGATGAGCAAAGGTATTATGGGTATGGAACGACATGAGGGTGAGTAATTAATGACTAACTCTTTCATAATTGCTTCTGTTGTCTTTGAAATATGGTTAAAGTGTACTGGTAAATGTACTGACAAGCATTAAATTAAACTAAAATTGCTTTAAAGTCATTCCTATCAGAAATTGCTTGTCATGTATGTAACCCCCTTGAGTTGTACAATGATATTTTTCTTTTCTAGTCCTATAGTAAACTTACTTTGTAACTTCTTTTGATTTGTATACCACAAAGCAATGCTTGTGTATTTGTTGCAGTACTACGATTAACCTCAAGAGGGCAGTTAACTCTGCAGTGTGTTGAGTGAGTCATTCAATTCAAAATTCAGATGAAGAAGCCAGCTGAACTTACTGGCAAGAGGTTGGCATGAGGTTCAGTGCTGCAAATTTACCAAATTCAGCTATTTCCCCGCCCCTTTAGAGATTTTTTTCAAAAGCCTAGCGACAAATCTAGCTACTTCTTGAACAAACCTTATCTAGATTCCATGATTCTCGCCCACTGATCTATATTTATATTAATATAGATCTGTGGACTCACCAGTATGACGTCATCTAGCGACATTTAGCGACCAGTTTTAGCTACTTTCAGCTGAAAGCAATTGGCAACACTGATGAGGTTCCAGAAATTATTCAATTTTGTTTCAATTTTCAAAATTCAATTTCAATGTGTATTTTCTTTTATTAAGAATCTTATTAATTCAGCTTGTCAATTCATCCTGTCACAGAACCAGTCAATGCTTTTGATTACGGGTCACTGCGTCAACTGCGTACAAGACTGACGGGGAGAGACGAAATTGTTGAATAAAATTGTTATTTTTGTTTTGTTTTTGCGTACAAAAAGTATTCTTATCACTTCATAACATTACGATTGAGCCACTGTAGTCACATAGACTATTTTAATGACATTTTTACTACTTCTCTGGACCTTGAATGTGGTAATTTTGTTTCTTTCTATTGGGGATCAGAATTCTA
Source organism: Hypophthalmichthys molitrix (assembly GCA_037950675.1). Taxonomy (NCBI): domain Eukaryota; kingdom Metazoa; phylum Chordata; class Actinopteri; order Cypriniformes; family Xenocyprididae; genus Hypophthalmichthys; species Hypophthalmichthys molitrix. The sequence goes on along the minus strand of CM075500.1, from coordinate 5,504,501 downwards.
ATTTGTGTTCCGAAGATGAACGAAGGTCTTACGGGTGTGGAACAACATGAGGGTGAGTAATTAATGACAAAATTTTCATTTTTGGGTGAACTAACCCTTTAAGTGACACTATAGTTTTTTTTAAAATATATACTTTTACAAAATACACTTTTAAGATTTGAAGTACACTACAAGTGCACATTCAAAACAATTTAGCGCACTTCTTTTTCACAAGAGGAGTGTGTAAGACAAGTGAGTCCAGTGACCCAAAAAAAATATAATATAAAATAAAATATATATATAAAGATCAAGTCAAAAGGTATTTCTGTGCTACACTCTGTGTTCATAGGCAATGTGACTTGAGGAGAACTGACTTCATACTTCCACTAAAAATCACCAAAACACCAGATTTTTACACCTCAAAAGGGTGGTGTCTTCTAAGAAGCTCATAAAAAGATTTGTGAGTTGATTATAAACACAAAGGTCCCACTAACCTGTTTTTATGAAGTGAAATAAACGTTGGATTGTGCAGAGGTCACATCCACAGGCCCTGCGGTTCACTCCTCATCTCTGTTTAGTTCAAGTTAAGCAGTTTGAATGCCTGTGCAAGAGGTGCTTAAATAATCGAGGGTAATAACACACTGTTCCCACCGTCTGGCCAAATAGTTATTAACTCTGATGTCAGTATATTTTCTCGTTAAACTGTGTTCTTATAAAATATCTGTAATGCTTTAGCTTGAGGCTCCGAACACCCTGTACGTCTGTTACGAGTGGCGGCAGATTTCATGTACAATATTTCACTTACACCTTTTAGTCTTGCATATTAAACACACTCAACCTGAACAGCCTTTGTGATTAAAGCTAAAGGCCATAAAAACTTTACAATTGCATTTATAGCTCGTAAATTTAACATTATTGCTCGTTTTCAACAGCAGTTGCTGCTGGGTTTGATTTATTTGGGAAAGAGGGAAGGAAAGACAGAAACTGGAATGAAGCCTGCGGCCTGTAGTCTGTATGTGTGTGTGTGTTATGGCTCCGGTCCAGTCTTGTTTTCTTGTTTGTGTGTGCAAACACACATTATAACGCAGCAGTAATACAGGTTACAAGACTGTAAAAATCTTGTGGAAAAAATGAGCTCATGCTGCTGGGAGCAAGTCTGGGCTTCCCAGCGGGGAGAGCTGAAGCCTGCCTTCCTCTCTAACACCACTGTTCCTCTCTCTTCTTATTCTTCCTTCCAGGGATGGACTGGAACTAAAAATCAGCCTGGGACCTTATATATGTCTGTCAGCTTATCAAACAGATATTTACCTGCTGTATGCATCACATATATGATAAAATAATAATAATTATATTAATTTTACTGTATTCTGTTAAGTTTGAAAGAGCTGTTTTAACAACATTGGGAACAATAAAGAGGTTAAGAGGAAGAAGACTTTTTTAAAACAAAGTATTTGGTCAAATTTGCATTTACACTACTGGTCAAAAGTTTGGAATAATTAAGTATTTTTTTAAAATGTTTTTAAAAGAAGTATTTTCTGCTCACCAAGGCTGCATTTATTTGTTCAAAAATACACTAAAAACAATTTAAAATAACTGTTTTGTATGTGGCTATATTTTAAAATGTAATTTATTCCTGTGATCAAAGCTGAATATTCAGCATCATTACTCCAGTCTTCAGTGTCACATGATCCTTCAGAAATCATTCTAATATGATGATTTGATGCTTAAGAAACATTTCTTATTAATGTTGAATACATTGTGCGGCTTCATATTTTTGTGGAAACCGTGTTACACTACCATTCAAAGTGTAGGGTTTGTAAGATTAAATAATAATACAACTTTTATTCAGCAAGTATGCCATAAATTCATCAAAATTGACGGTAAAGACATTTGTAATGTTACAAAAGATTTCTATTTCAAATAAATGCTGTTCATTGAATTTTCATTTCATCAAAGAATCCTTAAAAAAAAAAAAAAAAAAAAAACAGTTTCCACAAAAATATGAATGTTAAGGTTGGTTCAAACAAGTAGAGACGTGATGAGAATCTAGATGCCAGCATAAGTTTATTAATGAAAATAAACCACAGAGAATACAGGAAAAACAAAACCATACATTGACAAGAATGGACAACAAGTAACTGAAAGTGAGGGCTATATATGCACACAGACTAAATTAAGTGTAAACAAGGAACAGGTGTGGCTAATCAATGAACAAATCAGAAACCAAGACAAACAAAGACACTGGGACAAAACACAGGTAATGAAACCAAACTCAAAGAACCCAACTTAACAGATTAGATGTGACAATTAAGCAGCAAAGTGGAACTCAACACCGTCTTTGATTAACGCTATGGGGAACACCATCGGTGCGACCAGCATCTGAAGCACTTGTAAACACACGCCAATAAACCATTGGCAGACAGCAGTCCATGACGTCACACGGAGTGCCAGGGAGTATAAAGGGGGCACCTGAATACACATCATCAACACTTTTTGTCTTCAGGAGACGTTTGTTTGTATATGCATGTAAGACAAACGCTATGAGTGGAGGGCGTTCGACTCCTCGAGACTGACTGAAAGAGACTGGTAAGAAGCTTTGTCCTTTTTTCATTCTCACCCAAGGGATAGTAGTCAGCGTTTGCATGAGCATCGTTCTCGCCTGATTCTTGTTACAGTGATTACAATCTAGTGTTTGAACGGAGTGCGTTTAGAGTTGAATGCATGTTTTGTGATGCGGTCACAGTGAGAAGCTCCACCTAATCGTAACTCTCTCTTGAGGAATGAGAGTTGAGCGCCTACACCCCTCAATTCGGGACCATTATTAATAACTGAGCATCAATAATAATTGATAATAATTGAGCAAATCAGAATATTAGAATGATTTCTGAAGGATCATGTGATACTGAAGACTTGAGTAATGATGCTGAAAATTCAGCTTTGAACACAGGAATAAATTACATTTTAATATACACTACCAGTCAAAAGTTTGGACACGGTAAGATTTTTAATGTTTTTAAAAGAAGTTTCGTCTGCTCACCAAGGCTGCATTTATTTAATTAAAAATACAGTAAAAACAGAAATATTGTGAAATATTATTACAATTTAAAATAACTGTTTTCTGTTAGAATATATTTTATAAAGTAATTTATTCCTGTGATCAAAGCTGAATTTTCAGCATCATTACTCCAGTCTTCAGTGTCACATGATCCTTCAGAAATCATTCTAATATGCTGATCTGCTGCTCAAGAAACATTTATTGTGTACAATTGTACAAAGTATTTGTGTACAATATTTTTTTTTTCAGGATTCTTTGATGAATAGAAAGTTCAAAAGGAACAGCAAAAAAAATAATAATAAATAATAAAAATTTAAAAAAAAATTCGTATTGACCCCAAACTTTTGAACGGTAGTGTATAATGTTACAAAAGCTTTGTATTTCAGATAAATGCTGTTCTTTTGAACTTTCTATTCATCAAAGAATCCTGAAAAAAAAGTACACAACTGTTTTCAACACTGATAATAATCATAAATGTTTCTTGAGCAGCAGATCATCATATTAGAATGATTCCTGAAGGATCATGTGACACTGAAGACTGGAGTAATGATGCTGAAAATTCAGCTTTGATCACAGGAATAAATTACTTTATAAAATATATTCAAACAGAAAATGGTTATTTTAAATTGTAATAATATTTCACAATATTACTGTTTTTACTGTATTTTTAATTAAATAAATGCAGCCTTGGTGAGCAGACGAAACTTCTTTTAAAAACATTGAATAATAATTATTCCAAACTGTTTACCGGTAGTGTTCTGATTTTACACCAAATTTCAAAATGACGATAGTTTTGTGGAACAAACAGAACAAAAGTTAAATCATTATACCCTAAAATCCTTCCCCCCCACCACAGCTCTCCAATCAAACATGGCACCACTGACACAAATTGGATTTTGTCAGAAGAAGACACACGGAGCCAATGCATTTAGGTCAACGCCATCAATGTGTTGTTGCTTTTCTGGTGATTTATGGTCATTTATGGTCCTGTTTACACCTGGTCACTTCATGCATTTTAACTGATCGGATAGCTATCTGATTTATCAAAACAATTCCATTTACACTTGGCCACATAAATGTGTCTCAGCAAAACGGATATAAATCCGATCTTCAATTCCTGTGCTATATGCAGATTTAAAAGAGTCACCAAAAGCAAGAAATATGAGCTGCATTTTATTGACCATCAGTTAATTTCAAAATCAAAGACTGCAATAGGAGAAAGTGCAGCAACAGCACTGATAAGATCATTTAGTCTATTACTTTTACTGAAGATGACTGTGTGTTGAGCGTCTGCGACTTACTTTCAGTTTCATTTGCGGTAGTTTGTGCGTCAGCTTGCTGAAGAAATACTCATCTGTGGTGATGCATAATGCAGTAGCGCAGTCATATCTGGCAATAACATGTTATTTAGTCTATAACACGCTCTCACATGTTTATTTTTTTAGCATTTCTGGAAGGAGTAAAATTTACATATGTGGTTTCAACAACCAGATGCATTTAGACTTATTCAGTTTTGACTGGAATGAGTCTCGAAGCACCTCCTGAAGTGGTTCGAGCGATCGGATTTAAATCCGTATAGTAGCTATCTGATCAGAAAAAAACGCATGAAGTGACCATATATAAAAAACAGGCCCTTTGAAGCTTGTCCCAGTCGCCACTCACATTCATTATATATGTCACGTGTATGTTCTGTTTTGATTCGGTTTTCATTGTGTTCTGTTTTCTGTTTAATTTGGTTAATTAGTTCTGTTCTACTCTGTTCCCTGCCTGTTTGTTTCCTAGGTTACTAATTGATTTAGTATTCTGTTCAGGTGTGTCTAGTTAGGGTCTCCCTTTGTTTGCTCTGAGTATTTAGTATTTAAGTGTGTTTAATGTCAGTGTTATGTAGGTTGTGTTCTATTTCTCTGTGAGTTTCAAATTAAAAATGGTTTTTGAATATTCCTTGTCTTCGTAAGCTATCTACTGCAGCCGACCGTGACAATACAGAAAAGAGTGGCCTTTTGTGTGACACTGAAATTGGATAAATGGAAAATTATGACAGATTTTCTGTTTTCTGGGTGAGCTATTGCTTTTATTATCCACTTTGTAGCAGATTTATCTTCCTAAGAACAGATAAAAATAAATGAGTCAATATTTGAAACAGCAGAGCTATAAAATGAATGTGTAGAGCTAGCCTTAGATAATTTGGTTGAAGAAGAACTTGATGAGAAATATTTAAGCAACATATGAATAAGACTTTAATATCTTGGTAAATCTGAGAACACCTTGAGACATTGTTGAGATTAATAAAACATCAGAGATTAATGTCATGTAATATTTTTCTCTGAGAAGCAAGAGAGTTCTTTTTGTTCTTCATTTAATCTCATTGCTGTCTAGCAGAAACATTTGAAATACTGAAGAGCTCTCATTTGTGATTTTTCTTTTCGGGTCTCAGAGTTTCAGCAGTTCCCTTTTGTTATGATGTAGGTTTTAAAGGAAGCTTTAATCTCCTGGGTCTCTCATCCTCTATAATGCCATAATCACCTGCTTATTACAGGGAAAATGACACAGGCTTTCTCCAAAACAGAATTAGCGCAGGGACATGCACTCTTTTGTAATCCAGCATTACATACAACTAATTGAAGAAAAAAATATCCCCAATTTCCTGCAGTAGATGCTTGTCGTCCTTGCTCTGCATGAATGCATACTTCACACAAACATACACACTCACATCTGAGAGTCTTTAATAGCTGCTTTTATCAGGGCAGGGCTTTCTGCTGGGTTATTGTGTGAAGATCCTCAGACTAGGTCTGATCATGTGAGAGAAGCAGAAAGGAGACAGACTGTAGGTACCTGCTTTAGGCAGGATCCTGAAATATTAGGACATCACTACACTATTGACAGTTGACGGACCTTATTTTTCAGCAAAATTTTGCTAATGTGACCGCACATTAAATCACAAACAAGATCAATTGCTTTTCTTAGATAGAGATGTGATCACATGGAGACATGTTCTGTGAGTTTTCGTGAGCGAAATCCAGTAATTTAAATAGAAATCTTAAATTTTGTGTGAGGGCGGAAAAGTTCCCAAAGCAAATTTCTCTACGGTTTCAAGTTGGTCATGCAGATTTCTTGCACTGACCAACAGAAAGCTGCTGACCCCTCGGTTGAAAAGTGAGGGTATGCTACAGATTAAAATATAGAAGTGCCGGTGCTGCATACCGGCCCACTTCGAGCACTGAGTTTGGCCAAAAGAAGGTATCTTAAAAGGCAACTCCCTGGGATTTGGAGCAGAGCTTTTATCTGTCGTGAGAGTGTGAAAGTCTGGAGGCAGAGTCGGAGGTGCCCATGGGCCATCCTCTCTGCTCTTTATCACACACACACACACACAGGCCTCACTAGGTGGGTAATTACAGTGACTTCTTTGATCAAAGCACAGCCTCGTTAGCATTCTGCCCTACAGTAAAAACAGCTGTGTGTGTGAGAGAGAGACCCGTGATCCTCAGCTGTAGAACACACTGCTTTATGTAGATTTCAGTGCTCAGGGTAAATCCCACAGGTATAATCACCCAAATCTGCTCTCTCACCCAGCTTCTGCAGAATGGAGAGAATTGTGATGAAAGGAAATAGAAGGTTAAACTTTTCACCCTGTTCACCTTCCTCAACTGAGCTCAATGATTTTCTGAAAGCATTAAACATGTCAATACCCAGTTCGACCCCTTAAAATCTAACCACAAAAACCTGAACTTTAAGTCAAAAAAAAAAAAAAGAAAGAAAAGAAAATGTTTTAATGTTTTGCTTAAATGAATAGGCTTTTTTTTTTCTTTAGTAAATTGTTTTTTTTTTTTTTTTAAAAAGTCAGCATTGGGAGCAGCTAATATAAAAATGCTAGATTTTTTTGTGTGTGCAATAACACTATAATAACTTTTATTAAAATCACCAGCATATTTAGCATATTATTTCAATTCAATTCACATTTATTTGTATTTCACAATACATATCGTTTCAAAGCAGTTTTACAGAAAATGCTTGTCAGTATTACAATTTAGAGTGATTTGTTATCAGAGATGACTGTGTCCGAGTAATGTATTTCAGAAATGTACAAATCACTCAGTTAGCTAACAATATATTAATTTAAACAATGAATTAATTAAGGAAGAAACAATGAGCTCAATGAAGTAATGAATACATGTTAACAATTATTAGAATATATAGAAAAATTTGGAATGGTGCATGTTGATCCAGAGTTTGCGTCATCAGAAGTCCTCGCAGGGGCTGGCGCCATCTCTTCACAGGTGTTGAGGCATCTGAAGTCTTCATAGGAGGCTGGATCCAAACTGGAGCTGATGTACTCTCTAGTTACCTCAGGATGGGCATCCCGAGATAAAACAGAAAAGCAAATGGAGGATAATTAGCGTAGCTGCTGTTCGTAACATTAAACAAAGATAGTCATGTGCATTTGATCTGATATAGCTGGAGTACAAGGATATGTGATGCATTATGTGAATGCTTGGCTAAAGAGATGCATCTTTACTAGACTTAAACTGGGAGAGTCCCGAACATTATCAGGAAGGCTATTCCAGAGTGTAGGAGCCAAATGTGAAAACGCTCTCCCTCCTTTAGTGGACTTTAGTACAACCAGAAGCCCAGAGTTTTGTGATCTTAAAGAGCGTGATGGTTTGTAGGGCATTAGAAGATCAGTTAAATACACAGGAACTAAATCATTTAAGGCCTTATAGGTCAGTAGCAATACTTTATAATTGATACAGAACTTAATAGGTTACCGGTGTAGAGATGATAAAATTGGTGTTATATGATCATATTTTCTTGACCTGGTAAGAACTCTAGCAGCTGACTAATTGTAACTTGTTTTATATGATAAACCTTCATTTGCCTTGATTCATCATGCCAATATATTGTTCAGTTGAAAGATATTTTTAAAATGATGCATTATGTTGATGAAAAGTGACAGTAAAAGATTTCAAATAAATGCTGTTCTTTTGAACTTTTTATTCATCAAAGAATCCTAAAAAAACATATCAGTTTCCACAAAATATTATGCAGTACAACTGTTTTCAACATTGATAATAATCAGAAATGTTTCTTGAGCAGCAAATCAACTTATTTGTTATGTCTGTTCTGGGTTTGAGTTTAATTTTAGTTATCTTGTTTGATTTGCAAAAATTGCCCAGTTCATCTGTTACCACGTTTTTAAAAAAAAAAATGATTTGCCCTCATGTGTCTAACCTGTGTCTTGTTAATTACCTTGTTTAGTCCGTAGTGTCTCTTGATGTATTTATAGCCCTCATTTTCAGTTGTTTGTCAGATCTCATCAATGTATATGTGTTGGTCTGTTTCCAGTATTTTTGTTTCCTAATAACCTTAAGAAGTGTAAATTCTATTACTACTATTTTGATTAAAGAAAACTGCTTGCAATTAGATCCAGCTCTTTTATTTATTTATTTTTTTGTCTTTGTTCAACCCTATGCTGACAGAAGAGTTGACCTACATATGGATTTAGCAGCAGTTCAGATCCTCCTCCTCTCCCAGGGGGCTCAGTGCCTCGAGGAGCACCTGCAGAGATTTCTTGATCTGGTCTCCTTCATGCACAACGATGACATCATCCTGTACTGGCCAAGGAGTCTGTTTTTGAACTCTCTGCCTGTCCTGTATTGGCCAGAGAGGTCGTTTTTGAACTCTCTGCCTGTCCTGTAATGGCCAAGGAGGCCCTTTCGTAACCCTTTGCCTATGCTATCCAGTTCTTCTTCCCTGTCCCCGCTGGCTCCCTTCAGTCATTCGATGACTCCTTTGTTGGCTTCTTTCAGCAGTTTAGATCTTCCTGTTCACCATCTCCGCCCTGGTGTGTCAACCCTCTGGCTCCACCTCGAACCTCCAAGCCCTTCACTCCACCTCAGCCTGTCGACCAATCGGCTCCACCTTGGCTCCTCACTACCTCAGCTCCACCTGGGACCGCCATCCTTCTAGCTCCATTGGGCTTCCTCATCCCTCCAGCTCCACCTTCATCAGTTGTCACTCTACCTTCACCACAGACTTCCAGGCCTTCAACTGCGCCTCGGCCCTCCACCCCTTTGGCTCCATCGGGCTCCTTCTTCCCTCTGGCTCCACCTCAGTCGCACCAGCTCTGCCTCAGTCCTCCAGCACCCTGGCTTCACCTCAACTGCTCATTCCCATGGCTCCACCTCGATTCCTCCAAGCCCTTCACTCCACCTCAGCCCGTCAACTCCACCTTGGCTCCTCGCTCCTTCAGCTCCACCTGGGACCGTCGTCTTTCTGGCTCCATTGGGCTTCCTCATCCCTCCAGCTCCACCTTGGTCAGTCGTCGCTCTACCTTCACCACGGACTTCCAAGCTTTCGTCTGCGCCTTGGCCCTCCACCCCTTCGGCTCCATAGGGCTCATCCTTCCCTCTAACTCCACCTCAGTCCTCAGTCGCACCAGTTCTGCCTCAGTCCTCCAGCACCCTGGCTTCACCTCGACCGCTCGTCCACATGGCTCCGCCTTGGTCTCGAGGACCTTTCAGTGTTGCCCGGTCTCTTCGGCTCTTCAGCTCCACCTCCATTTGCTCCCCCTCTGTCAGTCGCCCCTCTGGTTTCACCTAGCATCTTCACCAAGGATTGGGCGGTAGCTGGGGGTCCAGTCGTACTGGAGAACTTTCATGGGTTTTAGTCGTGCTGAGGTCTGGTCTATGGGTTTGGTCTACTTTGACCAGTTCTTTGAACTCAGTATGAACTTCTCTCAACTCCATCAGGTCAGCACAAAAGGCTTAAAATGTTTGCAGCAGCTGTGCATTTTCTCCACTAATGGCTTGGAGTTTATTAGAGTATTGAGGCTCGGGGTAACTGTTTCGCTGGGATGATGTGAAGGACTGAGGTAGCTTTTCACTGTGCTCTGTATAACTGAAGTTTAATGGTTTTAATCGAGGGCCTGTGTGAGGAGCAACATCGTCATAGAGGTAGTCAGGATTGTTTCCATGATACCAGAAACAAATACTGCATCAGACTCGAAGGACCAGTTTGTTGGAGAGGGAAAGAGACTGCTACTAGGCTCTGGTTCTACTAATAAGCAGTATACACTCCTGGGTGTCGGTCAGGACACAAAGAATGAAGAGACTGGAGTTTCTGATTCCAAAGTGTATTAAATGGTAGTTTTATGGTCATGTACTAAGACTTTGAACACCAAAACGCCAACGAACATCAAAATAACAGGTAGGAAGAAACTTTTAGGCACAGCTGACGTTCTCTCAGAATTGTACAATGACTCTATATGAACTATATGAACTATGAACTATGAAATGAACTATAACTATACTTCCTCCTAGTGGCAGCATCGGGAACTGGGCTTTACAATAACTATTATCAAAATAATAGTCCCGTAATGAACGTCTTCTTTTTAAACGATGATGTTTTAAACAATGATGATGTCATTAAATGATGACAGAATTTTCATTTTGGGGGCCACCATGCCTTATGTGAGCTACCACTTAGTACTGCGTGCCTTCACTTAGTAATCAGCAGTGTATAATCTGTGTCCAGCACTTTAACAGGTTTCTGTCTACCCCGGATCTGACAAACTATAGTTTTATGAAGCTCAGTTCATACTTTTTCTCCAGCTCTCGGCTGGTCTGGTTGCAGGCTGTGATGTCTGCATATCATTTCATTCTGGTTTCCATTGCAGGAGGTGAGTGAGGTCTGTCCTCTGCGGGGTGGGTAACCATAGCTGTATGTACCGTCAGAGAATTAAACAGACAGTGTGTGTCTGATTTAAAGCTTTGGAGGCCTCAGATCCGGATGGCTCAAATCTTCCGGAACCACAGTAGAATCTCTTACTAATTATGGCTGAGGAAACTGATACAAGGAGACCACTGTATAATAATACAAACACACGTTTGAGGGCTCACCACACACACACACTTACACAACCACACACGCCTTCCTCCATTACAGCAGTTTTTATGAACTATTCATTTATTAAAATAAAATGCAAATGTATATTTATAAAACAAGATAAAGTAAAATTAGAAAATAACAATTAAACAAGAAGGATTGTGTAAGCATGTAAAATAATACAAAATGCAGCAATAATTGCTCTTTATGTATTTATTTTTTTAAGACTGTCTGATGAATAGTGAGTTCAAAAGAACAGCATTACATTTGAAATTTTAAACATAAATCTTTTGTAATATTATGTCTTTATAAATACATTCATTTACTGCAACAAAACCATCTTTCATCGGTTTAATCAGGTAGAAATAACTATTTATTTTAACAATTGTGGATTACCACTTTTTACAATATACTGTGTAATAAAAACAGTACTATTCCTCTCTTTTTGTGTTTTGGAGCAGCAGTCATTGCACTAGCTCACACCAAACAGAAGTATGTTTCTGAGACTGTCACTTGCTGCTGCACTCATGACTTAATTTACATTCCCACTGATGCCCATGACAGATACTTTCTTACCAAACCCGCATACAAGAATGTGGCTATGGTGTGTCGTGACAGTGTCTCCTGAGCAGGTAACAAAAGATACAAATCAAAAGAGCACAGTGTTGTCTGCTACAAACACACATTCAGTAACAGTTTTATTGCACACAGAGCTAGTGCACATAAAGTGCATGCTCACACACAGCCATACTCTCTCTCTCAGACACACACACAGACATCTATTGTTGTTAAATTAAGATCATTGTAATTAGCACAGACCAACTCTAACTCTAAGTACAACTTTAGACATTTTTTCACAGTGAAAATAAAACGTTATTTTGTCGCTTTATAAATATTTCCTTTTGAGGAGTCTGACATAATTTAATCAGATGTTGTTCAAAACCCCATATGGCTTATATGTTATGGAAAAGATCAGCATGAACATTCTGCAAAACATCCTATTTTGGAGGATGGGGGGAGTGGAACTAAACATTTAATATATAGATTTTGTTAAATGTCCCACAAATAGTAAAGGAGAAAGAACGAGAGATAGTACAAAGGTGAGAAATTCCATTAATAGCCATTAAACTTAGCCTGCAAATTTGCCCTGCAAAAAGATTCACTCTCATTTGCATGTTTGTGGCAGCAGGAAGTTCATATTTTGATTGACATCTGCTCTGAGTGTGTGTGGCTCTGTCTCTGTGTGAGTGTGTAGTTCAGAGTTCATATTTTGACTATGAATGTATGTGTGCGTGTGTCTGAATACTGATGGAGAGTGCACAGGGTTTGATTGACAGATTTACTTGGTCGTCTTGAGAAGCAACAGGAGCGACAGCTGTGTACGCCATTGACCTGGTGAAGACCTGCATACAGAAACAAAGGTCCAATAGATTCTTTGAAGGTGAGCTCATGTACAAAAATAGCTTTGACTGCATCAAGAAGGCCGCTTTGGCTTCTACAGAGTTAACATCTGAACTGTCAACTCTGTTATTATAGCTGTTACTTTCAGTTTGGTACTATCAGCTCTCCTAAAATCAGCTATGTTACTATCATGTCTGATATATTAAGGTATATTAAGGCTACTATCATCTTAGTTGCTGTCAGCTCTGTAACTATCAGTTACAGTCAGCTCTGTTACTGTCATGTCTGTTAAAACTTTGTCACTATCCTCTGTCATATTTAGGTTTGTTACTGTCATCTCTGTTACTATCAACTCTGTTACTGTTTGCTCTGTGACTGTTAGCACCGTTACTCAGTTACTGTATAATATCAGCTGTTACTGTCAGCTCTGTTAATCAATTATGCTATCAGCTGTAATTTACAGCTCTGTTACCATCAGCTCTTTTACTATTATGTCATTATCCAGGTTTGTTACTGTCACCTCTGTCACTATCAGCTTTGTTACTATCCTTTCTTTTATATTTAATTTTGCTACTGTCAACTCTGTTACTATCAACTCTGTTAGCTCTGTTACTGTCATGTCGGTTAAAATCCGCTGTCACTATCCTGCCTGTTATATTTAGGTTTGTTACTGTCAACTTTGTTACTATCAACTCTATTATTATAGCTGTTACTTTCAGTTACAGTTATCAGCTCTCCTAAAATCAGCTATGTTACTATCATGTCTGATATATTAAGGTATATTAAGGCTACTATCATCTTAGTTGCTGTCAGCTCTGTAACTATCAGTTACAGTCAGCTCTGTTACTGTCAGCTCTGTTAATATCAGTTATACTATCAGCTGTAATTTACAGCTCTGTTACCATCAGCTCTTTTAATATTATGTCATATCCAGGTTTGTTACTGGGTGACTGTCATTATCAGCTTTGTTACTATCCTTTCTGTTATATTTAATTTTGCTACTGTCAACTCTGTTACTATCAACTCTGTTAGCTCTGTTACTGTCATGTTGGTTAAAATCCGCTGTCACTATCCTGCCTGTTATATTTAGGTTTGTTACTGTCAGCTCTGTTACTATCAACTCTATAACTGTTGCCCTGACTGTTAACTCTTTTACTTTCAGTTAGACTTTAGGCGCTCCCATTCACCCCTGTTAGCATCAGCTATGTTTTTTAATCTTTTTTTTTTTTTTTTTTTTACTTCAGATTTCTTACTGTCTGTTAACTGTTAATATCTGTTATAATATCAGATGTTACTGACAGCTCTGTTACTGTCATCTATTCTATAGGCTGTTACTGTCATCACTGTTGCCATCAGTTCTGTTAAAATCAGCATTGTTACTATCATGTCTGTTATGTTCAGGGCTGTTACTGTTACCTCTGTTACTATCAGCACTGTTACTGTAAGCTCTTTTACTATCAGTGACGATACTGTTTGCTTTGCAACTGTCAGGTCTGTTACTATCAGATTTGTTTATCAGATCTTTTACCCTCAGTTCCATTACTGTCATCTCTGTTAAGATCAGCTCTGTTACCTCCTTTTCACTAAGTATCTGTAATGCCTGTTACTGTCATGTCTGTTACTGTCAGCTAAATTAGATAAAGCATGTTACTGTCAGCCCTTTTACTATCAGCCCTGTTACTATCAGTTATCCCATCAGATTTTACTGTCAAATCTGTTACTGTCAGGTCTCTTAAATTCAGCTTTGTCTGTTATATTCAGGGTAGTTAATGTCACCTCTGTTACTGTCAGCTCTGTTTCTGTTAAATCTGTTACTATCAGTTACGGTATTGTTAGCTCTGTTACTATCAGCTTTATTGCTAACAAATCTTTTAACACCAGTTCCGTTACTGTCACCTCTGTTACCTCTTTTTTATTATGTACCTGTAATGTCTGTTACTATCTTGTCTGTTACTACCAGTTATCTTACCGTCAGCTCTGTTAGATAAGACCTCAGTTATAAACTAGCATTAATAAAGAATATGAAATTATGTTATGCATCCATTATATTCTGGCCAAAATCACTTAAACAGGCAATCTATTATAGATATGATTTTTTTTTTTTTTTTAAACTTGTAGAGTAAGTAGGAGCATCCCAGAAGAGCTTGAAGCATATCAGCTCTGGTACCATGAGATTTGTTGCTAACAGGTCTGTTACTTTTAAATCTGTTACTATCAGCATTATGTCAGCTCTGTTAGTGTAATTTGATGCCTTAAAGACAAACACAGTGTTTTTGAATCAGCCATCATGGTTCACTAAAGTCAAATTGTTTTGTTGGAGTTTAATGATAGAACTGAGCTGCATGACTGATGTGATTAGAGCTGAGGTGAAAATGCAGAAGCAACCTGTTTGTGGAGTCAGTTCAGTTTATACAGACACAAATATTCTGAGATTCAGTTCTGAGGTTTATATGGTACTTGCTGATTTGCAAACAATAAGAGGGACCACAGCGAATTTGTGTTATTTTACAAATTATAAGTTATTTTACAAATCTGAAGATTATGCACCAGCCACAGAGTGTGATGTTCTCACAGTATTGTACACACGCAGCTGAAAGACAGACCTGTGTTTTTAGAAAGCAGTCTGCCTCCCAGGGGATTATGGGCCAGTGGTTAGTGTTACTCTTTTCTCTTAAGATGTCAACAGCACAGAGATAAACCAGAGAGAGAGAGTGCCTCCTTACACTCTGCTAATCCACACACACACTTACAGAGAGAGACAGAGAACCTTTTTTAGAAACATGATGGAGATCAATACTGCCATCTACTGCTTCCTCTGGTGTTTCGTACTCCTCTTTCTAGTGTTGCTCTCTCTCAATTCAATTCTCACTCTCTTTCTCTCCTTCATACTTTGCTCTGGTTAAACAACTGGCTCTCTCTTGCCCTCTGTTTAAATAGGGGTCAGCACTTCCAACAATGCAGTTTAGCAAATATTACAACCTTTCTTTTAAAATATTCTTCTATGGAATGCTCAAAATGAAGACTTTCAATCATCAAAATGCAAATACACCATAAAAGTTTCACAACCGCCCATTTGACTATATTGGTTAACTGTAAGTTTGAATCAAGTCTTTGTATTTTCTGATATGTTATGTGATTGGTGGATATTATACCATCTGTTTTAACTTCCTCATTGGTCAGTTGTAAGTTTGAATGTTGTCTGTGTTTGTATTTAAAGAAGTTTCCTCTATTTGCAGTCTTTTAGCCCTGATGAAGGCCTGTGTGACGAAACGCTTTGACAAAATAAAAAAGTGTAATTTTCCTCAGTTCCACTTTCTGATCATTGAATTTCTGCACCCTGTAAGTGTTGCAGATATTGCAGATATAAAACACCTTTGTTCTTATCTACGCACCTACACAAGTTGCACCATAACCATACAAAACCATTTGACTATGCTACATCAAAGTCAAAAATGAAAATTCTGTCATTAATTACTCAATCTCATGCCGTACCACACCTGTAAGACCTTTCGTTCATCTTCGGAACACAAATTAAGATGTTTTTGATGAATCCGAGAGGTATATTCTTGTCCATAGACGTTGTGCTGCTCACGTGGTCAGTTTTGGCCTATACTGAGCCGGCGTTCGTATGTAAACACGGAAGCCTTCACTGTGCTTACGCTTAAGGATAATGACAGAGATTGTTGAATAAAGTCGTTATTTTTGTTTTGTTTTTGCGTACAAAAAGTATTCTCGTCGCTTCATAACATTAACCCTTTGAGAGGTACGGTCCCACATGTGGGATTTTTATTTCAGTGCCCCTGGGCGTACGGTCCCACATATGGGATTTCGAACGTGCAGCGACGTCACATAACTGCCAGATTCAAACTGTGCTTTCGCGCTTTGGCTGTGAGACGGACGCGCGCAGGAGAGAAACTGATGAATTCGGGAGAAACTGATGAATTCACATGCTGTAAATCTGACTGACAGGACTCTGTGAACTGCAGCGCAAACTAAGATGGCGGCGCCCATCTCGCATTATAGATCAAGATAAAGATCGTTTATAAAGGTTTTTAAATGACAGAACACACTCACTTACACATATTTGAGAATCGGAATATCATATGGTTGATGACATGGTAAGCAAGTTTGCGAATATTTTAAATAAAAAAGGAAAAACAAAATAATAGCGATCCATCTGTCATACAATGTTATTGTGGCTGCGTTCAGCGCTCTTGACACGCAAGACGCGTTGCCATGGAAACAATAAAGGCAAACGTTCTAAAATAACGGTCGCCTTAAAAAAACTCACTCTGGGGGGCCAGTTAGAATATTTTAAACTCACGCTTGAAAGGGTTAAAGTTGAACCACTGCAGTCACGTCAACTGTTTTAACAATGTCTTTAGTACCTTTCTGAACCTTGAAAGTGGTGATTATATTGCTATCTATGGACGAGTCATTTACCTCTCGGATTTCATCAAAAATATCTTAATTTGTGTTCTGAAGATGAACGAAGGTCTTACAGGTGTGGAACGACATGAGGGTGAATAATTAATGACAGAATCTTCATTTATGGGTGAACTAACCCTTTAAGTCATTATTCAATGAAAATAAAACAGGTGTCTCAGGTTCAACTCAGTGATCCGGTCACAATGGTTGACAGGCCACTAGAGGGGCAGATGATCAATCCAAAGACTTGAAATATAGCAAATGTAAGTATGGACCACTTTCTTGGTACTTTTATAGTGCTTTTATATCCTAAGAAGATTTGTCCAGTTTCACTTCACTTTTGCAACACGCTTATCTAGACCTCTGATTTTCTCACTCTAAAAAGGCTTAATTTAGAAAAGTCAAAATCATGTTACGTCCAGTTGGGTGTTATTGCGGCAGCAGTGTAATTGTGTGAGGGTGATCAGTGATTATTCATGCACGTGAATGATTTTTGATATATAAATTCACTTATGATATATTGAATATCACTTATCAGTCAGACACTACTTGTTTTGGTGACTTCTTTATGCTCATGCTCACATTTGACCTCACCTTCTAATTCACAGCAGTTTTCAAGAATGTTGCATAACTAAAGACTATTTTTATCAAATGCTAATTGTGTACATGTAGGCTGGTAGGTGTGTCAGATAATGCAGAGAGAGCAAGAGAGAGGAGGGCTGAGGGTCAGGTCTGCGGGGCTGTGACCTCTGTCAGGGCATAATTGGGGCAAGATGCCCTGCAGGACTGCAACTAACTGGCTGCAGTGTGATTCTATTGAGTTTGACAGCAGTGTGTATACCGCGGCCTCCACTGTTATGGCATGTAGAAACCGCCAACACACTTACAAGCGCAGCATGCTCAAGACCTCTTCTGCCATGACCATTAAACGTGCTTCTGTTGAATATAATGGCCAGTCATTTTTTCATCACTATTAATATTGACCATACTTAAGGGTTAGTGATGTGAACAAACTCTAATTACCCTAAATATTTAGACTCTAAATATACGCAAATATGCATACACACTACCACATTATAACTGTGTCTCTAACAGACCATGTTGTTGCATAGTTACATGCGTCCTGTCATCTCGTAAACTGGCCTGTAAATCATTTTGTCACAGTTAACATCCTCATATATGCACACTCCGCATTTCAGTCTTACGTCTCTGCCATGTTTGTAGTTTTTAACACCTTTTATTCAATTTTGTAATTCTGGACCAAATCTTTGTGGGCAATATTAGCCACTAGAGTTTGTATGGATCTGCACTTCGAATTTCCACAGGAAATAATAGAACTTTGGGATACTCATTGCAACATACTACAATTTGGGACACACAAATTTGGAATACTATTTACAATTGATAGTATGTGAATTGGACCGTAGTCTGACTCTCTATCACATCATTTGTGGTGTTTCATGGGAATGGGCAGGTGCTAAAGAGTTCTGTTGGTGTGATATGCTTGTTTCGATTCTCTAGTTGAGTCACAGAATCATGTAGTTTTTACTAAGAATTTCAATGTTACACATGATTATTTAAAAAAAATATGTTGAAATAATGCAGGCTAATGGCTTCAACAAAAGCAAACCATCAATTAGCAACCTTGTATGACTATAATTTATTGTTAAAAGTCATTTCCCTTATGGAGAAAATGAATGGGATTTGAATGGGATATTAATCTTGTGCAAAAACACAAAATAACACTTAATTTCAACATTTATTTCTACAATCTGACACAAAGCATGCTGGGAATTAGAAATCTGCTGCAACTCAACTCAATCATATTAAGTTCAGCTTACTACAATGAAATTTTGAGTTCACTCAACTTTTTCTATTAAGTACAATGAACATTCATTATTATTTGAGTGAAACAAACTCGTTTCATTTAATTAATTTCACTGTTTGGTTTTACAGAGAACTACATGTCAACTTATTCTACTAACCCAAACCGTGACACCTAACAGTCTACTAATACTCCAATGAGAGTTAGTTGACATGTAGTTACAAAGTTACTTATAGTCAGTATAATGTCTAAAGCAGACCATCGAATAAAGTATGACCAAAAATAAAATCAAATTCAAAATATGAACAAAAACTATAATATTATTGTTCAAAAGGCAGCATCAGTTCAATTTTTTGTTGCACCGCCTTGTGCTCTAGCCACCCACCACAGTTAAGCTAACAGGCTAATTAGAGCTATTGATAGATCACTAGGCTAGTTAAGAGGAGTAATTAATGAATCAAATGAAGGACAGGATCTTTTTTTAGAGTAGCGGATATCCCGCTTTACCTCTCGGATCTTGACGGACAGTCTTACAGCCTTTTTAAGGAAACCGTTCGGATGTTTACAGAGTCGAACTCGACCCCGGGTGTCACGCCCGCCCCTCTTTGGCCCTGATTAGGGTCCCGGAGCAGTGATAGATGCTCCCGAGTCAGAGGCCGAGACGCCCCAGGCGGGACTCGGAGGGGATGCTCTCTCTGGGGAGAGGAGGGGGCGAGGTGGGCTCACGGGCCCAGTGAGGCGAAGCCCTGAAGGGGAAGACGCGAAGAGAAAAGGGGGTGTTGCTGGAGGTCAGGACCCGCCAGACTCCGGCTCACACCAACCCTGATCCTGGATGACCTTTGTGTTTCTGCTCTGAATGGACGCTTGTTCCGCCCGCTCTGTCACTCTGACACAGTGACATCACGCTTTAAAGAGACCTTTGTTTTAGGGTTTATGTAGCTGATTTAGAAACACTTACTGGGGTGCACAATCCTGATGTGACAAAAATTAGGGGCCAAATTGTCTACCTCAAATGCCCACTTCTATCTGATTAACCCCAAACAACCCCATACATCACAGCAAATTCAGTCTTTAAAGGACCCTAAATATTTTTGCTCAGTTTTCATAAAGAAGACAATCAGATGAGTTACGGTGTCTATAAATATTCAAAGAAAGTTCAGATGCTTTTGAATAAATGTTGCGGAATGTTTAATTGTTACTGCCATGATTTTCATAGAGCACAACAGTAAAACACTGACACATGTCCTTTTTTATCATTCCGGCTTTAAGTACAGAGCCAACAATTTTTTTGAATATGGGTGTAGATACTTTTAATAAGAGTACTTATTATGAAAAAGAATATATTTTAAAAGAACATACTTAGGCGTGAACTGAATGTTATATTTTTTGTGCACTTAATTTCATTAATTGCAATTTAATGAAAATGTATTATAGTTTGAATTTATATTAAATGCAATTAGCTGAAATTTAGAGTGTTTTTTGACCCACTTAAGAAGTACATCTTTAGATGTAATTTCACTTCTATTTTGACGTGTATTGTCTTTGAAATATGGTTAAAGTGTACTGCTGAATGTACTGACAAGCATTTATGATAAACTAAAATATACTTGAATGTAATTTCTATAAAGTATTTTATATGTGCTTTAGTATGTTAAGACAACACATCAAAATAAGTGTACTTCTTTAAAGCATGACAAGATTATTAAAACTATCATTTAAAATGTACTTTAAGTAAAACTTAATTTGACTGCACTTTTTAAAAGTGTTTCTAAGTGTGCTATACTTAAGTTACTTTTTTTCATTAATATCATATCTGCAAGCACATTTTTTTTTAAGTAATAATAATTTGAAGTGCACATTCAGTACAATTAAGCACACTTCTTTTTAACTATGTTGTAAAAAAATGTCCATGTAAATCCCCTCTAGAACAAGATATGTACCTCTGGACACATCATGATGTTTGTATTTGAGTCTATAGCTTAGTAAGACAAGTACAGTTATGTGTGTATTTGTGGTATCAGTATTATTTTTCAGTGTGTGCATGTTTGTGTTTGTGGCATGTGGTCTTTCTCTCTCCGCTTGAATTATACTGCCGTGGTTTGGATTCATTTTGAGTCTAACCACAGACTTATTCCACTGCCCTTCTACAATCTCAGTGCTGTTCCTGGATCAGTTGTGCTGTCTGAAACAAAATGGTTTAAAAACAGTTGAGATGGAGCAGTCTGATTCTAGTTGAGCACCATGGATCTGGTGTCTGTTTTGGGTGTTGTCTTTCTCTGAATCAGTGGGCTGGTTTGCATTAGGATTCGCAGATGAGCAGACTTGAGGTTTTTGATATTAATGTATTTGTAAAGGAGAATTCTGCAGAACTGAAACCATATGGGAACTTCTCAATAAAGATCATTAAAGGGATTTCCAAAGCGAGTCTGGAGTTTCCCTGTGAGACTAAAGACACAGAGTTAATTTCAGCAGGTGTGTCTTAGTGGTACATTAGTCCCTCTTTTTAGACTATAGTGGAAAAATGCTCAGCATTTGAATAAGGAATGTTTTAAACAAACATTTAGCTCTCCAAAAATGTTACCATTATACAGTGGATCTCAACTGCTTTTGGATTTCTGGATTTCTGGTGCCACCGTCCTGAAGTCAGTGGGGTTTTTAATGGGTTTTTGGTGAAATAAGTCTGTGGCTAACATAATCTCAAGATATTTTCATGTTTTATTCTAAAACATTATTTTTAAATGTTTTTAAAGCTTTTACTCGGCTTGAAAAAGGTGGTTGCTAACAAGCAGCTAAATTAAACGATCAGCCGAACAGGTAAACTCACCTACTCAGAAGTCCACTTTCACAGCCTCATTGTGTTTATAATCATGCTCTTGCAAACTATTCAAACTTAAACTTTCAGGGAAAATGTTTTTTTTTATTTATTTATTTTTTTTATAAAGACTAAAAGAGTTGTCGGAAACCTAATGTTGGTGACGTTGAAGTCATGGGACCGTGGTATAGTTCGTTTATAGCCTTCATTTAGCTTTTGACTTCTGTATAGGCTTAACAATTTTTAGAAGTTGTGTTTATTTATGAAGATTATCATGATGAATTAAACATATGACAATCATAAACTTTTGTTGGACACAGAGCTTATTTACTGCAATAATCCAAAAGCCAATGGAAAATTCTTATTGTGTTTTTGTCAAGGGAAGGTTGAAACTTGAAGACTGTGATGAAAACTTATGGGCTGGCCTACGAAAATAAGCCATCAATTTAAATGAATAAATATATAATTATATATATATATATATATTCCCGAATTCCGGAAATGTTGGGACGTTTTTTAAATTTGAATAAAATGAAAACTAAAAAACTTTAAAATCACATGAACCAAAATAGTATTCACAATAGAACATAGATAACATAACAAATGTTTAAACTTACAATTTTATGCACAAAATGAGCTCATTTTAAATTTGATGCCTGCTACAGATCTCAAAATAGTTTGAAGACGTCTGGGCATCGAGGTTATGAGTTTCTAGAGTTTTGGTGTTGGAATTTGGTCCCATTCTTGCCTGATATAGGTTTACAGCTGCTGAAGAGTTTGTGGTCGTCTTTGACATATTTTTCTCTATAGGTGAAAGATCTGTACTGCAGGCAGGCCAATACTGCCCATACTGTATGCACTTATGCACCCCCATACCATCAGAGATGCTGGCTTTTGAACTGAACTCTGATAACACGCTGGAAGGTCTCCCTCCTCTTTAGCCCGGAGGACACGGCGTCTATGGTTTCCAACAAGAATGTCAAATTTGGACTTCTCTGACCACAGAACATTTTTCCACTTTGAAACAGTCAATTTTAAATGAGCCTTGGCCCACAGGACACGACGGCACTTCTGGACCATGTTCACATATGGCTTCCTTTTTGCATGACAGAGCCTCAGTTGGTATCTGCAGATGGCACGGCGGATTGTGTTTACTGACAGTGGTTTCTGGAAGTATTCCTGGGCCCATTTAGTAATGTCATTGACACAATCATGCTGATGAGTGATGCAGTGTCGTCTGAGGGCCCAAAGGGCATCCAATAAAGGTCTTCAGCCTTGTCCTTTACGCACAGAGATTTCTCCAGTTTCTCTGAATCTTTTGATGATGTTATGCACTGTAGATGATGAGATTTGCAAAGCCTTTGCAATTTGACATTGAGGAACATTGTTTTTAAAGTATTCCACAATTTACGCAATCTTTCACAGCTCTGCCCATCTTTACTTCTGAGAGACTCTGCTTCTCTAAGACATCCCTTTTATAGCTAATCATGTTACAGACCTGATATCAATTAACTTAATTAGTTGCTAGATGTTCTCCCAGCTGAATCTTTTCAAAATTTCTTGCTTTTTCAGCCATTTGTTGCTCTCATGCCAACCTTTTTGAGACCTGCAGGGAGGCATCAAATTTGAAATGAGCTCATTTAGTGGATAAAAGTGTAAAATTTCTCCGTTTAAACATTTATGTTATCTATGTTCTACGATACTGAGTGAATGCTCTCCGCACATGTTATACGTTCATCAATTTCTTTCACTTCAAACCCGCTAAATCTCAGCCTCAGCCCAATCAGAAGTACCTGTACTTAGAAACCTAAATGCAAATTTTAAAGAAAAACGTCAGACAGACTTTTGCATCTAAAATATTTATATATATATATATATATATATATATATATATATATATATATATATATATATATATATATATATATATATATATATATAATATAGGGTTGTTTGGAAAATGCACGCTCTGGAATTTGATATACTCCGCCTAGGGAATTCATCCAATCGTCAATCCGATCCTCTGCCATTCCTCCTTGCAGATCCTCTCCAGTTCTGTCAGGTTGGATGGTAAACGTTGGTGGACAGCCATTTTTAGGTCTCTCCAGAGATGCTCAATTGGGTTTAAGTCAGGGCTCTGGCTGGACCATTCAAGAACAGTCACGGAGTTGTTGTGAAGCCACTCCTTCGTTATTTTAGCTGTGTGCTTAGGGTCATTGTCTTGTTGGAAGGTAAACCTTCGGCCCAGTCTGAGGTCCTGAGCACTCTGGAGAAGGTTTTCGTCCAGGATATCCCTGTACTCGGCCGCATTCATCTTTCCCTCGATTGCAACCAGTCGTCCTGTCCCTGCAGCTGAAAAACACCCCCACAGCATGATGCTGCCACCACCATGCTTCACTGTTGGGACTGTATTGGACAGGTGATGAGCAGCGCCTGGTTTTCTCCACACATACCGCTTAGAATTAAGGCCACAAAGTTCTATCTTGGTCTCATCAGACCAGAGAATCTTTTTTTCTCACCATCTTTAGCAAACTCCATGCGGGCTTTCATGTGTCTTGCACTGAGGAGAGGCTTCCGTCGGGCCACTCTGCCATAAAGCCCCGACTGGCTGCAGTGATGGTTGACTTTCTACAACTTTCTCCCATCTCCCGACTGCATCTCTGGAGCTCAGCCACAGTGATCTTTGGGTTCTTCTTTACCTCTCTCACCAAGGCTCTTCTCCCCCGATAGCTCAGTTTGGCCGGACGGCCAGTTCCAGGAAGGGTTCTGGTCGTCCCAAACGTCTTCCATTTAAGGATTATGGAGGCCACTGTGCTCTTAGGAACCTTAAGTGCAGCAGAAATTTTTTTTGTAACCTTGGCCAGATCTGTGCCTTGCCACAATTCTGTCTCTGAGCTCTTCAGGCAGTTCCTTTGACCTCATGATTCTCATTTGCTCTGACATGCACTGTGAGCTGTAAGGTCTTATATAGACAGGTGTGTGGCCTTCCTAATCAAGTCCAATCAGTATAATCAAACACAGCTAGACTCAAATGAAGGTGTAGAACCATCTCAAGGATGATCAGAAAAAATGGACAAGTTAAATATAAGAGTGTCACAGCAAAGGGTCTGAATACTTAGGACCATGTGATATTTCAGTTTTTCTTTTTTAATAAATCTGCAAAAATGTCAACAATTCTGTGTTTTTCTGTCAATATGGGGTGCTGTGTGTACATTAATGAGGGAAAAAAATGAACTTAAATGATTTTAGCAAATGGCTGCAATACAACAAAGAGTGAAAAATTTAAGGGGGTCTGAATACTTTCCGTACCCACTGTATATAACAAAATATGAGTAGTCTATTTAACTTTTAAAACAGGGTTTGTGAAAACCCTGATATATTCTTTGAATTCTTTAGATGCTTTGTAGCATTTCAGAATATAGACATATAGTAAATTTAAAAGCAGAATGTACATTACTATTGAAATGTTTGGGGTCAGTAAGATTTTAATTTTTATGAAAAAATCTCTTGCTCACCAAGGGTGAATTTGATCAAAAATACAGTGAACATGTAATTTATTCCTGTAATAACAAAGCAGCCATAATCAAGTCTATCAAATATGATTCCTTTCAATAATCTTTTAATAAAATCATAAGTCATGGGGACATAAATGAGGCACCTGGGAATGACCCACACCTACATATGGACTACATACAACCATAAATATCACTGTATATAATGTCTTATAGATATTCCATTCCAGATGAAGCCTAGACAATATCTGAACATGAATGCATCAGTCATGATGTCCTCTGGTTCGAGCAAAAGGACTTTTGGATTGCAGCTCACCTTTTTTAAATTGCTGTCAGTGTTATGTAGATGCTTTACACTCTTTTTGAATCTGGCATAGCAGGATGGGACGGAGATTCTTCTGCAGGCATTATGATAGAGCTTCTTTGCATTGTAATACATTTGTTGTATAGTTGTTCCTGCTGCCTCGCCGGTGACCCCTGCTGATGTCATCAAAACGTGCATGCAGGTGGCCGCCCGATCGGGCTGGACAGCATACAACGGTGTGATTGACTGCTTCAGGAAAATAGTGACAGAGGAGCTTCAGAGCTCTGCGGAGGGGCCAGGAGCTACAAACACACACCTGCTATGTCTCACTATGGTAAAATTAGAGGTTTCACAGTTGTAGGAAAAGCCTTCCAGGATTCCTCTAATTGCGGTCTGAAAGATGTGTGTGAGATTGCATTTGGACTCAATCCCTGCTCTTGTTTCTTCACTCAGTACGTGCTCTCGGATCATCTCCACAGTCTGCTGTAACTCCAGTGACCTTCTGCGCAGAGATTGTTTTGTTTGTTTTGTTGAGGACAGTGTATCTCTAATCGAGGTTTGACTGGTTAGCGTGGTCTAGATAGTCCTTGCTGGTAGAAGCTGAGCTTTTCCATTGACACGGACATTCAAAATCAGCTCTGTATTCTGTCCACGTTCTGTGCCAAAATCAACTGTACTTGAGCTATTCATGATTCCCTCCACCTTCACATGCTCTCGGAATTATCGTAAATATGAGTTTCCTAGGTAAAAATTGCACATGAACGCCCTCCTACTTTGAACTTGAATGCGATGAGCTCGTAATCACGACTTCAGAAGTGGGAATTATCACATTTCCGACGAAGGCAGCATAAAGCCCCAGTTCCAGCTGAAGAAAAGCAGCCCCAAAGCTTGATGCTGCACCACCAGGCTTCACCGTTGTGTTGCTCTTGTGCCAAACATACCTTTTACAATTTTGGCTAAAAAGTTCAATCTTGGTTTCAACAGATCATATCACATTTTTCCATATGGTTTTGGTAGACTGGATATTTGTTTTTAGTCAGAAAAGGATTGTGTCTTGCCACCCTGCACATGTAGGGAGCAACCAGTATCTGCCAGAAAGAGCTGCAACTCTTTCAGTGTTACTGTAAGCCTCTTGACAGTCTCTCTGAGGAACTTTCTCATTGTCTTCTCATTAATTATAAAACACCCAATTATAAAGTTATGCAGTTAGATTATTTTAAGTTTTCATTTTTGTGTCACTTATTTTTCAGTGATATTGCAAAAGTTTGGATATGTTTCATTTTTTACATCGCAAAAAACACCTGTTTTAACAGCAATGCGTAGAGTTATTATATCCACTTTACTTACTTGCAGAAATTATGTATCAATAGTACACTAGTATGCTATTCCAGACAGACGGTTTCTCTTTTCAGTGCGCTCAGCGCTGTCAAAAGTTTGGTGTCTGTAAGATTTGTTGAATGTATTTGAAAGGATCTCTTCTGCTCAACAAAGCTGCATTTATTTGATCATAAATACTGTAAAAACAGTAAATTGTGACAATTTCTCTGATTTAAAAAACTTTCATATTATATGAAACATCATATTATAATTTTATAATATTTTAATAATTTAACTATAAACTAAATGTAAAAAATATTTGGACATACTAATATCATATACTTCTTGGTTGACAGTAAATAAACATGGATTTTTTTTTTCATATGAATGGTCAATCGACCTTTTGTGAGCAAAAAGTTAAATAATGGCCAAAGTACATGACTGTGTAATCATATTGTATATGTATTCAAATGTTTTATTTCACACACAAAAAAGGCATAAACAAACTTCAGGAATTTGTTTAAATGCATTTTATTATTGTATTGTCATTTATTGAAATAAATCACAATTGTTGTGTTCAAATGCAGAAATTACTGGACATTCACTTAAACATGAGGAACACTGTTGGGAACCGTTGGAAGCAACGTTTTGAAATCCTCATAAACCTACTTTCTGCTCGAGAATTCTACAGGAAAGACTGATGACTTCAAACTGATTGAGGTAAATCAGGAGATTTTTACCAAAGTTTTGGCTTAGAAAAAGTATTCAGATATACAAAGACATTCAAAGAGGTTCTTTAAAAGTTACTGTTAGCGTTTCAAACAGATGTGGATCACTGGAAGAGGAAGACCTTGATCTCTAAAAGAGCAATTCAGAAAATGAACCCAGTATATTGATATGTATAATAAATACGTGATTGTGCCTCTGCTGAGGTGGAGAGGAACCAGATCAATCATTAACAGGAGCAAAAACAAAATATAAGGGCTTGAAAGTCACAAATTACTCCAGCATTTGGTCCACAGCTAGACAGCAGAAATCTCCAGCAAACTCAATACGTGATGCTGAACCACTGAAACGATCTACAAGAACTAGAGCTCTAGATTTCTCTAGGTCTGTCATCTAGCTCGAAAGAATACAACGCTTACTAGTAGTGAGAACAGTAAAGATGTTAGGTCAATCTTACAAAACCTCTCAAAGATATTTCATTTTTCATATTTCAACCCCAAAATCAAAAGAAAACAACTACATTTTAAAGAAAACGAGGACATTTGTTACTAAATGACAAATCTACCATTTAAGCACACTCTCTCACCCCATTTTTACTGTATTACAATATAAAACCTGTAATACAGAATTCGTTTTACTCAAATCTGTGTAAATTTCAGGCAGTAAATGGAATACTTAAAACGTTTTGTTTTGCTTTAAACTGAGACTTGGAGGGGAAAATGTGCTTAACGATCAAGAAAATAATCTATAAAAAAAAAAAGCTTCATTTTATGTATATAAATTTTAATTTTGGGGCTGAACTATGAGCCAGACACAGGTTTAATGAGATTCATTGGTGTGAATGGTTCATATTTGGCTGTGCATAACGAGCTGAGAATTTAGCACACTCAGAAATACCTGGATAGAAACAGAAACATTCATTATGGTTTTGTTTAGTTTTTTTGCATGCAAATGTTAAGGCTTCTGGTTGTGGGGTGACTGGGAGGCCTTCTGCTCTCGCACTATGAATCGCGTCTACGGTCAATGTTTCATATTTTCATTCCAAATAAAAGGCAGAATCAAAGGTTTGCAGACAGAAATCATTTCATTTCCAAAGAGAGAGATGATTACAGCTTTCGGAGATCTCCGGAATAGTGCTGGTTTCCATGACGATCAAGCGGAAAGGCGTTGGGCGGCCAACTCCTCTGCATCGTCACGGTTCTCGTTGATCTCCACCAGCGTCCGCACAAATCGGGTCCATTCGTCGTTTCGCGGGACTGCGATTTGCTATGGAGAGAAGAGAAAAACGTGTGTAATATGTGAGTGTTTTGTAAAGAGGTGTAAAGCGCCACAGTGGACCAGCAGGCTATTCTGAGAGCGAACTGACCCCTGGCTAACAATCCTCCATCTCCTTCTTCTACTCTATCTGCTTTCATCCCATCTCGTGAGTGACAGAGGCCCTCTGTGGCCCCTGAAGGGCCGTGCTGTTAGGGCCCCTCTCTGACAGACGTGTAATTGTAGTGTGTGTCATCTTTAGAGGCTCCGCATGGGCTTTTTACACGACTGTCTCAGTGACAGAACGGGAGCGAGAGGGAGAAAGCCGCTCAACGTCCCGCCCAGGAGCTGAAGGTGTTGCTGTGTTGTCAGTCTGTGATGTGTCTTAAGTAAACTCTCTCACCTCGCCGACGTCGTAAATGTGGATCTGTCCCTCTGAGTCGCCGACAGCGATCTCTCTGCCTGACTGAGACCAGCGCAGTCTGTTCAGAGCAGGACTTCCGTCCACAGCCATGCTGGCAGTGGGCACCTGCACACACACACACACACACACACACACACACATATATTAGTTGAGCTTGTTGTGTGTTCAACTTTTTTAATAATGCCGTTTGTTCACTCGGTATCTGATACATCCTCATTATTAATCAAAGAGGTCGTGCAACATGTAACACAACGGGATGCATTACTTCCATGCTGATATTTGAAAATTAACTGGCTTCTCAAGTACAATTGTTCTTGTGATGTTAAAGCTGAATTTTCAGCATCATTACTCCAGTCTTCAGTGTCACATGATCCTTAAGAAATCATTCTAATATGCTGATTTGCTGCTCAAAAAACATTTATGATTATTATTAATGTTGAAAACAGTTGTGCTGCTTAATATAATGTGAAACTGTGATACATTTTGTCAGGATTCTTTGTCAAATAGAACGTTCAAAAGAACATTTATTTATAGAAATCTTTTGTAACATTATAAATATCTTTACTGTTGCTTTTCATCAATTTAATACATCCTTGTTGAATAAAAGTATTTCTTATTTCTTAACTTTTGAACAGTAGTGTATATATGCTTTTTATGGAAGCTTGTTTCCACTGAATAACAAATAAAAAAGGTTATTGCAACTTTTTATATCACAATTCAGACTTTTTTAAACTCACAATTGCGAGGAAAAAGTCAGAATTGTGAGAAAAGTCAGAATAGCGAGAAAAAAGTCAGAATTGTGTGAAAGTCAGAATAGCGAGAAAAAATCAGAATTGCGAAATATAAAGTTAGAATTGCGAGAAAAAAGTCAGAATTGCGTGAAAGTCAGAATAGCGAGAAAAAAATCAGAATTGCGAAATATAAAGTCAGAATTGCGAGAAAAAAGTCAGAATTGTGAGAAAAGTCAGAATAGCGAGAAAAAAATCAGAATTGCGAGAAAAAAGTCAGAATTGCAAGAAAAAAAGTCAGAATTGTGAGAAAAGTCAGAATAGCGAGAAAAAAATCAGAATTGCAAAATATAAAGTTAGAATTGCGAGAAAAAAAGTCAGAATTGCGAGAAAAAAAGTCAGAATTGTGAGAAAAGTCAGAATAGCGAGAAAAAAATCAGAATTGCGAAATATAAAGTTAGAATTGCGAGAAAAAAGTCAGAATTGCGTGAAAGTCAGAATAGCGAGAAAAAAATCAGAATTGCGAAATATAAAGTCAGAATTGCGAGAAAAAAAGTCAGAATTGCGAGAAAAAAAGTCAGAATTGTGAGAAAAGTCAGAATAGCGAGAAAAAAATCAGAATTGCGAAATATAAAGTTAGAATTGCGAGAAAAAAGTCAGAATTGCGTGAAAGTCAGAATAGCGAGAAAAAATCAGAATTGCGAAATATAAAGTTAGAATTGCGAGAAAAAAAGTCAGAATTGCGTGAAAGTCAGAATAGCGAGAAAAAAATCAGAATTGCGAAATATAAAGTCAGAATTGCGAGAAAAAAAGTCAGAATTGCGAGAAAAGTCAGAATAGCGAGAAAAAAAAATCAGAATTGCGAAATATAAAGTTAGAATTGCGAGAAAAAAGTCAGAATTGCGTGTAAGTCAGAATAGCGAGCAAAAATCAGAATTGCGAAATATAAAGTTAGAATTGCGAGAAAAAAGTCAGAATTGCGTGTAAGTCAGAATAGCGAGAAAAAATCAGAATTGCGAAATATAAAGTTAGAATTGCGAGAAAAAAGTCAGAATTGCGTGAAAGTCAGAATAGAAAAAAAAAAATTTAGAATTGCGAAATATAAAGTCAGAATTGCGAGGAAAAAAAGTCAGAATTGCGAGAAAAAAAGTCAGAATTGCGAGAAAAGTCAGAATAGCGAGAAAAAAATCAGAATTGCGAAATATAAAGTTAGAATTGCGAAATATAAAGTCAGAATTGCAAGAAAAAAGTCAGAATTGCGTGAAAAAAGTCAGAATTGCGTGAAAAAAGTCAGAATTGCGAGAAAAAAAGTCAGAATTGCGAAATATAAAGTTAGAATTGCAAGAAAAAAGTCAGAATTGCGTGATATAATGTCAGAATTGCGAGATAAACACAATTGTTAGAAAAAGTGTCGCAATTATCTTTTAAATTATTTTATTTCATAACGGAAACAAGCTTTCATACTTTCTTAATATGTTGCAGAACAGATGAATACTAAATACATGAGTCATAACAACAAAAGGAGGTTGAATGAAGCCCCGGTCACTAAAGACAAAAGGACAGCATTTAAGGGTCAAAAACATCTTTGATTTAAGTAGCAAAAATGCCATTAGAGTTTGAATCATTTCATGAATCAGATCAAAATGTCCATTTCAGTGAATCAATTCAAAACTCTGATTCAACAAGTCATTTGTGTCGTCATGCAAGAACGTTCATGCAATGTTTCAATGTGGCATCTGCCATATATTATAACGTTTTAGTTAAACTGTATGTATGTAAATATTGCTCTTCAATACTATGTATTATTATAATGGCTCATATTATGAAAAAAAAAACTTTAAAAAAATTTGATTTTACTGTAGTACTTAAACATTTAAACATTAAACATTTAAATCCAATTAGCAACACTGTTTGATTGAAATCCTCTGACTAAAAAAAAAAATCCTTAAATATCAACTTTGAAAATGAAAAATGTTTTGGATATAGTTGTCTACTAAAAGAAATAAGTTTTGTCTCTCAGTGTAGAAGCCTATGTGGTGGATAAATATTGTTCTGCAGATGTGTGTTTATGTATCAATGATGGCATGTATGCTGTTTAACCTCTGTGTCATTGTTGAGATTCCACAGGTCGATGCGTCCCAGTCCGTCCACACATGCAAAGAGGGCGGGATGAACCGGAGACCACATGACATCATAAACATAATCCGAGTTATCCTCAAACGAGTACAGCGGCTTGTTATTCTACAGCAGAGAGAGAAACGCACAGTCAGCTGAGAGATTCATGAATGACAGTGTAATGAGTGTGCATGAATGAACTGTTACCTTGTTGCTCCAGAGTTTGACGGTCCAATCAAAAGAGGAGGTCAGGAAGAGATGGGAGAAATCTACCAGCCCAGTCGCAGTGTGACAGTGAATGCCTGTGATTGGACCATGATGTCCCTCAAACATCTCACTGATACCTGCCCGACTGCTCACACACACACACACACACACACACACAGAATGACAGAGGGTTAATGATCAGCATCTCAGCATGTTTCCATCTATCAGGTAACACTTCACATTACTAACACACACCGCTGAGTGTGTGTGAGCTCATTACTGTGAGAGGTAAACAGCCGTGTGAGATGCTGAGAGTGTGTGTAGAGGATGAGATAATCACAGCATCACAAATGAAGAGGAAACATTCGCTCTCTCAGCTCATTACAGCACACACAAACACATCTACTATATCCCATTCATAAACACAAGCTGATTTTCATATTTCTGATATAAAAGGGCAATAAAGTTTTGGGAGATAATAGATAACAATCATGACATGATTTCTGCTTTAATAAAGCTCTACAGTCTGCGTTTACAGTAGACACCATAAATGTATTATTAATATAAATTAATATAAATTACTTAAACACATTTATGAACTATTTACTTAAAATTAATTGTATATCTACACTATGGTTCAAAAGTTTGTGGTCTGTAAGATTTTTAAAATATTTTTGCAAGAAGGCTCTTATGCTCAACTAAGGCTGCATTTATGTGGGGAAAAAAAACAAAACAACAAAAAAAAACAGTAAAAATGTAATATTGTGAAATATTATTACAATTTAAAATAACTTTAAATTTTCTATTTGATTATATTTTAAACTCTATTTAAATATTCCTGTGATCAAAGATGAATTTCCAGCATTATTACTCATCATCTAATCATTCTAATATGTTGATTTGCTGCTCAAGAAACATTTCTGATTATCAATGTTGAGAACAGTTGTGCTGCTTCATATCTTTGAGACAAACACTAATTATTAGAAACACTAATATTTTTAAGTATATATGTGACCCGTGCTGGCAAAATGAGTCACAATGAGCAAATTTTCAAAAATGAGTTATTGTTATTATCTATATTGCACATTCTTTATTAAAAACAAAAACCTTCAAAATTATGTATTTGTTGGGATCTGACAAAAAATGACTGATCTGAGTCAATTTTGAGAAAAATTGAGTTAAAGTTTTCTGAAGGTTCAAAAACAAAATCACCAGCAACCAAACCTTAAAATACCTGGTAATACCACAAAATTTAGCACAAACCAAGTCAAAACCCATATCTACAGGAAATATATATTATATATATATATATATATATATATATATATATATATATATATACAACTTTTTTTTTTCCATGATTCCACAATTGTTTGATTAACAATAATGAAACAGACAGCCTATATATTAAGACCTACTGTACCAAACGGATCTAATATAGTGTTATATAGTTAACCAAACGTTCACTTAAGACATAACAGATAATGTTTGTGTGAATACTCGCCAAGACAGATTTTTTGAAATACTGTAATTCTGTGTATATCGGGATCGAGCGCTGTCTGAGGCGTCTTTGTGCGCGCGCTTCAGATCTGCCAGTCAGCACGAGTAAGATCGTTTTATTTACATCAGCATGAGTTTGAAAATCACATTTCATTGGTTCAGACTCATGCCATCTAAAATTCACTATGAATATTCAAAAGTTGGAATGCTGCACCAGTAGTCGAGAATTTTTCATGGTCAAAGGAAAGATACTCCTCTCAGAAAACATACAAATAAAGATGCTTTTAGATGTTTTTTTGTGAAAACCTTAATTTCAACCAAAATTGACATTTTTCACTTGTTTTGCCTGTAGCTCGAAATGAACCTGTGCGCATTCCCACTTATTCTGACAGCACGGGTCACATATTATAAGTTTTATATTAATATATATTAATTATAACATCTTTTGTGAACTAAACAAGCATGTTGATCAGTCCACCAAAGAGACATTAAAGCATGCCTTTCCACAACTTTCCACTTTCAAAAATATGTTGGAAAATGTTAAAAATCATATAATCAGATTATACTCGGATTACCTGAGACATGTTAATACGGGGACTAAGAAAAATGTGCCATTTTGTGAGAAAGAAAATTGGTTTGTCTGCATAAGCAGGTTACATGCACAGATCCAGAGATCTCCTGTAGCGAACATTGTGTATAAGTGTGTGTATTACCTGCCATGACGACAGGCTGTGTAGACTGATCCATCCTCACTTCCCACCACAAAGTTATTAACATCACCCAGAGGGAAGGACATGGAGGTGACCGCAACGGATTTAGACTGCTTAAACACCAGCTCCATACTGTCCTGTTAACACACACACATACACACATTAATAACACCACAGCCAATAGCCTCCCTCACAGATTAGAAATGCGCAATTTAAATTCAGCTAGCGCTTTGCCAATCATTAACATCTGACACTGTGGTTTGGCAAATGTTTTTGGAAACTCAAGGATGAGTTAATTGTATACTAACTCCAAATGCTGTGTGTGTAAGGCAGCAGGGAAGAGGTTGTGGCTCTCTGTGGGCCTTTTATAATACTTCTGAGGCCAACAAATCACTTCCCTTGGCACTTGTCAGTAAGATTTATACACAACATTCACTGTTTTTACTGGTTGAATAAGCAAGTTGCTTTCTTTGAGTATAATATTCAAACTCTGAAACAATGAACTGAGAATTTTTGATGGCATGTGAGAGCAGAGAGAATTGTGGGTACCTGTGGTTGAGACAGCATGTCCAGACTCCAGGAGCACATCTTTCCATCAGTAGAGATGCTAATGAGGTTATGAGCGTTCTGTGTCCCAACCACATTAACACAGTACACTGGGTGCTGAAAGAGACAGAAAAGTAAGGTTAGGGTGAAAAACAATAATAAAACAAATTTGAACAATAAGCAGGACATCACAGTATTAATATCTCAAGGTTCTTGGACTGCAGCTACTGCTTCGCCTCATTTTCTGTGTGGTGTGTGACGCCATGTACCGTGTGGGCCGCAGCAGAGAGAGGTGTCCTCTGGACAGGAGTGCGTCTGTTACTTCTGTTGTCCCACAGGACGATCTGTCCTGAATAAGTGCCTCCGACAACCAGGTTAGGATGAAACTTTGCAAATGCTGCAGACATGACTGCAGACTACAGGAGAGAGAGAGAGAGAGAGAGTTACAAAATTTAAAAAAGTTCATAAAGACATCATAAAAGTAATCCATATGAATCAAGCAGTTTAATTCAGGTCTTCTGAAGAGACACTATTGCTTTATATGATGAACAAATTTAGGCTTTTATTCATTTAAAAATTGATCAAATATAGTCAAAGGCAGCTCAACTGTGCTTGCTTGCCATGCAAGAACAAACTTTACTTACTGGAGTGACGTGAAAACAAAATTCACATGTCAAGCAAGCAAATGAGCCTTCGTTTACCATATTTGATGTGCTCTATGTATGTGTTGATCAAAGTTTATCACACTCTCCTCTGGGAGTTTACCAGCCCCAACACACTCAGCTAAGATGAAAAAAGTTCAAACTTCTGTGAGTGTTTGTGAATACTTGTGGAGTGTTTCCGCATTTCTGTGTGTGTGTGTGTGTGTGAGAGAAAGAGAGCTGTGTATCCGTTCCTGTGGGCAGCACATGTGGTTCTACTCAGGCTATCCACAGCGGATCACCTCAGGTCAAACACTGAGCATACTGTAACACTCAACAAATACACAACCGCACAGTGATAAATCCTTTCAAAAAAAAATGCCACAATCTGCTTCTGTATTGTTTGTAATGCAGCATAATGGCCAGAATGATTCAAACCTGTGAGGCTGAGTCTAAAGTCTTCACTGAATGTTTGAGTATTTTAAATCAACTGAAGTCAATAGAATTCACACTGATAATTCTCATTTTATAAGGTCTTACAAATTTCATAAAATAATATTTTTAACTAAAATTTCTCATAAATATTGCCCCCTCACCCATGTTGCTCTAAGCCGGTATGACTTTCTTTCTTACATGGAACACAAAAGGAGACGTCATTGAGAATGTTAACATGCTGCTTTTCTCCATACAATGACAGTTGATAGTGTCTAGAACTGTCAAGCTCCAAAAAGGACATAAAAATACAATATTTTAAGTCTTCTGAAGTCATACGATAGCTTTGCGTGAGGAAAGCACCACTGGTTCTTGTGTGCATGAAAAACCCAACATGGAAGTTTGATTATGCAGAATTGTCTACAGCAGAGGGCAAGATTGTCAATGAACAACTGTTTAAATTTGGGTCTGTACGTCACACAAGTCTATGAAATCACTGTAAAAGTTTCTCTACTTACCCTGACAAAATATTTAAATA
Organism: Hypophthalmichthys molitrix; assembly: GCA_037950675.1. Classification (NCBI taxonomy): domain Eukaryota; kingdom Metazoa; phylum Chordata; class Actinopteri; order Cypriniformes; family Xenocyprididae; genus Hypophthalmichthys; species Hypophthalmichthys molitrix. Next base: position 5,468,166 of record CM075500.1, on the reverse strand, counting down.
TATTGTTTTTGTTGTTTTTGATCCATGTAACTTTTATTCTAATAAATGTTTGTTACAAATTTGTGAAATTTCACAATTGTCTATGCCACTTTCGATACCACAGCAAAACAAATATGAAGTTCCAACATAAAAGACAAGTAAACTGTCAGTAATAAAACAAGAAATATACAAATTACAAGCAAAAAAGCACACAATAAATAAATAAATAAATAAAGATACGAATGTAACAAACAATGCTTAAACTTTTCCAGGTAGGTCTAACAGTAGTATTCAGGTACAAAAATACTACAGAAATTAAATGTAATCAAATGTAAAAAATAATACTGCATAAATATTGTATAAAAATATAAATATAGATTAAACATTATTAAGGCTACAAAAGTTTTTCAGTCAAGTGACTGATTTTCTCTTTTTCTTCTTTTGTTTGATTAACATCATAGCACAGAAAACTGTCTATCAGACAATGCATGAGTACAAAATCGAGTTCTCTTTTGTTTTCATGAGCCTAAATGTTTTAAAATCTTTTAAATTGGCTTAAATTGACTTAAAACACACACATTTACAGATATGCTTTTGTTGTATGAAAAAGATTACTGAACTGTCTTCAAAACCTCTCCATTTGTGTTCCATGGAACAAAAAGTCATGGGTTTGTGATGACATGAGAATGACAAGTTTTTCTTTTTAATTTTAGGGTGAACTATTCCCTAAGGTATCACAAGTGTGTGTGTGTGTGCATTTGAATGCATCACAGTGTGTAGAAGCTGTGCAGGGGAATGAGAGTGAGAGAGAAAGGTACAGAAAGAAGAAGAGGATGGAAGGAAATCCAGCTGCAGCCCACCCGTGAGATCTCAGGCCTGTGTGTAGGTGTTTGTATATGACAAGCATGTTCACGTGGGATGGTTTTCAGGAGATGCGTGTGTGTGTGTACCTGACAGTGGAAGACATACTCCGGTGTGGCCTTCTTGTATTTCATGTTCCAGACCAAAGCCACTCCATCAGGCTCATGTGGGGCTTCCTCATTGTTATTGTAAGAGGCAACCAGCAACTCTGGATACTGTGAACACGTGTACAGATCAGGAGAACAAAACTTTTGACTATAAAAAAAAAAAAAATACTTTTGACCGCTGGCATTAGGTCTGGTCCACATTACAGTTTATTCTGGCCAAGAACAGCCCACTTATACACATTTCTTTTTTAACTGATACTGTATTATAATAGATATCCATTACACCATAACAGTAAATGACCTATAATGAATATTATATCCAATCAGTTCTCATGAATAACAGTTGCCAATGTTTTGATAAATCATAAAACTTGATCAACACCTAATTTCATGTGTTATCATTGTGTGTAATGTATGCATGCTTGATTTATAAATCAGGTAATTACAGGTAATTTTTGACATTAAGTTTAGGAGGTCACGTACCTGTGGGGACCAATCCAGACAGGTTACCACTCGCTGTTTGGACCAGCGATCATCAACAAACTGCCTGTTTAGAGACAGTTTCGCCCCAGCCTGCATCTCACTAGATACACACACATAGACAAACATCTCACATTAAACAGTGCATATTGAGTTAGTTTGTGTTTTTTTTTTTTTTTTGGTGAGTAGGGCTGAGTGTTACCCCTCCTTCTCCTCCATGTCACGGCCACTGTAGTCGAAGAAAACATCCACGTGTTCGGACAGAGCGCGCTCAATGATGCGTGTGCTGTGATCAAAAAACTCCATGAACTCCTCTGAGTGCAGAATCTGTAACTTCTCCTCCTCTGTTAGCTCATGAGGGGGCGCTACACTCACCAACAGACAGAAAACAATGGCAGGTGTGTAATTGGATTCAATTAATTCATTTATACATCAAAATAGTTGAATTCTTGATTCTAACGGTTGACAAATGTTCCACAAGTAGTTCCATGTTCGTTCTTGTTATTCCAGTTGTGAGCCATGCAAGATACTTAATTGTTGTCTAAATGTTTAAACACAAGTACATCACAAGGGTAAGTGCACACACTCGTATGTCCATAATTTGAAGCAGGAGCACTAAATTGTGTGCATTAAACTGTCAATAATTCAATGGTCTGTTGTGAATTTTTCCTTGGATGAAGTTCTCATCTAGTTGTGTTTCCATTATACCAACATTATACTGAAAATCGGATTTCAGAAACAACCACTGCAAATATTTATAGGCAAAGACAGAACATATGTAAATTGTTCTTCAATCACGAATAGGGCTGGAATGACGTGTTGACGTAATCGATTACGTTGATTATGTAAATGAGTCGTTCTGCGTGAAATGCGTCAATTCGTCATGCTGTTTACGATCCACAATGATGCTGGCTCCTGGGCATGAAGAAAATCAGCCTTTATTACAAAAATATTGAGCCCGATCTAAAGTGTGGGATTTTTTTTTTTTTTCCAAACAGAGACCGAATAAAATTGTGCTCTGCACGCTCTGTAAAACTGAAATGGCAAACCACAGCAGCACTATGTAAAAGCATCTGAAAAGAAAACACCCCAGGGCTCTCCTACCTTAAAACCACGAGACAGCAGCGTAAGTATTTGGACTATTATAGTGAATTTTTACACATCACTAGAATATGATTGTCAGTACCATATTTTGTGTTCAATATGGCTGTGTTCAGACAGCATTCTGTTTTTTTTCAAGCTGTCGTGGCTGCGAGGCACATGACTCAAACATACTCTCTGCAACCTGTGGTGAAAACCAAGTTTTCAATGTTGTTTATATGTCTGTATGGTGTTTTTAATGTGCTTTAAGACAAACCATGTACAAATTCATAAGTCAACACCATTGCTGAGTATTTTCTCTTTAAAATTGCATGAACCAAAGAGAGTCTCAAGTCTGTTTCTGAGGTCACAAACTACCTTGTAATCAATCACGTTAATGTGTGATCATCAACAAGTGGATCTCTGAGCTGGCGCGAGTGAGTGGAGGCGGGGCTAATTTGCATATTCATACAACAGCGTATACTAAATGAGTCAAGGGTGTAGAGTTACATTCAAGCTATTTTAAGTCATTAAGAATTTTTTTTTCAAGGAAAAAACATTTAATTGTGTCATTTTGGTGATCAAAGATGAGTTTCAAGGGATACAATTATTGACTACAGGGGGACTTTAATGCTGTTATTTTAAAGGGATGAAGTTGTGCCTCGATAATTAGGCGCTGTCAATCGTAGTAACAAACCAGAGATGTCACTTGAGGGAAAAATTACCAAACTGCCATGTGATGCAAACAGCTTCACTAGAAAAGAGGCCGCCAAAAAACATGTTGGCTCAACACCATCAAAAGTGACACTGGCTTAGGCATAGAACAGCTGAAAAAGAAAGCGGAAGACCAGAAAGTATGGCGAGAGCTGGCCCATCGGATCGCCAAGAGTCGGATACGACTGAATGGCTAATCATCATCAATTGTAGTAAAACTTTAAGGTTTTAAAGACACCACCTTGTTTGATACTGTCGCTATGGTTACCCCTATGGTTAGTTAGCTGTGACTTCAGCCGTTATTGAATGAACATATTCAAGCAGCTACTTTAATCTCCTGAATGAACAAAACATTTCAGGAATTACACTCGCAAGCAATTGCTTCTGTAAATCCTAAAAAGTGAAATAATCGTAAGATTAATTGATTAATCTGAAAAAAATTAAAAAATAAATAATTGATAGATTAAATCGATCGAAAAATAATTGTTAGTTCCAGCCCTAATCATGAATAATATAATATCAACAAATATCAGTGTTTGAATATTATAGTGAAACGGAAACATAAAACATGCAAACACACCAAATGATCTGTAATGCATTACAGTGTAGTTGGTATGACAATGTACATGAGGTGTGTTCAATACTTTACCTTCCTCTTCTTGTTTCTCTACTGGTTTCTCTTTCTCTGCCTCGACCTCTGGCTGTGGTTGTGGTGCCTCTTCTTCCTCATCTTCCTCTGCAATAGTAAGATCACAAACATCAGGATAATTTACACCAGAGCTACAATGCTGTTATTAAAGGATGCATGTTTCACACTGTTCATACTTTACCCTGGGTTAAGTACATTACATTTGTAAGCCGTTGGTTAAAGTTCTCATGTGGATATTTATGAGGTTTTATATATAAGAAGGTTAGAAGTGAGAAAGTTTCTAGTTAGTGTTAAACAACTCAATGTAGCACTGCTACATTCTTTCAAATTGTATACTTCTGACACCACAATTCAGCACACCCACATTTACATATCAACACCTATTCAATGTTCAGCGACTTGGCCTAAGGATAATATAGACTGTTGGATGAAGTCAGCCAATCATAACAGAGGTCATAAACATATGTAAATGAAGAAAGGAACAGTCGCCTTTATAATTCTATGGTTCAGAGAGTGCGATAAATGGGTAACGCTTTCCAATAAGGGTTGATTTGTTAACATTAGTTAACTACTTTAGTTAACATACCATTCAACAAATATCGAAAGTTGTATCTGTTAATGCACTGTGAGCTAACATGAACATTACCAAACATTAACAAAAGTTAAAAAATGCTGTAAAAATATATTACTCATTGTTTGTTCATGCAAGTTAACACAACGTTAACAAATGAGACTATTGTAAAACTTTATGGATAAATGTTATTAAAATCTAAAATTACAATGTTTATGGTGCAAGAAACCTTTAAGAAAGCACTTGCAAAGACTTAAAAATGTTGTAAAAATGTGCTTTTTTGGGACGCAGATTAAACCACTGTATTTCGAGCACTAGCATTTTAGCAGGTGGTAGGTGTTAATTTCACCTTGAATGCCCAGGAACATAAAATAACCAGGACTGTGGAAGGATTTGCTTCATTTCACTGGTTCTGATTAATATCAATTGAATAAGTGGGAAAACCAAAGTGAATCAGCCAAAAAATACCAAGTCCAGGACTGCTGTCAGACTGTTTTTCTAATCAAATGCTAAAGAACAACCTGGAGAGTGTGTGTGTGTGTGTGTGTGTGTGTGTACATTGTATCTACTCCTAGAGTCTGTCCTCTCTCTAATCTACAGGGGTCTTCGCCATCACAGAGGTCTTAACCTACAGCCCGTCCAACAGACTCCCGGGCGTAACTGAGACAGGGACTATTGAGCAGCGCATCCCACACACACACGCAGGGCAGCAGGTGCCAGTGGCTGAGACAGCTGATGGCTGTGTGTGTGTATTAGGCAGATGGTTTTGCTGCAATTGTGTGTGTGGTGGCACGGGGATGGCACAGGGGTTTCTGCCTGACTGCTCTTAGTCAAGACTCTCTCCGGATACACAAGTTCATGCAATTAGAGAGTCAGCAGGGGGTCCAGGGACTGCTATTCACCCCCAAACATGAGCAGCTAAATGAAGCTGCTGCCCTGACCAGCTGTAAGCCACACACACAGCTCATCTCCTACAATACTCACCACTGATGACTGAACAAATGCAAAGCTCAGGAAAAAAAAAGAACATGTTAAAAAGACGTTAAAGGAATAGTTGCCAAAATTAAATGTCTTCATTTATTCGCCTTCATGCCATTCCAAACTCGTATACTTTCTTTCCTCCATGGAACAGAAAAGGAGATTATCTGAAGAATATTATTACAGCCCCATTACATTTTCAATAAAATAAAAAAGGAAAGGGGTCTGTCAAGCTCTGAAATGAACAAATATAACCACCATAAAAATACCATATAAGTAGTCCACAGTAGGCTGCATGGCTTGTGAATTTAAAAAACAAAAAACTACAGAATAGGAATTGGGCCAACCAATAATAAAAAAAAAAACCCATCTCGAGATTGAAGTCATTATAATACGAGATTAAACTCAGTTTTTCGAGAAAAAAAAAGTAGAAATACAATGTTGAGAATAAACTCATTAAATTTCGAGAATGAAGTCGTGTTTTGAGAAAAAAGTCAAAATAAAATGTTGAGAATAAACATTAACTTAATGTTAAATAAATTTAAATAGTCTTGTTTCGAGAAAAAAAAGTTAGAGAATGAGAAAGGAGAGAATGTTGAAATAAAATGTTAAGAATAAACTCATTAAATTCAAGTCATTGTTTCGAGAAAAAAAAAAGTTAAATTTTGAGAAAAATGTCGAAATAAAATGTTGAGAATAAATTTTGAGAATAAAGCTGTGTTTCGAGAAAAAACTTGTTAAATTTTGAGAGAGAAGTCTAAATAAAATGTTGAGAATAAACACATTTGATCAGTGTCATGTTCACTGCATAATGATAGAGGACATGACAGAGTTGGATCACTTAGTCAAGCTATATTTTAGGCTTTCTTTCAATAACAAAGGAATACTATCTGCTTTAGCTAATTATAACTGAATAATAATTAGCATACAAACTTCAAAGAGAATTTGCAAGCTTTTTATAAGAAAAAAAAACAGTCCAATTTGCACGATGCACTCGCTTTTGTCCAACATAAAATGAACTTTTTTTTCCTTGAAACACGACTTTGTTCTCAAAATGTAATGAGTTCTCAACATTGTATTTCTACTTTTTTAAATTTAATGAGGTTTTTCTCGAAACAACATTCTCAAAATTTAATGAGTTTATTCTCAACATTTTATTTAGACTTTTTTCTTGAAATTTAATGATTTTTTTCTCGAAACACCATGACTTCATTCTCGAAATTTAATTAGTTTATTCTCAACATTGCATTTCAACTTTTTTCAAGTTTAATCTCGCATTATAATGACAATAATCTTTAAGACTTTTTTTTTTTTATTATTATTATTATTGCTTGGCCCTTATCCTCTTCTGTATTATTCTGATAAATATTGCGATTTAAAATAGGTTTTCTTTTTTAAACCCCATGTAGAGTTTTTTTTTATTTTTTTTTTTTTTATAAAATAATAATATTGTAATAATAACATAGCTACTGACTACAAGAGGTCATGAGCTCCTCACATGTAAAACACCTTTGCAATTTGATCATTTTTTATTTCTATTAATCGTGCAGCCCTAACCTATAGTAATCCATAAGACAAGCTTATCCGTGAGAAAACAGAATGAAATATAAGTCATTATTCACTGAAAATATTCCCTTCCGCCACAGCTCTCAAATAAAATGAGGCAGCGGTTGCCATTTGGCTAAGACACACGAGAACCACTGGTGCCATTTTTCTAGTCAAAATGACTTCTGTAGTCCATAATTGGGAATATCATCAGTTAATAATGACTTTCAATGTATTCCTCACACAAAGCGCTGACCTCAGAACACTATGAATATAGCACTACAGCTAAAGTCATACAGACTGCTTTTGGTTTCCATTTTATAGAAAAAGGGACATTCTTCAAAGATTCTCACCTTATGACAAAATAATTAAATAAGTTTTAATTTTGGGCAAATTATTCCTTTAATTTCCCCACAAACAGTCATATTCGATAATCAAAATGTTGGTTTTGCGTTACGCCCATGTTAATGGCACGCTGTTTTGAATGACCAGAAAAACCTGTTTCAATAGAGAGTGAAATCGCCCTTTCCTCCAATAATCAAAATGATAATGTCATCTGTCAGATTTTACATCAGAAACATGTCCACGGCTCTCTCTGGAAAGGCCGGGTTGAAGAGAGAGGGGGGAGGGGGTTTCGCTCTGATGAGTTTATGGAGTCGTTCTGATGACACGGGCCATCTCGCCGTGCCGGGCCCGTACTCAGGAAGGAGAGAGGAGAGAAGGTTAAAATCTTTCCTTTCAAGGGCCTCAATCAGGCTACGAGGAAAACAGTAATCAGTGTCTTTCAGTCCGGGGCCCGAACGCAGCGCGGCCCTTTCTCTGCCAGCCAGACCCGAGCAATCAACCTGCCAGGCATTAGCAGCGGAAAGACAATCTGAAAATAAGGGGTGTAATGCACCTGCCAGCAAAAATGCCCATTTGGAGAAAAGCAAGTGATCCTGGTGACCCCACAGAGGGGAGGAGAGAGAGAGAAAAAGAGAGAAAAACATTTAACAGAATTCACCCTGATGGCAGATCCCCTTCCCATCGACACCTCATCTCAAAGCTGCAGCAATTATAGCTTTTGTATCTCTCAAGAAATAAAAGCTTTTTTTTGCGGGGGGAGGGCGTAAGCAGAGAGAGAAAGAGAGCGGCCAGTAATCGGCAGGCTTTGTCAAAGGACAATGTATTAATGCAAGCGCCACATGGGGTCAGAGGTTGTTCGAGAACAAGACTAATGCTCTTTGATGTCCTCTGCAGGTGCACGGACTCCGTCGGACGCCCACAGACAAGGAGACATAGAGAGACCTCCGAACGCTGACTTCCTTGTTTGTGCTTGTGAAAGAGGACCGAGCAAACCTTAGCTTTGTGAATAAGACTAGGGGACTTCTGCGCAACTCAGTGAAGGGGTTGTTTGTGATGGGCTTTACCCCTGGAAAAACAAAAGATGTGCGCAGAGAGCTCACACAGGAAGTTCATCTGAAGAGATCAACAAAGATCAATGTTCAATGCATATTCTGGGCATCACAGGCCTGTTTGGATGCTGGATTTGAATGAGGTGTGGTCACATTTACCCTTGTTCAGAAAATGTTTGTGGGCGAAATCCAGTTATTCAATAGGAATTCACGAGATTTGGATTTACACATATGGGTGAAAAATACTAAAAAAAGTTGCTGATTTAAATATGCAAATGCTTAAGAGTCTATGGATGGATCGTTATTGCAGTGACTATTATGTTATACTGTTTGGCAACAGTTCTTCTAACCTTAATTGATGGAGTGTGTAGCTTTTCATTTCTTAAACAACCATGTAGGAAGACACATCATGGTCATATTCCAGGATGACAATGTCAAGATTCATCAGGCTCAAATTGTGAAGGAATGTTTGGGAGGGAGCATGAAGAATCATTTTCACACATGAATTGGCACCAGACCTTAAATTCATTGAAAGTCTTTGGGATGTGCTGGAGGAGACTTTACAGAGTGCTCACCTCTTGCATTGTCAATACAAGATCTTGACCAAATAAATGTTGTGATGTTATTTCTGTCAAAAGGTGCATCAATTTTTGGTCAAGATCTTGTATATTTGGCCATGCAGATTTTCCGTGTTGACCAACAGAAAGCTCATTGGATTGAAAGTGACTTCTGTGTGAGCTGGGTTTCATACATCGCTACACTATTGACAATAGACCTTTTTTGCCCCAAAAAATGTTGCCAAACTTGCATTTCATTAATTTTGTTGTGAAGACATTATAAATGAATACACCTCGAATGCCCAAAAATTCTCTCACATTTAACATTGTTCACCGAATGTTTGCGGGCAAAATCCAGTTATTTCATGAGATCGGGAATTTCCTGAATGGGCGAAAGATTTCCCTACGCAGATTTCGCAATGAGTTAAAGCTGGTAATGCAGATTTTCCCACGCTGACCAACAGAAAGCTTATTACTAAATTAGTTCTGTCTCAAAAAGTTTGCACAAACTGAAAAGAAAATGAGCAATGTGGGGGCTTTACAATCACTTTAATCAATGACACATTTCCTGTGTCACTGACTGATAGCTGATAAATTATGAACTAAGTGTATTTTGGAGATGATGGCCAATAGTATTCATTTAGAGATGCTGGGATCTGTGGAGAGCTAGGCTGAGGGTTCCTCACTTTAAGAGACATGCTCTCTATATGAGAGGCTCCTTGTGATTAGCACGGGATATTAACCCTCCCGTGAGCACAAGGGCAATTAAAACAATCACTTTTAATTCAATTTCATACTCTCACAACCCCTGGTGCTGCAGCAAGCAGAGCTGTGGATAGGGCGGTAATGAAAGTGATTTCCATCCACACATCTACAGTCTTCAGCTTTTACAGCTTTTTTTAATGCATCCCAAGACCATAAAACGGACGGAGGAAGCACCACTGGAAAACAGCATCTGATCTAAAACCTTCAGACATCAGTCATATCAGGTCAGAACATAAACAAACTCAACATAATTCAAGCAGCGCACAACAGCTTTCATACTTTAAGATGTGACAGACAACTAGGTTTTTCCCAGTGCGGTTCCGTTCACACACCGCTAATTTAGCAACTCACTCTCATAATACAGGTGTGAGTCTTAAAAATTTAAGACATTCAGAAGTCAAATCATTTACACAATGCACTGAATGTGTGTGAATGTAACCGTATCTAGCACTCTAACACAGCACTGACACGCTTATGTCCCGCTGGGAACAGTAACGGCCACACACCTCCTGACCTACACAGAGCTGAGCCTTCAACAGCCCCACATGCCTCTTTACCACAAACCACTCCATCAGAGAGAGAGAGAGAGATGGAAAAACCTCACAATGTCACCCAGAGTGATTTGTTATGTGCTGGAGGAGAGACAGAAGAGAGTGTGAGAGTTGATGAAATGATTATACAGTGGCAGGAATGGAAGGAGAGATGGTGTGTGTGTGTGTGACGGGAGAGCTTTTGGACAGTCTGCAGATAAGTCTTATTTAACACTTTTAAAACGCAGTGGGATGAGGCTGAGCGATACAGAAAGGGAAAAAAATGTAGAGCTCAATATTTTTTCAGACTTTTGACAATATTTGATATGTATCATGATATGATCTTTATGTATTTGCTATGAAATAGCTTAAGAATATATGATTTTTCCCGATTTGAGGTAGCATCCTTTCCGCCAAACAGATATTGTAGTCATATACACTCAAGTACATTCAAAATGTTGAATGAAAAAATAAAATACAGCAAAAAGATTAAAAAAAAGTCTCACTAAAGAGACAAAAGGAATACTGATTCATAACGATAACAAGTAATAAACAGAAATTTTTATCTACATATTCTACTGTTCAAAAGTTTAGAGTTGGAATTTTTGAAAGAAGTCTCTTATGCTCATTAAGACTATTTTTGATCAAAAAAATGCACAGTTACTTAATGAAATATTATTACAATTTAAAATAACTTGTCTATTTGAATATATTTTAAAATGTAATTTCTGTGATGTTAAAGCTGAATTTTCAGCATCATTACTCCAGTCTTCAGTGTCACATGATCCTTCAGAAATCATTCTAATATGATGATTTGCTGCTCAAGAAACATTTATGATTATTATCAATGTTGAAAACAGTTGTGCTGCTTCATGTGTTTGTAAAAACATTTTTTTTTTTACATTAAACTCTTACTTTTGATCAATTGAATGTGTCCTGGCTGAATAAACATTAATTTTGTAAATAAATAAGTAAATAAATAAATATTATATATAAGTTTTAGTAATATTTTGCATTAGCTTTTATTTTATATTTTTAGTTTTCATGTTAATTTTAGCTAAATTTTTTGTAATTTCGTTACATGGATTAAATATTGCTATTTAGGTTTAATTTATTTTATTTCAGTTTGAGATTTGCTTTACTTATTTTTATTTATTTAAAGTTAATAATTTTATTGCTTCAACTTCAACTTATTTAAGTTAAAGTGTTCTGTAATAAAAAGTAAGTTTACTGTAAGAATTGTAAAAAAAAAAAAAAAAAAAAAGAGGAAAAAATAGGCCCTGATAATATCTGCATCAATTATCAGCATAATCAGACCAATGGCAATTTAATTGTCCAATAATGATATAGTAACGATACCACTAAAAATAGAGCCCTAAAAAGGCTTTCATTAAAATGTTCTTTCATTATCTCCTGCACAAACATCAACAGAATAAACATCTCAAAGACACACACACACACACACACACACACAGCAAAGTAGTGATCTTGTGTATTTGACATGAGAGTGGGGCGGTCATAGACATGCACGAACTGCCACATAAAAAAGCACAACTACAATTACACAAATCCTGACCTGCCTTTGGACACACACACACTCTCATATCTCCACTAACCTACCGCTCATTTCCTGTGCCCCCTCTCGCTCTGTCTCTGTAAACGGATGTGTGTGTGTGTGTGTGTGTGTGTGTGTGTGTATGTGTGTGTGTGTGTGTGTGTGTGTGTGTTTAATCTTGCCTTGACGTCTTATGTTTCTCGAGTCTCTGCAATTTTCCTTCAGCTTTCATCTCCATGTTCACTACGGTCAGATCATTTCCAAAAAGGGTCACACACTTCTGATCTCTCTCTCTCTCTCACACACACACACACACACACACAGAATAGCTCTCAGATCAGAGGCTTGTGCTCCAACTGTGGGTGAAAATGCAGTGCCACTCACCAGCTTCCTCCTATGAGTGACATATGTCAGTCATGCTGTGTGATGCTGTGGGTTGCTTGTTTTTATCCTGATCTGCATCCTGCATAATCAGTTTCTACTTGTTTCATTAGTAACCAAAAAGAATTCTGGGTAAAAGAGAGGAATATAGCTGTTGCAATATAGCTGTTTGTGAATGTAAAAAGATTTGCAATGATCAAAGTGCTTGATAAATTGAGTTATTATCTCTGAAAAGAAAGAACCGATTCTGAACTGCCCAATAATTCCAGTCTTAGTTCTTATGTTTGTAACAAATTTGGATAATGCCAGCCTATGGTCTTCATTGGCTGATGGCGAACAACATCTACTTTGCCCCTCAAACACTGACTGTAGTTGTAGCTGAGGCCTGGAAGTGTTTGGTTCGTGTTGAGAAGATGCTGTTTTCTGAGCTGCCAAAGCAAATCCACTTTGATGAATTTCCAAAGGACGAGGACTTGCGCCAAAAATGATACGGTAAAACTGAGACTGAAATTCAGATATGGTAATGGGTGTTTTGTTTCTGACACACACTGTAAGCAATAAACCAATCACAACAGACTGGGCCATCTGACCAATCAGAGCAGAGAAAGCTCTCAGAAAGGCGGGGTTTAGAGGGACAGAATCCTTGATTGAAGGCACTATGAGAAAAGAGGTGACGTTGCAATGGATATTATGAGAAAATTAAAGTGTTTTTTGAACTTGGATTCATGTAAACCTGTTGTAGGAGACTCCAAAACAAAAACAGGAGCCTTTAAAACGCATAATAGGGGCACTTTATGAGAAGGATTACTATAATGATATCTATATTTGTCCACACCAACAGATGATAATGTTCTGTTTATTATAAGCACATGCTGCAGTTTTGTTGTCTGCCATTTTAAATGCACAAGTTGGGTGGATTCAGACTGGCTGTCAATATTTTTATCCTTCATCAGCTGCAAAAATATCATTCTGAAAGTGATTCCAACCATATTATTCTGTGTGAATAGTGATTATTAAAACTTTGTTCTTATGTGAACAAGCCTTAAATTTAACTTTGTATTTGGTAAAATACGTTTTCTTTTTCAGCGAAAGTTTGAAACTAATTTGCGATCACTGACTGATGCAGATGATAAAAAATAAATAAAAACACTAACAATGGCCATTACCGATATGATCACAGACATATCATGATGCCTGAATTCACCTGCAGCATGTAACCCTCTGCAGGATGTTAGTGTGTGTTTTTAAACATATAACAATATCAGAAATTGCTTTGTTTACTGGCCATAACATGAAAATAATGTTGTGAATGGTATTAGTCAGAATTCCTACATGTGTGCATGATCACAACTTACCCTCTTTCTGCTCTGTCATGGTGGGCGTCTGTGTCTCTTTGGTGTAGGACACCACCTCTTTGGGTGGGAAATCCACGTGGGTCGTCTTCGCCATTGCCAACTTCAGAGGACCACGTCTAGGAGAGCGCACAAACACGAATCATAGGGAGGAAGTGTGCCCACACTGCTCAAACATCTAAAAATTCACATGCATGCTGCATCTTTCTGAAGTAGATGACAAATTAAAGGGGTTATTCACCGCTGACAAGATTTGCTTGGCTGTCTATGCAGTAGAAAAGTTTTTTTTTTTTTTTTTTAAACTTGGTGCTACATTGCTAGAGAAAACAGAGAAAAAGGCCTGTGGCATTCCCTTTTGCCAAAAACACTCATAATGCACTTTTGATTTTGGCGCCGCCCCTCTGTCAATCCAATTGTCCGTGCACAGGAACATAAAAATGCGGAAGTTCAATCTGTAGTTTTAACAAAAGCCCAGCTCCAGTTGTATTTTTACAACTACCGACATTGTAACAATACAAGAATTGTTGAAATTCGGCAAATTTATCCTTTAAAGCCTCATGTACACCTAGTAATAGCCCTCTCAGCTGATCTGTGGACAGCACTAAACACAGTGCCAGTGTAAATATGGTCCAATGAGTCTGAAGCCCCTTTCACACAGAGATTCCAGAAAATACACTGATAATGTGTCCCGGTATTATTTAATTGAGGTTCATTCACACTGCCAGTGACTTTCTGGAATCTGTGCGTGCTTTCACACACATCACACACATAAAGACACAAGCCATCAGGATGTGACGTGCAATGTCTCCGCAGCGTCTTAAGTTTGCTTATGATCTGCAATTTCTCTCTCGAGAAACCATTTATGATTGAATTTTTTCTGATTCAATCATAAACTAGCACATCACGTACCGTTCCACTAAACTGGCGAATGATCTTAGCTCCAGCGTCATCACTATGACACACCCCTTACGGCATTGATGCTGCCTTTTGATCACACAGGGCATGTTCCAGGACTGATCCCGACAATGTTACTAGGTCCCCATCCCGGGACCTGTTTGCGTTCACACACAAGCCACTCTAGCAATTTTAATGGCAATTTTCTGTGATCAACGCTCTGTGTGAAAGGAGCTTTAGAAAGCATTGTGATCCAATCACCCCTACCACATTCATAGGTGATCAGAAATGCATATAACATTCTGACATGAAAAAAAAAAAAAAAAAAAAATTGGATACACTTGACTAAATTTGTTACTCATGATCTTAAAAATATTTTAATCTTAAAAGGCTTTTAGTTAAATCCTTTAAATTACCTTTGTACATAAATATATAACCTGTCTATAAATGAATTTCAAACAAAAGCAAAAACCATATTACATTTTTATAATTTATTTATTGTAATGTATGAGTTGGACCAGGTTGTGAGGGAAAAATTGCCAACAGTGCACATGGGAACTCCTTCAATACTGTTCAAAAGCTTGCTTTAGAATACAGACAGTTTTGGTTTGTTTTCTGGTCATTATATAATTCCCATACTGTGTCATTTCATCATTTTGATGACTTTACTATTATTCTAAAAAATATTAACACTAATGAATAAAGTGTGTCAAAACTATTGACTAGTAGTGTAATTTCCATCTCAGATGTCATACCAACAGTAAACAGTCCCTAAATATCCTCTGGAAATCACTGTGCTCACTTGACAAGTCTTGCAAACTGGTTACGTTTACATTCACATCTGTGTGGCATTTAAAACATCTGGCTCACTCTCCTCCAATGATCTACAGTATTGTAGTGGAGTGAGTCTGTGATGCTGCAGTATGAATCCCTGCTCATGATCATATTCCACCAACAACCACTCATGACTGACTCCTCTAGAGGTTTGAAAGAGCGAAGGAGAATGAGCAGAAAGTGTGCAGTACCCTAGCTCAGAGTGAAGCAGAAGAGTAGAGGGGTCACAGTCCCAGTGCAGAGTCCTGTTAGTGTCACAGCCATGAGACAGGGTTACAGACAGAGAGAGAGAGGTTGTTATATAAAAGGTGGTTAAAAGCACAATGTTACAGTACTTCAGAGCAGTTAAGAGACACAAGCAGAAAAGCTTCTAATCTATACACACACAAGACAAACACAACACAAACACAGAAACAGAAGCAGATGTCCATATAGTGCCATGTTTCTAAAGAAAATCAACTGTTCTGATAAAACAAACCACACTTCTCCAGTGCCAGACATGTCAGTTATTATATAATCACCTGATCACAATTATTTGAGAATTTTAAAGGGTTAGTTCACCAAAAATGAAATTTCTGTCATTAATTAGTCACCATCATGTCGTTCCAAACCCGTAAGACCTTCGTTCATCTTCGGAACACAAATTAAGATATTTTTGATGAAATCTGAGAGGTTTCTGATCCCCATAGAAAGCAACGTAAGTACCACTTTCAAGGCCCAGAAAGGTAGCAAAGACATTTTTAAAATAATCCATGTGACTACAGTGGTTCAACCTTAATGCTATGAAGTGATGGGAATACTTTTTGTGTACAAAAACAAAAGAGTCAGTAATTAATGAACTAACCCTTTAAGTAAATATTATAAATGCCATGAAAAGCATGTTTTATATGTCATCAGATATAGTAGTGCATATTATTTGGTCAGGAAATGTTCTGTCTGTCACATAAATAATTGTCTTAAGTAAGGTTTACACAGCACGTAAAAAATACCACAGAACTAAAGTTATAACGTATGCAGATTTAGGGTTTTGTCACAATTGGTTAGTTTTAGGGGTCTGAGACCTCTCTACAGAGAAACTTCTGCCATTTCAGGAGCTTCATTTTAAAGTCAACATGAAATTAAATCTGCCACCTTTTTCCCGTTTTTCCTCTCCAGAACTGCTTTATAGATAAATTGAACGCATTTTATAATTGATGATCTTTACAATGGAACTGAATCAACACTGAACTGACACTGAATCATTATTTTCCTGTTTATCACTATAAAGCTGCTTTGAAACAATATGTATTGTATAAAGTGCTATATAAATAAAATGACTTGATTAAAAAATTTTAAACTGTGCTAATAAGAAAGGTCCTTCAAGCACCGTGAAGGTTTTCTGAAGGTTTCCTGAATAGATAAGAACAAAATACTGCTAAAATGGTGCATTGTCTTTACAGGTAAAAATGGAGTTTTAAAATATGAAAATAGAATACCATTATTTTAAATGGTAATAGAATAATATTACTGTACTTTGACTTATAAAATCCATTTAAAAAAATCAAATAAATGCTACTTTGGTGAACAGAAAGTACACGTTTTGCATTGTACTGAAAAACTTTTGACAGACATTTTGTATAACACTACCCAATAAATAAATAAATAAATAAATATCAAGTGAAAGAAAGCAATCTATGCAATCACAACAATTCTGTGCTGTTTGAAATTTATTTACAAAAAAATTAACTCATGCATTTAATTCAGGCATACACTTTAATATAAACCAGAAGCAATCCTGTATTCAAATTCTGAAAGTAAACAGTTATTTTCATTCTGAATAAATGATTACTTCTGGTAGTAGTAATGGTAAGTAGTGACATCTTTTTTTCTGTATTGTAATGTGAATCCAAGTGTAATGGATCATTGACTAAGAAAAAATGAAGGGCGGGGACTTAATTCTACACATCAGTTGTTGATTGGATGTTGAAATGTTGGCGTTGCACTCAAAAGTGGAGGCAGATGAACATGCAGGGGCGAGTTTAACCAAACTAAGGCCCTGTTTATACCTGGTATTAAGATGCGTTTTGGTCGATTGGATCACAAGTGGTCGAGGGAGACACATTCTCGTTTACACTTGGTGTTTTAATCTGTCTCATTTGTCCACTTTCAACCAATTCTGTCCTGATTTCTTTAAGGGGAGGGTCTATGGGTGAATAAATGTATGAGGTTTTCAGATCTTTCGATCTAATGGACAAAATAAGCTCACGTAGTTTACATATTCGATCACATGAGCGTTTACACTACGAAAGCAATCCGGTCAAATGCGTTTTCGACTACCTCTGGAAGTGGTCAAAAGTGGACAAGCTCAAAATATTTTAGACCCCATTTTCACTTGTATTTAGCAATCACTTGTGATCCGACTGACCAAAATGAATCTTAATACCAGGTGGAAACGGTCTAAATGATTGGAGAAATTCACCAGAGAGAAGTCTTTTGTTTTTACTGGAAGGTCCAGTTATGGCATTTTCATTAAACACTACGAGGTTAAAACATCAAATAAAAAAATAAATTAAAAAACCTATGCATCACAATGGTTCACAATAAGATATATAATATGCATTTAGAAAACAGATTTTTTATTTCATTCTGACTTTAAAAAGGCAATGAAATCCTTACAGATCATGACATTAAACCGACCCACATCAGCGGAAGCACAACCTGAGGCTGTGTGTGGTCATGAGTGCATTAAGCGATGAGGGAGAATGTGTGTGTGCAGTGTGTAACATGACCTGCATGTGTGTAGGAAGTGGTGAAGCGGTGTGGGATATGAGTGGACACGGAGCCCCGGGGGCATCTGTGCGTGTGTGTGAGCGTTTCTGCTGTAATCAGGGGTTAAACACTCTCCACGGCAGCTCTACACTGCTCCCACAGGTCTTATTCTAGCCTAAAAATCCATAACAGCTCTATATTCTTATTGTTTTACTAGCTGGAGCCATGGCCTAGTGCTTAGCTCATGTGCCTCAGAAAAGTATGTGGGAAACGTGGGTTCGATCACCAAGGAAAAGAGATCCAATTTTCCCGCTCCAGAATATTTTCCAGTTTCCCCTCTATTTTGACTATCAATAATAAAGTGCACTGTAAACCCTAACACTCAAAATAATTAATTGGTTTGAGTGGGACAAACTTAATTTAAACAAATTCGTTTAGTTTACTTTTATGAGTATTTTAGTACTTTCTTTTTCTTTAGAGTTCACAGAACTGATACATTTAAAGTAAACTGTTTCATTGTTTTGCATTTTATGAACTTATTTCTTTTAATTTAGACAAACTTAAGTTTACCTGAAATGGGCTGGGATTTTTATTTCCCAGCATGCTTTGCTCATGGCACTCGAAAGGGAGAGTCAATGTTAAAATTAAGTGTTATATAATGTTTTTTTGTGCAAGATTAATGTTAAGAAGGAGATTTAGTAGCGATTAATGTTTTGTTGTGCTAATTCAAAAGGGTTTCTGTTAATGTGGGTTTTTGGAGAGTTACCATCATGGTGACAAGTGGAGCATGAAAACAGGTATATTAAATGTTTTATATTGCTGAACTCATTCAGCAAGTGTTATATCATGCTATTGCTAACATGCTAGCAAATTAGTGATAATTTTAAGTTAAATGTATGAATTAATTTACTCAAAGATTTCAATTTAATAACAATTAAAATGAGTACAAAATAAAAATCTGCCAGTTCTGCTTACTTAAACTTTGAATTTCTTAACTTAAATTTTGATGTAACAGATTGCCTCAATTTTTTGCTAACTTATTTGGGTTTACAGTGTGGCAAGATTGTTTTATTATCAGATTTTTTTAATTATTTTTTTTTTTTACTCTAAACTAGAATCTGGTACTGATAATTCACAGTTGTCACCTAACAGATATAACGTAAGGCTGAGCAACATTATAGGCAAAGGGTTAAAAAATGTAATAAGACTGAACTGTTTTTACTATTCTGTTTGAACAATAGAGGGATGATGTATTTTTGTAGGTCAAAACCAGGAAACGAGTTGCATTTTAGCATTTCTGTCAATGCTAAAATACAACTCGTTTCCGGGTTTTGACCTACAAAAACACATCAATTTTTGTTTGTTTTTTAATGGGTTTCTGGTTAAATAAGGTCTGTGGTTCACACAAGCTCAGGATATTTTCATGTTTTACTCCCATGAAAATATCTCCCTTGTGATTTTTTTTTAAACTTTTAAGAAATTTTTCATGTCTTGAAAAAGACAGTTGCTAACAAGTGTCTAAATGGGACTCCAAAGAGGTTGTCGGTGACATTAAACATCACACTGAACAGATAAACTAATCTAATCACTAGTCGCTTTCACAGCCTCATTGTGTTTATAATCTCGCTCTTGCAAAATATTCTAACTCAAATGCTTCTTTAATTTTTTTAAAAATAAATACTGAAAGAGTTGTCTGAAGCTTAATGGTGCTGTGATTGTGGTGTAGTTCATTTATAGTGTACATTTAGCCTTTTACTTCTGCTGTTTGTATTTAGACTTCAAAATTCATAAAAGTTCAATTCTGATGATTATCATGATAAACAAAACATGGTGAACAAAACTCTTGTTGGTCACGGAACTTATTTTCTACAATAATCCAAAAACCAAAAAAAATCTTTTTGCCAAAATTTCAAATTGGCCTATAAAAATAAATTATCATTGCAGTTCTCTATCCACCTTTTTCCTGAGTAAACGATGAGCGCCGCCATGAGGAATTCCAACTTCCATTTGGATGCTGTCCTGTTCCGGTCTCCATAGGAACACATTGACAACAGAAACTTTTTGAACATTACTTCAAATTAAATTGTGCGCAAGATTAATCTGTGCTGTTGTTGGCTGTAAAATATGTGTTTTGAGCACCAGCGAAATGAATGTCCGTATACAGCGCTGTATGACTTGCATTTTATGCTAGACTGGAAAGAAAAAACGAGCATGGCTTGCAGCACTTAAGTTAAAATATTCCCCAAATAGCATATATGTGCGCTCTAATCATTTTGAGGACAAAATCCCACAAACTTCATCCCGATCGGAAGCTGCATGTCGGATATGAGCGCTCATATTTTCTCAGTAACTTCAGACAGCTTTGTGTCATCTACGCACTCATTAAACTTTGATTACTGAGGCGTTGACAAAAGACAGTCTTTGCTACACCGTAAAATATAAATTTTCATAGGTTTATCATTACATTATCAGCTCGGAAAATACGCTAATTTGACTAGAAACACCGGAGAACGCAAATGTAAAGCATCATTCCAGTACAAGTTGGGCAAGACTTCCACGTTCAGAAAAAGGTGGATACAATTATCATTAATTGGAGCTTTTTGCAATGCATTCTGGGATAGCCTTCTCTGTAGATGCGATTCTCCTTTAGATTATAGCTTAGAAGGCCCCATCATCATCATTTTGGAAGAGCCTTTGCTCTTCTCACATCTACGATGGGCAGCTCACTAGGTGTTAGAACAGAGCTAATGTTTTCATGTTTTTCTTCTTTCTTCTCAGGGGTTTTCCAGCTGTATTTTTTTTTAAGTTACAGCTGAAAAACAGCTAATGACAGAGATTTATGCAGCAGAACCTTTCCCTACCTGCTCAGACCTGCACACAGACACAAAATACAACAACCCTTTCCCTGACAGTTTGTCCTTGATGCAATGTTAAAGCCACAAACCTCTCCAGCGCCACATGCATGATAGAGAGAGAAGAGAGAGAGAGAGAGAGAGAGAGAGAGAGATAATACCTTGGTCCGGTGGCACAGTCTCCTGAGTCTTGGCTCCCTGCCTCACTTGGAGTGCCCACAGATTTGGCCGTGGGAGACATGGGAGCAGGAACTAAAGAAAGAGAAAAAGATATAAACATACTTTCATCTGCATACACCCAAAACAGTTGGACACTTCAGTCACAAATGTTTTAATGTTACTGCTTTACATACACAATGCAAGTGTTTTCTGCACTCAAATGCTACTAGAACTACTAGAGCTCTTCTCTAACATCACTTTTATGAGACATTTTTGCTCAATGTCTTATGATAAACTGGTGTTTTGGTGATTTTTAGTAGATGTAAGTATGTAATACTACACAAAAATAATAATAAATAACAATAATTTACAAACAGAATTATTTAAAAAAGGATATATACAGATATCTGTCTATCTCTCTCTCTCTCTCTCTATATATATATATATATATATATATATATATATATATATATATATATATATATATATATATATACACACACACACACACACACAGATAGATAAACAGATTATTAACAATATTCTTAATTAAAAAAGTTCAGATATAGAAAATGTAAATCAATATATCTAAGCTAAGTGCTTGCTGAAATTGTAACATCAAATCTACTGTGGTGCACTTCTGCCCCCTTGTGCTCAATCAAAGAAGTACACTACACTGGGTTTCTTCATTTGTTGGAACCAATCACAGGAACATATTAAGTCCACATTGTCTTGCAGAGACAGATGAATATTAGGGTGCAGTCACATTACCTTTGTACAGAAAAATTCAGGGGAAGAAATGAAGTCATCTTTAGAGGAATCTATGTGATATGGAATTTCACATGACGGATGCATGAGACAAACATTTCCTCACATGGATTTCACATTGGATTTAAGTTTGTTAAACTTTGAGCATGCTGAACAATATAAAGCTGCCTAGTTTGGAAGTCACCGATGAGTAAGTGGTTTGATTTGTCCGTAAAATTCTGGCTAATTTTTGCTAATGTGACTGCACCTTTAGGATAAGTTGTGGCCTATATAGCATATTATTGAATATATTATTGGCAGGTAGATACGTAAAGCGATCAGAGTTTTATATCTTAGGGCAGGTAAATCTGAACAATCCAAGGACATGTTTTCTGAGACTTCTGAGACTGTGTGTGACTCAGGTGTGTAGGTGACCTACCTGCAGGTGTGTCTGATGTGATGCCCATACTCTGCAGCAGAGCATCGGCCTCTCTGCGCTTCTTCTCCAGGTCTGAATCATCCTGCTGTGGGACGGCCTCCTTCTTCAGCTCAGCCTGACACAAACAAAACAGAGTGAACCAAACACTTCATAAACTTTCTATTGTTCCCAAAGAACAAAAACCAGCAATCTGACTCCGTTTGCTTCCGCAGGAACCCTCCTACAGCATTTACTCAATTTTGACACAAATTGTAGTGTTGCCTGCACTCATCAAGCTCAACCCTGTTAAAGTTCTTGTAAGAAAAATTATCAAATTATATTAATATACCTTCAATTAATAAAATAATATTTTTTCTTTAATTTACGAGAAATGTATCAATAACTGCAAACACTGTCTAAACTCTCAGCAGTCTCAGTCTCTGATTTTTTACTCTACTCATGAAATGTGTCTGAGATTCTGGTGGATTCATCGTTTAAACAACATTGCTTCATATTACTATGACATATGTTAACCAGTGTAAATGTTTGAGTATTGTTTCTATCGCAGTTATGCACAGTATACTATAGTATAACAACAGCATAGTATTCTGTATAAAACAGTATAGTATTTATTTATTTAAAAAGCTGTTTTACTCCATTATTTTAATGAAAATTTGTCCACCCCTAAACATTTGCAAATAAAGTTAGCATTTTTCCAACTCTAATCATGCATATAGAATGACTTTATTTTTTAAAGGGATAGTTCACCCAAAAATTAAAATTCTGTCATCATTTATTCACCCTCAAGTTGTTCCAAACCTTGTATGAGTTTCTTTCTTCTGCTGAACACAAAAGAAGATATTTTAAAGAACATCGGTAACCAGACAGTTGATGGACCCCATTGACTTCCATAGTATTTTTTTCCTCCCATCAAATCAATGGGGTCCAACTCATGTTTGGTTAGCAATATTCTTCAAAATGTCTTCTTTATTTTATTATAATAATAATATATATATATATATATATATATATATATATATATATATATATATATTTCTTTATTTAAGATAATATTCTTAAATATTTAGGTGAACTATACCCCTTTAATATACACCAAAGACAAGCTGTATATTTTACAGATACATCTCAATGCAGCAGACCTCTGGCATGTTTGGCAGTATTGAGCGGCATTCTTACGTGTGAATGAATGCACATAAAGTGGAACTCATGCTGGTGCATTAATGCAAGTAAAAAGTCTGCACCTCTTTTTTCTTGCGTTCCTCCTCCTTTCTCTTCTTCTCCTCTCTAATCTGAGCCAAGCGCTGTTTCTTCCGCTCAAGCTCAGCTTTCAGCTCACTTTTATCCGACATGATGCTTCACAAAACACAAACACACAGAAAAGTTAGTGTCGTGAAGCCAGAATATATGTCATGTATAATGTATGTTTTTCTGTATAATGTACATTCAATATTATTACATACATCTAAAATTATTTAGAGAGACAATGTCAAAAGGTCTGGAAAAACAGCCAGTCTCTTCAATAAATTAACCATGTAAAGCCTGACATATTGAAAAAAAAAAGGTTTTTTTTTTTTTAACCTTTTTACAGTTAAAAACAAAAAAAAACACATGCAACTTTTTTTAGAGTATCATATTTGATACATGAGCTTTTATGGCTCATATAGTTTGATATAGTGAGAATATGGAGCTCATTCCCGAGGAGGAAAAACACTTAAATTTTATTTAGAGGCCCAAACTGAGCAAAAATGTGAAATTTGGTGCAGTTACTGATATTTATATGGCCAAAAAGTAAAATTCTGACTGTAATGCAAATCAATGAGATCTTTATGACAGTGTAACAGACTACTTACATAAAATGCATATAAATATCAGTTATCACTCTGTATCTCCCAATAATACGTCTTAGTAAGATATTTAAATGCTTAGTTTTATGATCAAAGCTCTAATATTTATTGGGGGGGGGGGGGGGGGGGTTATAATGCAACACAATACAATGATGATTGAGAGATGAACAAAAGCCTGATGTATCATATTTGATACTCACATTTTAACATGATTTATTTTTCTAAAATAAAAATATGTATGGATAATCAAGTAAACCTTGCATCAGTTCAGCAAATGTTAATCTTGAAATATTACTAGCAATATAAAGTTATTCTTATATTTACTTCATAAAAAAAAAATCAATAAAGATTTCACAGCAAAGACACGCAACCTGGAGGAGGATGTTTTTTATTCTCAAAGGCCTTTTACTTGATTAAAAAAAGTATGAATTATCAGCTATATATGATAATTTAGAGGCCTTAGAAATGTGTGTATCAAACATGATATAGTAAGCTTTAAAACAATTAACTGCTTAATTACTGTAACACCTAACCTTGTGTGTCTTTTTTCTATTTACATCCTGAGCAAATAGTAAAACATCTAGAGAGAAGCATCAACCACTGAGGGAAAGAAAGAGACCCTAGTCTTCACCTGGCCTCAGGCTCTTCAGACAGATTAACAGGATCAGTTCAAGAGTCACGTTTGTGTCTCAGCACACTGCTCTAATCTGTCTTTTGTGTGCAGTCAGCACCTAACTCTCTCGGCAGAGCACAGAAGAAAGACTCTCTACAGCTCTTAATGACCAAATTAAAACATGCACTTGAAAAAGCTAAGTGGAAACAGACTAGTTTAGCCAAGTAACCTGGCCAATTTACACTGAAGATTACAGAACAGATTATCATTAACTCTAGCATTGCCATCTGCATGAGTCCAGATACAGCAACATCACACCACAGCTCGTGATCTTAGGAGGAGTTCCTAGCACAATATAACCACTGTTAAACTGAAAACCTTAAAAATAGAGCATCACAAGATCATTTTTGTACTTTCAGCATAAGAGAAGCACTCCTTTCACCAACTTCCTATGTGATCTAAAGAGGCAGCAAATACTGATCTTTTCTCAGAATCATATTTTTCTTCTTCATTCTTGCGCAATGACTTCAACAGATGTTTTTGTGAATTTAAGTGCATATATTTAGTCATTTCTCCTCAAGTTCACACAGTGTCATTCGTCACATTAAGTATGAACATGTTCCACTTACATTTGACAAAATCTCACAACACTTTTTGAACATTACATCTAATCTTTTTGTGAAAAGTTTGCTTGCAAAGTGTGCTTTTTAATGACACTATGTTTGAATGCGTTTGTATATAATGAAATTTATACATTGTAAGCATGATTTAACTGCCTAAATCCAACATTTTCAGTGACCCTCAAGTATAGAAAAGAAAGCAGAGACACAGAACGATCTTTCAGCGACTCATGGGATCATATGCATTATAATATGTTTTTTTTTTTGTTTGTTTGTTTTGTTTAGGCACTGCAAATTACACAGACTGGTAACACATAGCACAAAATGAAAGAGGAATAATGTATTTCAAGTCTGTATACACTTCTCTGACTCTGAGAGCAGATAAACATTTACTGTAATCCATTTTAAACGGATTAATCTACTGTCAGTAATCTGAATGAGATTAACTTCTGCCCTCTCACAGCAGAAACAACAAGCACAACCATACATTCAAACAGCATTCTTGCATACTATATATATATATATATATATATATATATATATATATATATATATATATATATATATATATATATTAGTATGCGAGCATGCTAAATATTGCCATCTGACTGATTCACAGTAGCAGCCCCAGTAAAAACCTACTGCTGGACTACACCCAACACATTAAAAGTGACACACTGAAGGATAAACAGTTGACTTGTGTTATAAACAAACTACCGAAATGTTTTGTCTCATCTGAAAGCATGTTATGAACAGACCTGAGAGTGTTTATTGCCTGCAGAAAGCGCTGCTTTTGTTGCACTGCTCAGTTTCCGGGTGCGCGGATATGGAGTCGCGTCTGACGGGTGCCGGGGAGGGTCAAAATAACCGAATGTCAAAAACGCAATTTTTTTCCGCAAAGATGTAAAAAAGGAAAGAGTAATGCTAAAATTCTCCATAATATTAAACAGCAAACATGACACCGTTATTGGTTTTTGTTAACGTATTGCTATATTTCACAGCTCTGGATATTGTATATTTGCTCTCTGTCAGTGGGGAAGCTACAACAAAGCAAAAGACAAAACAAGTAATCATTTTAATTAGGCAGCAACACCTGTAATATATATAATATATGATTATTTTTTATATTATAAATTATAATGATTTAGTTACTTATATGATGTATAATTAAATGAGCCATATTTTCCAACAATTTGGCTTTTGAATGAATGAGCTATTAAATTACACTATATATATAAATAAAACAACTGCTATTCATACACCCTGAGACTAAAATTACTGATTTATCATGCGGCTCAAAGCCACATTAGTATTATTACACACTACAGTCAGTTCTCTGTATTCTATTGTGTTAGATCACACAGTTTCATTGTTGATCCACCATGAACCCCAAACCCAGGATAGAGAGGCTGAGTGAATGTGGTCTGGACTCTGTGGATGAGAGTCATTGTGTCAGAGACGCTGTAGAAGGACAGAGTTCCTGCACTGTGATCCACATACACTCCTATTTTACAGCGGCTGGGAGGTACAGGAAGATCAGTATAACTGTTATTGTGCCAGAATGAGTAAATAAAGGGAGAGCAGTCTAAACTCCAGGACTGATCATTACATCCAAACACACATTCATTTCTCCCTCCCCTCCTGCTGATGCTCTTATATGACACTGATATTTCCACACCATCATCACCATTCCACTCGAGCTCCCAGTAACAGCGTCCACACACACTTTCTCTGCACAACACCTGAGGATAATTAACAAATCTCTCTGGATGATCAGGATACTGATGGACTACGTTAGGGACATTAAACATTCTATTCCAGACGGACAGACGGAGGTGTTCATTCACTGTGTTTGGATCCAGAGTGAACTGACTGGAATCTGATAAAACACAAAATCATTGAATTAAATTTAAATTATTTTAAAAGTGTGCACCTCTAGGAGGCATACAGCAGTACAACAATTGCAGTATGTCACATATTGTGCAAACAAATATGTCATCTTTAAATTTTCATTTCTCTTAACTCAGTATAGAAACCATTAGGTCAGTGGAAAGTCCTCATACTGATAGTACCAATGTGTGTGTGTCTGTGTGTTTCCATTGTGTCTTACATTGTAGGAACTCCTCCCTGATTTTGGGTTCATTGGTGGGAATAATTTCAATATATGTTACTAAAAAAAATAAAGAGACATTGTAACCATTAAAAATGATTTTACACACCACAAATATATATTCCTTCCATACTAATTTTAGTGATGCAAGACTTATATAAGAGTACATGAATATCTGCTACTTTACCTCTGCCAGATATCTTGTCTATCTCCTCTCTACAGAAATCCTCCAGTTTTTCTTTCAGTTGAAAGACAGACTTTCCCACATCATCAAATGTGAGGAGAGAGCTGACAGTGATGCTGGATACATCTGTAGATTCAGGAGGTTCAGAGAGAGACTGGAATCTCTACAGGAATAAATAAACAAAAAATAAACAAAAGCCTTCTTGACCTTAAAGCCTGCACCACTCACCTGCACTACAATCACATACAGTATTTACTTGCTTGCTTATCCAAATCTTCAATAACTTCCATTTAATGAACTACCAGTTTAGTAGTATCTGTGCTATATTTACAATGGATGTGTCATTATTGTGTTAATCATTAATCGTTAATCTTGGTGTTCTCCTGGGCACTTCGGGTCTAATCTAGCACTACTTTTCTAGTAATTTCCAATATTTCTAGTAATCAGGTCTTAGAAATCCTTTTTGTTTATGCACTTACAATAAATACACCAAGTTCCACTGAGTTCCACCACGATCACCAGCATGTCCTGTTTTAATGATCACTAACCCTATTCTATATGTACCTTCCTGCCCTGTGGTTCCCATGCCAGAGCCTGTTAACAGCATGGCTGCCACACCAGAGCCAGTTCACAACATGGCTGCCATACCAGAGTCTTCAACACTAGAACCTTCAGCCAACATGGCCACAACACAAGAACCTCCAGTCGTCACAGATGCTATGTTAGAGTCTCCAGCCATCATTGGTGCTACGCCAGAGTTTTCAGCCATCATGGATGCCACATCAGTGTTCCCGGTCATCATGAACGTTACGCATGAAGCCATTAGGGTGGGCCCTAGGCGTTTGAGACTGTTATCTAACTTGGAGGACACTCCGCTGACGTCGGCATGAGTAGCTGGCATCTCTGTGGTAATGTCAAGCCTGGGTGCCTCAGAGGTGGTCCTGCTGTCAACAGTACTCCTTGTTACAGCGATGGCTATTTTGTGTGTTTGGGCCGCACACTGCTCCTCAGCCCATGAGTCTGCTCCAGAGCCCGCTCCAGCCCATGAGTCTGCTCCAGCCCATCGCTTCTAGCCTATGAACTTCCTGTCTGCCCTGATGCGACCATGGAGGTCGTCTTTGAGTTTCCTGTCTACCCTGATGTGACCTTAGAAGTCATCCCTGAGTTTCCTGTCTGGCTTGACGCGACTGCAGAGGTCTTACCTGAACTTCCTGTCTGCCTCGACGCGACCGCAGAGGTCATATCTGAACTTCCTGTCTGTATCGACATGACCGTAGAGGTCGTACATGAACTTCTTGTCAACCTGGAACACCTTGCTGGTCCAGTTATGTCCATGGAGGAAACCCTTGAGCTACCTGCCTGTTTAGAGATGGCCCCTATGGCCAATGTTAACCTCTCTGTGCTTTGTGTTTCATTCTTGTCTGATCAGCCGTGTTGGTCTCTAGTTCTGTCAGATCTGCCCTGGGGGTCTTTGGCTCTGCCGTGGTTGACATCAGCTCCACATGCTCAACCTTGGTGGTCCTCGGCAATGCCTCTGTGGACATCAGCCCTGTCTGCTCTGCCGTGGGGGTCTTCAAGCCCGTCTAATCTTCTTGTGGTGGTCTTCTCCGCCGCAGGGGTCTTCAAGCCAATCTACTCAGCTGTGGTGGTCTTCTGCTCCACTGTGGGGGTATTCAAGCCAGTCTACTCTGCTGTGGTCGTCCTCTGCCCCGCCGTGGGGATCTTCAGCCCTTCTTGCCCAGCCTGTGCCACCCTGACCACCTGCCCAGCCCGGCCCCTGTTCCGCATCCTCTCAACCTCAGTCCTGGACTTTTCTGATCTTGTTAAGAGTGTCTGGAAGCCGCTCCTTAGGAAGGGAGCTATGTCACAGTCACCAGTTAGAGTGCCCGTGATTGCCACAAGAGGGCACTCCAGCCCGGACTATTGTTATTTTTGCACAGACTTCATTTCCCATAGTTCATTGCCCAGTCTAATCATCCATGATTGTTTACAGCTGTGTCTCAATAGCCTCATTACCGCTGCCTATATAAAGACTGGTTCAGTCACTCTTGGCATTTGTTAGAATTGCATCTCTGAGCCTTTGTATCATGATTCTCCTGTGTCTTGGTTTTTGGATTCTTTGCCTGTTTTCTGGATTTCTCTGTTTTGCCTGTTTCCTGGACTTTATTGTTGTTTGGACTGTTTACCTGTGTGTTGACTTTTGCCTGTTTTTTTACTACGATTTTTTTTTTACAAACCCTCTCACGGAAGAAGAAAGCCTTTGTGTTTGCAACTGTGACAATGAGTGTTTATCGGGATTAACTAAATGCTGGATTTTCAAAAGTATGTGAAGTTCATGGCATAAACTCTTTAAAATATGTCCAAGAGTTTTACATGCTGGTCTGTAGTTGTAGGGACATCGACTTTACATTTCCACACCCCTAAACATGATGCTGAACAAAAAGTGTGAATGGCTTTTTATGTCAGTCAAACAGTCTCTTGGGCGGTCCTTGGCCAATGAAAGCTGCCATTGAGTCTAGACCTTCTGCCGTCAGTCTGAAGTTAAATGTTTACTCAAGTCAATAACCTTAAGTATGAGCAAAAGCAAAGCTTGCCTCTGTAACTGTTTCAGCCCAAACCAGCATTCACCCAGCATTAGAGTTGGGCATAATAACGCGGAAGTTTAGGCCACAACCACTAGTGTCAGTTGCTATTACGCCTCCTGAGGCATAAATATCATCCAATAGCAAGGCCTAGTTATAACCATTGTCCTGTATTTCAGATCTGTTACCTTGAGGAAATGGATATGATCATGTGTGCAAGAAAGCAGCTCCAGCTCAGCGTCTCTCCTCTTCAGATCATCAATCTCCTGCTCTAGTCGATCCATGAATCCTTCAGCTCGACTCACTGCAGACTTTTCCTGCTCTCTGATCCGCTGTATCACCTTAAAACGGATATTCTCAATGGAGCGTAACAGCTCAATAAAGATCCTCTCACTGTCCTCCACTGCTGTATCTGCAGAGCGCTGTATAGGGCACACATTACAATGAGCTCTTCTTGTTACCTCACATGGCCTGTGGCTCACAATAGGCTTCAGTGTGAATGAAAGAGCTCCAGCACTGAAGATAGTCTAAACTTCTGTTCTTCTCCAAACTCACCTTATGAGACTCCACAGCCACTCTCAACTCCTCAAGATTTTTTTCTCTCTGCTGTATCCTCTGCTGGAACATTCTCTGTCGCTCTTTTAAAATCATCTGTACGGAAATTATACATTGTGAGACTTCCATAAAGCTGAACAAATATGAAGAATAAGAATAAAGGAAACTAAATGAATCATGACTTGAGATTATGCAATTTTATTTTTGTTTTTTATAATGAGGCACCAGTGTACATAGAACCATTATTAGACTTCTGTAAATGTATTTCTAAAAATAAGAAGTTATTAGTCCAATTCAGAAAGTATATTCTAATTTACATTAAACATTACAGCTGATGCCAGTTAATAACAAATAATTTTTCATTCATTTGTTTGATGCATAATAATGTTCTTCATCTTATTAGCTTTAGAAAAACAACAATTTATCTTCTCATAAGATGACGTAACTCTTGCCATAGCCACACCAAACTTAATCACTTATATTTTATGCATCCTATGCACTTTATTCCTTTTATCATTCATAGTATTCATTTGAAAACATAGGACAAGATGGTAAAGTCCCCATTTTGAAGGCCCACCACACTAGCTGGATATAAAGTTGCCTCCACCAGCAGATGTCTTGGGCCACCAGCAGATGAAATAGAACCCATCTTCAGTTGTGTACCTCTACATCTTCAGGTGTTTTAGCCTTTTAAACAAAAGACACCCTCTGCAGAGGCAAATCAAACCTTGGTGTGGGTCCCTATCACCTTGGATCCCAGCTGGGGTCTTTCCTCCTTAACCACAGCCATCAACTGCAATATTCTGCAGTATCTTCCACTTCTCTGATGGTCTGGCACAGGGATTGTCCATGGATTCCCAGCTCCTTAAGCAGCTTTTTGGTAGATGTTTGCACAAATCCCCTGCAGCCAACCTCCACAGGGTGGACTGAAGCTTTCCAGCCCTGCTGATGAGCATCATTTGCCATCTCCGCATACCGTAGCCTCTTCCTCTCATTTGCCTCCTCTGTGGCATCCTCCCAGGGTACTGTCAACTTGATGAAATAGACAAACTGCAGGGTATCGGACCAGAGAGTGGTGGTCACAATCTTAGCCGGGACTGTAAGTCACTGACCTACACTACCTCCTGGCTCCCTCCATTGTCTCGGTCAGTGGAGAGGTCCTTCTCCACTCCTGCTCCACTGCTCATGCTGTACTAGGTGTCATGAGGGGTGGGGCATTAAGAATTTTGTTCCAGGATCAACATAATATTTTGTTCCAGGAACATGTCTTAAGCTCTATTCAGATGGGATTAGTTTTACATGGGTAGATGGAGTAATGTAATTTTACCACAGGACATCTGTAATATTAATGGCCAATTCGCACAGGATAAGAAATCTCAGTAAAACTTCCAGAAGTGGGAGGGGTATTTACGCTCGATTAACGCACTGCCATCACCTCCCTGTCGTTATGTGGGTATATGTTGCTTCCTGATACCATGTGCGCAAACACATATAATCTAAATATATAACCTATATATAACAGTTAGGTCTGATCAAAGATTTATCAATTAAATGCTGATTGGATTCTTTTGGTAATAGGCACTTAGCTAAAACTAAAATTAGTTTTGTGCCTCTGACACTTTCGACCTTCTTTTTGATCTGAATGGTATGCGGAAAATACTTGAGTTTTGCCACAGACTTGTCCCATTGCGTAGAACGCAACTGAATGCTTTTTTAAGTGCCTCCATACTTGAAAAACCAGGGAAAACTACTTTTAAACAGGAAATGATGGAACATTTACATACATATTTACAGCGGGTCTATTTGCACGGGATTAGTATTACCCGAGGTACTTTTTCTGGACCGTTTTAAAGAAGGTAAAAGTTGCCGTAATCTTTACTGATATTGTCCGTTATGATTACTGAGATGGCACATTCAGGCGGGACTAAAATCACTGAGAAGCTCTGGTAATAATTACCCGACCTCTCCATGTAAAACTAGTGCTGTCCGAATAGGGCTTTTCTTGGCATGTGGGCACACCCTATTACAACCACAACATTGCTCATTAAACACAAGCTCTAAGGCATTGTTGCACCATCTGCTCACTCTCCATAGCCTCAAGCTCAACATCCGGATAGATAGATAGATAGATAGCTTTTCAGTACATACCTGTTTCTTTGTCCTCTCTGCTACAGCTCCTACAGTATCATGGTTTTTGTGATTATCCATCGTACACAGATAACAAATGCACTGCTCGTCAGTATGACAATAGATTTCTAGCAGTTTATTATGTTCAGGGCAGATCATTTCTTGAAGTTGTCCAGTGGCATCTATCAGATGGTGTCTCTTACCTTTAAAGAGACTGTCATGTTGTTGAAGGTGATTTTGACAGTAAGAGTTCAGACACACCAGGCAGGACTTGACAGCTTTGTGTTTCCTTCCAGTACAGACGTCACACTCCACATCTTCACATTCAGCAGGAACAGCAGCTTGGAGTTCAGTCTTCTTCAGTTGTTCCACCACTTCAGCCAGCAGGGTGTTTTTATTTAAAGCAGGTCTTGAAGTGAAGGACTGTCTGCATTGAGGGCAGCTGTAGACTCCCTTCTGATTCTCCAGATTCCAGTAGCCTATAATACAGCTCTTACAGAAACTGTGTCCACAGGGAATGGCCACCGGATTCTTTAGTAGATCCAGACACACTGGACAGCTGAACTGCTCCTGAGAAAACCCAGTTTCTGCCATTTCACTTTATACACAGATCAAGAGACAAATACAACAGTTCAACAAGTGTTGCTTTCTCTGAACAGCTAAAACAGTTTCCTGGTTCCGTGTTTGATAGGCGCGTATAAAACTGCAGATTTTACTGCAGATTCATAGACAATAAAAAAGTAAAAGTCCACTAAGTCTCACAAACAGTCTTACAAAGACAGACACTAAGATACAAACACCACTGCAAACATATCAGTCCATGAGTGGTGCAGTATTGAAACACCACATTACTTGTACACACATGTAGCTGTCCACTCAGGGCTAATAAAAACATTTGTTAAAAATGCAAAAAAAAAAAAAAAAAAAGTTTAAATAATAAACAGTTGAATTTGAATTATCTGTTTAATATCATTTTTGTTATTAATATAATTATTTCCATAACAAGATATGTGTAACGTGTCTGTTCTGTTTAGGTTTAGTTTTCTCTGCTCCTGTTTGCCGGTGTCCCTGATCATTATTTAATTAATCCCACACCAGTTTCTGTTCTTCTAATTATCTCCCTGTTATTTAAACCCTGAGTTCTGTTCAGTTCACTGTCCGGTATCGCCAGTGTTTATGGTTGTGTTTGCTACTTCTCCTTCATGTGGATTTAGTAAAGACTTTACTTGTTACTCATTTTTTTTGTCATGCGCATATATACAGCCATCCGTGACAATATTGTGTCCTTTTAATATTTAACAAAAAGTATACACATCATCCATTCAGGTACATATTTGTCAGGTGTGGGCCTGTAGGGAGAGGACAAGGACTCGGGTGCAAAGTGTAATAGGCTTTTATTAATACAAAAATAAACCCGTAAGGGAAAGAGCATACAGTCTAAGTCTAAGACAAGAAGCTACAGAGTTTCAAAGTAGATTTATAGTTGACAAAACCAAACAAATCCAACACAATTTATATTAGGTACAGCAGTCTCACAAAGCTCACTGTAAACATTTTATAGTCAAATCTGGGATTGGTCCATAGTTTATTATTTATCTTATAAACTGAACTTGTGTGCATCTGAAAGATTTTAATGCATGACATGGGGGCATATACCATGTAGATTATTGTACTTACCATGCATATTCATATATTTCATTAAGCAACAGTTCAAGGGGTCTCTTTATCTTTAATATTTTTTATACTTTATATTACTATATATTATATTCTATAATGTATGATCTGATTATGTAATTTACAATTTAATCAGAGACGTATTTTCAAACAATAAAGGCTTTTGAATGAATGATCATCTCAATTAGAATGACAGCATATTAACGTACACTAAATACAACTGAAAAAAAACTACAATACATCATAGGCTCTACCTTCAATCAAATACATGGACAGCAGCATTCAAATATTTCACAATAAAAAATTAAACGTCTGTACTAACTATGATAAAGGTATATCCACTGTCCTAAAGTTACTGTATATATACAAAATTAGTACTACTGATTAAGTTAAATGCTGACAAGTTTAAAAGTTCTGTTAGTTCCTTTGTGATATAGTTTATGTCAATGAAATCTTTGTATGCAGAAACTCATGGATTTTTGTGGAGTGACCAATGAGAATGTGATTCAGGTAATGTGATCAAAGCTGCTGTGTAGTCTAACACTTCTATTCTCCACTGCTCCCATCACAACCATCTTAAAAAAAAAAAAAAAAAAAGTGGAACATGAAAAGCTTAAACATGTAAATAATCACAATAAGGAATAAAGCAATAACACTCAAAACTACAGAGTAACACAAATTAATAACAAAAAATTGTATTCAGAAAGAATTATTAAGGCAGAAAGTATTAAAACATTAATAGTTATGTACTGTATATGAAAGGAATTTAAAGCTTTGTGCAAAAAGGGGTTCAGGGGTTCTACTACAATAGGTTTACATGATTTAACGGTTGGGTAAGCGATATTTCAAAAATGCTGTTGGACATTGTTGATATTTGAAATAAACCCAAACAAACACACCCCTCTCTTAATTGTTCCGCCTCCAAAACTCCCCCTCCAATCCTAACCACCCTGCACCGAGTCGGTCTTGAACCCCGCTCATTGAATGCACTACACTAAACACTGCATTGTCTAGCGGTTATCAGTGCACCTCTTGAGATAGGTTTACCTGCACATCTCTTACTATTTGGCCTCCGTTACACACGCAATGCAAGAGTATTCTTCTGAGCTTTTCTCTTTTGTATTGTGTCTCATCTCTCTTTCTGCAGTCTTTCTTCAAATCTCCCTCTTGCTCGTTCTCTCTCCTCGACCGTCATACGCCCCCTAATGCTGACTGACTACACGTTTGTTGTTGTTTGCTGGTGTGCCGGTCTGACTAACTTCCAACAGCATTTTTCAAATATCGCTTACCCCACCTTTAATGTTAAAAAACCCTCTATTTTCCCATTTTTGGAGAACCAATTTTCGCCCTTTATCTGAATGCTCGTTTTCGCCCTTTGTCTGAACAGCTAAGGCGTTAAGGCATTTCAGGCAGGTGTTTTCTGTTGGAGAGATTAACTTGCATGGACTTTGTGCTTTGTAACTTTGCATATTATTTACATGCACAAACTACCATATTACAAACTAAATGAAAGGTAAAATTACATAATAGAGCATAATCTCTAAAATTGATTTATTTTGTTAACATCTGACATTGTCTTTCAATAGCAGAAGTTCAGCTAAGTAGTATTTATTAAGCCACATTACAGTATTATTACACATTACAGTCAGCTCTCTATAATCTATTGTGTTAGATCACACAGCCTCAATGTTGATTTGTTGGAAAGCCCAAACCCAGGATAGAGAGACTGAGTGAATGTGGTCTTGACTCTGTGGATGAGAGTCATTGTGTCAGATATGCTGTAGAAGGACAGCATTCCTGCACTGTGATCCACATACACTCCTATTCTACAGCCACTAACGGGTACAGGAAGTTCAATATAACTGTTATTGAGCCAGAATGAGTAACTGGAAGGAAAACAACACAATGTCCAGGACTGATCATTATATCCAAACACACATTCATTTCTCCCTCCCCTCCTGCTTATGCTCTTATATGACACTGAAATATCCACACCAAATCTTCCACTCCACTCAAGCTCCCAGTAACAGCGTCCACACACACCCTCTCTGCACAACACCTGAGGATAATGATGAAATCTGTCTGGATGATCAGGATACTGCTGGACTGTGTTTGTGAAAGTAATCACACGGTTCCTCTCAGACAGTTGGAGTTTGTTATTCACTGTGTTTGGATCCAAAGTGAACTGACTGGAATCTGATGGGTATAAAACATAAAGTCATTGAACCAAATCAAAAATGAGTTTATCATATACTGTATGTAAGTATCTAAAGCATCCATTTCATTTAGTACTATAAATGCAACATTTTATTATGTCTTGCAGTTTATTGAAAATAATAATAATAATAATTTTCATGCATGTAACCTGTGCAGTTTGGAAAATTCCAGTTTTGCTTATTATTTAAATTTTCCCATTTGACTGTATGCATGTATACATGTTTTATTTTGTCTTTAGTCTCTCAAAAACTAAATATATTTGTCACACACAGAAGAGGACAGACTTTTCAACAGGTTTTATTTGCAGAGGTAAGCAGAGCGGGAATGCAACAGAGGTAAGTCAGTATGATGTTGATAGATTGATGTAGACTTAGCTGGCTGGTAATATAGGTTTCTCTGTGCAGGTGAAGGACAGGTGCTGGTGGCTGGTGAGCAGGGAAACGGGAGATCCAGGCAGACGATGAAGAACGGATGGCAGCAGACAGAAGATGGATCAGGATACGCAGGTAAGTATTTGGGTGAGTAATCAGGTAAGAGTCTGACGAACTCGTCAATGACGAGACCAGACACTGAAGTGAAGGGACAGACGGTTGATATAGGGTGATTTGATGCAGGTGCAGGGAATCAGAACTCTGGTGACTGTGAACAAGTGAGCGGAGTGTGGTGATCTGGTGCTGATAGGTGGAATGAAGGTGTTGTTGACTCTGTGACAGTACCCCCTCCTCCATGGGCGGCTCCTGACGGCCGGATGCTGCGACGATGGGGACGACCTCAACCTCTGGGAGCAGGGCGATCAGGATGTTCGTTGTGGAACTGGGTTAGTAGTGATGGGTCGAGTACATCATCTCGAGTGACCCAGAGGTGCTTCTCTGAGCCGTACCCCTCCCAGTCAATAAGATACTCCATTCGGTTTCCCCGTCAACCTGAATCAAGGATGGACTGGGTAGATTATTTCTTTGTCAACGACTTCGGGAGGAGGAGGTATGCCATCATGACCAGATCCTGTGTGGGGAGACAACAAAGGTTCAGTGTAAGATTTGAGGAGTGAGACGTGAAAGGATGGTGAAATTCTGTAGTGTGAGGGTAGATTGAGACGGTAGGTGACTTCATTGAGCTGCCTCTGCATGGTGAAAGGACCTATAGAGCGGGGACTGGATGTCCCGGGTGGACAGCCAAACCTTCTGTCCAGGCTGATAACGAGGACGGAGTGGTGACGGAGGAGTTAGAGGGTTTTCTGACTACCTGAGTGTCCAGAACCTGGAGAGGTATGAGCTGAGTCCATGAGGAACAGGCAGCAAATGTATGGTACACAGATGTGTTCCTCAGGACCTTCCAGCAGAGCAGGGTCAGAATGTGTGGCTTGGAGGATCTGATCATCAATGGACCACTGGATAGGACTGACTATCATGGCTGGAGGGAGAATGGGCTCAGGAGAACTGGACTCGGGATCTGGATGATGTAGTCAAGAGAGGGCATCTGCTTTGCAATTCTTATGGCCAGGTGACTACAAAGTCGAATCTTGTGAAGAAGAGGGCCCATCTAGCATGACGAGGATTAAGGCGTTTGGCTTCTTGTAGATATTCCAAGTTCCTGTGGTCTGTAATGACCTCAAAGTGGTGGTTTGCTCCCCCCAGCCAGTGTCTCCATTCCTCGAGAGCAAGCTTGATGGCGAGGAGCTCTCGGTTACCGATGTCATAGTTCTCTTCTGCCGGGGACAGCTTCTTGGAGTAGAAGGCACATGGATGGAGGCGGAGCAGATACGAAGGCTTCTTTGAGGCTCTGGAAGGCGTGGATGGCAGACGGGTTCCAGGATGGAGACCTGGGCCGGTTCTTGAGGAGCAAGGTGAGAGGAGTACTAAGGAAACTGTAGTTCTGAATTAATTGACGGTGACAGGTTGTGGCCAATTCTGGATGGTTTCCATCTTCCTCTGGTCCATCTGAATGCCTCGTTGGTCGATGACGTAGCCAAGGAACTGGACTGAAGTGGTGTGGAACTCGCACTTCTCAAGCTTGAGATATAGGTGGTGTTCTCTCAGTCTTCGGAAGACCTGCTTCACGTGCTGGCAGTGTTCGGCCAGAGTCCGGGAGTAAATAAGAATGTTTTCTATGTAGACGATGATGAATCGCTGGAGGAATTCCCAGAACATCTCATTCATGTACTTTGGAAGACAGAAAGTGAATTGGACAGGCCATAGGGCACAATGGGTAAACTCTGTTTTTGGGCAGAGTAGCCCCAGGTAGCAGGTCGATTGCACAGTACCATGGCTGATGAGGTGGTAACTGAGTGGCCAACCGCTCGCTGAAAACATCCTTGAACGCCTGATACTCTGGAGGAATCTCAACCTTGCTCTCGGTTTCAGGGCTTTCGATGGTGGTGGAGTTCAGGGAGACAACAAGTGGCGAATCGCCAGAGCTGAACCTTGGACAATTTTGGACCTTGACTATTGATGAGGGTGTGCAGGAATAAAGAACTCTGGCGACTGTGAACGAGTGAGCGGAACGTGGTGATCTGGTGCTGATGGGTGGAATGAAGGTGTTGTTGACTCCATGACAATATTTATGGTAAGCTCAGAATGTTGTTTATACACATATATTAACTTACTGTATCTGTGGAGTACTCAGAATAATAAGGTTATGAACCGCATTTTAATTAAGTGTATTTATTGTGTTGTAAAATGTAACCCAGGTCATTAACCTAGGTCACTAGCATTTATTGGCAATTTTATATAACTATTATTGATATATATATATAAAAAAAAATAATAAAATATATTTATATATATTTCTTAAATATATATATATATATATATATACATAAGAGAGGGAAAATGCAGAAAAATTGCTCTATAAATTAAAATTAGAAATGCTCTTGAACCGATGAAAGGTTAGCCCCGCCCCCTGCCGACAGTTAGCGCGCAAGCAGGCAGAACGAGAGTGAACTTGAACAAGAGAAGACGCAGTTGCGCAAAATGTGATGAGAATCCTCTGTTTAGTAATCCAGCGATAGATTATTAACAAGTTGAAACTTAAATTTGTGAGATATAACTTTTAGAAACTCAAAGTTTTGAGAATAGTACTGTGTGACGAAGTTTGAACGGGACGTGACGAGACTGACGCAATAAGATATAATCAACATCTTTTCCAGGGAGAAACAACTTTATTTTTGTTTTCTGATTTATACTTCTCTTTGGTGAGTACAAACTTCATTATAAGAAATGTATTTAGTTATTTTGATTGCGAATACTGTGAATTGTAATGTGAAAAAATAATTTAAAATGGTAATAAGTGATGTAGAAGTTTTTAAAAATGCTTTAAATGTGTTTCAATATGATGTGATTGTATATAGTCGTGTTTAAAGGTTTGTAAGATATTTTACGTGTTAGACAGGGATAATTTCTTAACGTGAAATCTGCACCATGCGGTGCTAGCTTGCTAACACTGTGCATAGGCCCTAGTGTTGGATTGAGCACATGGTGATTAGCATGTTTTCATGTATGTGTAAATGATTGAGACCGAGAGTTTGATTTAATTTGAAATGATTTATTTGGACAATGACATTAATGTTTAATTTGGTTTTGTTGTTACAAGGCTGGGTTTTTTTTTTTTTCCTTTGCTGAGAATTGTGTTCCTGAATCCTGTCCTTGCGGAATATTCGTATTCCGGTTTGGACTGGCGAGCCATTCCATCATTTCGTACCTGGAAACAGAGAAAAGGGTGTGAAATCTGTCGAACTGGTAGGATCAAACTATTTTTGCTTTGATTTTTTTTTTCCAAGTTTTTCTACCTGGATCTTCAGTGGATCAAACATTGTTTTTTTTTTTCTCATCTTTGATGAACATTGCTTTATATTTTTGAACTTGAAATTGAGACACTGAACTTAAACTCAGCTGGACATTAAGACTGAGTTTAAACACGAAAAAAAAGCTCATTATTGTGAAACTGATTTTAAAATTTAAAATCTGAATGTCTTTGAGGAACTGATTTCAAAACTGAGACACTGATTTTGAAATTTAGTGTGTGAAATTTATTATTATTTTACTATTTTATTTATTTATATTCTGAATCTGAACCTTGATTTAGGTTTTTGAATTTTCATACCCTTCTGTTATTTTGGATTTTTATTATTCAATACATTTGTTGTTATTTTTGTGTTTTGGTTCTGTTATTTCATTGCTAATTTAAAAGAGAATGATTTAAGTCAAAGAATAATCAGTCAAAAAAATTATACTATATTCCTTTCCCTATTGGTTGACTCTGTTCTTTATTCTACTTTATTCTGTGTGATTAAATGATTAGAGACTATTACTAGATTATACTATTATACTTATTACTTACTTTTGTTCCTGTGAGACAATCCTCATCTTCTGATTCTGGTCCACAAGAATCCCCAGTGGTTGTCGTGTTTCCACAAGTGTTTTATACAGTGACCTAGTAGGACCGCATTACAAAAATAACTAATTTCATTCTTATTTCTCTACAATAATGTATTTTAGTCAGAGTGATTATTGATCCATTTTCAGCATTCAGAAAGATTTGTGTGTGTATTTGTGTGTGTGTGTTTCATGTCTTACATTGCAGGAACTCCTCCCTGATCTTGGGTTCATTGGTGCGAATTTCAATGTATGCTGCTAAGAAAATATACATACTTTAATATAAAAATATTTACATACTTAACTCCCATGTTATAAATGTACTTTACACACACACACACATTCCTTCCACATTCATTTTAATTTGCTTTGAGATTCTTCTAAATGATGCAAGATTCATTTCTAAGAATACATGAATGTCCACTACTTTACCTCTGCCAGATATCTTGTCTATCTCCTCTGTACAAAAATCCAGCAATTTTTCTTTCAACCGAGATACAGACTTTCCCACATCATTAAAAGAGAGGAGGGAGCTGACAGTGATGCTGGTTACATCTGTAGATTCAGGAGGTTCAGAGAGAGACTGGAAACTCTACAAGAAGAAATAATGAAAAGATAAAAAGCAAAAACCTTTAAGACCTCCAAACCTGCACTACAATCACATATTTGCTCTGCTTTTTTATTCAAATCATCTTTAAATTTGTCTGTAATGATCTAATCTACCACTTGGAAAGTATCTGTGTTTTATTTGAAATTCTACGTTTACGTTTACACATTTTGTAGACACTTTTACACAAATAAGGAACACAACAATGAGATTATTTGTTTCACATTTGGATTTTTTTAAAACACCTTTTAGTCTACATATAAATCCAGCTTCCTTGCTTCGTTTTTAAGAGCATGTTACAATAGTGTTTGAATATCATATAGTTATATACTTCTATCTTTATATATTTCTCCTTCCCATTGTCTGACTGCTACGCTTCTCTACCAGCCTGTGTGTGATTTAAAAGAGCGTGCTCAATGACATCATCCATAGCAATGAGGTCAACCCCGCCTTACTCTTATTTTAAGAGTTCCTTAGCAAAACTTGCTCTTAAAGGGTTAGTTCACCCAAAAATGAAAATAATGTCATTTATTACTCACCCTCATGTCGTTCTACACCCGTAAAACCTTCGTTCATTTTCGGAACACAAATTAAGATATTTTGATTAAATCCGATGGCTCAGTGAGGCCTCTATAGACAGCAATGCCATTGAAAATCTCTGAAGATCCATAAAGGTACTTGAAGGGGTGGAATTCTGGAATCCAGTGCCGCTTCAATATATATCTTTTAAGTTATTAATCAACATTTATCTTTCTGTTAAATTATTTGAATGACTTTTGCAACGTATGTTAAAGCATTTATTTTTCTTTTTCAAACACTAGAAAATAATTTCGAATATTGTCTGTACCTCTCACTGAGAGAAAAGAACATGTTATCAGTATGTTTTGGGAAAGTTTCCTGCTCAGAGCAGAGCTCAGATCAACTTCAACCTTGAAGAAGCTGTGAATCGTGTGTATCTGTGTATGTGCGCTAAGTGTTCTGTGCAGGTCCTTTGTACTGGTGGACAACTGGCACTCTGCTCG
The DNA here is from genome assembly GCA_037950675.1 of Hypophthalmichthys molitrix. NCBI lineage: Eukaryota > Metazoa > Chordata > Actinopteri > Cypriniformes > Xenocyprididae > Hypophthalmichthys > Hypophthalmichthys molitrix. The sequence continues at coordinate 5,425,470 of CM075500.1, read as the reverse complement.
AGACCAGCAGACGCCATGTCATGACCCCAAAAGGACATCCAGTACCTAAATCCAGTGTCCCCTCGTTAGCATCCTGACGAATGTAGATATGCTTCTGACCATCTGTCTATGTGTGTAAGATTACCAAATTTGTCTATTTTTCTTAGCCAATCAGAATCATTCAACCTGAATTAATGACGTAGTTAGTTGATTTTGTTAGAGTATAATTGTTGTGGAAATGTGAATGTACGCAGAGCGGCCTACGAACTCCTTGTGAGACCTGAAGCTGGCTTCTGCTGATGAAACTGCAAACTGTTCTTCAGTAAAATTTTCTTCAATTTATTAATTTTTTTTTAAACTTTGACTCCGGGTATTTATTCATCATATCTGGTCTTTTGGGTCTTTAACTGTAAAATTCTCCTACATACTAAAGACATACTTAAAACAGTTCACGTGAGTTTAGTGTTTTTAACTTAATATTATAAAGCGACGAGAATAGTTTTTGTGTGCCAAAAAAACAAAATAAAGACTTTTCAACAATATAGTGATGGGCCGAATTCAAAACAGCTTCAGAGCTTTACGAATCGAATCAGGGATTCAGTTTAGTCGTTTGATAAGAGATCCGAATCACTGATTTGATTTGTAAAGCTCCGAAGCAGTGTTTTGAATTCGGCCCATCACTATATTGTTGAAAAGTCGTTATTTAGTTTTTTTTGGCACACATGAACTGTTTTAAATATGTTTTTAGTACCTTTATGGATCTTCAGATTTTCAATGGCATTGCTGTCTATAGAGGCCTCACTGAGCCATCAGATTTAATCAGAACATCTTAATTTGTGTTCCGAAGATGAACGAAGGTCTTATGGGTGTAGAACAACATGAGGGTGAGTAATAATGACATTATTTTCATTTTTTGGTGAACTAACCCTTTAAAAGTTGTGAACAGGGTCTAAGCTGAAACTGGTAAGATGAAATCATTTGTGAATACAGCCCCTGAACATTAGCTGGCTCAGATGTGTTTGATTAGAGTTGGTGCTAAACTCTGCAGGACAGTGGGTTTCCAGGAGTAGGGTTGAAGACCTCTGCTATAAGGGATTTGGCTCTCCGGATAGGGTTGGTGTACAAAGTTTTCAACTGTGCCAGTAGATAAAATCATTTGTGAATACAGCCCCTGAACATTAGCTAGCCCAAATGTTTGATTAGGGTTGGTGCTAAACTCTGCAGGACAGTGGGTTTCCAGAAGCAGGGTTGAAGACCAGAGGGATTTGGCTCTCCGGACAGGGTTGGTGTACAAAGTTTTTAACTGTGCCAGTAGGTGGCAGTATTGAACTGGATATAACTGAGTAGAGTGTGGTCTATGTGTACTTGACAGTGTTAAAGGGTTAGTTCACCCAAAAGTTGTCATTAATTACTCACCCTCATGTTGTTAAATTGCTGTACGTAAACAGCTATTTAATTGCTATCGTGGTGGTTAAATTGCTGTCTATGGACAAGTCATGTACATCACGGATTTCATCAAAAATACCTTAATTTGTGATATCTTAACGAAGGTCTTACGGGTGTGGACCAATATGAGGGTAAGTAATTAATGACAGATCAAATAACCCTTTGATATGTGTGTTCGACTTTGGCTGAATTTAACTGATCGGTGAGATTTGCTGCTTGCAGTCAGGGAAGGAGTAAAAATTAGAGATGTGAAGTAGTGATACACTTCCTGTAGTGATGCACACAGTGTTTGCATATTTTATCACAGATGAAGTGGATTAGATGCAATATTTGTTAAATACAAAAATCGTTCAGACATATGTAGCAACAGTAACATTTTTTATTCAATACTTTATGTACTGCCTAATACAGCATCTGTATGTACAAAAATAAAGTTCAACATAAACCTGTACTTTTTAAAAACCAATAAAGTGGGGTCTGTGTCGTCTTGAGATCTTGCTCTGGAGAAACAACGAGAATAAGCCAGCTGACAGCTCTCGAATCACTTTCACTGTACTTTGATGCCATATGTCATATTGACACGCCATCTCAAATAAGACAATAATTTTAACAAGCATGCACTGCTTCAAGTCAGATGCTGGTCTGTGCAGCACTGCATGAAGTCTAACCCACTGACAGTCATAACTTGTATAGCAGATTGTGCAGATTTGTTATAGTGTGGAGATTGTTATTTGTGATCACTGTTTTCTTGTACAGTGTTGTGTGTCATTGACCAAGTAAGTAGCTTTTAATAAATGTTTAAATCATTATATTTCTTTTAGAATTATCTAACATTATAGTATATTCATGGCCATTGTGTATTCATACTGTTACCGATGCACTCACAAGTTAGCAGTTGTTTGCTGGGCAGGCAAGGAACAGGAGATGTGGATCTAAGTGCAGCAGTTTACTTTTATTTACAAAACAAAACAAAGAAACAAAAAATACAGCAAAGTGACTGGAGGGGGAGATGCTTTCTATAATTGGGTGGGAAGGTGGGCTAGGATCTCCTAGCAGAAGAGTCCAAGAAGGAGCAGGTGGAGGAAGAGACCTCAAAGAAGTTGGCAGAGGGGGCCAGAACAGATCCTGCAGACCTATAACACCTGATAAAGCCAGAGGGCTGACAATCCATGGTGGAGCCTTTAAAGATGTTTACCACGGTGGAGCCAGGGGAATAGAAGACCGGTGGGCAGGAGACCAAGGCAGAGCTGGGGTCTCAGAAGACAGAGGCAGTGGGAGTGAGGACCCTGGTAGAACCGAAGTAATTGAGGGCCCAGGTGCAGCCAAAGGCCCGGAAGTTTTGGTGGAGCCAGGAGTGTGATGGACATCGGTGATGCCAGAGGGATTATGGATCATGGTGGAGCTGACAGGTCGAAGGGCAGAGGAGAGCCGGCAACTCAGGAGGACAAAGACGAGCCAGGCAAATGGGAGGATCCAGCAGAGGGGGCGGAACATGGCTTCAGGCACTAGCTCCGGGACGGAAATCTCCACAGGCAGGAGGTCTGTGGTGGGCATGGGCTTTGGCTCTGGGCCTGAAGTGGGTGTGGCCTCAGGCTCTATGTCCATGGCGAGAAAGAGGAACCACTAGTACGGAGCACTAGCTCAACAAAGTCAACATCATCTTCATCGAGGACCATTAAAAGGGAAAGGAATTTTTGTCTTTAACTAATCATTAAATACGACCACAAATATCTAACACCCAGTTTTCTGAGTTTACTACTCTCGTGTTTACTACTTTATTATTTAGTTTGAACTCAACTTGTACTCAAGGGGTGCCTGGCATCTATTTTCCTATTCTTCATGACCATTACACAGTAAATACCTTTCTTGTTGATGTAATTGTTCCATTGGCTCTTAAAAATGTGGCTGTCACACTTGTACCAGCCTATATCTAACCCTTCATTTGTAGCTCTATGATTCTGGAGGCTGTAGTGTTCTGGTACTATTGGACCTCACTGCAGTGTTTGATACTGTATGTAATAGAGTAACATTCTGCTTGAAAGGCTGCAGATTAGGGTTATAACTTTTTAACTATTTTTTAAAAAAGATTTCTTGTGTCATAAATCGATGAATTTTGAAGATTTTCTTAAATCTAAAATCTTTTAGTCTGTGCTGTTTTCTGTTGATGCATGAACAAAACTAAACATTTTGTAAACGCCTGCTTTGTTATTTTCAATATGAAGCAAATTATCAACTTTAAAATTCTGTTGATTTTATTTTGAGATTCAAACAATTAATGTTGCTTGGCTCTTTAATACAGCGGATGTAGCCACCTCAGTTCAAGCGGCAGCTCGGATCAAGCGCACATGAACCGATCATCTAATCTCCTCTTTACTACTAGTTACAGCACAAAATAAACATAAATGAACATCAGAAGGTATCTTGAAAGATACATAACAATTTACCGAAATAAATCATGTCTCATATAATCACTCAATCAGTGTTTCAACCGTGGAAAGATGTCAATAAAACAGCTTGTAAACTATACAATGTCACTTAGGTTTCTTGAGGTAAATGTAACGTTATGTCCATAAACTCATTAGTTAGTTAGCTAGAAAAAATAACTCTAGAAAAGAGGTAAATATATCGTCTCGGTTATGTATGTAACCCTAGTTCCTTAAAGGAAGGAACAGAGTCGTACATCAGAACCAGAGGTTGCGTTGACGGACATTTTGACGGACAGGGTCGTAAAAAATCTGTCGTAATCTATTATTACCCGTCATTTTAATTTTCCTATTTTAATTATAATGACACAATTAATTGCTTTTATTTTTGTTCACATTTAATATAAAATATAATCATGACATGGAGGCGCGGGCGCGATCACTGGTGCGTGAACTGGAACGCGTTTTACAGGCTAAATGAACCGAAACTCAGCGGCTGCTTGCCTCACAGACATGAGAAATATCTATAGAAAGCTTTAAATATCTACTTTAACGAAAACAAAATAATTCAAAACAAAAAGAAATAGGCTACTCTGATTATGTAGACTAAACCGAATAAAATGTGTATTCTCTCTCTAGGCCACTATGAGGAGATGATGAGAGTCAGTAATGTCAACTTCATCTTTGCAGCCGACACAGATTCAGAAAACATTACTTTATTAATAAACAATTAAAATGTCTCCTTGCTGTTTTGGTCACATTCAAAAGACCAATATCGATTCGTAAATCCCAGTTGATCTTTTGGTAGGCTATATGCTGTTTTCAGTTGATGAATAAACAGTACATAGTGCGCCTCCCATCCAATACATCGCAATAGGCTTAAAGCTTTGTGTTGCTTTTGATATGGAACAAAGTCTCAGATATCAAATTCTGTCCATTTCATTAAGAAATTCAAGCAATAAATACAGTTTTGGCGCTCTTTAATGTGGCACTCTCCTGTGCGTTATCAAACACAGAGCAAAAGATTTGTGCCAGTTTAATTTTTGTTCTGGATCCAGTGTTCTGCTGCTACATTGGAGCGCACTCGCCACCAACTGGACAGGGGTAGTTACAATTTACAATAGATCACCCTCAGTGTAATCTGTCAACATGACGGACGGCCTTCAGATTTTTTCGTCAGAACTGACCGAATTGGGAGACTTTGAGAGACCAATCTACTTTGAGTGTAACTAATACGAGCCAATGCACATTGGCATGCAATAATTGCATCAGCTGCTCTGCACTGCAGCGTGGGTATAAATGAGCAGTAGGTGCATCGCATATTTGCTTTTCCATTGAGGAGCCAAGCTAGTGACTCAGCCATAAAGCGGACGTACACTGTGGCGAAGGGACATACGTCTCCGTTCCCTCCTTCAGAGAGCGAGGGTTACATAAGTAACTGAGACGTTCCCTTTCAGTTAGTCACGTTCGATGTATGTCGGAACTGACCAACGAATTTACCAACACGCCACTGTCGCTGGCCCTTCCAGCACTCTGCTTAAGCCTCCTGGTCCGCCCCTAAATGTTGGACTGGAAAGTCAGGGCTCTAAGCAGAGATGGTCAGTCACTGCTGTTCCACAAGATCCACTCATCCACGCATCTGTGCCGAGGGTCCCCTCAGTCAGGGATTAAAACAAGTGGCAATGGGATGAGTCCGGAGAGGCAATCGGGTCTACCTGTGCGGCTCCAAAGAGGTCCCATATCAGCTGAAATGCCTGGGGATGGAGTTGCCACTCTCCCGGATGCACAGGCTGTCGTGAGAGCTCATTGGCTGCATGATTGAGCACACCTGGGATGCTAATGGAATGAAGTGACCTCAGATGCTTCTGACTCCAGAGGAGGAGATGGCGGGCGAGTTGCAACATGCGGCGGGAGCGTAGACCACCTTGGCAGTTGATGTATGCAACGGTCGCAGTGTTGCCCGTAAGGACCAGTATGTGCTTGCCATGTAATGGCCCTTTGAGGTGGCCCAGCATAAGACCTATTGCTAGCAACTTGAGGCAGTTGATGTGCCAATGCAGTTGAGGCTGGTGGCGGAGGCATCCGTGAATACCACAGCATGCCTGGACACTTATTCTAGAGGAACTCCAGCCCAAATGAAGGGTCTGACCACGGGCTGAATTGTCAACAGTACGGGGTGATGGACACATGGTGAGTGCCGCTCTGCCACGCCCATCTCCAGTGCTGAAGCAGCCTCATATGAAGCAACCCAAGTGGCATTACTGCGGCTGCGGATGCCATGTGCCCCAAGAGCCTCTGAAAAAGTTTCAGTGGAGCCACTGTCATGCATTTGAACGTATTCAAGCAGTTCAACACTGACTGGATGAGCTCTTCTGTGAGTTGCGCTGTCTGGAGTCCAACTCCATCCCGAGAAAAGAGGTCCTCTGCACAGGGGGAGAGTTTGCTCTTTTCCCAGTTGACCCGAAGTCCCAACAGGCCGAGGTGACTGAGCACCATGTTCCTGTGTTCGCACAACTGGTCCCGTGTCAGTATCAGCCAGTCGTTGAGAATGCGAACGTCGTATTCTCTGAGCGGAACAATGGCTGTCTCTGCGACCTTCGTAAAGACTCGAGGCGACAGGGACAGCCCGAAGGGTTGGACTTTCTACTATGCTTGACCCTCAAACACAAAGCATAGGAAGAATCAGTGTCAAGTGAGAATCAAGACATGAAAGTATGCATTCTTAAGGTCGATCGCTGCAAACCAATCTCTGGGACGGATGCATTCGAAAATGCGTTTCTGCGTCAGCATCTTGAACGGGAGCTGGTTCAAAGTTTGCAGTTCCAAGATTGGCCGTAACCCACAATCTTTCTTGGGTACAATGAAGTAGGGGCTGTAGAACCCTGTCTTCATATTGGCTGGAGGGACTGGCTCAATCGTGTCCTTCACCAGTAGAACGTTGATCTCTGTTCGTAAGACAGGGGCTTTGCTGCTCCACACAGAGGTGAAGTGGATGCCCCCTGAACTTGGAAGGACACCGGGCAAACTGAATCGCATAGCAGAGTCTGATACGGATGAGACAGCGAGATAGGCTGGGGAGCGCTAGCCAGGCTCCCAGACACCGTGCAAGCGGGACCAACGGGACCACAAACGTACCAGGGTGGGGGCAACAAAGTGGAACACAGCGACTCGACTTGGGAGGCACTGAGGTATCCCAAAGTGGAGTCTGAGTGTGCTGTGCAACACTTACCTGGTTCCAGGGTGGAGCAGAGGGTGCGTGAAAAGGCCTGTTGGCATCCTTCAACCGCACACTGCTGCCCACTGGCAATAAGAGAGGGGAATGGGAGTGGCAAGGCATTTGTACCACATCACACACTGCCATCCGTGCCCTCTTGTGTCCCAGAGATAAAGGAAACTGCTCTTTTTTTTTTTTTTTGAAAAAAAAAAAATGGACTCCAGGGAGCCAGTGGTGGAACAGAAAGAAAATGAAACAGAAGATTCTCCACCTGGCCCTCCTCCAGGGGAGGGAGTGGTGCGGTCACCATCTACCGAAGAGCAGATCCTTCCATCTCTGGGTTGCCCGTCTCAGGGCCACTTGCCCTTATGCCTGCCACCTGGTTTGACAGGCTGGGCACTCCTCTTACGGCCTAGGTGGAGGCTGTTGCTTAGGCTGAGCAGGGGCGGAGGCGGCCAATGACTGGGTGGAGGCAGCAGCTGGCCACCAGGCAGTATTTGCTCGATCGCTTCCATCTGCTTCTGTGCTGCTGAAAACTGCTGGGCAAAGTTTTCAACAGCGTCGCTGAACCTTGTCAGGCTCATGGATATCTGCCAGGTTCAGCCAAGGGTAGCGCTCCTGGAATACACTAATGTGGACATCACCCGACCCAGAAGGCATGCAGTGACTTTCGTCGCCTGTAGAGCGAGGTCAGTCGCTGTATGCGGTTTCTGCATAACACCTGTGTCAGAACTACTCTTGTGCAGTTCCTTGAGCGCTTTGGCCTGGTAGACCTGCAGGAGCACCATGGCATGCAGGGCAGAAGCGGCTTCTCCACAAGCTGTGTAAGCCTTGCCCACCAGAGAGGACGAGAACTTGCATGCCCGGGAGGGGAGACGCAGATTACCCTTCCAAGAGATAATGGTCTTGGGACACAATTGCATCACCACAGACCGCTCCACTGGGGGGAGCTCCACGTACCCCTTAGCCACCCCGCCATCGAGGGTAGTGAGGGAGGAAAAGGCACCAGACCTGTTTCGGGCAGAAAAAAGTGCCGTCCATGATCTGGTAACCTCTTCATGCACTTCCGGAAAGAAAGGAACTGGGGCGGGGCACTGAGAACCAGCATGAGCTGCCCCGAGAAACCAATCATCCAGCTGTGAGGTTTTGGGACACAGTGGTGGATTCCACTCAAGGCCGACGCTCGCAGCGGCCTGGGAAAGCATAGCCAACATCTCTGGGTCTGACTCGTGCACCTCTGCCAGACCCAAAGGGGGCAGCGCAACCGAATCTTCATCCCTGAAGGACATAAGCTCACCCTCCAATGCAGCGACCAACATCTGGTCATCCGATGGAGCCCCAAAAGAAATGACTGGTACCACATGAGATAGACCACCGCGTTCTCTCGAAAGATCCACGGCTTGCAGTGTTGAAGAGGAGTGAGGAGTCCGAGGAGGTTGATTCGGCAGGGTATTCCTCACTGTGATCACAGGATGATAGTGCATGCCTGTTGTGAGCACTCACAGCCTCATTCAAGGCGCAACCTTTATAAGCTGAATTAACAGCACGCTTATTGAAGGTGAACATTCCATGAGAGCTGTGAAAACAGCTGTTTTTTGTTTTGCTATCATGAGATTGCAACCACTGCTGTCCATGCTGTCACACCAAAACCAGCTTGCGGAGGCTCCTTCCTATAGAATGACTCGTCTGAGTAAAAAACTCAGTATAAATGCAGCGCAGGAACATCACATCGGCTCGGCTCCGAAGCTCTGCAGCGCAGAGCAGCTGATGCAATTATTGCATGCCAATGTGCATTGGCTCATTTTAGTTACACTCAAAGTAGATTGGTCTCTCAAAGTGATCTCCAGTTCGTCGGTCAGTTCCGACGTACATCGAAAGTGACTGACTTAAAAGGAAGCACTATAACATACTCATTATATTTTTATTTAACCTGTAAGTGATGTCTTTATTTAATATATGTTTGAATAATTACAGTTTATTATTGTTTGATTATTTGTATTTCACCCACAATCTGGAGTAGAAACAATTTTGTTATTAAATGGTAGGTAACACACACAGTTTCTGCCAATCTCATATTAATCTTGAGGACCTATAGAGTAGTATTGCATCCTTCATATCTCCGAAAGGTCTTTAGGCTTCTCTCGGCTTCCGTAACCCAAACGAAGCGCGTTGATGGGCGTGCTCATGCTCTTGCTCTGGGTGATGTGTGCGCACACTTATCAGGTGCCCATACAAGGAATTCTGCCCTTTATTACGTGATAAAGGGCCATACTCGAGAGAAACTCTCGAAGACATATTCCAAAACCGCAGTGTATTTGGCACATAAATACATACGTCCAACTCGAGTTTTGAAACTTTGGGCATGTTTACAGTGCAAATAAGTCAGAATGCATGAATGCAGTTTTAGCTTTTTGAGTGTTGATTATTAAATAATTTTGAGTGATTCGTTGATTATTAATTATTAATTTATTATTTTTGGTTTCTGCCCAGAATATTCATTTCGGTGCATCCCTAGTAGTTTCAGTTTTGATTTCTATGGACTTTTAGTATGTTCCTGTTTCCCATTGTACTAGTTCCTGTTTCATTAGCTCCATTGGTTTTTGATTAGGTCTTGTTTGTTTCCATGGAAACTGATTATGGTCACCACCTGTTTTGTGTTTGGTTTCTTGTATATTGTCCTGTCTACTTAGTTTGTCTTGTATTGTCTATGCTAATGCCAACTGTTATGTTTCCTCCTGTGTCTGGGGCTTTCATACTGGGCATGTCTGCTGTGGTCTGAGTAACAGCACACCTCCTTTCAACAAGCCACTTGCTCTGTTACCTGGAGAAAATGGATGTGGTCGTCTGTGTGCGAAAGCAGCTCCAGCTCAGCATCTCTCCTCCTGAAATCCTCAATCTCCTGTTTCAGTCGATCTATGACTCTTTCAGCTCGACTCACTGCTGCCTTTTCCTGATCTCTGATCCGCTGTGTCACTTTAGAGCAGATTTTCTTAATGGAGCAAATAAGCTCAGTAAAGATCCTCTCACTGTACTCCACTGCTGTCACTGCAGAGCCCTGTTAGGACACACATCACAGTCAGCTCTTGTTGGTGCCTCACACAGCCTGTCACCCACAGTGGGTTTCAGTAGGACTAAAAGAGATCCAGCAAAGGAGGAGATTTCAAACTGAGTTTCAAATGTCTCTCCTACAAACTCACCTTATGAGACTCCACAGCCTTTCTCAGCTCTTCAAGATCTTTCTCTCTCTGCTGGATTCTCTGCTTGAACATTCTCTTTCTCTCTTCCAAAACCATCTGTATGAAAATCAAATAACACTGTAAACTTTAGAAATACTACATAAAACTGTATAGATAGACAGAATGGAAATCACTGTTTAAATTCATTAATGGTTTATTATATTTATTTGAATTAATGTGAATGAGGTTGCAAAATATATTGAGTGAAATTTTCAACAACTATGAAGAAAAACTAGAACAAAGAAACTAAATGAATGCCAGGATGCCAGGCTGGCCCACACTAAAAGATTTTTGAAATGTGAGAAACCACAAACATGACGATTTCGGCTCGCTTTCTGATTGGGTATCGTTTCATTTCATGTGACAATCTACAGAGTGCGTGTGTCCTTGGGGTTTTCCCCACACTACAGGATTTCTGATCGTAATTATTCAAAATGCCCCGACGTTCTTCTGAGCAGATTCAATCACTCTTAACACTCCTCACACCACAGAAGAATCTGAGAAGATAATCTGTAGAACCATCAAGATGATCGGGACTTTTGGAAGAAATGGAAGAAGCGTTCGACCTGACACGCAAACTTTCCCCTGCACTTCTCTCTCCGCCTGCAAAGAGAAGGAGGGGTTCCAGCCCTGTGGTTCTAAGTTCGGTAAGGGCTCTCACTATAAGTTCTACTCAAATTCAGAAACACGAGGAAACAATTCATAAGTGTCACTAAGCACTCACACAGTGTTTTCAAACGCCCACCAGTTCAGGGGAATGTCCAATAAAGAATGCACTATTGCATCCAAGCCATGAGCTAAGGGCGATACCCTCCCCAAATGCAAAAGACACATTAATAAAGGTTTCATCTCAGCCAGACAGACAGCAGAGGGCGATATGTTGCAAAAAATTCAAAGAAATAAGAAGTGTCTCCCTAGTGTCACCGCTAAAGGGAGCACAAGCTCCTCCAGAATGGGCCAGCACAGAGACTGTAATGACGTCATCAAAGTGCGCCCCCGAGGGAGAGGAAGTATACAAAGGACCTCATTCTGCCCGCATGCTCAATTGGCGTGCATACACAGCTCATCTGTGGGTTTTAACACAATTTCACGGGGATACAGACATCAATTTGCCATGAAACCACCCAGATTCAATGGTATGATAGTTTCAGTCAGCGGTGTCTAAACTCGGCCCTGGAGGGCCGCTGTCCTGTGTTTAGCTCCAACCAGCTCCAAAACACCTGCCTGGAAGTTTCTATATGCCTAGTTAGATCTTGATTAGCTGGTTCAGGTGTGTTTAATTGGGGTTGGAGCTAAACTCTGCAGGACAGCGGCCCTCCAGGACTGAGTTTGGACACCCCTGGTCTCAGTGGCCGAGGGAGAGTAAGCTTGACTCTTGATGGCCGAAATCGACATTCTTTTAAACAAACGAGCGATCAGAGTGGTGCCAAAGAAGGTGAGCTGTCATGGCTTTTATTCCCGATACATTGTGATTTCAAAGAAAGGGAGCACATCACTGTCCAATATTAGACCTCTGTGTGTTAAACAAGCACCTCAGCATTTCCGCTACATTCATTCTGCCGTGGTGGACCGCCACACCAAAAATCCTCCCCGCCACGCCTGCAGTTTCTCAGTGATGTCCGATATTGTGCGTCCTATTCTGTGTTATTGTTAAGCCCCACTATAGGCATAAAAACACTGTAAAACACTATAGTATTTGTGGACTATATTCCAAGACTTCTGAAGCCATTAGATAGCTTAATGAGGTACAAATGGATATTTGTCGTTAAGTTAAAGTTAATGGAAACTCATTTTTCCTCAGTCATTCTCCATTCAGCATTTAAACAGCGCGCCACGTTCATTTATGGCAGTAACACGATGAAACTAGCTCCAAGATCAATGTTCCCATTATTATACTTTATTTGTAGATAAAGGTCTATGATTTTGCATAAAAGCAGGAGTTTATTGTTGTTTCTAAATCATGTTACTTTCTTCCGGGTGTATGTTAGATCACAACACTGGAATAGAGAGAACTATGAATTGTTCTTCATGTGCACAGTACCTGAAATTTTAAATTGTTAGAAGAAAAGGCTCAATAAACTGTTGCATCACTGTATCTACGCTTTGAACTTTTCAGTGCAGAGCACTGCGCGCTGTGACTCCATGTTGCTTTAAGCGCATCATTCTGTGCGCAGGATGAGCATGAGCGCTTTAAAGGGGGGTTATAATGCTATTTCATGTATTCTGACTTATTTACACTGTTAAAGAGTTGGATTCTCATGCTAAACATGGCCAAAGTTACAAAACACGAGTTGGATGTATGACGGAATATTTCTGTGCCAAAAATACTCTTCCAAATCCTCATAAGCTTTGCAATCTTTTTTTCAAGTACGGGCCTTTGCAACGTCATTAAGGTCGGATTTCCTTGTATGGGCACTTCTCCTGGAAGAGTGCGCGCGCACATGTCAACCAGAGCGAGAGAGCAAGAGCACGCCCGTCAACACGCATTCGGCTTTACGGAAGTCGTCGCGAGCGCTGCACAGGTCACAGGACTTCACGAAATTAACAATGTCACCAAAGAAGTGTGTTTTTGGTTGTGAGGGAAAGATAACCTTGCTTCCCAAAGAACCCAGCATTAAGAGGAGCTGAGAGTTTTGTGCTCACGCATTACATTGATGCGCTCTCGATATTTGTTATTAAAGTAACCATAGAAACTGATAGCTGCAATCACTTTTTTTATTGGTTAATATGAATGGAGAATATCTCGTTTTTCTCCATGGCTGCTCAAGCCCTCAGGATCGGCGCTTATGGTTTCATAAACAAAGCCCAGTTCGACGCTGGATTTACAGACCATTTGAAACTGAAAGATGGAGCGGTCACAGCGATAATGATCCTGGTCATGAGTCGGAACCGCAGGTGGTGAGTAAAACTGCTTCAAATGTCTGTTTTGTTGGCAATAGGCGCCTAAGTGCATATAATGTAAACAACACGAACGTAGTGAATTCATAAATTCATTATTCATCATTCTCTATACGCTACATTCATTATAGTAATTCAAAAGTTATCCAGGGATAATGCAATGGTGTATTGTGTGTGTTTAAATACATCTGTTTAGCTGACCATTGATAGCTTGCAGACGATCTCTACATAAAAGCTGTGCGTGCTCGTCATTCTTTAGCTCCGCTCACACGGCACGCCTCCAGGCGCTCGGCTGTTTTTGGAAAGACTCGGTACACCGTATGTATCTATACTTCCGTATGTATCTGTATTTATAAATATGAGAAAACTAAAGACTTTTCGGAGACAAACAGGTAAGTACTTTTCAACAGGTTTTATTTGTAGAAATGTGAGCAGCACAGGTAAGTCTGAATATAGAAGATAGTCAGATGAAGGCAAGGGACAGACAGCTGAAATAGGGTGCGTTGATGAGGGTGTGCAGGTGCAGGGAATCAGAACTCAGGTGATCGTGAACGAGTGAGCGGAGTGTGGTGATCTGGTGCTGATGGGTTGAATAATGGTGTTGTTGACTTCTTGGCATCTATATTGGAGCCTTTCATATAATACTTTTGCATAATAAAAGATTATTAACAGCCTGTTCTGTCCTATCATATGTCATAAAAAGCTGCATTATACATTTAAGAACATTTGACCTTTTATTTGTTCCCCACTAAGTTTTCATTTTTCAATTCCTCAGAAAGTGGCCTCTGTGTGAGTGCGCGTGATTCTTGGGTGGCGACGCCTGACCGGTCGTCAGCTGATAGACGCCTGCTTTCAAACTCTCCCTTGTGTATCTGTGTAAGCGCTTGGTGAAGAACGTCATTGATGTCTATTTACAACATGTTTTTGAAGCGTTGATCATTGTAGCCAATCACAGACATATCTGATGAGTGCGTCAACACAATGGCCAATCAGAGGTGTTTATGAATCCGCTCAACAGCGCTCAAAGCATCACATTTTAAAATTTCAGTACCGACTTTTGACAACACTACTTCAAATGTTTTTGAATCTTATGATAAATTGTTTGCAATGTCATTAAGTGTACAGATAATGACTAGCTACAGATTACATTAAATACAGATACTGTAGAAAGACACAGATACAGTACATAAATCCATTTTTTACATACCTGTTTCTTTGTCCTCTCTGCTACAGCTGCTACAGTATCATGGTTTTTGTGATTATCCATCGTACACAGATAACAAATGCACTGCTCGTCAGTATGACAATAGATTTCCAGCAGTTTATTATGTTCAGGGCAGATCATTTCTTGAAGTTGTCCAGTGGCATCTATCAGATGGTGTCTCTTACCTTTAAAGAGACTGTCATGTTGTTGAAGGTGATTTTGACAGTAAGAGTTCAGACATACCAGGCAGGACTTGACAGCTTTGTGTTTCCTTCCAGTACAGACGTCACACTCCACATCTTCACATTCAGCAGGAACGGCAGCTTGGAGTTCAGTCTTCTTCAGTTGTTCCACCACTTCAGCCAGCAGGGTGTTTTTATTTAAAGCAGGTCTTGAAGTGAAGGTCTGTCTGCATTGAGGGCAGCTGTAGACTCCCTTCTGATCGTCCTGATCCCAGCAGCATGTAATACAACTCATACAGAAACTGTGTCCACAGGGAATGGCCACCGGATCCTTCAGTAGATCCAAACACACTGGACAGCTGAACTGCTCCTGAGAAAACCCAGTTTCTGCCATTTTACTTTATGCACAGATCGAGAGACAAGTACAACAGCTCAAAAGCATTTAAGTTGCACTTTCTCTGAAATAGTTTCCTGGCTCTATAAGGGACGTGTGCAGAAAAGGAGACTTTTTACTGCAGATTCACAGATAGTCCACTAGGTGTCTCACAAAAGACAGACGCAGACAGGATTCAAACACCACTAGAAATATTTCAGTCTGAGTGTGCAAAACCATGATGTTGCATTATTGAACCAGCATGTCTCCAGGGGTGGCCAGGTAAGACCCAGTGATTTCATTGGGATGGCAAAATAAATAAATAAATAAATAAAGTTGTGAAATCTTGGTAAAGAACACTGTTATTTCCACCTGATTATCATATCCACTTGTGTTGTGCAAGACGCTATTGAAACAGTTTTTACCGCTCATACTTTTGTACTATGCTGTAAACGGGTATTATAGTTTTAAAAAATTTACTAGTTTTTATTATGTTGTTGTTTTTTTTTATTACAGTTAAGTTTCATTTAGTTTTAATCATGTATAACTAATAATTACCTTTAGTTTGTATTTAGTTTTAGTATCGTTTTAGTTTTTATCATGGTAAAAGCCTTGATATATTTCTAAATGTTTATTTGGCAAAGTAAAAAAATGATCAAAAGACAAGAGTACCTATCTAATATTTAACAAGCTACAAAAATCACAGTGTTGAATTGAGCTGGTTTGCCATTTATTACAGCTCAAAAATACTATTAAACATGCAGTAGGCTATTAAACATACTTCCAATACCCTATATTAAAACAAAATACTGTCTGTCTGGAACAACAACAGAAACCTACAGCTTGTTTTTACTTGCAATACGTACAGTTACATGAAAAAGTGTGGGAACCCCTTACAGAATCTGTGAAAATGTGAATAATTTTAACAAATTAAGAGAGATCATACAAAATGCATGTTATTTTTTATTTAGTACTGTCCTGAGTAAGATATTTTACATAAAAGATGTTTACATATAGTCCACAAGACAAAAAAAAAAATAGCTGAATTTATTAAAATAACCCCGTTCAAAAGTTTGTGAACCCTTGTGGTTACCTGGATGATCTACGACTGTTCTTTTGTTTTGTGATGGTTGTTCACGAGTCCCTTGTTTGTTCTGAGCAGTTAAATACTTTTCTGGCTGGAAAGGGTTCAAATATGCAAAAAATCCTTGAAAACTGAAGAATTTGCAGGACGTGGAGGATTTTTCTGAAGAACACTGGGCAGTTTAACTGCTCAGAAACGAAAACAAAATCAAAATTAGTTATGCACCATTAAAACTAAATGAAACTAAACTGTAATAAAAAACAAAATACAAAATAAAAACTAGTATGTAATACCCCTGATGTGTACAGCATACTACAGAAATAAGAGCGGTAAAAATTGTTTCAATAGCGTCTTGCACAATGCAAGTGGATATGATAATCAGGTGGAAAAAAACAGTGTTCTTTACCAAGATTTCATGACTTTATTTATTTATTTTGCCATCCCAATGAAATCACTGGGTCTTACCTGGCCACCCCTGGAGACATGCTGGTTCAATAATGCAACATCATGGTTTTGCACACTCAGACTGAAATATTTCTAGTGGTGTTTGAATCCTGTCTGCGTCTGTCTTTTGTGAGACACCTAGTGGACTATCTGTGAATCTGCAGTAAAAAGTCTCCTTTTCTGCACACGTCCCTTATAGAGCCAGCAGTGACTGTATGATTTTGAGATCCATCTTTTCACACTGAGGACAACTGAGGGACTCAAACACAACTATTAAAAAAGGTTCAAACACTCACTGATGCTTCAGAAGAAAACACGATGCATTAAGAGCCGGGGGGTGAAAACTTTTGAACAGGGTGAAGATGTCCAAATTTTTCTTATTTTGTTGACATATCTTCTTTTTTTTTTCATTTAGGACTGCCCTTCGGAAGCAACAGAAGATATTTGCATGTTTCCCGGAGACAAATTAATCTTCAAAATCAAAAAGTTTTCACCCCCCGGCTCTTAATGCATCGTGTTTCCTTCTGGAGCATCAGTGAATGTTTGAACCTTTTTTAATAGTTGTGTTTGAGTCCCTCAGTTGTCCTCAGTGTGAAAAGATGGATCTCAAAATCATAGGGTCACTGCTGGAAGGGGTATCTTGAGAGCAACACAAGACCCTCAGAACTGGAAGCTGCCAGCAACATGCTTTCTGCTTGATCAGAGGAACCTGCAGAGCATGCACATCACTTGAACTAGCTTGACGAGATCGGGAATTAGTCACTGGTTCCCCGAACTCTTCAGCTAATTTAACTTGCAACCCCCACAAGTGTAGCCAACACTCTGATGAAAACTCTTGCTTCCCCTCGCCATTCAACACATTCAAAACAAACGGCTGACGACGTACATTGCAGGCGCCCTCTGGATGTCATAGGCTGCCGTCAGCCAATAAAATTGGCGTGTTAATACACGTTCAGACACCGGTGATTGACTGATTACCTTTTATAACTTTAATAAGGACTAATTTATATTTTATTTAGAAAGTGAAGACGATGCAGTGTTATTTTACATTTCAATTTCTTTACCTAAATACTAGACCTGAAAAAAACATTTTTTTTCATCATTTCTTTAGAATATATGCAGCTTTTAAAATTACTAAACTTGTGTGTTTTCTCTTAAGATCTGTCAGATAAATCTTTTCAGATAAGATTTTTTGATTTGGATAAGCACATGAACAAATTAGGCTTCCTATTTCTTTTTACCATACATGTACACTTCCACTTCAACTTCATCCATCTTAGGCATCTTCATCTTCTTGCCTTTGGCATGCAAATATCTTCTTGATGAAACAGTTTCTCTACTCTCTACAAGGCCTGCTGTCCTTGACTACAGAAAGAAACACTGTTGACTAGTTCCCCCTCGCAGCATTCGGCTACACAGTGTAGCAGGATAGGCTACATTTGAAACAAATTTTTTGAAGAAAAGAAACAACATAAAGGAGACATTTCCCAAAGCATACTGATCGCGCACACTTATTTGTGTGTGTATATACACTACCAGTCAAAAGTTTGGACACGGTAAGATTTTTAATGTTTTTAAAAGAAGTTTCGTCTGCTCACCAAGGCTGCATTTATTTAATTAAAAATACAGTAAAACAGTAATAGTGTGAAATATTATTACAATTTAAAATAACTGTTTTCTGTTTGAATATATTTTATAAATTTATTCCTATGATCAAAGCTGAATTTTCAGCATCATTACTCCAGTCTTCAGTGTCACATGATCCTTCAGAAATCATTCAGAAATCATGATCTGATGCTCAAGAAACATTTATGATTATTATCAATGTTGAAAACAGTTGTGTACTTTTTTTTTTTTTTTTTCAGGATTCCTTGATGAATAGAAAGTTCAAAAGAACAGCATTTATCTGAAATACAAAGCTTTTGTAACATTATACACTACCATTCAAAAGTTTGGGGTCAGTAAGAATTTTTATTTTTATTTTTTGAAAAGAAATTAATACTTTTATTCAGCAAGGATGCATTAAATCGATCAAAAGTGACAGTAAAGACATTTATAATGTTACAAAAGATTATATTTCAAATAAATGCTGTTCTTTTGAACTTTCTATTCATCAAAGAATCCTGAAAAAAAATATTGTACACAAATCTATTGTGTAATTGTACACAATAAATGTTTCTTGAGCAGCAGATCATCATATTAGAATGATTTCTGAAGGATCATGTGACGCTGAAGACTGGAGTAATGATGCTGAAAATTCAGCTTTGATCACAGGAATAAATTACTTTATAAAAAATATTCAAACAGAAAACAGTTATTTTAAATTGTAATAATATTTCACAATGTTACTGTTTTTACTGTATTTTTAATTAAATAAATGCAGCCTTGGTGAGCAGACGAAACTTCTTTTAAAGACATTAAAAATCTAACCGTGTCCAACCTTTTGACTGGTAGTGTGTGTGTTAGATCATTTTATTCAGTTATCTACAGTCTTCTGCAATTCCCCTCCAGATCTCGTGAAGCCCTACAATGCACTGGGAGAACCAAATAAGAGACACAGAATCCAGATTGCTGCTCAGTTGATTCTCAGTTTATTACAGACGGACAGAACATATACTAATACAAAAACAGGATATTGCTTTAGTTAGTTCGTTGAGCAATGTGCTAAATGTCACATAAACAGGAACAAGAATAGTTATCAGAAAAAGGGTTTCACACAAGAACAAAACTTGTAATCACAGCTCACAGTATACAAACTCGAACGGGGTGACAGAGAGCAATTTTTTTTTTTTTTTTTTTTTTTTTTTTTACAATATATTAGAACAAACAGTATATAATAATCAAAAACTTAAACAAAAAAAAAGAATAACACAAAGTCTTTCTGCCTCCCTATACATCCTGCATTCAGAAACAAACAGCAGATTACTCATTCAAAATAAGTTACAAACCAAACTGTATCTTTCACTTAAAAGGTTATGTAAGGTAATCTCTGTATTTTTAATGGAAAATTAACAACATTGATAAAATATTAGAAGTAGTATTGATTGAATATACAAAAATATCATTTCCCTTACAAAGGCTACCAGGAAACCCAGGTAATGTTCACAATAGAGTACAACAGTGCCCGTATGCTTTCAGCTGCCTTGGTTCCGGAAGTATTTTTAACATTCATTTTTCCCATAGCAATTTTTAAAAAGTCTATAGTTTTGTTAGAGTTATAAGCCATAAACCAAATGAACCAGCTACGAGGTAAATCACAACATTACAAACTTTGATTTTAACCCTTAAATGCATACCTTGGGTCTTTATCGACCCGGGACGTCATTCACTACCCTCCTCCTCATTCATTTTTTAAAGATAGACATCAACCTTCTTAGTATTCCTCAATCAATTAATTATAAACAATAACAAGAAAAAAAATCATAAAATTATAAAAGAATGCCTGTTTTCCCATTAATTTTTTATAAAAAAACGGATAGGGTCGCAAACGACCCGAGGTGTGTTTAAGTGTACGTATATTTTTCCTACACAACAATAATTGAATCTTTGATGACGGAATAAGTGCAGTTCACCTTTATTCCACAAGGTGGCAATGTCTGATACACAATGATGAAGTGACAATTCATTCATACAGAAGAGAGAGAATAGGAAGTATCATTAGCAAAACGTGAAATGGCTCAGCGATTTACTGCAGAGCAATGACTGAACGCAATCAAATATGAGTGTCACTGTAACTTGATGGATCTGGTGAAGGTGTCAGCGATCAAAATATTGATTTTGAAGATGTTGAAAATGATATAGTTTTCTGAGATTGCGAATGGGCTCATATTCGCAATCTCAAACATATTCTCAAAGCTATAATTTGCTGAATGTACTGGGAAATGAGCTCTGACAAGAACAGTGATGATGGCATAAAACATCTGCTCAAACGGAACCCTTCCAAGCTCCAAAATGTAACAAAATATGCTTTATTTTATTCTTCTGTAATTGGTACTCTAAAATCAGAGGAGTTTTATATTATCGCGACAGGTAGAGATCCATCCGTGTTAGATATAGATCCGGGTCGCTAAAGACCCGAATATGTAAGAATGATTTGTGAAAAAGTCATGCATTTAAGGGTTAAGCAAAAAAATCCCATGAAGCATTGCAAATGACACAATCGAATTATTAAAAAAACAAACAAACAAAAAAACAGATACAGTGATATAAGTGCCCAACTAAACGAAACACTAATCACCATAATGGTGACTCAAACTTAAACATTTTCAATAAAATGAATATAAACTAGAGCTAAACCTCTGTTAATTCCCAATAAGAACTTCTGTAGACATGTGAAAGAAAAAAAGTCAAACTGGTTTTTAATAAGTAAAGATTCACCAAATCAGACTGAACCATCTAAGACAGTTTGCGGCTTCAGTCAGCACATATCTGCAAGTTGCTCAGTCAAAACTCAATTTCATTTGGTTCAGGGTTGGCAAGGACATAAGCTAAGCCAAGGCAAGTCTCATGTGGGTCCAACAAATTAGACAAAGCCATTTTCAACATCATGTATTGGGTTTCATCCTCTCGAGAGGTATAAAAAAACTTGGGTCCTCTATAAACCTAAAACAACAGTGATGGTTGACTGATGTTTAAGTGATGTTGAACAAAAGAATAACTGGGGGAAAAGTGCATAAGGGAACTGTTGGGGTCTGTATACTTGGATATGGAGGAATATTTAGTGCATGTACATAAGTAGACATGGGGCTACTGTCACAGTGGCAAGTAACATTTGAGACTGTGAACACTACAGTCAGCTCTCTGTAATCTATAGTGTTAGATCACACAGTTTTACTGCTGACCCATTTATAACTCCAAACCCAGGATAGAGAGGCTGAGTGAATGTGGTCTGGACTCTGTGAATGAGAGTCATTGTGTCAGAGACGCTGTAGAAGGACAGAGTTCCTGCACTGTGATCCACATACACTCCTATTTTACAGCCGCTGAAGGGTACAGGGAGTTCAGTATTACTGTGATTGTGAATGAATGAGCATCTGGAGGTAGAGCAGATCAAACTCCAGGACTTATCATTATATCCAAACACACACTCATCTCTCTGTCCCTTCCTGTTGATGTATATATAAGACACTGATATACACACAAATCCACTCCCACTCCACTCAAGCTCCCAGTAACAGCGTCCACACACACTCTCTCTGCACAACACCTGAGGATAATAATGAAATCTGTCTGGATGATCAGGATACTGTTGGACACTGGCAGTGAAAGTAACCACTCTGTTCCCCTCAGACAGATGGAGGTGTTTATTCGCTGTGTTTGGATCTAGAGTGAACTGACTGGAATCTGATGGAGATAAAACAGAAAAAAAAAATCATCCTCCATTTTGGTGCATCAATAGCTATGCTTCCATCCACCTATTTTTATGCGCATTTTGGGATAACGCATTAAAAAATGCTGGATGCAAAAGCAAAGATGTGCATAAATTCTAAAAAAAAAAAAAAAAAAAAAAAAAATGCACCATGTGTGCTCAGTTGAGCTCAATTTTTTTATCTGATAAGAAAACATGCGTGTAAACTATGATGGAAACACATTTACTAAATAAATTCCTCGATGCACATCAAAAAAGTCATGTGACTTTGGGTGATGGGATGACATAACTGGTCTGTAACAATTCTGAACTGTAAAAAGCCTTCACGTGCTTGTAGAACTTGTACAACATGTAAACTCATAATTTTTTGAGAGCTCTCTGACCATGTGGCTGCTGTACCACCTGACCACTGCAGATTTACTGTGTGTTCAAACTGAAGCGGCACTGTGCAGACTGATCGGTGTACGACATCAGTACAAGTACAGCAAGAGCAATTAGAAAGCATAGAGAGTTTTATTTATGGTAATTATGACATGGTGTAAACGCAGCATAACCAGTGGACCGATCTCATTGCACAGCATCTGAAATGTTGTTTTGTTCATTCTGAAATGAGTCAAAGTAGTTCGGTATAATTTTTTCCCAGAACTGTCTTAAGGCGGGTTCACACTATGCAATTTTGTCCACGATTTGGTAATCTGAGACAAAATTTGAGAATCCTAAAAGGTATCTATAATCACAGGCTAAAATCTGTGGTATTCGGTCATTTGACATGTTCACCGAAAGCCGATTAATGACCGTTGCAATCAAATTTTACCTCCGACAGAATTCTGGCAGTGTCAGAAGGTTTGGCGCACAGTCCTGCAGTGTGACTTCACAGTGTGCACCCGGCCTTACATGACTGAGTTCCTAAAAAAATAGACATTCACCTCCGAAAGCAAGATAACATGACTGTGTTTATTGTATTTTGTCTGCGACTGCTCTGAGGCGCAAGTAATTTATTATATATGGAAAAAAACCCACAGTGGCTTCTACTGCAGAAACTTAGTTTTCTTAGTGATATTTGCACAGGTTTATCAGGAGGTGGCGATTTGGTTCTCTTTGGCTTGCTGGATGGAAACTGCTTTGTGCAAATGTTTAGATATTCCAATTTTGTGTTAAAGTTAAATTCACAACTTTGGATGGAAACAGTGACTGAGAAATCCCCACCACTCATGCACAGACAAGCGGAGTATTAACAAACAGTAAAAAGTCATATTGGACTGAAATACCATTTGTACATTCCCTTTCATGCATTTCCCCTAGTACTATAAATGTTACGAAACATTTTATTAGGTTTGGTAATATGTTTATTATTTAAGTATTTACTTTCAATATACAACCCGAATTCCGGAAAAGTTGGGGCGTTTTTAAATTTGAATGAAATGAAAACTAAAAGACTTTCAAATCACATGAGCCAATATTTTATTCACAAAAGAACATAGATAACATAACACGTTTAAACTGAGAAATTTTACACTTTTATCCACTAAATGAGCTTATTTCAAATTTGATGCCTGCTACAGGTCTCAAAAAAGTTGGCACAGGGGCAATAAATGGCTGAAAAAGCAAGAAATTTTGAAAAGATTCAGCTGGGAGAACATCTAGCAACTAATTAAGTTAATTGATATCAGGTCTGTAACATGATTAGCTATAAAAGGGATGTCTTAGAGAGGCAGAGTCTCTCAGAAGTAAAGATGGGCAGAGCTGTGAAAGAGTGTGTAAAAAATTGTTGAATACTTTAAAAACAATGTTCCTCAATGTCAAATTGCAAAGGCTTTGCAAATCTCATCATCTACAGTGCACAACATCATCAAAAGATTCAGAGAAACTGGAGAAATCTCTGTGCGTAAGGGACAAGGCCGAAGACCTTTATTGGATGCCCGAGGTCTTCAGGCCCTCAGACGACACTGCATCACTCATCAGCATGATTGTGTCAATGACATTACTAAATGGTCCCAGGAATACTTCCAGAAACCACTGTCGGTAAACACAATCCGCCGTGCCATCTGCAGATACCAACTAAAGCTCTATCATGCAAAAAGGAAGCCATATGTGAACATGGTCCAGAAGTGACATTGTGTCCTGTGGGCCAAGGCTCATTTAAAATGGACTGTTTCAAAGTGGAAAAATGTTCTGTGGTCAGACGAGTCCAAATTTGACATTCTTATTGGAAATCACGGACGCCGTGTCCTCCGGGCTAAAGAGGAGGGAGACCTTCCAGCGTGTCATCAGAGTTCAGTTCAAAAGCCAGCATCTCTGATGGTATGGGGGTGCATAACTGCATATGGTATGGGCAGCTTGCATGTTTTGAATGCGGCACAATGAATGCTGAAAGGCATATAAAGGTTTTAGAGCAACATTAAACGAAAAATATGTCAAAGACGACCACAAACTCTTCAGCAGCTGGAAACCTATATCAGGCAAGAATGGGACCAAATTCCAACACCAAAACTCCAGAAACCCATAACCTTGATGCCCAGATGTCTTCAAACTGTTTTAAAAAGAAGAGGAGATGCTACACCATGGTAAACATGCCCCCATCCCAACTATTTTGAGACCTGTAGCAGGCATCAAATCTGAAATGAGCTCATTTTGTGCATAAAATTTTAAAATTTCTCAGTTTTCTCAGTAAACATTTGTTATTTATGTTCTATTGAATGTTCTATTCTAAGTCTTTTTAGTTTTCATTTTATTCAAATTTAAAAAACATCCCAACTTTTCCGGAATTCGGGTTGTATGAATGAACCATTTAGTTGTGTGTCATGTGTGGTGGTTTGGTAAAAATGGCCTCAGAATATAGGAAATCAAAGGAATGTCTGTATTGCTAGGACATCCCAATTGTCTTTGTAATTCAAATGGCTTAATACACATACTAAATAATATTTTAATGAAAATGTAAATGTGTTCATTGTGTCTTACATTGTAGGAAGTCCTCCCTGATCTTGGGTTCATTGGTGGGAATAATTTCAGTGTATGTTACTAAGAAATGAAGCAGACATAATTAGTATAATTCACATTAAAATGTTCTTTATATTTACAGTATCTTACAAAAGTGAGTACACCCCTCACATTTCAGCAACTAATTTAGTATATCTTCTCAAGTGACAATAATGAAAATTGTATATACTTTAGAGTAGTCAATGTGCAGCTTGTATAGTAGTACAGATTTACTGTCCTCTAAAAATAACTCAACATACAGCCATTATTGTCTACATAACTGGCAACAAAAGTGAGTACACCCTAAGTTAACACTGTTATCTAGCACTGCCTTAATCCTCCTGGGCATGGAATTCACCAGAGCTGCACAGGTTGCTGCTGGGATCCTCTTCCACTCCTCCATAATATCAGCACGTAGCTGCTGGATGTTAGACACATGGCGCTTCTCCACCTTCTGCTTGAGGATGCCCCACAGGTGCTTAATAGGGTTCAGGTCTGGAGATATACTTGGCCACTCCATCACCTTCACCTTCAGCTTCCTCAGCAAGGTAGTTGTCATCTTGGCAGTGGGTTTGGGGTCATTATCATGCCGTTCAGCCCAGTTTCTGAAGGGATGGCATCATGTTCTGCTTCAGAATGTCACAGTACATGTTTCCCGCAATGAAGTGCAGTTCCCCAGTCCCAGCAGCACTCATGCAGCCTCAGACTATGATGCTACCACCACTATGCTTGAATGTAGGCAAGACACAACTTGGTACTTCTCACCAGGGCGTCGCCACACATGCTGGACACCATCTGAGTCAAACAAGTTTATCTTAGTCTTATCAGACCACAGGACATGGTTCCAGTAATTCATGCTCCTGGACAGGTTGTCTTCAGCAAACTGTTTGCGGGCTTTCTTGTGAGCCAGCTTCATAAGAGCCTTCTTTCTGGGACGACAGCCATGCAAACCGACTTGTTGCAGTGTGCGGCGTATGGTCTGAGCACTGACAAGCTGACCTTCTGCTTCTGCAACCTCTAAAGCAATGCTGGCAGCACTCATGCATCTGTTTTTTGAAGCCAGCTTCTGCACCTGATGCACAGCACAAGGATTCAAACCTGAACAGTACTACTAACTTATAAAGATTGAGAACACTGCAATTAAAGTCTGTTATATAGTTATAGCTACCTCCATCACTGTCTTCAGTGTATATAAAATAAAGTTGGCTTGCTTGTTTAACATGTTAAATTTTTGTGTTTACATGTCAACAGGAAACAAGCTCTTCATGCTCTCCCAGTGTACGTGTGAGGACGACCCACAGTTCTTCAAGACTTGAAGATGCATTAGTAGAACTGCTAGCAGTAAATATAAATGTCTAGTTTTAATCTCATAAGTTAAAGGATTAGTTCACTTCAAAATTAAAATTTCCTGATAATTTACTCACCCCCATGTCATCCAAGATGTTCATGTCTTTCTTTCTTCAGTCGAAAAGAAATTAAGGTTTTTGAGGAAAACATTCCAGGATTTTTCTCCATATAGTGGACTTCACTGGGGTTCAACGGGTTGAAGGTCCAAATGTCAGTTTCAGTGCAGCTTCAAAGAGCTCTACATGATCCCAGATGAGGAATAAGGGTCTTATCTAGAGACATCATTGGCCATTTTCTAAAAAAAAATAAAAAGTATATACTTTTTAACCACAAATGCTCATCTTGCACTGCTCTGCGATCCGCCACGCATTACGTTAGAAAGGTCACGTGTGACGTAGGCGGAAGTACCACGGTATGGCAAAAAACTCCATCAAAATCGTCCAATATCGTCGTTTTACCTTTTATTTTTGTAAAGGGCGTTTAGCTTAATCTTTGCACGTTCGCTTTGTAGACACTGAATCGGTACTTCCACCTACATCACGCGTGACCTTTCCAGTGTGATGCATGCATGGCGGAACGAAGAGCAGTGTAAGACGAGCAGTGTAAGACGAGCATTTGTGGTTATAAAGTATTAATTTTTTTTATTTTTTATTTTTTTAGAAAATGACAGATCGTTTCACTAGATAAGATCCTTATTCATCATCTGGGATTGTGTAGAGCCCTTTGAAGCTGCACTGAAGTCCACTATATGGAGAAAAATCCTGGAATGTTTTCCTCAAAAACCTTAATTTCTTTTCGACTGAAGAAAGAAAGACATGAACATCTTGGATGACATGGGGGTGAGGAAATTATCAAGAAATTTTTATTCATAAGTGAACTAACCCTTTAAATTTACAGTTTTACCCTCTATGCTTATTCCAGGAAGAGTTGGCCGAGCCAGACATCACTGACATCAACTGACACAAACATCACTCCTGTTGATTTTGTCATCATGGACAACGAGACCACTCCTGCAAGCACTGCAGTTGATCTTCCAGTGTGTTTGACATGTTGAGAAATATACAGTCACAAGGTTTTAAAAAAAGGTTGAATAAAAAATCCTCAATTGTACATCCAAAGTTGTGTTTGTGTGTGTTTTTTTAAAGGGTTAGTTCACCCAAAAATGAAAATAATGTCATTTATTACTCACCCTCATGCCGTTCCACACCCGTAAGACCTTCGTTAATCTTTGGAACACAAATTAAGATATTTTTGTTGAAATCCGATGACTCAGTGAGGCCTCCATAGCCAGCAATGACATTTCCTCTGTCAAGATCCATTAATGTACTAAAAACATATTTACCTTGATGTATCTTGAGAGAGGAAATGTCATTGCTCCCTATGCAGGCCTCACGGAGCCATCGGATTTCAACAAAAATATCTTAATTTGCGTTCTGAAGATTAACAAAGGTCTTACGGGTGTGGAACAGCATGAGGGTGAGTAATAAATGACAGAATTTTCATTTTTGGGTGAACTAACCCTTTAATGGTGAACTTCAGCATGATGAATTATTAGCCTGAGTTATGCATAGGTGTATTTTTGAGTTAATATTTGTATTTAATAAAGTACCACTGCATCAAAATAATTGAGAAATGAAAAACATTAACATTAATGGTAAACAATAGTTTTAAGTACAGTGCACTTAAACATTAAATAAAAAAAATTTTTTTTAAAATTTTGTATGACTATTTATTTATAATTATTGTTTACTTAAAAAAATAAAGTAATCAGTATCTACAAAAATTGAGTACTCTGAACTTATTGGATTTTACAGTGTACTTTGATCGACCCTTGCAAGGCCTGTTCCGAGTGGAACCCGTCTTGGAAAACCTCTGTATGACCCTGGCCACTGTACTGTAACTTCTTATAGCATAGGCCAACTTTGTGGAGAGCAACAATTCTAATTCTCAAATCCTCAGAGAGTTCTTTGCCATGAGGTGCCATGTTGAACATCTAGTGGTCAGTATGTGAGAACTGTACTCAAAGCACCAAATTTTAACTGCTCTAATAAAAGATACGCAAATAGTATTGTCCTATCAAGCAGATAAAAACATGAACATGATGAATAGGACATGTGGCTTTGCATGGTTAAAAGATGTAGAGCTGTTATCACTTAGGGTGTACTCACTTTTGTTGCCAGCTATTTAGACAATATGTTGTATGTTAAGTTATTTTCAGAGGACAGTAAATCTATACTGCTATACAATCAGCACATTGACTACTCTAAAATAAATAGAATTTTCATTTCTATAGTATTGTCCCTTAAGAAGATATACTAAAATTGTTACTGAAATGTGAGGGTGTACTCACTTTTGTGAGATACTAATATATATATATATATATATATATATATATATATATATATATATATATATATATATATTATATATATATATATATATATATATATATATATATATAATGTCTAAGATTAAATAAATGTCTGCTACTTTACCTCTGCCAGATATCTTGTCTAGCTCCTCTCTACAGAAATCCTCCAGTTTTTCTTTCAGTTGAAAGACAGACTTTCCCACATCATCAAATGTGAGGAGAGAGCTGACAGTGATGCTGGGTACATCTGTAGATTCAGGAGGTTTAGAGAGAGACTGGAATCTCTACAGGAATAAATAAACACAAACAATAAAGATACAAAACAAAAACCTTTATGACCTGATTGTAACAGTTATGTTCTGTTTTATTATCATGGTGTTTTGGTTTCCCTGTTTGCCTGCCTGACTGCCTGTGTTCTCTAGTTAGTTTCCCTGGTTGTTAATTAGTTCCCACACCTGTTCCGTTTGACATCGATTACACTCCTCATGTATTTAAGCCCTGTGTTTCCTTAGTTCCTTTGTAGAGTATTGTTTTTATTTAACATGGTTGTGTTAAGGGAGGGATCACACACAGTTTCTGCCAATCTCATGTTAATCTTGAGTATATATAGAGTAGTAGTGCATCCTGCATATCTCCAAAAAGTCTTTAGTTTTATCATATTTATAAAAGATACATACGCTGTACCGAGTATTTCCGAAAACAGCCGAGCGCCTGGAGGCGTGCCGTGTGAGCGGAGATAGAGTGACGAGCTATCACGAGCATGCGCAGCTTTTGTGAAGTGATCGTCTGCAAGCTATCAATGGTCAGCTAAACAGATGTATTTAAACACACACAATACACCATCGTATTATCCCTGGATAACTTTTGAATCACTATAATGAATATAGCATATAGAGAATGATGAATAACAAATTTATGAATTCACTACGTTCGTGTTGTTTACATTATATGCACTTAGGCGCAGTCCTGTGACCTGTGCAGTGCTGCCGACGACTTCCGTAAAGCTGAACGTGCGTTGATGGGCGTGCTCTTGCTCTCACGCTCTGGTCGACGTGTGCACGCGCCCTTCCGGGAGAAGTGTCCGTACAAGGAATTCCGCACCCGTTTACATCACTCAGGCCCATACTCGAAAAAAAAGACCCCGAATCCTGTAAGGATTTGGAAGAGAATTTTTGGCACAGAAATACTCCGTCATTCGTCCAACTCGTGTTTTGAAACTTTGGCCATGTTTAGCATGAGGATCCAACTCTTTAACAGCGTAAATAAGTCAGAATACATGAAATAGCATTATACCCCCCCTTTGATGTTTTCTCCAATGATCTCCTACGAGTGTTCCTTGTGGATTTATTAAAGGATGTTTTTGTTTTCTACTCCTATCATTGTGCAGTTTACTACCACAACCATCTATGGCAGAATACTGGCAACATCATGTGCCAGCAACATCATGTGCCACCATGGGATTACCTGTTGAGTTTGAGGGAATGGATGATTCTGTCCAGCTCAAAGTCTCCTGTGTCTCCACTTGTTTAGCCCAGCTCAAAGGCTCCTGTGTCTCCACTGGTTTAGCCCAGCTCAAAGGCTCCTGTATCTCTACTGGTCCTGCCCAGCTCAAGGTGTCCTGTGCCCCCGCTGGTCCTGTCTGACTCAAAGTCTCCTGTGTCTTCGCTGGTTTCGCCCAACTCAAAGGCTCCGGTGTCTCCTCTGGTCCTGTCTGGCTCAAAGTCTCCTGTGTCTCCGCTGGTTTCGCCCACCTCAAAGGCTCCTGTGTCTCCACTAGTCCTGTCTGGCTCAAAGGCTCCTGTCTCTCCGCTGGTTCCGTCCCCCTCAATGTCTTCTGTGCTGCCGCTGGTCCCATCCAGCTCAAAGTCTCCTGTGTCTCCGGTGGTTTCACCCAGCTCGAAGTCTCTTGTATATCCAGAGTTCCCGTCCAATTCCTCTTCCAAGGTCAGCCAGTCCATCGACCCCACCTCCGATGGTTCCCTACAGCCCCCAGGCTTCTCCTCTGATGCCTCTCTACTGTGTGGAATTGCCTCTGGTCTTCCGGTCTCCAGCTCCGCCTAGTCAAGAGGATCCCCTGGCTCTGCCTCCAGCCGCCGAGCCCATCTCTTCACCTTGGCTTGTCAACCACTTGGCTCCACTTTGGCTCCTCCCTCCCTCTGCTCCACTTGGGACCATTGTCCTTACGGCTCTACCGGGCTCCCTCGTCCCTCCCGCTACGCCTTGGTCAGACGTCACTCTGCCTGCGCCACGGACTTACGGGCCTTCAGCTACACTTCGTCCCTCCACCCTTTTGGCTCCGTCGCGCTCCGCCTTCCTCCAGCTCCACCTTTGTCCTCAGTCACACCAGCTCTGCCTCAGTCCACTGACACCCTAGCTCCACCTTGGACACTTGTTGCCGCAGCTCTGCCTCGGCCTTCTAAGCCATCAGTGTCGTTTGGTCCCATCAGCTCTCCATCTTCACCTTAGGCTCTACTTCCATTGGCCTTGTCTCCGTCAGTCGTCCCCTGGTGTCATCAGCCAAGTTTCCCCCATGGCTCCTCCCTCCCTCGACTCCTGCATCTGGCTCCTCCCACCGTCATCACCTTAGTTTCTCCTGCCACCATCACCTCTTGTCGTCGGCCCTTCACCGGTCCTCCTCCAGAGCCCCCGCCCTCCCTCCCTCTTCGGTTTGGACCATCATTAGTGCGAGGACGCGCCTTCCGGGAGCGGAGAGCTATTGTAACAGTTATGTTTGTTCTGTTTTATTATCATGGTGTTTTGGTTTTCCTTTTTTGCCAGCCTGTTAGTTTTTCTGGTTGTTAATTAGTTCCCACACCTGTTTCGTTTGTCATTGATTATGCTCCCTATGTATTTAAGCCCTGTGTTTCCTTAGTTCCTTTGACCTGTATTGTCTTTATTTAACGTGTTTGAGTTAATGTTTTCTCCTACGATCTCCTGAGTATTCCTTGTGGATTTATTAAAGACTGTTTTTGTTCTCTACTCCTTTCTTACTTGAACTACCAGTTTGATATTATCTATGCTTTATTTGCAACAGTTATGTCTGGTATAATTTTCATAGTGTTTTACTGGGCTATTCAGGTCTATCTAGCACTTCTGTTCTAGTAATGTCCATAGATCTTAGAAATCCAGTCTGTTTATATGGAATACAATGTAAATATTACTCCCTCTTTCAAGTGTTTGAAAATCATAATGGTTAGGAAAAGTAATCATTTATCTCTAATCTCTTCTCAAAAAGCCACATGATTTGATGTATCATTCATGTCTGTAGCACAAACGGTGCAGGATGAGTTAAGCACTAAAGTTTAAAACTTAAGTTAACAGTTTGTTCAGCTGTATGAGTAAACCAAACCCCACCAATTAAACAGAAATTAAAATGAAAGTCTGTAATGGTAAGGTGTTGCTAAAACTACTGTCCTGTATTTTGGATCTCTATTACCTTGCTGAAATTATGTTTGTGTGAAAGCTGCTCCAGCTCAGCGTCTCTCCTCTTCAGATCATCAATCTCCTGCTCTAGTCGATCCATGACTCCTTCAGCTCGACTCACTGCAGCCTTTTCCTGATCTCTGATCTGCTGTGTCACCTTAGAGCAGATATTCTCAATGGAGCGGAACAGCTCAATTAAGATCCTCTCACTGTCCTCCACTGCTGTATCTGCAGAACGCTGTAGCACACACATCACAATAAGCTCTTACTGTTGCCTCACATGACCTGTGGCTCACAATAGGCTTCAGTGGGACTGAAAGAGCTCCGGCACTGGAAGAGAGTCTAAACTTCTGTTCTTCTCCAAACTCACCTTATGAGACTCCACAGCCTCTCTCAACTCCTCAAGATCTTTCTCTCTCTGCTGGATTCTCTGCTGGAACTTACTCTGTCGCTCTTTTAAAATCATCTGGATGCAAAAACAAGTGAAATTGTATGTCAGAAAAAATAAAAACCTCTTGTGTGTAGCACAAATGAGTATATCCAATATTGGATACTTATATTCATTTTATTTTATGTGAATGGGGTTTGCAACCTATATTGTTTGAGACGGTCATTAAGACAGATTTTTGACAGTAAGAGTTCATACACACCAGATGTTTTTTTCCTGACGTTTTCTTTACTTTCTTGTGTCTTCTTCCAGTACAGATGTCAGACTTCACATCTTCCGGTCCAGCAGGAACGGCAGCTTGGAGTTCAGTCTTCTTCAGTTGCTCCACCACTTCAGCCAGCAGGGTGTTTTTATTTAAAGCAGGTCTTGAAGTGAAGGTCTGTCTGCATTCAGGGCAGCTGTAAGCTTCCTTCTGATCCTCCTGATCCCAGCAGCATGTAATACAGCTCTTACAGAAACTGTGTCCACAGGGAATGGCCACTGGATCCTTCAGTAGATCCAAACACACTGGACAGCTGAACTGCTCCTGAGAAAAACTGGCTTCTGCCATTTCTGTATTTAGGCTACACACAGATAGTAAGACACACACACACACAAAAAAAACAGCTCACTAAGTTTCGTTTTCTCTGCACCGTTGAAACAGTTTCCTGATTCTGTTTAAGAAACGTATGTAAAAACTAACCTTAACCCTTCTCCTAAACACAACCCTCACAGAAAACATTCTGCATTTTTACATTAAAAAACAAACATAATTTAGTATGATTTATAAGCTGATTTTCCTTTGGAGTCACTGCAATGTCAAAAATATCAGGTTTTACTTTCATTGTGTGGACAAACAAGAACACTGAGGGATTGTCATAAAAGTGCATAACAATAATAAACAAAAATCATTCAGAGATTCCAAAATATGTGTAGCATTAAAACAAAAAGAATGTAATAGTGTGAATTAAGTGAAGTAGCTACAAAAAAAATAATTTAAAGGTCATGTGTTATTCACTAGAAACAGTAACATAGTTATTACATTGTTTTTTTAACCATTTAAAAAAACAACAACTCATAAACAGGTGTTGTTATTGTTGCAATGCATTCACGACTTGAATTTAATAAATATATTTAAAAAAAATGGTTTTATTTATCTGGACACACATACAGTTTTAACCAACATATTTTCACCTGCATTGAGTGCATTCTGATTAAGGGTGTACTCACACTAGGCGCTCTGAACCGTGCCCGAGCGCGTTTGACCCTCAAAGCCCGGTTCGTTTGACAAGTGTGATCGCTCCGTTCCGTGCCCGGGTGCGGTTCGTTTAGCTGTCCCTGGCCCGCTTGGAAGAGGTGTGCCAGAGCGCGGTTCGCATGCAGTGTAAGCGCTAACCGTGCCAGAGAACGGAACAGTTAATGTTACTACTTTTTGTGTGTCATCATTATGACGGCAAACATCTTTATTACTGCTTTGATAGTACACTTATCAATTCATGTAATTAATTCGAGTGTATTTGGGTTTATAACGGGTCTGATTCTCACCTTATTGATGAACAGGAATTGTAGTTTGCAAGTAAAGCTGCAAATTCCTCCATTAACGTCAGCTGCCTTTGTAATAATCCTCTGATACGTGCTATTGAAAATTGCTGCGCTGCATAAATTATAAATAGCCTAGTATCTTAGCGAAAGTGCACTTCTTCGTGTTTTCTTCCATTCAAAAGGTTGCATCGTTTATGACGTAAGCGTGCTCCGGCCTGGAACGTTTAGTGTAGTGTGAGTGCAGACCAGCGGGGGAGTGGGGGGCAATCGCGCTCGGGCTCGGTTCAAGGCAACCGTGCCTAGTGTGAGTACACCCCAATATAAAAACAACTTTACCGCAGTATAGGCTACCTCCTCCTCCTCCTTCTTCTTCTTCTTCTTCTTCTCTTACTTCAGTAATTTGTAGTGATGTCACGTATGACACAGAGGCTTCAATGCAAGTATGTATCGAGTATGCGGGGCAATTTCTAATGAGGCTTCATATCAAGGCTTATTGTTTTCAGAATATCACGTGGTCGATAACGAACCCAGCCTTCTGCCGAGCTTTACTCTGGCGACGGAACTTTAGGGACTTTTTGTGATTTGGTATTGATGTTTACTGAGGGAGTAACCATTTTTACAAAGGCGTTGGACATTGGACATAAATTGGTATATACCGCCACCTGTATACACGGTAAAATCAGCATTGGGCAATGTATTCAACTCATTTGAAAAACCAACTCTTGGTGCATTACCGCCAGCAGAAGGAAAAAATCCTTAATTAAACAAATGTATTTCTTTTACGCAAGTTGCGAATTACAGTGACCTTTAGGAGAGTAGGTTAATATATAAAACAAGTTTGTATATTTACCATTTGCACAATGTAACATGTATTACATTCTAAATTAGGTATAATGAATTAGCATATGTTTTACCTAGGCCTATAGGTTCATCTTGGTTAATGTTAATTTATAAATATATAAATATACTGTTACATTAAATAAACAGCAGCTACACAAATAATGGATAGACTAGAATAAATAATGCACTTTTAACTAATCGTAATTTTAATTCACTGAATAAAAAAGAAAGAAAAAAGCAAAGAAAATAGAACAAATATGCTCAAATATTCAATCACTAAAAATGTGTGGGCGTTCCTATACTTGTGTGACGTCACGTGAAAACAAACGTAACTTTCACGCGTTCTGATTGACAGAAACTGCATACTCTGATTTGAGTGTCGTTGTTAATGTTACTACTATATTACTCACTTCTGCGTATAAATTTGCATGCACACACACACACTCTCAGCGGTAATAGATAGAAAACATTCATTTATTCAGCGTGATAACTTTACGTTGTACTAATCAGGAGCGCCGCAGAGAGTCACGTGTTTCAACGACTCCCGCAAGGCGGAAGTAAAACAGAGTGGACGCTTTACGCTTTAATGAAACATCTATGTCAGTGCAGCATTAACGCGAGTCAACTTGTTTACAGCAACCTGGCAAAACAGATTGACAATCAGGAAAACAGGTCAGAGATTACAGCTTTTTTCAGGGTTTGTTGTCCTCGGAGCTCGGCCGGTGTTGTTTAGCGGCTTGAGGATAGTGTGCCGTGTTACGTGCTATAAATGCAGTAAGAGGCCCAGTGTGCGCTGATGCTCCTGCGTATCAGATGAGTTGATACACACATGCTGCTGGAGTGCTTATCGCTCTTCACACCCGTCAAGCATTACTCCGGGATTACCTGCATGTGTAGGGCCGTATCACATATATATAATGTTTGCAATGCCATTACCGGGTAATACAGACCTCTATTTTCTACAGAGATTTTCCAGACAGCCCTGGATTTACCCGGATCACTGATTTTGAATGAGTGAATCGCTGCATGTGCGAACATGACTGACATTCAACTTCATACCACGAGAAACAAGTACGCAGTCTTCTGCTGATTATATTTTGGACAAGAAAATAATATGAGCTCAGAAAGCCAACAGGACGCATTTTTCTAGATTTTCTGAAGAACTAAACAGCAAAAGACGCCAATATGAGATTCTTCAGGACTTTGATGAACGCTGCATCTATTTCCAAACAAATCGACTTTTACTCCAGATTCTCGCCTTCTCCTCTCTCTATGAAACAGTTCATAGATTTTGGTAAGTTTGGAATCAAGTGGGTGCAATTTAATATGAGAATAGAACAGAACAGAAAAGAATAAACTGAGAGTTCCTTACAAGATCCAATTCTTAAGTAAAGTAGAATAGAGTAAAATTCTATTCTAAAAGTTGGAATATTTAAAAATGTAATCCCTGTACTGTAATTTTAAAAAAGTAAAGTTAGAAAAAAAGTACTATCAGGTGCAGTGATGATGGTATTTGATGTAAATAACAATAATTTTGCATATACTATATATGGTATTGTTTGATTACCATATCTATAAATCATTGTATATTGTTTACATTGCAATGTGAACAGTTTATTCCTAGTATAATGATAATTTTTATAAGTGGAATAGAATCAATTAAAGGCACAATATGTAAGATTTTTTTGATTAAAATATCCAAAAACAACTAGAACAATGTTAGGCCTATATTTTTTGTTGACTTGTGTACTTACATTATCCCAAATGTTTCCAACAATGTTTAAATCCAGAGAAATTAGCAATTTTAACCAGTGTAATGGCCCGTGTTATTGCGTTGCCTGTAAGTGACGTTATATTCGCTTTACTCTCGATTCCCTTCCATCCAGCCAGTTATATGCTGTTGCATCAGCCTGAAGGTGTTTATTCTGTGATAACAACCGGCTGGATGTACATTATCCCTCTTATTACACGGCTGCTTGCCACATAAGTAAATGATTAGACATGAAATATTGAACTGGGTCGAAATATTTTAGTAGCTCTTTAAATGCAAAGCTTCTGCGGAGAGTGCAGCTGCTAGGACATTGAAGAGATACGGTACAGTCAGTCACACCACCTATTAAACGGCATTTCGCCACATAAATAATTTTAGGGATAAGAGATATTGATCTGAGATTAAACTAATTTAAAATCATACCCGTTTTGTTATCTTATAATCCAAGAGTGTACAGAACAATAGTCGCAAAATGGCAGCAGCTGCGTTTGTATGAAACGAGAGAGCGAGTCCACGATACTGGATGACATAATTACATAACTGTACACAAAATATTGATTTGACTGAGTTTTAATATTTTATTAGTTCAACAAACACAACTTCCTTGTAAGCGTATAGCGCTGTTGACTTCAGTAACCTAGATAAGCCTGTGTTATCTGTTTTCAGCTGTGGTTATCAGGGAATAACATATCGCTGGATGGTGTGATTGACCAATCAGAATCAAGTATTCCACAGAGCTGTGTAATAATTCCATTGAGATCATGGAAAACTCATTAATATATTATGTTTTATTAGAGAGGTGAGCAACTATTTGGATACCTTTATCGACAGAAAACGAATTATAGTTAAACAGCTCGTAGTCTTATTGTTTGAATCTCTCGTTTTCTTGATTTACCATGATGTTTGTACATCCGACTGTGGCATATAGGCATAATAAAATCAGCAAGGTAAAATGCCCCAGGCTCTCTCCTCAGCCGCACCCTGCTTCATACCACAGTAACGTTAAAAAAACTTTAATACATTAGTTCCTCCATGCCTTCCTGCCTGATACCCGTTGGATTGCTTTCCATCATCTGTGGGGTGAAGATGACAACTCCCATGATTCCACGCTGAGTTATCAAGCTATGCCTTTGTTATTGTTTTGAAAAAGTGACCACTAGTGGCGAAACTTGCGTACTGTGCCTTTAATTTACTAAATGATCTTTTATGATCTACAGTTTTCTGTCTTTCTGTACACGTTTCTCTCTTCAGGTTCAGAGAATGCGTGTGAGAAAACGTCATTCACGTTTCTAAGACAGGAGCTGCCTGTCAGGCTGGCAAATATTTTGAAGGAAATAGATTTATTGCCTGATAACCTGCTGAGAACTCCTTCAGTGCGCCTGGTGCAGAGCTGGTCAGTGTGAATGTATGCGTGTAGTCGTATTATTGGGATATGTTTGCATATCTGAGCTACAATCTTTGTTTGTGTTGCATCTCTGCAGGTACATGCAAAGTTTCCAGGATATACTTGATTTCAAGGACAAGGATATTGATGATCAAATGGTCACACACAAGTAAGAGATGCAACAAATACCTTCCAGTAGAGGTCTTCTCTGGTCCTAAGATCTGTATCCGACCTCAATCATTTCTTACCCAAACCCAACTTGCATAGTGAAATTAAAAAAAAAAAAAAATGCTCTGAGACAGGCCGCATGAAATTAGGCCAGAGTCCGAACCCACCCAATAGTAATTTTTTTTAGAAGCTAACTGGATCCAACTGTAAAAGACGAGTGTTGACTTTATCAACCGGGCATGACATAGACCAAATTCAGATATGACAAATTAGAAACATATGTTAGGTGTAGATTTAAAAGTATGCCAAAATGTCCAGTTTCATTCTAAAAGTTGTGACTTCTTCCTGAGTCTCTCCATAAGCGTCCAACTCCGGTTTGAACAATGTAAGGCTGAACACCGTTACTGTACGTTTACACCGCCGCCGGCGGGAGGGTCAAAGTAAATGACAAGTTGTGGCAACCAATCGGAATGTAGATGTCCTCGCTTGAGAGGATTCCGATTGGTTGCCACAACTTGTCATTTACTTTGACCCTCCCGCCGGCGGCGGTGTAAACGTACGGTAACGGTGTTCAGCCTTACATTGTACCTATGACCGCTGAACCGCGTCATAGCTCATTACCATAAAGTTGACCTGACTTCAACTCTCCTCGACGCTCTCACCGTCCAAGACGCGCCGTGCCGCTCTCGCCAGAGCTCGCCGCCGACTCACATTGAAAATGAATGACTTCCCGTCACTTTGACGCTCGCGCCGGCGGCGTTGTGAACGCACGATTACTGACAATCATCATTTTGGCTGCGTGAGATTCTCCACCTTTCTTGTTGAGAGCTGGTAAATCTCCGCCCTCTTCTGGAAAGGGGGCCGGGAGCAGCAGCTCATTTGCATTTAAAGGGACACACACAAAAATGGCGTGTTTTTGCTCACACCCAAATGAGGCAAATTTGACAAGATATAATAAATGATCTGTGGGGTATTTTGAGCTGAAACTTCAGACACATTCTGGGGACACCTGAGACTTACATTACATCTTGTAAAAGACGCATTATAGGTCCTTGTATAAACAAGGTAAATTACTTGTTTATAAAAATGTTTTGGACCCAAACCCTCTCAGGTTGGACCTCAGTTTTTGGATCCAAGTGCACTCCTGAAGACCTCTACCTTCCAATTCTGCTTGTGCTAACAAATACACACACTTACACGCTTCTGTTGTTTTAGCTTCACAGATGCTGTGATTAATATCAGAAACCGCCACAATGATGTAGTGCCCACCATGGCTCAAGGAGTGGTGGAGTATAAGGAGACCTACGGCACCGACCCCATCACCAGCCAGAACATGCAGTATTTCCTGGACCGCTTCTACATGAGCAGGATTTCAATCAGAATGCTCCTGAACCAGCACAGTGAGACACACACACATCTAGTGCTCTACTTTATAATGGGTCCATTATGGACAGCAGAAATGTAAAGTCCGTTGAATGGGGCTTCTGGAAAGTTAACTCATAGTATAGTTTGGTCTAGCAGCACAGGCTGACATGTTTACGAGTTTCACAGCCACCAGTGCCCCACATTTCTGAATCTGTCATTGCTTGATCGTCACCCTTTAAACATCGATCTGTTGTTCCACCACCATTGAGAGGATTACATGTCAATAACATGATGTCTGTGTGTTTTCAGCTCTTCTGTTTGGGGGAAAGGTGCGCGACAATCCTGCTCATCCCAAACAGATCGGCAGCATCGACCCCAGCTGTCGTGTCACTGATGTGGTCAAAGGTGACCGTGATCTTTCTTTCTTATAAACATGTAGCAGTAGTTAAAGATTTTATTAGTGGGGTAATGACAAGATTCTCATTTTTCATTAGATTTTCAATTATTATTTATTTATTTTATTTTTTTCAATTCAGCATAAATTAAATTGAGTACAGCAAATCCTACCATGATGGATGAATATTTAAATGTAGGAATACAATTTAAATATATCGATTCTATACAGCAACTAATGAGAAACATCACTGAGAGTAGC
The DNA here is from genome assembly GCA_037950675.1 of Hypophthalmichthys molitrix. NCBI lineage: Eukaryota > Metazoa > Chordata > Actinopteri > Cypriniformes > Xenocyprididae > Hypophthalmichthys > Hypophthalmichthys molitrix. The sequence goes on along the minus strand of CM075500.1, from coordinate 5,385,350 downwards.
AAAAAAATCTCCTTAAAAGTAAAACATCTAGACACATTGCAGTGATGAAAATTTGAAATGTGCTTAATTGTCATGAAAATAATGTCACAATGCAAAAAAAATTGAAAATACGATCCTAAAATAGACTTATAAATAGACAAAAATGTGTTCAATCAAATAAATGTAATCTTATGGCAGTACTTTATCTCTGTGTCTGTTTTAAATCGTGCAGAATGCTACATCTAACCAGTCTTAGCTGATGGAAATAACCATCGTTTTAACCCTTCCAGTTAAATTTTGAAAAACATCAATGTCAACTTTGTCATTTTTGGCAATAAACCATAGCATAATCTGGATAATTCAAGGCTAAGTGTGCATTACACAATTTTAATTATTTAATTATCTGCAATTTGCTGTTGGGATGGGGGGATATCAACAGTGATCAATGCTACTTCACCAGTAGACCATATCAAATATCTAAAACAAAGATTTGAAAATATATGTAACTAATTAAAATGCTTCAACATGCACATTTAAACAATAACATTGGAACGTTGGCGATTCCTCATGTGATGAGAGATGACACTACACGTTTAAGTTAGAGTCCGGTTCCAGTGGCCTAATCCATGCACGGCTTTTCAAAATGACTCAAAGCACAATAGTCACAGAATAGTCCATTTCTACATGAAAAACCACAGACTGGAGGTGAATTACCATGCTGACTCGAGCGATGTGAGGCATATGTTGCGTTTTGTGATTATTTTGTATGATGTTTATAAATAAGGCACACCTGGCAAGAAAACTCTTACTCTTACTCTTACAAAAATCAGCTTTTGATTCTGGTATGTTAAATAAGAGTTCGACGAACGCACCAGGATTTTTTTTTTTTTCATGACAGAGGAAAGAACTTAAAATACTCCGTTGATTTTGGTCATACAGATAAGAAGAGTAAGACATCATTTGAAACTGAAAAGGATTTTCATTTATTTGTATACACTCACAATAACAACAAAACTTTTTGCTTTTGTAAAATAAAGAAAAAACAAACAAACAGGATGTGCGTTCTGCCATCTCTGTCTGCTTTCTGGAGCGCATCAAAAAATGAACCCAAACTTAGTATACCTCAGTAACTGTAAGAGTTATATATCTATAGAAAGCTTTAAATGTGAAATTTAAAAAAACAAATATTCTCTGATTATGTAATCCTTGAAACCAACGAGAGGTAAAAAGGTATCTGCTCAAACGTAGATGTTAATAATGTGTATGAGAGTTCCCAATGAGGAAAGGACGTGACATAAGAGTGAAAATCTTGCTCTACTTGATGAATTAAAATGTAAAAATGGGTTAAGATATTCCTTTTTCAAAATATTCAGATATTGTTTCATTAAAGTTCATATTATTGTCTAAATGTTGCTTTAAACAGCTGCACAAAATACCCACTGTGGTTTATTTAGAATAAATATGATGAATAAACGCATTTCAAAAACATCCCCGCCCCCTTTTTTTCCACAAATCACACCCTATATATTTTATTATTGTATATTATATTAGTCAAATACATTTTTACATTTTGATTTAGAGGTGAAATGTGATCAAAATGCCTATCTTCTATTCAGTGTTCAAATGGTTTCCTTATCCCTGTTTTGTTTAGATGCTTATGAAAATGCCCGAAACCTGTGTGACCGGTATTACATGAACTCACCTGACTTACTACTGGAAGAATTTAATGGTAACTTTCTGCTACACACATTCATATAATTCAATCACAAGTAAATCATGTGACTGAATTAATGATCGGTAAACCCATCAGCATTCTGCACGGAGGATCGGGTGTGACTGCTGTTTCTCATGTGTTTCCTCTGCAGTTAAAGGACCAGATAAACCCATTGCTGTGGTGTATGTGCCGTCTCATCTGTACCACATGGTGTTTGAGCTCTTTAAGGTGCTGTACATCATTTTTCACCACTGAAATGTTGATGTATAAAATCATCTGTAGAGCATATTTGCCAAAAGTTCTGAGTAAAGTGCAAAAATTCAGTTTTGCAACATTACTGTATGCATGATTTCTGTTTCATGACACCGTAAATGGCTTTGCTCTTCTAGTTGTGCAGCAGTGTGCAGAGCTATAAATATGTTGTGTGACTCCTGCAGAATGCCATGCGTGCTACCATGGAACTTTATGAAGATGCCATGGAATATCCCCCAGTGCATGTTCAGATCGTCCTCGGCCATGAAGACTTGACCGTTAAGGTACGGACAGACTGGCTGTGGTAAAATCTGTGGTAACCCCTCACCTCACCTTCTCTGAAGTTGCCTACCCTATCTTTTAAAGAAGATATTTTGAAGAGTGTTGGTAACCAAACTGGTTTTGGTTACCATTGACTTCCATTGTACTGTATTAAAAAAAAAAAAGACATTTCTCAATTGATCTTCTTTTATGTTTCATTTGAAATGACATGAGGGATGGTAAATGATGACAGACTTTTGATCAAATAAATGCAGCCTTGGTGAACATAAAATACTACTTTCAAATTACAAAATCTGACTGACCCCAAGCTTTTGAAAAGCAGTGTAATGTCAGATTTCTTGATCAATAATAGGCTGTTAAACAATAAAAACATTCATTTGAATGTGATTAATCATCATAGACTCTCATCTTGTTCTATCATAGGTCAGTGATCGTGGAGGCGGAGTCCCATTGAGGAAGATTGACAGGTTGTTTACGTACACCTACTCCACTGCGCCTCGTCCTCAGATGGACACGTCTCGAGCCACTCCTCTGGTCAGTATGTGACATCACTGAAATATGATCATATAACCCGCACCCCAGGGTTCCACATTCATTCTTTCAGTTTCATTTTAATGGTTAGAATATACTGTATACAATATACTGTATTTATTATCAATATATTTTGATGGTGTGTTTTGTCATGTGGTCTCAGGCTGGCTATGGTTACGGGCTGCCCATCTCCAGACTTTACGCCAGATATTTCCAGGGTGACCTGAAGCTCTACTCTATGGAGGGATTCGGCACAGATGCCGTCATTTACATTAGAGTGAGTAACATTGTGTGTAGCTCTTAAAAAGTATATAATTTTGGTGAGATTAAATATATGTATTTTTATTTGTATTTGCATAAAGAAAATTAATTCTGTTTTGAGACAATTCAGATGTTTTGCTTTTTTTTTTTTTTTTTTTGTTATTTATGACATCATAAAAACATGACATAATTTTTACTAATGGAAAAAAAATCCCGTCCACTGATCGGTATAAATCAGTTCTCATATAGTAAATACACAGTAATATGGATAAAAACAACAACATTGTATTACGATAATGGCATGAGAAAAATGCTTAGATCCATTATACTAATGAATTTGGAAAAAATGGGAAGCCTCTTCCCAAATGTGTGTAATTGTCATAACAATCTTAATGGTTTTAAAATAGACTTAATTATATATGTGTGTGTGTGTATGTATGTAATTACATTACATACATACACATATATATATATATATATAATGACTTATAAAAAATAGTTAAAAAAAGTATGGTATTTATTATAAAACTATTATTATTACTCTTATTATTTAGATTATAAAAATATATATTCACTACCATTCAAAAGTTTGGGGTTGGTAAGATCGACTTTTTATTTATTTATTTTAAAGAATTTAATTCTTTTATTCAGTTAGGATGCATTAAATTGATTTAAAGGGACAGTAAAGACATTTATATTGTTAGAAAAAAAATCTATTCATCAAAGAACACTGAAAAAAATATTTTGAAATAATAAAAAATTAAGCAGCACAACAATTTTTAAACTTAATAATAATAAATGTTTCTTAAACCACAAATCATCATATTAGAATGATTTCTGAAGGATCATGTGACACTGAAGACTGAAGATAGAGATATATATATATATATATATATATATATATATATATATATATACACTACCAGTCAAAAGTTTGGACTTTTTTATTTTTAATGTTTTTAAAAGAAGTTTCGTCTGCTCACCAAGGCTGCATTTATTTAATTAAAAATACAGTAAAAACAGTAATATTGTGAAATATTATTACAACTTAAAATAACTCTGTTCTATTTGAAAATATTTTAAAATGTAATTTATTTCTGTGATCAAAGCTGAATTTTCAGCATCATTACTCCAGTCTTCAGTGTCACATGATCCTTCAGAAATCATTCTAATATGCTGATCTGCTGCTCAAGAAACATTTATGATTATTATCAGTGTTGAAAAGTTATATACTTTTTGTATACTACTTCATCCTTGATGAATAGAAAGTTCAAAAGAACAGCATTTATCTGAAATACAAAGCTTTTGTAACATTATACACTACCGTTCAAAAGTTTGGGGTCAGTAAGAATTTTTATTTTTTTTTTTTTTTAAAAGAAATTAAAGAAATTATTTTTTTTCAGCAAGGATGCATTAAATCAAAGTTATTTTAAATTGTAATAACATTTCACAATATTACTGTTTTTACTGTATTTTTAATTAAATAAATGCATAGTAATAATAGTGTTTGGTTTATTTTCACTCCTGAATTCCTTTCATAATCATGTATTCTTTCGGTCCCTGAAGGCTTTGTCCACCGAGTCCATTGAGAGGCTTCCCGTTTACAACAAATCCGCCTGGAAACATTATAAAACCATCCACGAGGCCGATGACTGGTGTGTTCCCAGCAAAGAACCCAAAGACATGAGCACCTTCCGCAGCTTCTAGACTCGTCTGACATCTTACACCAATGCACATGCTTCAGCAGCCCGAATAGATCCAAGCGTCTTACCTTCGTCTATCTGCTCTTGCGTAGATTCAGTATAGAAGAATAATGAAAGAGACAATATTATGAGCATGCTGAAACCCAACATGTTTCTAGTATGTTCTAATGAGAACGTTTTGCACTGTTGCGGATGGTACCAGTATTATAAGTTAGCACAGGTTTTGCTAGTGCCATCACATCCCAGACAATACTGCTGTTGCCGTTCTGGTGTGTTACTTTTGAGTGAGATCCAGTGTGTTTTCCTGCTCATATTTAAATGTGTAAGTCAGTATATATTTATTTATCTGTCATCGTGAGATGGACAGTAATGCTGATCATTTTTGCTTTAAATTGTTACATGTTGTGGTGTGGGAGATGAGCTTCGTGTACCAGCATAACTGGGACTTCACATTCCATGTACTGTCCCATGTGTTACATTTTGTTTTCAGAGCCAGTCCAAAGAAAGATGCTTTTTCTTTTTTTCTTCTAAGAAGTTGCGTGTAGCGTGAAGAGTTTTAAAGTGTTAAATGCTTCACACCACCACAAAATGTTCAGCTTCAGCTATGTAACTTTTCAGGCTCTTAAGTGACAAAGGAACAAACGCATGTACGTGTGAATCATGTGCTTCTCTTAATGGGGTTTAACAAGAGTGTTCAGTAGTTTGAAACTCATTCTGTTCAATAAAGTACAATTCCAGTGACCTCTACTGGAGACGGACTGTAACTGCAGCCTCATTTCAGATGCATTGTATGCTTTAGTTTAAAACGTGTCATTGTGCTTTTCTCAAAACTAACTTTTTTTTAGCCACTTTTGCAATTAATCTACTTTTGATTTGGTGATTTTTAGTGAACGTGAAGTCAGTTCACGCAGGTTTTCTTACAGAGTAGAATCACATTAGTTGCATACCACAGTGTCAATGCTTTATATTTTAAAGATTTATATATTTTTTATTATTTAATATTATTATTTGGGGTAGTACATGTTTTCATAAAACTCTTAGTATCTAGACATATTGATTAAATACAAGATATCATTTGGGCCACTGCATCCGAATCTTTGCTATTTTACTCTTTCCCTGCCAGTGTTTTTTTTTTTTTTTTTTTTTTTAAGTTGCCAGCCAGCGCCAGCATTTATGATGGTTTTCATAAAACTTTCATGGCCTCTAGAATACTTTGTTGTATAAATATCTGAACATGTAACACAAAGAAAGCACAACCTCTGCTTTAAAGAAAAAAAAAATCATGCAAAATCTTCATGCATTTTTTTTTTTAATCAACACTTGAAATGTGTGCAAGTTTCATAAAAAGCAACATTCTGATCAAAAAAAGCTGAGAAAATTGCCTTTTTGTCAAAACTACATCTGGATCAGATTAAAGGATTAGTTCACTTCAGAATTAAAATTTCAGCTTCAAAGAGCTCTACATGATCCCAGACGAGGAATAAGGGTTTTATCTAGCAAAACGATCGGCCGTTTCAAAAAAAAAAAAATATATATATTTTATATACTTTTTAACCCCAAATGCTCATCTTGCACTGCTCTACAATGCAAAACACATTACGTAATCATGTTGGAAAGGTCATGCATGTGTTCTAGGCAGAAGTACCGAGCAAGTGTTTACAAAGAGAACATGCAAAGACTAAGTCAAACAGCCTTTACAAAAAAAAAAAAAAAAAAGGTAAAGCAACGAATTTGTACGATTTTGAAGTTGCAGTTTTACGCCTACATCACGCGTGACCTTTCCAACGTGATTACGTAATGCGTGGCGCAGAGCAGCGCAAGACAAGCATTTGTGGTTAAGAAGTATATAGTTTTTCTTTTTCTTAGAAAATTGTTTCTCTAGATCAGACCCTTATTCCTCATCTGGGATCATGTAGAGCTCTTTGAAGCTGCACTGAAACTGACATTTGGACCTGTTGAACCCCAGTGAAGTCCACTATAAGGAGAATAATTCTGGAATGTTTTCCTCAAAAACCTTCATTTCTTTTCGACCGAAGAAAGAAAGACAAACGTCTTGGATGACATGGGGGTGAGTAAATTATCAGGAAATTTTAATTCTGAAGTGAACTAATCCTTCACGAACTATGATCAAAACAGAGATGACGAGATCGAGTCCATCAACACCCCTAAAGCTTCAGTCCTATACCTCTTCCTGCTTTCGAAATTTCATATATACTGTTCATGAATAGGCTTTTTAAATTTTACAAATTGAAAATGGTTTTATATAGCGTAAAAAGAATCGCATTTTGGATTGAACACACAGTCTTTTCTATGAGAGGTGAAAGCATTTATTATGCACTTTGTACCAGACAGAAAGCTTGATTTTGTTTTTCAGTGTGTCCAAAATCATCTATTTTACAAGGTAGAAAAATATAACCACAGGACACAGAATCATGATGACATGAGCACAGGTGGCATCTCTTCAAGCAAAGCTTACGATCAGATGATAATCCAGTATTCATTACATCCTCTGTTATTGCTGATGGCCGCTAATAAAACTATGCTACATTTTGTAACATTATGTATTTTTGCACCATATCCATAACAAAAAAGCAGTAACCGTCCTAATAAAAACAACCAACAGTATGCATTCATCAAGATCAGATGTACAAACACCTTTCACTGAGTTTCACTCTCTGCTTTGTCTCAGAATTAGCAAAATGGTTTTAACCAACAAGCTATTCTACTTAGTAGAAAATGTGTACAAAAGTTAATGTCTTTTCCTTAAAGCTATGCTAATAATTGTGTATAAAATATTTCATTTGTACATTTATAAACCATGTTCCCCTTTGTTATAGTAAAAATATAGTGCTCAATATCACTCGACTGTACAAGTTTCCAGCAGAACGACCCGTTTAGCACCACAGGCCAGAAGTACTAAAAATACAACATGAAATCTTTTTAAAAGCACTATTCGTGCCACAGTGTTAGTGGCAAAGTTGTGAAAATAGGCATCTAAATATTTATATATCCCTTAGTGAGTGTTTTTTAGCCCCTACAGTGGTTTCATAAAACGCAATTAAAACTAATAAAAGTTTTGGTCTGCTATACACTGGACAGCCATATTCATTTTCTCACAAGCTAGTCTAAACGAAAAATCTCTCACTTGGAACACTGCGAAAATTATTTTCTTAATCAGTATTTTGTCTTGATTTCATATTCTCTGAAAAGAAAATTCTCTTTTCAGAGAATATAAATTAAATGTATGTTTCTTCACTGGCAAATTAAGCTTTTATTTTAACAAATGTAATAAATTTTAGTGATGTCTCTAATGCAATTTGGCTTCTTATGCAAGTACGTTTATATTTTTAATAAGAAAAAAAAGACTTTTTTTTTTAACAGTGAAGGCAACAGGCCCAAAAATGGGTAGAGTCTGTAAACGCTTTTCTTATTAAGTTCACTACCTCTAGATGAACATGTATATTCTGCTCATGTTTGAGTGGAAAGATGCTCTCATAAGCAGCTTCATTAGTGTTTCAGTTTGACAGGTTATTACTGACCGTACTCTGATGATATTCACTGACAGAAACTTCTCTAGAACGGCTCGTGTGTGTTGGAGGAAGTGGTAACAGTCTGCCGCTGGAGTGTGTCAAACATTAAGGAAACAAGATGAAGAAAAGAGGAAAACATGACATTGAACATCATCAGCAGATGGAGTCAGTGCTGGCAGGCAGTCGTCCGCTGCGTCTGGCCTCTTTCTCTCGCTTCTCCCGCTGTTTCTCCATCTTTTCCTGTGCTTTCTTCATCTCCTTCAGTTTCTTCTTGATGGTGGCACGATCAGTCTGACTGGACACACCAAGAGCCTGTGGGAGAGCGTTTAAACAAAATAAGGGAATTTAAGGGAAACACGAGCGTGACAGTGGATGACAGTGGCATTGAGGCAATTGACCCTTCGCCGGGAGTTTGACTGACAAGCGATCTAACCAATCAGAACTCAGAATCCGCCATTTTGTCCGACAAAGCAGTCAGGAGTTAGTAGATTAACCTCGGTGGGCTGTACTGACTTTTCGCTTTTGAAACAACATTCCTTCTCATGTTCATTCATGTTTATTTGATGCTATAAATTAACTATTAGGAAGAGATGATCGGTTCACGAGCCGCTTGAGCTGAGGAGCTACAGCGATCTGTCACGACACATTAAAGAGCCACAAAACGTTTTTTATTGTTCTAATTTCTTAAAAAAATTACACAATTTGAAAGCTGGGACTTTGTTTAATATCATAAGTAACCTGCTCTGTCTTGTCTGTCGACGTGTTGTCAGTTTCCTCTTTGCTCCACGATGTATTTTCACTCTGTGTGGCGTGACAGCGCCATGGCTTGTTGGATAAAGCTAGTAACTAAGGGGGGGCGGGTCTTTGCGAAGGGTCAATCATGGCTGGCAATATACAATTAAAGGGAACCTATAATCCCCCTTTTAAAAGATGTAACACAAGTCTCAGGTGTCCCCAGAATGTGTCTGTGAAGTTTCAGCTCAAAATCCCCCACAGATCATTTATTATAGCTTGTCAAATTTCCAACTATTTGGGTGTGAGCAAAAACATGCAGTTTGTGTGTGTCCCTTTAAATGCAAATGAGCTGCTGCTCCCGGCCCCCTTTCCAGAAGAGGGCGGAGCTTTAACAACTCACACTTCAGTTGCTCAACAACAACAAAGCGGGAGAATCTCACGCAGCCAAAATGAGGATTGTCAGTAACAGTGTTCAGCCTTACATTGTTCAAACCGGAGTCGACACTGATGGAGAGACTTATAACTTTTAGAATGAAACTGGACGTTTCTGAATGGTTAGTGGATAAATTTATGTAGTTGCTGTGGAGTTGATTCAACTCATCGACTAGCATGTGCCGTCATGTTAATCTTTTGTGCAAATCCAGCATTGAATTGACCCTCATAAAATGACGGCATGGTAACAACACTATACTACAACAACTCTTCCTCTTCTCTAAAGCAGCTCAACATGGCCTCACCCCCTTTGTTGTGTGTTCTCGGGGGCGGGGTTTATGTAAATGTTAGGGTTAGTGATGTCACCAACCCGGGAAGAAACTCGTAGTCCCTACCAGCCGTTTGTTGTAGTCCTTGACCAGAGAATTCTTTAAAAGAAAATATCTCCTTTGCATTGAACTTTGAGCGTCGTAACTTTGCAGATGTTGTTTATGCTCAAACAGCAACATTACACACTAACTAAAGTTAAATCATAATCAACCACCCCTTCAAGGAAAATGTTAAATGTTGCAGTGATCTTAACGCATTTTTAAAATTTGGAGAGTTGCATTTTCTAAAAGATTTTGAATTCACATCATAGACTGTAAAAAAGATGGACTCTTCACTTCCTTCCGCTATAGAAAAATGAAGGCAAAATATCCCAGAAATAACTCTTGGCATCTTACACCGATTACGTCAAGAGTATCATGTCCCGCAGACTCAACTCTAAAGTATACTTTGGTCTATGTAACGTAATTTTCATCATCAGGAGCGTCTGTAGGCATCCGCACACACCATCCGTGTGCAGCCCAATGTTTGTCTGCGCAGACGGTGAGCGTACTACAGTGCATGCGCAAGGTGAATGTTGAGATAGAAGAGTCCACTAGGTGGCAATCCGCAGTTGTGATGTATTGTGCAGAAGTCGAGTACGGAAAGAGTGATACAAAACAACAAGCTGTTCCAAGAACAGTTAAAAAGGCAGCATATCATTCTCCATCGTTTTGTTCTAAACTTTGCATTCAATGGCGGATCCACTACTACGAAGAACAAAGCTTGTTGCGATTATTGGATGACAAGCGCGCTACAAATGTTTAGAGAATGCATCAGCAGAAAACAGCACAAACTAAAAGATTTTAGATTTAAGAAGAAACCATATCATTACAGATTAAAATCGAGAAATTAATATTTTCAATCTAGAGTTATAGTGTCCACACAGTCAAAAAGTGCCATTGGAGAAGCGCTAATGAAACATCTGCCCGAAACCGAAAACATTTCGACCCAAAAACTGAAAATAGCTGTTTTGGCTGAAAAATTTTGGTAGACGAAATTTCAGTGCATCCCTAGATTATTGGGATAATGCTCAACTGCCTTGAGCATCCGGTGTGTGAGGTCTGAATGCACTCTGACGCCGGAAGTGACCTCTCGCACTCATTGACTTGTACGCGCGAGAGATCTCTTCCGGCATCGGAGCGCGTTTTCAGACCTCACACACCGGATGCTCAAGGCAGTTGGACATAGTGGTGTATTAGAGGTAAAAAATGATACAAATACTGTTCGGTTTCTCTCACAAATCGACCGTTTTGTGTCTTAGGACATCAGTGTGTCGTCACGAGCCGCAGGGTTTAATTTGGATTTGTCTGTGCATGTTTTTTTGACTCTTATAGATTGTGTTCCCATTGACATGCATTATATGACTGACAGACTGCAACGGTTGGAGTTAAAAATCATCATGTGTGTTCTACTGAAGAAACAAATTCACCTACATCTTGGATGCCCTGGGGGTAAGCAGATAAACATCATATTTTCATTTTTGGGTGAACTATCCCTTTAAGATCAGAATAGAAAAAGTTTTCACCTTGAGTCTGTCACTGTCCAGGTTCAGGAGCTGCTGTCCATCGATGGCCTGTGTGCTGAACTCAGGTGTGTACTGATCCATGTTCATACCCATCAGCCAATGACACACCTGCTGGGACGTCCAATCAGAGACCGGACGGTTCTGCCAATGATATTCCTTCCCTCCAGAGCAAGGCTCCTCATCCAGCATCTAATACACACACATATCAGCCAGGTGAATCTCATGAAACCTGCCAGATTTCACCTCAAAATCAAAAAAGAAAAAAAAAAACATTTTGACCGTGTTTTCCGTGTATGTTCACGCAACATGCATCTGGTCCTCTCGTCATGCAAATCAAACACTACTGATAACAAACAGGGATCGCCATCAACACACGCATACAGTGCCGCCAACTAAAAATAACTACAACTCAGGAACTACACCAGTGAAGGGGTGGGGGAACGAGACAATACTTGACCTTCCAGAGGACCCTTTTCACGCCACAGGAAAGCCATGCAAACGGACGGCGGTGAGAGCATCACGTCTGATCTGCACTCACCTCGCTGGACGAGAAGGTTAACGTATGAGAGCGGCCCGAGAGGTTGGGCTCCACCACCAGCCCAGAAAATTCTGACGCAGGACTGCTGGGGTTCGAATCATCTAGCACTGAGAAACTCTGGAACGGGTACAGAAAGCAGGATTTGTTATCCAAACATAAAGATTGGGGGACTTTCAGCTATTTACACCAAAAGAAAGAGCTGATGCACAGCAGCAGAGCGTCTCAATCAATTACCATTAATAACAAACAATAAAACAAAAAAATGCTGATCCTGTTTGTGTGTGTGTGTGTGTGTGTGTGTGTGTGTGTGTACAGCACATTTATCCATCTGTACGGAGGGATTTAACAGACAATATTAAATATGCAATTAAATCATGAAATGTTGCAATCAATAGATAGAAATACAACTGTAATGTGAACAACGAGCAATATGTAATTATATAAAATAAAAATATGAAAGTGCAACTTGAAAGTGGACAAAATTTCTATATTACATTGAGTATTTTATGATATACATGTCTTATCTTTTTTTAAAAAGAAATTGATACTTTTTTTTTTTAACAAAGATGCATTAATTTGATCTAAATTGTCAGTAAAGGCATTCATAATGTTACAAAATATTTCTATTTCAAATAAATCCTGTTTTATCCATGAAAGAATCCTGAAAAAAGTGCATCATGATTTCCACAAAAATATGAAGCAGCACAACTGTTTTTAATATTGATCATAATCAGAAATATTTCTTGAGCCTTCAGAAATCATTCTAATATGATGATTTGATATCATATTAGAATGATTTCTGAAGGATCATGTGACACTGAAGACTGGAGGAATGATGCTGAAAATTCAGCTTTGATCACAGAAATAAATTACAGTTTACAATATATTCACATAGAAGACAGCTATTTTAAATCATAATAATATTTCACAATTTTACTGTTTTTACAATCAGATAAATGCAGCCTTGGTGAGCAGAAGAGACTTCTGAAAAAATAAATCATACTCAATCCAAACTTTTGAATGGTCGTGTCCTGTATGCTCATGTTTTACTGATTGCAACATTCAAAGACATATTTAATGTTGTCTGTTATATCCCTTGTTAGATCCAGTTTCTTTACCAGATGACCTCTAAGCAAATATCTATGATCCAAACAAATTCAGGAACTAGTGTGTCTAGCATTAGAACACTTTGTCTGTCATTTACTGTTGATAAAAAACTTGGATCTTCAGACGAAAAAAAAAAAAAACAGGTGCAACATCAACACTCCTACAAAATGACTATAAATTCTAATACACTAGAAGCATCAGACCGATATATCGACAGGCTGATTAATTAACCAACACCTGGGTTTTTTAGTTTAACGGCATCAGCCGATAACCATGTCTGCATGGCCAATTAACAGACGTGTTAGTTTTCCTTGTGTCAATGTCTAAAATCTAGCCTACTGCAAGTAGACATTTTCAAATTTTTTGAGGTAATTTCTTTTGAATATTTTAGTCTTAGGTTTTGTGTATACCTGTATTTGTTTATTAAAAAACCTGTGTGATCTTATTCCTAAATGACAGAGATTCATCTGTCTCTATTAAACCTTTGACAAGTACGATCACAGCGAACATTCAGATCTGTGTTCACGCTGCCGCTGAGCCAGAGAGAGCAGTTGTCATGTATAGATATGAAAGTCTTTCAACCACACAGTATCATTGTTTCTGTCTTACAAACATTCAAATTATCACAGAAGTACTGGGATTCAATTTTATAGTTTGAAATCTCGGATATAAACACTGATGTCTTCGGAAGCAATCAGAATAGAGTAAATCACCTCTAAAAATGTATTTATCATTGAATCATTCATTCAATCGATTTTTAAAAAAATGCATAAAAAATTATGTTGTTAAAAAATTACGTTATTTTGTTTAGTTGTCTGTTCAGAATCGTGGGAGAATCGTGAGCTTAAAACAACATAAAAAAATTTACGACAATTGTGATTCTCAATTTATACAGAATTGTGCAGCTCTGCTTGGTAGTGATTTCTTGAATCGATTAGATTCCAGTTCACAAGCTCTTGATTCATTTGGTTATATATCAGCTACAGTGCATGTAAATTTAAGGGAAAAAATATTAACTCTCAACTAATACGGTGAATTACACAGGAAACCCTGTCAGTTGGTAAATTACTATAATATTAAAGATTAAAATTAGCAATCAAGTCCAAATTATTAAATTAAATTGCTATTTATTTTTAGACATAATAATCAACACCCAAATAAAAACTGTGTTGTATATAAACATTTAAAATTGCACATAAGGCTGTTTTTATTTGGGCTGGGTATTGACACATTTCACCATTCAATTACAATTTTGATTCACAAGCTTGCGATTTAATTCCGATTCTATTCAATTATTTTTGGATATATTATTACTACATGCCAAATTTTCTCAAGGAAAAAAAAAAAAATCTCAACTAATCCTTTAAAACTATACAGGAAGTCGGATTTAGTTGGTTTTAAACACTTAAATTACACAAAAGGAAGTCTTTATAATAATAAAGTTATAACAGCCTACTAATATATATATATATATATATATATATATATATATATATATAAACACCAGGCTGTCAAAAAACTTGAGATTTATTAAAACATGCATTAAATATTGAAGAACAGTGAAAAAAAAAAAAATATAATGAATATGTAATATGGTGCATATATTTAGCAAAATGCTCCTCTCTAGAGTTTTTCTAGCTGATTAACGAGTTTATGATCACTTAATGGCTTTCCTGAGGTAAATGTAACAGTACGTGACATACTGTTTACAAGCTTTTTTAATGACATTTTTCCACGGTTGAAACACTGATTGAGCAATTACATGAGACAAGATACAGATTTCGGTAAGTTGTACTGAATATTTTAACATACCTTCTGATGTTCATTCATGTTTATTTCGCACTAGTAACTAGAAGCGGAGGAAATTATCCGTTCATCTGCGCTTTGTGCTGCTGCTTCACTTGATCTGAATTTTGTAAATAAAACAGACAACTTGAAATCTGAGACTGTTTCATATCAAAAGAAACAAAGCACAAAGCTTATTGCGATTTATTGGATGGGAGGTGCGCTAAAATGTTCCGTTCATTCATCAACTGAAAACAGGATGGACTAAAAGATTCTTGGAATCTATGTCGGTTCATAAAAATTAATTGATATTTCTTACCCAGCCCTTGTTTTTATTCTAACTTCTTAATGATATAATTATGTTTCTACTGCAATTGTTAAACAAATGTTAAATAAACATTTAAACAATGGTTGTTTTCCTGACAGACTTATTCAACACACAGTAAATAAGACATGCAATATACTGCATATATTTATTACATTTCTCCTCTATTGAGTTATTTTTTTTTCTAGCTAACTATTGAGAAATGGTTATCAAATGGCTTTGCTGAGGTAACTAACATTACGAGACATTTTTTACAAACTGTTTTATTGATGTCTTTCCACTGTTGAAAAACTGATTGAGCAATTACATAAGACATGATTCATTTCGTTAAGTTGTACTGTATCTTTCAACATACCTTCTGATGTTCATTCATGTTTATTTCATGCTATAACTAGTAAAGAGGAAGAGATTATCAGTTCACGTGCTGCTCGAAGAACACCAAAACCACATTTATTGCATGAATTTCTTGAAAAAAATTGCCATAATTTGACTTTGTTCCTTATCAAAAATAAAACTAAAGCTCATTGCGATCACTGAATGGGAGGTGCATTATAAATAATGTTTACTGAAGTTTTGTTCACGCATCAACAGAATCGATCTTGGGATTTAAGAATCAATATCATTTAATTAAAATTAAAAAGTAATCAATATGGTCAACCCAGCCCTAATAATATAGCATTATATTGGCCATTTATAACTTATATCGGTCAATCTGCACCTACCTACAGCTGCTCCTCAGCAAAAACTACAACAACATAACACACACTAAACCAGATAAGCAGTGTAATGCATCTACAAGCAACAATGCTGATTTAATGACAACATAAGCTGGTATTTGGAAGCTGGAAAAATCATTTGAGAAAAAAAAAAAAAAAAAAAAAAAAAAAAAAAAAAAAAGTGTGATTGTACAAATAAATCTGATTAAATCAGAAGAAGCATCATGCATCTACTGCACTGCATTCAGAACAAACACATACACACTGTGATTCTACATATATTAATGCTAGACATCAGGTATGATATTCAGCTAGAATTTCACTACATTATTAGATTAAATTTGACATCTATGACGTCTATAAGAGAAAATATACTGTACCAAATCTAAGGAGCGACTGAACAGAGAAGACCAGGAGAGGTTTGTCTGTTCGGGGAGAGGGGTTAATAATATGACATCACTGTCCCAAACCTTTACCAAACACTCTTCAGCTGGAGGCGGTTCAAAGACCTGTTAAATTCATTTCCTGAGCACATGGACTGTCTGATTATTGATCACATCCATATGGCTGCAGGCTTCAACCCAGAACATTTTGACACTGCTTCTCCTTAGCAACTCACAATTGCAAACTAATCCAAGTCCAGCTGGATGGCAGATATTTGTTGTTTGTTATTTAGATTTAGTCATGGGTTGGCAGAAAGCTGGTATGACTTACTTCTACAAGTGATGATATGAACTAGATAAGAAGTCAACTGTAGGGATGGGTATCGAGAACCGGTTCCATTTTAGAACCGGTTCCAAATTTCCACTAACTGGTGATTTGATAAGAAATGCGCATTTCGATTACACTTATCAGTTCCTGTGTGTGCATTTTAATGTGATTTAAACAATTCAAGCACAAAAGACGCTGTTTTCCGTGCTGCGCACACATTCAATGCATGCTCACAGAAAAAGTGTTTTTAAACCTATACTGTTACACGTGTGCAGCACAGAAAACAGCACACGAGTCGTCTCGTGCTTGAATGGATCTGCACAGCTCTTAAAGTGACAGCAGCCTAACATTCCTGCTGCCGTCTCTATAATAACACTAATCAAAACAAAAGACAAGAGAAAATTCACTCGTTCTTGACTGAATAACTTCTGTAACTATATTTGTAATGTAAATTTTATTTATAAAGTGCTTATTTTACATTTGATTAGTTTCTGAATCTGAATACCTGAAAATCTTAAAACACTGTTTATTTCAATCGTATATTTGTTCATTTGTATTTATTTGTTGCGATTGCTAATTTTTTTATTTGTTCTTTTTCAATTACTGACAGTTTACTTGTTTTTAATAATGCTTGCAATTTCAATTAGTCAGGCTAGCTGTTTTTGCTATGCATTTTTAAACCATAGTCAGAAGTTCATTGTGTAAGTGTGTTCTTTAGCCTGTTGATTTTTGTTCATGATATTCAGCTACAATGAAATGTTTTGCAATAAGACTTAAATGTGAACGATATCTAAGGTTTTTTTTTGTTTTTACCTTATTGGAATTGAAATTAGGAATCGATAACAAACAGAATCGATAAGCAGAATCGTTAAAATTCAAACGATACCCAACCCTTTTCCTTACCACTATTTTTTTATTATTAGTTGTTTAATCATTGTAATGGAACCAGAATTGTTAGGCGGAACCGGAACCGAAAAATTTCTTACGATTCCTAACCCTAGTCAATAGTACATACACTACTTTTCAAAAGTTTGGGGTCAGTACGATTTTTTTTTTTTTTTTTTATGGGAGGCATCAGGTCCGTTTTGACCCGGAAGAGGCACATACATTTTTTTTTTTTTTTTTTAAATCCATAGTTTTTAGTACAAAGATGAAATTTTGTAAGTGTGTTAAGTCAAAATACACTTTAAAAAAAAAAAAAAAACATTTAAATTAAATTGTTACACCTTTTGGACCCGTTTTTACCTGAGAGTGAACTATGGCTTTACAAATGAAATGATGCTGTTTTGTTTTTGTTGTTGTTGTTTTTTTTTACATCTATAAGTTAAATTTTTCTCAAATTACTTCTGTAAAATACATTTAGCCTCTTTCCTACACTCACACAAACAAATTTGTTCCTTTACACTGGGGCTGCATTTTGTTTAAATTAAAATATGACAAAAAAATATTGTCTTAATGTGTTTGTAGAGCAAAAGTTCTTAGACCAAATCGTCTAAATTTGGAAAAAGTAGAAAAAGTCCACATTTCACTTTGAATTTCAAATTAATTACATCCATTGAAGTCAATGTAGTTCATATAATTATCATGTTATATGTTCTTAAACATTTCATCTAATGATATTTTCAAATAAAATTCCTCAAATTATTTATCAGTTTCTACAATATGAAAAATATGAAGTAGCACAACTGTTTTCAACATTGATAATAATTAGAAATGTTTCTTGAGCATCAAATCATCATATTAGAATGATTTCTGAAGGATCATGGGACACTGAAGACTGGAGTAATGATGCTGAAAATTTAGCTTTGCCATCACTAGAATAAATATATTCAAAAAGAAAACCGTTCTTATAATATTTCACAATATTAAAGTTTTTAGTGTATTTTTAATTAAATAAATGCAGCCTGGGTGACTTCTTTCAAAAACATTAAAATATCTTATTAAACCCAAACTTTTGTCCCTTGACTTTTTTTTTTTTTTTTTAAAAAGCCTTAAATGTACAGACCTCATGTTTTTGTTGTGAGAAGCATTAAAGAGAAGCATAAACTATTGTCTAACATATGATTAACTCAGCATGACTACCATCTAGTATTATACTTTTTTGCATCCTATTTGTGAAGTGCGCCACGTTAGATTTTATATATTTAGATATTCTTATTTACATATTATTTATCCCTAAAACTACAAGAATCAATATATCAATATAAAATGACACCAGTGATGTCAGAATTCACATTTCACATAGTAAGATAATTGTATGCAAATGGTGGCAAATTTCCTGTACACAAACTCAGTTAATTGACGTTATGTTTTGAAGATCTATAATAGCTCTGAACTAGTTTTAATCTAGTTTCTTGTGCAGAACTGCCCTGTGTGAGTAGAATTTCTTTTTACCTTGGTTTTTGAGTTGTGTGTGTGTTCACTGGCATCTGCAGTTGTGTATGGGAGACTGCTGGAGGAGGACAACGGGTCTCGGTCTCGCTCTTTGTCCTTCTCTCCAAACCAGGAGAAGGGCATGCAGGTGGGGATGGAGGTCATGGACTCTGAAGGGGAGACTCGGACCCCGGACTCCTCCAGTAACTCTGCTGAACCCCTACAACACAAGACCAGACATGAGAACAGAGAATAAAGATACAGCTATGGCTAAAAGTATTGGCAGTAACATAAATTTTGTGCCCCACAAAGTTTGCTGCTTCAGTTGTCATGGTCTGATTCACAATGATTATTGTGCAGAGTGATCAGATGCATTTTAATCTATCATTCTGATTGGATTGTAAGAGCAGACGGATTGCTATAAAAGGATCCATACCATTCATTGTGTCAAAATGGCCTCACATGTAAGGGAATTGTTGCAAAGAATGTTTGACCTGAAAGAATTATTTACCGGATCATAAAGAACTTCAAGGAGAGAGGTTCAACTGCAGTAAAGAAGGCTTCAGGATGTCTGAGAGTGTCCAGCAGAGGTCAGGACTGTCTCTTCCTGAGGAATTGTGTCAGCACCCATACAGAGCTGCTCAATATCATCAGCAGGTGGTTGTGAGTTCATCTCCACGTACAGTGAGGCCAAGATTTTGGGACAATGGCCTGGTGTCAAGAATGGCAGCAAAGAAGCCCCTTCCCTCCAAGAAAATCATCAAGGACAGACTGAAATTCTGCAGGAAGTACAAGGATCGGACAGCAGAAGACTGGAGCAAAGTTATTTTCTCTGAAAAAGCCTCCTTCTGAATGCTTTGGACATCTGGAAAATCGATTGTCCAGAGAAGAAAAGGTGAACGCTACCACGAGTCCTGTGTCATGCCAACAGTGAAACATCCTGAGATAATCCATGTGTGGGGTTGCTTTTCATCCAAGGGACTGGGCTTTCTCACAATTCTGCCCAAAAACGCTGCCATGAATAAAGAATAGTATCAAAACATCTTGTAAGAGCAACTACTCCCAACAATCCAGGAGCTATTTGGTGATAAGTGCATTCTCCAGCATGATTGAGCACCATATCACAATGCAAGAGTGATAATGAAGTGACTCGGAGATCATTACATTAAAATTTTGGATCCGTGGCCAGGCAACTCCTCGGATCTCAATCCTATAGAGCAGTGCTCCTCAAACCTGTCCTGGATGTCTCCCTCATCAGACATACCCAATTCTTGCAGTCTCTGCTAATGAGCCGAGTTGAATCAGGTGTGTTAAATGAGGGAGACATACAAAATGTGCAATGGTGAGGGGGTCTCCAGGACAGGTTTGAGAAACACTGCCACTGAGAACCTGTGGTCAATCCTCAAAAGATGAGTGGATAAGCAGAAGCCCACAAATTGTGATCAACTCCGAGCACTAATAAGGCAAGAATGGATCACCATCAGTCCGGATTTGGCCCAGCAGCTGATACCCAGCATGCCAGAGCGAATTGCAGAGGTTATGAACAAGGTTCAATGCTTTTAATACAGTTGCTTTTCCACCGTCGGGCCGAACAGTTCTTAGAATGGTAAGGAACGTTTCCAGTTGTGTTTCCACTGGAGCCTGGCACGGCACGGCACGATTACAAACTGTTCTCAGCCTGGAATTCTCGGCACGGTCGTCTAACCAAGCTGGTAGAATCCATGAAGTGACGTCGCCAAACAGGATTGGTCACTTGACTGTTGCCTGGCTACCAGTTTCTCTGTAGTTGGCTAAGCTCTCTATTTGAGTGAAGTAAACAAATTAATAATAAAATTAAAATAAATATCTGATCATCCTCCATAACACGGTCGTTATTTACATATCATCAGTAAACTGTTGCGTTACCAAGGCAGCGACTGCCGCTTTCATATTACATTCCAAAGAGCGGCCGTTATCAGCCCCACAGTGGAAAATGAATCCGTAACCGTACCATCCTGCCCGGATCAGCACAGAATGGAACGGTTACGCAATAAGAACTGTTCGCCCCGATGGTGGAAAAGCGGCTAATATTTTTGCCAATAAATTGAAAACTTATTAAATGTTTTCCAGCATAAAAATAAAAACGTGAAAGAAAAAATCAAGTCAAGTCAATCTTTATTTATGTAGCACTTTATACAATACAGATTGTTTCAAAGCAGCTTCACAGTGATAACAGGAAATGATTCAGTGATGTAAACCGTTCATTTCTGCTGTAAAGCAGCTCTAAAAGAAAACAGTGTCATTGTTCAGCTCAAGTCAGTTAGGTGTTGATTCATTTCCATAGTAAAGATCATCAATTATTAAATTAGTTCATTTCATCTATAAAACAGTTCAGGAGAAAAACAGTGATGTCATTGTCCAGCTCAGTTTGTAAATCTACAAATACTAAAGATGTCACTGCCAATACTTTTGACCACGGCCTTAAATGGGGAAACAAGTACACAGAGGGACATTTGAAAACAACTGTGGTTCCTAACAGAGGACCAGATTTTGTAAATCAGCTTTTACACTGACAAACGTTTAATGTCAAATGGATTTAGATCCACATCAAAAGCTGAAGTGTGAATATGTCCTCAGTGTGTGTGTTTATGTGTACCTGCTGTCCAGTGATGCCCTTGTAGCTTCTTTGTTTAGCTTTTTCCCCTTTCCTCCAGATTTCCTTAAACCACTATAAGAGACAACAGAGTCAGAAACACGCATTAAACACAACAACACAAGACATAATGAACAATAAGAAAAAACTAAATAACATCACAGTCAGAGGCTCATTTATTGATATTGTAAGATGCTATGGAGGACAGTGGGGATTTTTTTTGCACCAACCCAAAATCTGGAAATCTTCTTTTGGTTTTTCCAGCTGCATCATTAGACTCATCTGAAATGAATAACAGAATTGAATCAGAACACAAAAACAGAAACATCTGATGGTCTCGCAGAAATGAGAAGCAGTTGGACTACTATAACACACCATTTCAGTGCAAAACTAATTATCATGGCAGCAGTAGGACTTTCTGGAATGTTTTTGAATCTCATATATAAGAAATCAGCCATTATTTAGGTGCATATTTTCCCATCCAAACTGATTCGCACAAATTTTGTCATGTGTTTGTGCTTTATTTGACATTCCTTTCATGAATTATGCCAAGAAACACAGTCAGGGCGTGCAAACAAATGCCATCAGTAGATGCAATTTGAATTATTATCATTTTTTTAAAGAAATTAACACTTTGATTGAGCAATGATTAAGATATCTTTTTAAGAAATTAATAATATAGACACATTACTGTCACTTTTGATCAATTTAAAGACATACATTGTTACAAAAATACTATTTTAAATAAACTTAATTCATCAACATATAATAATAAATGTATTTATTTATTTATTTATTTTCCACAGATATATTAAGAAGCACAAATGATTTCAACACTGATAAAAAGAAATCAGCAAATCATCATATTAGAATGATTTCTGAAGGATCATGTGACACTAAAGACTGGAGTAATGATGCTGAAAATTCAGCTTTGATCACAGGAATAAATTACATTTTACAATTTATTCACATAGTAAACAATTTTGTAATTTTGTAAACTTTTTCTTAATGACTTTGTTTCACGTGTAACTGGATGAACCACTATTAAAGATATTGTAATACAGCTTATACACACGTTGTACATTAAATTAATGCTAAAGTAAACCAACCCTGCAGTCGCAGGCATTAACAAACAAGCCTCCATTTTAAACCAATGTTCAATAAATGTTCAATAACTGAAAATTATTTATGATAACCAGAGCTTGACATTAACTTTCTTGCTCACCAACACTGTCAGTGGTTTTCCAAAGTTACTAGCCATCCAGCATTTTCACTGGCCACAATTTTGAAATCGACACCATGGGGGAAAAAAACTGCCATATAGAAGTTTTTAATATTATCTCATAATTTTTCAGCAGGTACAATAGCCTGCTGTCACTTTAAGACCTGACGCACAGATCCATTATAATGTTTTTTCTTTCTCAACTGTTTATATTCACTTAAAACATAACTGACTGTGTTTACTTGAATACACACCAAGACTGGCATTTTGTGTGTATTTGATTGTTTAAGCACAATAAGCAGCAAAAAATAATTCAATTTAGTACTGAGAGGCAGCTTTATGTACACAAACTTTCGGTGTGAGCACAAAATCTGCGGGAATGAGTAAAATTATGTGCAAAACGTGCAATCCCATGGCAAAATTCAAGCCCTGTTCATCCGAAACAAATGAAACAAGTGAGTGAGGGGAGGCGGGTTTGTGTGTCAACTCACTGCCAGAGAGATTAGAGAGAGAGAGAGAGAGAAAGAGCAGCAGGTATTGTGTATCTATTATGCAGAAAATGAGTACTGGAAGTTTTTCAGGTATTTCAGTATCAATATGTATCAAAAAAATCACTAACAGTACATTGCACTTAGTTTATTATTTCAGATGCCTTTTTAAAAGACTAGACTTGAAAAATGTATCTATTATATATACAATTCAACCCGCCAAGTGGCCACTGCTGAAATACACCCGCATTTGGCGGGTGTTAATGTCAAGCCCTGATGATAACATTCTCAAACAACTCTTCTGCCAAATTACTGCAGTTAGCCTATCTGTAGGTTTGTTACAGCTGTCAGGCAACCAACTGAGCGCATTAATATAGATACTACTTGTTTAAAAGCTATTTGGAAATGGTTCATCCAATCAGAATTTGGAGTCAGAACTATCTGTATAATAATTACCTAACAATAGGTCTTTTTTTTATCATTTTGCTGTTGCTACATGGAAAATAGATAATTGTAAAAAGCTCCATTCTACTGGGATTCTAAATCCAGTTACCTTTGACTTCTTTGCCCTTGCCTTTGGACTCTCTCTTCTTTACATTCCGTAGGAAGCTGGAGGGGGAGGAGTCTTTGGGGGGTGAGAGGGCGGGGCCCTGTGGATCCCTCTGCACTGATTGGCTGCTGCTCGTAACAGATCCTTCATCCTTTGGGTGGTTTGCAGGGGAAGATATGGCCACCGGCAGGGACAAACTCTCCTGGATTGATCTCTTACGAGGCGGTGGAGACTCGGGACTCAAAGATTCACTCTCATCATCACCCTGAAAAAGAGACGAGCGCATCCAACGTCAAAAACAATGTTATCGTCCAAAAGAGACGTATTAGATTTTTACAGCAGTCAACTGCTCCTGAATATCTTGAGCTCTTTGTGACCTGCGCACGTCTGGTCGGGGAGCTGAGCGTCTCTTTCAGTTTACTGCGGGACGGTGGCTGCCGTTTGGATCTCTGAGCCAGATGGGCCCTTGCACGATGGGCGCTGGTGTCCAAACGCTCCGTCTCAGGAACCACCTCACTCCAGTCTGCTCCTGGAGAACAATTCACTAACATCATTAACTAATGCTTTTAGAGATCTCTCATTTGCTCACACATTCCCTGTAAATTTTTGGTATTATACACAATATGGGCAGAATTTAAGACGCTCTGGTCCAACTGTACATAGTTTTATCAGGGATAATTGAATTTCTGTATCTCAGTGTCTGGCTGAGCTATGTTTGTCTGAATCAAAACATATTAAGTTTAGCAGGCATATGAACATGAACCTATAAAAAAAGAAAGGTGCGGTCACATTTGCTATTGCTCTGCAAAATTTTGAGGGTATGAAATCCAGTCATTTCAATAGGGTAATCGGGAGTTTTGTGTGAGAGCAAAAAAGGTCCATATGAACATTTCGCTCGTGTTCAATGCTGATGTCAGAAAGCTGCTTGGTTTGAAAGTGACTTCTGTGTGAACAGTGCTTCATACATTGCTACGCTATTGACAATGGACCTTTTTTACCCTACAAAATTTTGCTAATGTGACCACACCTAAAGAGTTTAACAAGGGTTGTTCAATAAGACAAATCACACATTCATATAGACAAGCAAAAACAGAAAAACATCAACAAACATGTTCTTTTAAGGCTGTTCAGACTACGTTTAACACAGGATTGACATTTTTTCCACCTTATTTCAAGGTCACTTTTAACCCCGGCTAAAGCACTTGGGGTTAGTTCTGCTTTTAACCTTTGATTATGAAGCTTTTTTGCGTTTGCAGTGTCAAACAATGTGGTGTTATGCTTTGGTGGTGACGAACAGACAACCAATCATATACTAAACAATGCTTGCCTCATTAAATATTCATGTGCTTTGCACCATCAGTCTTGAACATCGGGGGGCGGGGGAGACAAAAACTTTAGATAGGAACATAGTAGTTAAAGAACTAAAATTTATTTCAAAATAATATATTTGAACTATTTGGAAATAATATTTTTATTTTAAAATGCACACATTCCATCTTAATCATATGCTGAAAATGGCTGTTAATGTTTCTTGTCTCTCATATTTAATTACAAATTATATTAAATAAGTTATGTAAATGATACAGAATTATATTTTTTAATTCAAAATAGCAAAATGTGAAAAAATATATATATATATTTGCATCGTTGGACTTTACTGTCGGCTGTTCAACATTTCTATCATAAAACCGTTGTCAAATATTAAATGCTCAACCCATCAATCACTTTGAGTGTGTTTGGGAAATGTCCCGCCCCTTTATCATAACTGCAAGTTTCAACACACTACTAACCAACTTAACCAAGCCCCGCCCCTTTATTTTGCATATGTCTTTGGCGGGAATTATTTAAATAAGGAATATTGTGACGCGTTTGTTCCCGGAAGAAACTCAAGACTACAATTGAGGCGTTTCAGGGAGTTCAGAAACAGTGACACTGATATAGAGAATATGGAGTGACTTTGTGCTTTGTAACTTTGCAGACCTTTTTCATGTCAAAGAGCAACATTACACACTAAAGAAAGTTGAACATGTAAAATAAAAAAACTAATAATATTAGGTCATCTTTAAACTTTTTGTCGAGTGGATTGAGAGTGGATTTCACACGTGAAAAGTCCATTACATGCTTATTTAGCTTAATAGTGCATATTTCTTGTTGCTATTCAGTTTTTCTCTGTTTCTGTGACTGATCCCAGCTATTTTTTGCATCTTATAACTTCAGTATGAGCTCAGCATGACCTCACAATCAATTAATCCTTTTTGGAATCAGACAGCTATTAAAAAAACAAAACAAAAAAAAAAACAACAAGAGGTTAAACTCACCCAAAAGAAGTGAATCTGCAGACTTACTGCCTGACAGTGGAGACTCATGATGACCACTGCCAGATTCAAGCTTTGCCAACTACATGAGAGAGATTGAAAGGTGGATGTCAGAGAACATGAAAGCTTTATGTGCGAGTTCATTTCTCTTTCATGTGAGGTGTGTTCTCACCCTCCGCTGCAGATCCTCTATCTGAGTTTTATATGTAGCCTCTTTCTCCTCCAGAGTTCTCCTTAACTCCTCCTCCCTCTGATCAAACTCCACCTCTCTACAACACACACACACACACATCCAGCCAATCAGAATGTTTGTTCTAATCTCTGAAATCTTTTAAAGGGACATTCCAAATCTGTATAACGTTCCACTGTGAAACACTGAAGGAAATTTGAAGATTGTTCATACAATGAAAACATACTGTGACTATGCCAAAAAGGACAATTTAAAAAAAAAAAAAAAAAAAACCCACAAAACAAGTACTATATTCCCAGAGTTTTGACGATGACAGAAGGACTGAAATCTGTTTGTTCCCCAAACAAAACTATTGTTTAACTTCAGAAGACATGGATAATAGAGCATGAGTCATACGGACTACTTTTACTGAGCTTTTGTGTCATTTTTAAAGTTCAACAGGATCTGATTTTCATTGTACAGAAATGAACAACTTGGGTATTCTCACAAACTGCTTCTTAAGTATTTTACACAGAAAAAGGTTTTTTTTTTTTTTTTATGTTTTGAATGAACTAGTCCTTTAAGTGTCATCAAATGTTTTTTTTTAAATGACCCAAGAAGCAAGTGTACTGTAGCAAAACAAACCTGTGCAAAAACATTTCTGCAAAATCTTTTTCAATCTACACCACCATTTAAAAGTTTGGGGTTGTTATATATATATATATACACATACATACACACACATATATACATACATATATATACACACACACACTACCAGTCAAAAGTTTGGACACGGTAAGATTTTTAATGTTTTTAAAAGAAGTTTCGTCTGCTCACCAAGGCTGCATTTATTTAATTAAAAATACAGTAAAAACAGTAATATTGTGAAATATTATTACAATTTAAAATAACTGTTTTCTGTTTGAATATATTTTATAAAGTAATTTATTCTTGTGATGGCAAAGCTGAATTTTCAGCATCATTACTCCAGTCTTCAATGTCACATGATCCTTCAGAAATCATTCTACTATGATGATTTGATGCTCAAGAAACATTTATGATTATTATCAGTGTTGAAAACAGTTTTTTTTTTTTTTCAGGATTCCTTGATGAATAGAAAGTTCAAAAGAACAGCATTTATCTGAAATACAAAGCTTTTGTAACATTATACACTACCGTTCAAAAGTTTGGGGTCAGTAAAAAAAAATTTTTTTATTTTTTTTTTAAAGAAATTAAAGAAATTAATACTTTTATTCAGCAAGGATGCATTAAATCGATCAAAAGTGACAGTAAAGACATTTATAATGTTACAAAAGATTATATTTCAAATAAATGCTGTTCTTTTGAACTTTCTATTCATCAAAGAATTCTGAAAAACAAATATTGTACACAAATATTTTGTACAATTGTACACAATAAATGTTTCTTGAGCATCAAATCATCAAATCATCATAGTAGAATGATTTCTGAAGGATCATGTGACACTGAAGACTGGAGTAAAGATGCTGAAAATTCAGCTTTGATCACAGGAATTTATAAATTACTTTATAAAATATATTCAAACAGAAAACGGTTATTTTAAATTGTAATAATATTTCACAATATTACTGTTTTTACTGTATTTTTAATTAAATAAATGCAGCTATGGTGAGCAGACGAAACTTCTTTTAAAAACATTAAAAATCTTACCGTGTCCAAACTTTTGACTGGTTGTATATATATTATATATATACATACACACACACACACACAGTTTGTTTATTTATTTGTTTGTTGGTTGGTTGGTTGGTGTAACTCCACACTCCAATCCAGAAGGGGATGCATGCGGTAATGCAACGCTGTTTGCTAACCGCCACAACAGGAAAAAGCGCAGAAGAAGAACAGACGCTCTATGCATAGATATTTTTACATGTAATCTCTCAGAAAGACATCAATAAAACAGCTTAAGAATAACATCTCACGTAGCATTACATTTACCTCAAGCAAGTCATTTAGTGTCCACAGCATATTAGTTCACTAGAGAAATGAACTCTAGAGGGGAGCATTTCACTAAATATATGCACTATATTAGCTTATATATTCATTATATTTACTTTACCTGTTAGCAATATCTTAAAGATTTAATAAATG
Source organism: Hypophthalmichthys molitrix (assembly GCA_037950675.1). NCBI lineage: Eukaryota > Metazoa > Chordata > Actinopteri > Cypriniformes > Xenocyprididae > Hypophthalmichthys > Hypophthalmichthys molitrix. The sequence goes on along the minus strand of CM075500.1, from coordinate 5,356,973 downwards.
GTTAAATAAATTTCTCATGAAAACAAGTTATGACAGTTAGAGTTTAAATGAATTAGAGTAGAAAAATAATTGAAAAATAAATACATAATTAGATTTAAAAGTTGTGCAATTTACTTTTTTTTATTTCAATGTTGGTTATTATATCTAAAAAAGCAACTAAATGTAATAGTTTGGGCTCTGTTGTTAATTGTAACCTTTAATATTACAGTGCAAGAAAGGGCTCCCCGTAATATAGTTTACAGCAATAGCTGAGAGATTTTATTTTATCCTTAAGAAAATTTTAATTCTAATTGAATTTATTTTAAATTTTAAAAGAACAGCATTTATCTGAAATGGAAATATTTTGTAACATTATAAATGTCCTTACTGACACATTTGATACATTTAATGCAACCTTGCTGAATAAAATATTAATTTCTTTAAACCCCCAAACTTTTGAATGGTAGTGTATAAACACATGGCATTATATTAAAAGAGAAGTTAGTATAGACGTCTCGACTCACTTCTGCTGATAGTCTTTGAGCAGTTTCTTGGCTTTGCTGTATTTTTTATCCAGAGCTTCATATTGGCTCTGCGTGTCACTGAGCTGTTCATTGATGCTTTTACAGAGAGATTGAGCCTCCAGCCAGTTCTTCTCCATATGAGCAATTCTCTCAGAGTTCTCCTGAACGCTCCTCTCTAACTGAGCTTCCCTCGCCTCCCACGCAGCACGCTCCTCTGACGACTCCCTCAACTACAACATCAGCCAAACATTACTGTTAAAACACACAGAAACTCCTATATGTTTGATATGAATGGATAACATGGTTCAAAAGTTCATACTCTCTCTTTCAGTTCATCTACTTCCGCCTCTGCAATGGTGTGTTTTATCTGGAGCTGAAATTAAAACAGAATATACAAAAAAATTAGGAAATCATTAATGGCAATCTATTAAAAAAAGAAGTGAAATGAAAAGCACAAGACCTGCTACCTCTTTAAATCTGAACATTAGCTGAGCGGTGTCCATGTTTGATGGCAGGAACATTTCTTCGCTCTCAGGCAGGTCGAACACTTCCACATTCCTCCTGCCGAAACTGGAACCCAGGATGCCATCCTCCTCTCCTTCCTCCTCATCCTCGTAGTGCTCGTCCTGTGAAGACATCAGAGACACAGACATGATGGAGCACACAGAACAAGAAACAACCAGTCCAAAAATAGTGCAAAGTTATAAATGAACAAATACCACGAGCTGAATTTTTTTCCCTGTATTTTACATAACTGGTAAAACATCAACCTTTTACAATTCACTGGCAAAACGTACCTGAAAAACACCGTGGTTCAACACGTATAAACTACCTGATTTCGAGTTTGAATGAGCTCACAAATCTGTTTCCTCATTCAACATGGTGCATTTTTACATATTTTTGCATACTTGAGAACATTCAACACAAAGCAGCACTGAAGAAATGACTGTTGAAAAAGTCTGAAGATGCTTTAACCTGGTTGTGCAGTATTCTAGTCTGAGAACACGTTTTCTTCTTTCCACTGCACTACTTTTCCATGTTTTTCTATGTAAACACACGCTAGACGGATGTGTTTGATCACTGCGTGTTCGCATCTTGCATCCTTTTCAGCATCTAGTGCATGACATGGCATTCTAAAAACGCAATTCCTTACGGGGACATTCACACAGAACGTGTTTTTGGAGTTAAAATCACGAGACGCGGGTTTGCAAAAAATGCAAGGTTTTTTTAAAAGGGATAATTCACCCAAAAATGAAAATTCTGTCATCATTTATTCAGCCTCAAGTTGTTCCAAACCTGTATGAGTTTCTTTCTTCTGCTGAACACAAAAGATGATATTCTATCGGTAACCAAACAGTTCATGGACCCCACTGACTTCCATAGTATGGGAGGGGGATACTATGGAAGTCAACGGCGCCCATTAACTGTTTGGTTGCCCATATTCTTTTGTGTTCAGCATAAGACAGAAGTTCATACAGATTTGAAACAACTTGAGGGTGAGTAAATGATTTTTGGGTGAACTATCGCTTCAAAAGTTAAACTTCTTTTAACTTGAGCGGCACATTTTTAGAATGTCTAAAGCACAACTGTCAAACACGTCAATCTAGCGCATGTTTACATAGAAAAACAATGGAATGCAAAAACACGTTGTGTGAATGGACCCTAAAGGTGCGGTCACATTAGCACAATTTTGTTGACATTTCACAGGCAAATAAAGGTCCAATGTCCATTGTCAATAGTGTAGCGACGTATGAATCAGCTTACATGAAATTCACTTTCAAACCAAGTAGTTTTCCGCTGGTAAAAGCAGCAAAAACGCAAAACTTTTCTGCTCTCATGCAAAACTACAGATCCTGTGGATTCCTATTAATATGACTGGATTTTGCCAAGCAAAGGTAAACATGACTGCACCTTAAAACCCTCTTACAAAATTCAAATAAAGTTAAAAAGGTACATCTGGACCATGAGGTCAAAGTTTAGCATGGCCTAGTTAGCCCCTGCTGGTAGATGCCGTAACTATACCAAATCATGTTTCTTGATTGAGATCATAAATAACATGACGCAAAGCACTTACTGAGAGGAAGTAAGCAAATTGGTACACTCTTATGAACTTATGATAAAATAATACACTTTAGGAGTCTTTAGGAACTACTATAATCAATAATTAACAATTAACATCAATAATATACACAGAAACATTCAAAAGTGTACTGATATTAAACTAGGGTACAAAGTAAGTCTATATACACTATACCAAACAATTGTGCATAAGCATTGATGTAAGCAAAAAGGCCCATGAGATGTGTGACTGACCTCTTCAGTAGACTGCTCGTATGTGTCGTCCACCTGCTGCTGCTGCTGCCGTTCCTGCTCGAGGGTCTCGCTGATCAGCCGTGCCACCTCACTCTGAGTGCCTGGCTTCTCTCGGCCAATCAGAAACCTGCATGGGGGTGAGTGGTGACAGGTGAGCAAGTTGGAAACAAAGATGATTACGTGTGTAACGTATACTGATCTGCTGATCAGGTAGAGAGGAAACAACGAAGCCTGTGTGAGTATGCATATTGTTTATTTGCATGTGGTGAACTCGAAACCTTCAGCCCAGAGACTACAGAGAAATATGAGCATTAAGCATTCATTTTTCTTTTTTCTGAGGCAATTGCCAGTCATTCTTGGTGTGAACAGGCCTCTAGGAATTTAACAATTCTGGTTCCCTAACGTTTATATTAGTGATTCTGGGGCCGGATTCACAAATCAACAATAGAATAAAATTCTTCTGAACTACTTATTTTCTTCTTAAAGGATTAAATCACTTTCAAATGAAAATTAGCCCAAGCTTTACTCACCCTCAAGCCATCCTAGGTGTAAATGACTTTCTTCTTTCTGATGAACACAATCAGATATATTAATAAATATCCTGACGCATCTGAGCTCTATAATTTCAGTGAACGATACCAACGAGTATGAGCTGAAGAAAGTGCCTCCATCCACATCCATCCATCATAAACGTGTACTCTACACAGCTTTGGGGGTTAATGAAGGCCTTCTGTAAGCGAATCGATGAGTTTGTGTAAAAAAATACAATATTTAACAAGTTATGAAGTAAAATATCTAGCTTCTGCCAGACTGCCTTCCATATTCAAGTTACGAAAAAAATGAAACTGGCGTCGCGTCAGTTAAGCTTTGAAGGCGTAGGACGTAGCGCAAGCTTTTTGAACTACGAGAGGCGTTGCGCTTTCTTCCTAAGTTAAATACGGAAGGCGGTCTGGTGGAAGCTAGATATTTTACTTCATAACTTGTTAAAGCTTCACTTCAGAAGGCCTTTATTAACCTCCTGGAGCTGTGTGGAGTACACATTTATGATGGATGGATGTGGATGGAGGCACTTTCTTCAGATCATACTCATTGGTATCGTTCACTGATATTATAAAGCTCAGATGCGTCAGGATATTTATTAATATAACTCAGATTTTGTTCATCAGAAAGAAGAAAGTCATATATATCTAGGATGGCTTGAGGGTGAGTAAAGCTTGGGCTAATTTTCATTTGAAAGTGAACTAATCCTTTAAGCATTTAATCGATGCAGGAAAAAGGATCTGTTGTTGATCACTGATTTCTTTAAAGGGGTCCTATTATGCTTCTTCAACTTTTCAACTTTAGGTAGTGTGTAAAGTTGCTGTTTGAGCATGAAAAAGACCTGCTAGGTTACTAAGCTCAAAGTCTACTCCAAAAGTAGATAATCTCTTTAACAGAAAAAAACTTCAAGAACTACAACAAACGGCTCATTGGGGCTACAACACGCATCTTCCGGGATCTTGTGAAGTCACAATGTCACTCATTTAAATAATCCACACCCACAGAATATGCAAAAAAGAGGGTGAGGCCTGATTGAGCTGTGCTAGAGAACATGAAGACCTGCTTTAGTAGCCTGATCCTTGGAAACTTCCTCCTCTGAAACGTCCTGTAAAATCTGTGCTTGCAACCACAGGATTGATTTTGTAAAGTTTGTTTATTGTACATTTATCCCATTCAGCTTGCCATTTCTTTCAAATACAAGTGTTTATAATAGGTCTGAGGTCTGAAGATGAAGCTTCCTTAGCCGCAGCATCAGCTTGTTCATTCCCTGTAATACCACAATGCTCTGGTACCCAACAAAATATTACTTTAAAATTCTGTTCCTCCAAGGACCGCAAACTATTCAAACTTTCCACAAATGCTGGGTGTTCATATTTGAAGATGCCAGAGTCTAAAGACAAGATTTTGAGTCTGTCATTAATAGGAAATTTAGCTGCTGAGAAGATTTAATATGCTCCAATGCCAAAATGATAGCATTGGCTTCTGCAGTGAAAACTAAACAATAATGAGGAATCTGTACTCCACTCTTCTGATGATTGACCACAAAGTCAGCTGAAACATGATATTCAGTCTTTGACCCATCTGTATAAATTGGGATATATGATGGAAAACTTTCTCTGATACTTAAAAGTTGTTTGTGGTAATCATTTGGATGAGTTTGAGATTTTTTGTTTCTTGTTAGATCCATGATTATCACTGGTTTTTTGATACTCCAGGGGGGAATACTACTAAAGTGTGTCTGGCTCAATACATTTAAACCACCTTTTATATATTCCAGGTTTCCTTGGTTTTTTGTCATACAGCAAAGCAAAGATAACTGAGGTGAAAAAACTGCTTGGTAAGCTGGATTATTTTTGTTGGTCAATAACAATGTTGCAGATTGTCCTCCAAAATAAAACCACAACCCTATAGGTAGTTTTTCAAGCACCTTCGACGACCTATATTTACGTTTTAAAGTCATGCGCCCTCTAGCTGGCGTAAAAATAATGACAGTGTCGTGTTACGTCTGTCGTCATGACTGTCGTTACCAATCAAAATGCGTGTGCATTTAAATGCAATGTGTGGACTTTTTACACCATATGTCCTATTTCCATTTAGCAAAATTTTTTTTTTATTAACAACTACACCCACCCCATCCCTAAATCTACCCTTAGTGATTTATAGTGCATATACATTTTATGAGCACATGTGTTCCCTGGGATCGAACCCACAACTGCATGATCACATGATCGCATGTTATATATTGCAGTGCTCTACCAATTGAGCTACGCAAAATATGACGCAGATAAAAGGGGACAATGCATTAAAATGAAAGTGTCCTGTTGTCGATAGGGGCGCAACTTTAGTAAACGCTCCTATGGGTCATATTTCAGGGAAGTGACAAATGACCTACACTACCAGTCAAAAATTTGGACACGGTTAGATTTTTAATGTTTTTAAAAGAAGTTTCGTCTGCTCACCAAGGCATTTATTTAATTAAAAATACAGTAATATTGTGAAATATTATTACAATTTTTTTGTTTGAATATATTTTATAAAGTAATTTATTCCTGTGATGGCAAAGCTGAATTTTCAGCATCATTACTGCAGTCTTCAGTGTCACATGATCCTTCAGAAATCATTCTAATATGCTGATCTGCTGCTCAAGTAACATTTATTGTGTACAATTGTACAAAATATTTGTGTACAATATTTTTTTTTTTTTTTTTTTCAGGATTCTTTGATGAATAGAAAGTTCAAAAGAACAGCATTTATTTGAAATATAATCTTTTGTAACATTATAAATGTCTTTACTGTCACTTTTGATCGATTTAATGCATGCTTTCTGAATAAAAGTATTAATTTCTTTAATTTCTTTTCAAAAAAATAAAAATTCTTACTGACCCCAAACTTTTGAATGGTAGTTTATAATGTTACAAAAGCTTTGTATTTCAGATAAATGCTGTTCTTTTGAACTTTCTATTCATCAAGGAATCCTGAAAAAAAGTACACAAAAGTACACTATATTCAAACAGAAAGCAATTATTTTAAATTGTAATAATATTTCACAATATTACTGTTTTTACTGTATTTTTAATTAAATAAATGCAGCCTTGGAGAGCAGACGAAACTTCTTTTAAAAACATTAAAAATCTTACCGTGTCCAAACTTTTGACTGGTAGTTTTTATAGGCGTATGTTGCAATGTTGAGTATTGCATGGCTAATTTAAGACGTCTATTCTCCAGGCAGGGTTCATTTGCCTCAACATACAAACTCCAACATACAAGCTCCAAGAGATAGAGCGACTTTAATGGTGTGTTCACACTTGTAGTTCTGTTAGTTCTTTTTGGACTGGACCAAAAACGTCCTGGTTCGCTTAGAGTTGACACTGTAATGTTTAACACCAAACCTAAATTTTAATAATAATAATAATAAATGGCTTTGACGTATATTTTGCAACAGAACTTACCAAACATCCAAAACAATGCTCTGGCTAAATGTGCTCACTGTATGTACGTACATTTGATGGTATTTTGACCAGCTGTGAACTTGTGAAGAACTTATAAAATGTGTAAAGGAGTCAAAACAGCAGCAGAAATCCCTCCGTTACATACAAATGAAGATCTGCTACGAGGAAATGCAGTTCTGACGCCTGTACCGAACTGTAATAGTATAGGTATTCTAGTAACAGGTATTCTTGAGCATTCTGTCCTTTTTAGGGTTGCATCTTATGACATCACAACCTGTTTTTGGTTCGTTTTGATGTCTTTGGTCTGTGTTGCATTCAGATTTCAGTTGAACCGCACCAGAGTTCGTTTGGAAGTGGACTGAGACCCATCTTTTCAGGAAACTCGGTCCACTTGTTTGGTGCAAACCAGGGTTCAGATGGCAGCGTTCACACTTATTCAAATGAACCGCACTAACAGTGAAATCGCACCAGGGTTCGTTTTAATCAAAAGTGTGAACACACCATAAGCCCTTTTTCATCACGTAAAACAGCTATGATAGGTGGCCTTACATGTGTTCAAGGTCAAATTAAGGTGTGATGTGGCACACATTACACAGTTAAAAGTCTGAAAACACAAGACTATTAGAAAATTCTAATGACCGCATTTAACTAACTAGACTGAATGTGAGATTTTTCCACCCTTTCCTAAAACTTCTAACCCATAACAGAAGAATTCATGTTTACGTAACTTTTTTGGTTGAGCCCCCTCTTTAAACCTTTAAAAACATCTGGCGGAGCGGCGAGTTCACAAAAGCATCTTGTGAAGCTGTTCGCTGAAGAGGTGCTGTTCTATGGCGAGGATCTTCTGTTCCGAATTGGCATTTGGTGTCACTTTACAAAGCAGAGAGCCAACCACCATTCACGCACTCGAATGCCTTTGCCACAGCTGTTTTCGCTTTTTTGTTTTCGGATCTCCCGTGCCCCCCCTTGAGCATCTGCGCGCCCCACACTTTCAGAGCCACTGCTGTAACTGACAGACAGAGCAGGACTGACCTGACAGTTCCCTTTGTGTTCTTGAGGACGGTCGCAGCAAAGAGTTGCGTCACACCAACCAGACTGATGCCATCCACCTCCACAATCTGATCATTCACCTGGATCCTGGAACAGAACATGATGAGGTTTAATGTTAAAATGACAAAAAGTAATCTTGATTTCATATGTCTCATTAACACACACCACCCTCAGCAAAGCTCCAAACCAAGCTGTAATGTGATCCTCTAAAAGATGATGTCAAACATCTGGATCTTTTCATTCCATGTACTTCACACTGTTGTCAATGTGCTGCTAAATGCTGCACTGTGACATGTGAAATACATGCTAAGCACATGTTCATGACACCATGAACGAGTAAACACACCTCTCTGGGTAATACAGACTGCTAACACTTCTCACATCTAATCTGCACTCATGACCCACTAACTATACATCATAACATGTTTATGACTGACACCTCTGAGGCCTGATACCCAGCTGGGTTGCTTTTGCCAAACAGCATTGAGTATTTCAAACAGTCTGCTTTAAAAAGCCAAGCAGCAGTTTGCAGTGAGTGCTGAGAGTCACAGGGAAGAGGAAGAGTGTGTTTTCCGTACCGTGACAGAGACATAAATGCAGTGTGTTTGGACAGAGATTGTTCAACACCCATCAGAGAGATCAAACATGTGTGTCCTGCTTCAGCTGCCCTCAGGAAGCAGCACATGACAACATGCCCACCACTACTGCAGCTGCAAAATGACCCTAACGGGGTTCACCGACATGCACACCGCTCAAAAATTTGGGGTTGGTCAGATTTTTAAAATGTTTTTGAAGGAAGTCTTTTATTCTCACCAAGGTTGCATTTAATTGATTAAAAAATACAGTAATACTGCGATATATTATTACAATTTAAAATATAACTGTTTTGTATTTGAATATATTGTAAAATGTAATTTATTCCTTTAATCAAAGCTGAATTTTCAACATCTTTCAGTGTCACATGATCCTTCAGAAATCATTCTGATTATCAACGTAGAAAACATTTGTGCTGCTTCATATTTTTGTGAAAAGCATGACATTTTTTCAGAATTCTTTGATGAATAGAAAGTTTAAAAGAAGCACATTTATTTGATAGAAATAAATTATAAAAATGCAAAACTTTACTGTCACATTTGATAAATTTAATGCATCCTGGCTGAAAAAAAAAGGATTATTTATAAAAAAAAAATAAAAAAAAATCTCCCCGAGTATATATAGTCTGATTAGGATGATATAATTTATAATATATAATAGAGCTGCACGATTATTGATTATTGAAGAATCAAATTTTTTTCTTTTAAATAAGGATGACAATTCTGAACAGACAAAGTAAACAAAATAAGTAATTTACTAGAGGTTTTGACAAAATGTTAATTGCTGCAGTCATAATTTAAACATTAAAAATGTTTAATTAATTTGAATGAAGTATTAAAAAAAATTGTTTGATTGAATGATTCAATGTAGAGCTGCACGATTAATCGTAAAAAGATTGCAAACACCCACACTATCTTATTTTATTAATGGCAACAATTCGCCCGCGTATATTAAACTTTTGACAAAATCATACCTAAACATTCAAATCTGTGTTTGTGCTGCCACGCTGAGCCAGAGAGAGCAGTTTTGAACCACACATTAGTTATTTCTGTTACAAATATTCAAATGATCACAGAAGTACTGAGATAAAAGTTTAAAGTTAGTATATAAACACTGATGTCTATGATAGTGATCAAAATAGAGCAAACCACCATTTGAAACTAACTTAGCGCTTCAAATCACGGTTGTATCAATTACATCTTACACCACAAGTAGGCGACAAGTGACTGTTAAAGAATGTATTTGTTCAAAAACACTGATTCATCCAGTAATGAAACAGGTATTTATTAATGAGTCAATGAATTCGCTCAAAACCATTTTTTTTTTTTTTAAATAATTAATTCAAACATTTTCCAGCAATTAGAGTCTAGCAATTAACACATTGTCAGAACCTCTAGTAAATTACATGTTATTTTCTTTAGTTGTATATTCAGAGAATCGTGATCTCTATTTGAAACCAAAAAATCGTGATTCTCATTTTATCCAGAATCGTGCAGCTCTAATTCAATGACTCACTCATACATACTTCACTTGTTTCATTACTGGATGAATCAGCGTTTTTGAACGAATCTCTTGAATGAATGATTCAATGACAAATACATGTTTTTTTAACAGTCGCTTGTCGCCACCTACTGGTGTAATGATTTAACTGATCGTCAAGCATCAAGGTACTTTCGTAAGGTGATTTGCTCTATTTTGATTGCTACCGTAGACACTAGAGTTTACATCCGAATTTTAAACTTTTATCCCAGTACTTCTGTGATCATTTGAATATTTGTAACAGACACAAACATACTGTGATGTTCAAAAGACTGTTGTGAAGCCGTTTCATCCCCATACATATACTCTGGGTCAGCAACATCACCAACGCAGATTTGAATGTTCCGCGGTGATTTTGTCAAAGGTTTAAAAGAGACAGGCGAGTCATTTAGGAATGAGATCATGTGGGTGTTTGAATCGAGATGACGATCTTTTAACGATTAACCATGCAGCTCTAATATATAATACCAGGACCTGTTGAGGAGAGGTGTGCTCCCACTTTTCTAAGAAATCAGACCTGTATATTTTCATGTGATGGATGAAAAACAAGTGTAAAATCTCACAGTAAACTCTACATAAAGGAGGCTACATGTGAGCTTCCAGATGTATGTCATAATGACATATGTCCTAATGTAATCTTTTGATCAATCTGAAGATCTCACCTCCCATCTCTCTCTGCGGCTCCATCCTGTGTGATGGTCTTGACGAAGATGCCCAGTTTCTCCAGACCCTGGTCTGCCCCAACACCCATCCCTATGATACTGATCCCCAGCCCTTTATCACCTACACAAAGAGTAGAGAGAGAAAAACAGACAGACAGGTTTGTTTGTTGTCTTGAAAAATGCCATATCACAGACTTTTACTGAATTAGAAACATCAGTTCAGAAGCAATTGATGCAGACATACTTTAACATTCACAGTTCAAGCAAAACATCTATTGTAACTAAATTAAAAAAGCGTTTTGTTCAGAAATTGTTACGGCGAAAAGTTTACAAAAATGAAATCATTAAAGTGATTGCCCACATTTACTAATACTGTGACAACACCTTCAAAGGCTGAAAATACTGACCTCTCTTTTTAATCGATTCTCATTTTGATAAACCAATATTGATTCTTAAATCCCAAGAATCAATTGTTTTGGTCTATGCTGGTTTCAGCTGATGTGTGAACAAAACATCTCTAAAAATTATTTGTAGCACGCCTAAGATCCAATACTCACAATAAGCTTGGTGCATTGTTAGTTTTTATATGAAACAAAGTCTTAGCTTTCAAATTATGTCAATTGTATTGCAAAATTCATAAATACCATTTTTTCATAAAATTCATAAATACCACTTTTGGCACACTTTAGTGTGGTGTGACAGATTGCTGTAGCGCCTCAGTTTACGTGAAGCGACATGTGAACCGATCATCTCTTTACATCACTTTACTACAAGTTACAACACGAAATAAGCAATGAATATTATGCTGAAAGATACAGTAGAACTTACTGAAATCTAACTATCCTGTCTAATCACTCAATCTCTAGATAGGAGCATTTTGTTCATTACATTTTCTGTAACTTGCTCTTCAATATTTAATGTTTGAATAAATAGAAAGGAATCATAAAAATTGCATCAATGCCCAGCCCTAAAAGATACAGCAGCAAAAACAGTTTAGGATGGATCAGTGAGTCAGTGAGAGGATGGAAAAAATATGAATGGAAACTAACATTATGGCTGTTTCTGGTGTGGAAAAACCCTGTATAACATTATAAGTTGATTGATAAAGAAAGAAAAAAAAAAAAAAAATAGGTTCAGAATATGGCCTTTAAACTAATTTGACTGTTGTTGTTTTTTTAAATCTATCAATCCCCGAAAATGTATTTTGTGAAAGACATCCTCACCTTTCTCTATCTCCACGGGAAACACATCCATCTTCTCCACCCGTTTCTCCAGCTCATACTCCGCAGACGCGGCCACGGGATCCACATCGTCATTCCTCCGGTCGTAGTCTTCATTAGAGAACGTGCTGTACACCTGAGACACCACAAACACAACTCATGACTCAAACTGTTCTCAAGATCAGTTACAGATAACACACCTATTCATTTACTTTCATAATCTTTAAGACTGCTTATTGTGTGTATTATTAAAATGAGACCCCTTCCTAGATCACAGGTCAGTATTTCAGTTATTGCAAAAACAGTGGATACATCACTGAAACCAAAACATCAAAGCTTTAATCAGTTTCTCTACAGTCTTGCCAAAGGAGTGCTTCCTCTCTGCTACAATATCAGCCCGGTGAAAGCAGCCCTTGTCTGATAAAAAAGAAAATCACTTCAAAACAATTACTGCACACACACACAAAATCATTTATTACAGATTTACTCAATCTTTATAGCCAATTTTAGTCAAAAAAGTTAAAAAATCTGACAAAACTTTATGGCTGTTTTTACAGAATTTGGGGGTCAGTCCTGCAGTGCAGCTGCTCTGTCTAATACAGAACAAACAACAACCATAAAAGACACAAAACCTCAGTAAACTAGGCCACAGCTGAGAAAGTCAGAGGATACAGAAACAAACACAGAGTGTCACTGCTTATAATTTCATGGGATCATTTTATTATTATTTATTTTCACTGACATTTTTTTTAGCCACAAGTCTTACTAGAAAAAACTACAGAAAATTATTTCTTGTGGCAGGTCATGGTCAGCTAACATGTCAACGTATTACAAAGTCGAACTCTGTATGAGATTGTATGCACTATCAAATATTAAAATAATAGTTCACTAAAACATACAAATTCTGTCATTTTCTCATTTCTCATGTAGTTTCAGACTCTTCGAGATGCACAAATGAAGATATTTTTAATGAAATCTGACAGATTTATCTCCATTGGTAGTCAATTACACCAAAACTTCATGTGGATTATTACTTTTACAATCTAATTATGAACTTTTTGAAACTTCAAAGCTTTGTATGATTGGACTGTCATTAAAGGGACAGAAATCTCTCAGATTTATTAAAAAGATCTTTGTGTTTGAAAGATGAAGGAAAGTTTCATGGGTTTGGAACAACATGAGGTTATGATGATAACTTTAATTTTTGGTTGAATATTTCAATAAAATTTTAATTGTATAGAATTTATTAGATTTTATTCAAAATTTAGTACAAAATTTACAAAATTATAACTTATTCACACCACATATCATTCCAAAAATATTAAATATGCCTTATTTTCTTTCATGGAACATGTTGTTTTGTGAAATATCTAAGCATGAGGGCAAATAAGATTTGAGAACTATGACATTTTCAATAAATATTGACTTTGTTTTTTTTTCCCTTATATGAAGGAATGTTGAGTTTTTGTTGTTTTTGTTTATTGGAGCTTGACAGTCCAACCGTCCCCTTTTGTTTGGCAAACAATCCTCTAGACATTTTGAAATAATTATGTTTTGTGTTCCACAAATGAAAGTCAGTCACACAGATTTGGAACATCACAGGAGTGAGTAAACAATGACAACCATCTTTTTTTTGGCTGAACTATGCCTTTAAATAGTATGTGATCTTTTTTCGATTAATGGATAGAGTTAAATGTGTGTGTGAAATAGGATGGAGTGAAAGCGGATTAGGCCGGATCACTGTGAGAGAGGAACAATAAAACTTTGGGTTGGGTAAAATGATCTTATTGGGTTCCACTAATTATATTTTATCGGTCTGAGAGAAGAAATTTGAGGGGAAACTCAATATAAAATGAATTCAACTGTAGACAGAGTTAAACTAGCCTAAATTAAGTATTATTTTGTTGAGACACACACAGACTGGGCTCCAAACTTTGAATGAACAAAGTCGAAGCACAAATCCATGCCAGCTCTCTCTCTCACACACACACACATACTTTTTCAACCAAGGCTCTGTAGATCTGAAGAGAAAAACAGGTATGTCTCATTAGATTCAACTCATTGAGCGTGGAAGAGGGAATGAGATCAGTTCACTGATTTGAACTCTTTCTGAAGTGTGATTTAACCTGGTAAACATTTCCTGCTTGTGGAATACCTGGAGCATGTCAGAGCTTGAGCGACTTACACATGAACATATACACAAAGCAGGCCAAAGGCAGTCATTTGACTCATTCGAGCAGCGTCATACTTTGTTCAGACAGGAAATTGACAATTTTATCATCATATAATCCGTCTGAAAACTACAGACCTTTACTAAGAAGGAAAGACAGTGAGAGACGGATACTATTATCGCAGTTTTAGGGGAAAAGAACATTTCTGAGGAGTCCAAAGTATGTCGCAATCTGGGTTTATATCTATTGAGGGTTGTGGTTCAAATTAAAGATGCTGTTTCAAAATTAGGAGCAGAAAAGAATTAACTTTATTACAGAGAAACAACTACATCACTGCACAGAAAACAACATTGCAAACATGCTGAGCTCTCATGTGATGTAATACATCAGAATATATCAGGACGATGCCAAATTCACAGGAGGGCCAAAGTCCAATAACAGCACAGACTGAGGCAGATTCACTGGTTTCGGTCACAGTTCTAGAAAGCTTCTAGAACAATGTTATATTTTATCAATACGCTTTAAAAAGACTTTAAAGATTAATCAGATAATGTGTGACACTTTACAGCAGACATCAGTTTGATTTAAGAAGTCTTATTGTGCATTTTTCTTGCTCTTTTAAATAAGAGTTCATAGCAACGATAGACCACAGACCACAATATTTATTGAAGCTGAACTGAAAAGCAGATCATGATTATGATGTCACAACCATGATTCATTACCATATGACCACTCACATTTACATATCAATTACGCATCACTTATTTTTCCCCATAGGGATTTTAAAAAAAGTCTTCATAAATGAATTTATAAGCCATGAACTAAACCAACCAGACAAATTTATGCTGCTTTAAAGGGATAGTTCACCCAAAAATGAAAATTCATTTAGTCATTTACTCTCCCTCAAGTTGTTCCAAACCTGTATAAATTTCTTTGTTCTGTTGAACGCAAAAGAAGATATTTGGAAGAATGTTTGTAACCAAGCAGATCTCGCCCCCATTGACTACCATAGTAGGAAAAATAAATACTATGTCAATAGTACTATAGTCAATGGGGGGCGAGATCTGTTAGGTTACAAACATTATTCCAAATATCTTCCTTTGTGTACAGCAGAACAAAGAAATTTATGCAGGTTTGGAACAACTTGAGGGTGAGTAAATGACAGAATTTTCCTTTTTGGGTGAACTATCCCTTTAATGAGGGAAAGAACTGCAATCCCATGAAGCATTGTAAATGACAATCAGATTAAAACATGATTGTTTAAAAAAAATAGGTTTAAATAATGCAGGCTGGCTTCAACAAAAGCATATACCAACAATTAGAAACATCGTAGCTCACAGTAGGTCTGTCTTAAAAGGCTTATAAGTTATTAAAAACCAATTCCCCTATGGAGAAAATCTACAGGCTTTTTACTCTTTCAAGAACTCAACTGCTGCACTCTATTCTGGCAAAAAAAAAAAAAAATACCTAACTAATCCTAGCAGAGGTAATTTACATATAGAAGTCTTAAAGGTACAGTAGCAAAGATAGTCTGTATAATAAATTACAACTTCTGGTGCGAGAAATCTTGACTAACATCACTTATAAAATAAAATTCTGCAAAAGCGTATAATATGACATCTTTAAAAACAGAGTGCATGTTTGGCTATACTTGTAAGGGCCAAATGTCCTCACTTATATAGTAAAATATTATAACTGACAAGTGAGGACATTTTACTGGTCCTCACTAGTTAAAAAGGCTTATAAATCGTCATGTTATTGTGATGGGTAGGTTAAGGGGTCATAGAAAATATCATTAACCTGATATAAAATCAGTGGAAGTCTATGCAGTGTCCTCACTAATATAGTGAAACAAAAGTGTGTGTGTGTGTGTGTGTGTGTGTGTGTGTGTGTGTGTGTGTGTGTGTGTGAGTGAGAGAGAGGGAGAGGGAAAGACAGGGTTGGTTTGGATATGGTGGTATACTGTATAAACTGATGCAGTCCAAAAACTGGAAAAAACTGTTCAGCTTCCTGACCTTGAACATAATCTCCAATACACACCACTAGACGTCTCTCTGTCTACACACACAGTCTCCTCTCTCAACCACAGGGACTAACTTTCCTAACCAATAATAATTGGTCTTAACTACAAGCTAAACAAAACCATACTGCTTTTGTACCATATTCTAAAGAAGAAGAAGAAATAAAAATATATAACCAAATACTGTGTAAAAGAGTTTAAGCAGAGACCATTTCAACACTTTTACAGATCTACTACTGTGGGCTGAAGTTCTAATAGTTCTTGTTCTCTTATTTTTAGAGTTGATGACTTGGGGCTCAGTGACTGCGTTTAGTGGTAACCAGTCATTCTCTATGTTTGACAATGCAAGAGAGAGACTTGATGCCATTTAACTTTTAAAAGGGACCTATTATGCCCTTTTACAAGATGTAGTATAAGTCTCAGGTGTTCCCAGAATGTGTCTGTGAAGTTTCAGCTCAAAATACCCCACAGATCATTTATTATATCTTGTCAAATTTGCCCCTATTTGGGTGTGAGCAAAAAAAAATGTTTTTGTGTGTGTCCCTTTAAATGCAAATGAGCTGCTGCTCCTGGCCCCCTTTCCAGAAGAGGGGCGGAGCTTTAACAGCTCACGCTTCGGTTGCTCAACAACAACAAAGCTGGAGAATCTCACGCAGCCAAAATGGGGATTGTCAGTAACGGTGTTCAGCCTTACATTGTTCAAACCGGAGTCGACACTGATGGAGAGACTCAGGAAGAAGTTACAACTTTTAGAATGAAACTGGACGTTTCTGAATGGTTAGTGGATAAATTTATGTAGTTGCTGTGGAGTTGATTCAACTCATCGACTAGCATGTGCCGTCATGTTAATCTTTTGTGCAAATCCAGCGTTGTATTGACCCTCATAAAATGACGGCATGGTAACAACACTCTACTACAACTAGGGATGCACCGATCCAATACTCAGATCGGGTATCGGCCATTTTTGCCGGATCGGGTAACGGCCGGTTGGGACCGATCCAAATCCGATATTGTGCGTGTACTATTCTGTGTTATTGTTAAGCTCCACAAAAGGCACAAAAACATTAAAAAGCACTATAAAGTTTCCGTGCACTATATTCCAAGTGTTCTGAAGCCATTCCATGGTTTAATTTGAGGTACAGATAAATATTTAAGTCATTAAATTAAAGTTCACGTAAATGCCTCCCTCCGCTGCGGCTGTCAGTCATTCTCCATTCAGCATTCAAACTGCGTGTCGCGTTCGGTTACGACAGTCAACACAATGAAACTCCAAGATAAATCAATGTTTCTATTATTATACTTCATCTGTAGACAACGATACCGGTAATACAATACGCATCAATATATCTTCACTTTGTGCTTTTAACTTTTCACTGCGGAGCGCTGCCGCTGCGCACTGTGACTCCATGATGCTTCAAGCGCATCATTCTGCACACAGGATGCGCATAAGTGTGAGAGTATGAGAGCCGTTTATATTATAATACTTTTGCGCAATGAAAAATTGTTAATAGCATTTTTTGTTCTGTCCTATCTATATGTTTCTGCCTCATTAAAAAAATTTTTTTTGAAAAAATGTCTTTTAATTTTATAGTATAGCCTATATTTATGTATAAATATATTTAGTTTATGTCATGTACTCAAAAACAAGTACATGAAAAACAAGCCATGAGTCAAGGATGAAGGAATCAGCTGGACTCCTGTTTATTTTGAATGTCTACCAAGCTAGTGAAGCTATTGGTTTATTTACAGTTGTTGCACTGATGCACAATTAGCACTTTTTTTTATTATTACTTGAATATCGGATCCGTATCGGCCGATACTGAATCCCAGGTATCGGAATCCGTATCGGAAGCGAAAAAGGCGGATCGGTGCATCCCTAACTACAACAACTCTTCCTCTTCTCTAAAGCAGCCCAACATGGCCTCACTCCCTTTGTTGCATGTTCTCGGGGGCGGGGTTTATGTAAATTTTATTGTTAGTGATGTCACCAACCCTGGAAGAAGCTTGTTGTAGTCCCTACCAGCCATTTGTTGTAGTCCTTAAAAAGTGATTTCTGTAAAAGAAAACATCTCTTTGCATTTGTAACTTTGCAGATGTTGTTTATGCTCAAACAGTAACATTACACACTAACTAAAGTTAAAAGAGTGAAATCATAATCAAGGACCGCTTTAACTTATTCCACTTAATTCACACCGCATGCACACAACTTGTGTAAAATAGGCTTTCCTCAGCCATGGTGCTGCAGATTCAGCTGCGGTAGCTGTAGATTCCTCCACACTCCTCACAGGATTTAATCTAAACAACAGTCTATGTCGGCTGGGCGGCACATTAGAAAAGCTCAGCATGAATCTTCACGGAAGCAACTGAACAGAAATCTCTCAATGCAGTTCACCCGCTGACTCCAATGAAAAAAAAAATCTAACTCAATATTTTTGTCTTGAACAATACCTTATCCTTAAAACAAGATCAAATTCTCTTGAGAAGCTTCTAAGACTTGTTTTCAGAGAATGTATCTTGAAGTTTATATTTACAAATGGAGAAACAAAAACTTAATTCAATATATTATTCTCTGAAAACAAGTCTTATTATTGGATCCAATTTTGCTTCTTAAGGTAAATGTATTTTAAGAGTATTTATTTATATATTTTGTCCTGGAAAGCAAGACAACATACCGATTCAAAACCGACTTACACCCACCAGAGAATGAACGTGTGAACAACAACCATCTAGAATAATAATAGCGAGACAGAAACTGCAATGATTTTGTGTTAATTAACTGTTGAAAATATGAGAATGTGTGTGTGATGAATGGAAGGCCTGCACTGACCTCACACTGCTCTGTGGTTACACTTGGCCTGTTTTTCCTCCTTCTCTTTCTTTCTGTCTCTCTTCCATCTCTCCGGTTGCCATGGACGACGCCAGCAATTCAAACAATGTTCCTTTTCTTTGCTGAAACCTGATCACTCATGGTCTCTGAGAGCAAGAAAGAGAATCTGTGCTGTGCTGTTCACACCTGCTTCAGCTACACTACAACATTCAAACACCTTCCTGTCTGACTTCTGACTTCCTCTCTCATCCTCATATTGAGAGCAGTAACATGTTATACAAATATTTACTCACCCTAAGATTGTTCCAAACCTTTTATGTATACTCTTTCTCATGAAAGAAATAAAGTAGATTTTAAGGATTTAAGTATGATATGAAATCCAATACATCTATCATAGTCATGTGATATATTTTTTTTTTTTATCAAAAATATCTTAATTTGTGTTCCCAAGATGAAAGAAGGTCTTACGGGTGTAGAACAACATAAGGGTGAGTAATTAATGACAGAATTTTCATTTTTGGGTGAACTATCCCTTTAAGAACCAGATCACTCCGATCAGGCCGTAAACCACCATAGACCCCCAATAATCAGATATGGCCAAATTATCCCTCCAAACATTTAATAATCTCAATGCTGCTTTGCTGGTCAGTTGGTGACTGCATTGAAATGATTTCAGTTCAGGTCCTTACAGTCTACAACAGATAACAGAACCAAAATCCACAAAGACACCACTGACCAAGCAAACAAATATAACAAACAATAGGATAAAAATGACAAACTATTTCCATGTCTTCCCCCATGATTATCTATGGAAAGCATGCTCTCTTTCTCACGCTCTCTTTCAAATACAAAAGCACACACATACAGCACAGATGAAACAGTGACCAGTGACTTTATTGATAAAAGAGTTTTGCATCTGCAGAGCTACATGACATTTCTCACTAGCGAGGTAATAATGTCGCTGTTCTTGAAGCAGATAAACTTACAGCTTAGAGACGCTGCTGCCGAACACTCTTGAGAGACACACAGACTCAGGTAATTCACACACTTAATCAGTCTCTCAATCTCTCTCCAATAACTGCATTAGTTTGAAGTGGCTCAAGCCTCTGTTAATAGCTCTAAAATTACATTTTTAGAATTATCAACGGAGGCTTGGGATGAGATTTGTAAGAAATTAGATCTACACACAAAAGCTTGACTTCCGGAATTACATGCTACGTCGCGATCAGTCACCAGACGTGCGAGAACCAATGATGTTTTGTATTAATATCATCAAACCTGCCATGACGCACCTTAATATGTACAAAGTTTTAAGATGCTGCAGAAAAATGCATGAGATTCGAAAACTATGGAAGACAGTACAATTTTTAGTGATTAACGAATTTGATCGCATTTCTCACACAAAGTGACTTCAGAAGACAATAGAAATAATCAAAAAAAAAAAAAAAAAAAAAAAAAATCACATGGAGTGCTTTTTTGATACTTTCCTTGATACCTGTTTGGAGTTTTAAAGCCCTTGGTCACTGAACACTTTGATTGTATGGAAAAAGAGCAGTGTGAACATTCTTCTGAAGAACAGAAGTGCTGAGTTTGGGGCAACATGAGGATGAGCAAATGGAGACAGAATGCTGGATGTCAATGCTTAATGTCTGACCACTGTGCATGTTTTATGTGGTGTCCTGATATTTGTAATGTGGGTAAATTAATACTCATACAGTACATCTGTTTCACATTTACATTTCAACTCCAGTCCAGAGAAAGTCTGGAATCGCACACCAATCTCCTCTGTGTGTCTCCATCTCTCCTCTCAAAGTCAATAATTACTGTTCAACTTCTTTAAGCTACAACAGAGAACACACACACACACACGAGATCGGCCACAAGCTGTGTGAAGTGAAGCTAACTCAAATCCTGCTCCAGGAAACAGAGGCAGATCTCAGCAGGGATTGGTGGAGCAAGTGATGCAGACCTCTACTATTGTGACGTATATCTGAGTGAACCACTTCTCGAACAATAAAAAAAAAAAAAAGTGTGGGACTTTTTTCTATCGGAAATTGATTGGATTGTTAGAGTTTGCTGATTGCGGTGATAATTGTGTTTCTGATTTCTTATGTATTATAAATTAGTGGTCGACCGATATATTGGCCGATATTTGACATTTTTTTAAATATCGGCATCGGCCGATACGTCTCTCTGTTTGACCGATGTGTTGGAAGTGGGACTTTTTTTTTTTTTTTGACGGCGCTGAGAACACCGGCTCTGAAAATGGCAGTGCCTGAGCACACAGCAACAAACAAGACCAATCCATGGAGGCTCCACCTCGCAACTTACAGGACTTAAAGGATCTGCTGCTAACATCTTGGTGTCACCAATTAGGCATAACATTATGACCACCTTCCTAATATTGTGTTGGTCCCCCTTTTGCTGTCAAAACAGCCCTGACCCGTCGAGGCATGGACTCCACTAGACCCCTGAAGGTGTGCTGTGGTATCTGGCACCAAGATGTTAGCAGCAGATCCTTTAAGTCCTGTAAGTTGCGAGGTGGGGCCTCCATGGATCAGACTTGTTTATTCAGCACATCCCACAAATGCTGGATTGGATTGAGTTTCGACTGGATTAAATTTGGAGGCCAAGTCAACACCTCAAACTCATTGTTGTCCTCCTCAAACCATTATCGCATTATCCTGCTGAAAGAGGCCACAGCCACCAGGGAATAGCGTTTCCATGAAAGGGTGTACATGGTCTGCAACAATGCTTAGTTAGATGTTACGTGTCGTATGGATGTCACATAGATGGCAGGACCCAAGGTTTCCCAGCAGAACATTGCCCAAAGCTTCACACTGCCTCAGCCGGCTTGCCTTCTTCCCATAGTGCATCCTGGTGCCACGTGTTCCCCAGGTAAGCGACACACACGCACCCGACCATCCACGTGATGTAAAAGAAAACTGATTCATTAGACCAGGCCACCTTCTTCCATTGCTCCATGGTCTAGTTCTGATGCTCACGTGCCCACTGTTGGCGCTTTCGGCAGTGGACAGGGGTCAGCATGGGCACCCTGACTGGTCTGCGGCTATGCAGCCCCATACGCAACAAACTGTATTCTGACACCTTTCTATCAGAACCAGCATTATAGGTGTTTTCACACCTATGGATCGTTTGTTTTGTTCCGAAACTGGGACTAAATTTGTTAAAATTTTGCATTTTCTTCTTGGTTTGGTTCGCTTTCACATGGCAACATTTCAAAGCGTACCAAAATGCGTTTATGCAAGTCACATGCAAGTACAACTGTCCTCTTATTGGTCAGAGTTCTCTGTGTCATCCATCAAAATAATGATTGACAAGTTTGCTCCATGAGCTTATTGTGGCTTTATTTGTAACTGTCCAGACACACACAAACACTATATGAATGTAGCCGTCATTCTCACTGTTAAATTATATACTACATTCATATTAATGTTGCGCTCTCTCTCTCTCTCTGTCTCTGGATTTCCCAGCGCTGTCTAGTAGGCGAACTGTTGTCAGTGTGTCGAGAGACAATATGAATTTTATAATGCTGCAGAGCGGAATCAAGGCTTCGTCGGGACAGCATTCTCGCACGGAGAAGTGCAATTACACAACATCGAGGCACTCTTTGGTTTTCAATTACGGTAAATAATTTGCTCACAGTGTCTGCAGAATCAGACACTACTGCTTTTTATATAGCACATTTCCCATTATGAATTATGATATTGTTTGGTTCGTTGGTCCGCTGGGTCGGTTTGCTTTCACATCTTAAGCGAATCACTCCAGAGTTCGTTTGAATGACCACCTCTTCAAGGAGGTCTCGGTACGCTTGTTTGGTCCACTTTTGGTGCACACCCGAGTGCGATTGCTGCTTTCACACCTGCCCAAACGAACCGCACTAAAGGGGATAACGAACTCTACTGTGATTCAACCGAACTAAATGAGGCAGGTGTGAAAGCACCTAACTTCTTGAGCAATTTGAGCTACAGTAGCTCGTCTGTTGGATCGGACCACTCAGGCCAGCCTTCGCTCTCCACGTGCATCAATGAGTCTTGTCTGCCCATGACCCTGTCGCCGGTTCACCACTGTTCCTTCCTTGGACCACTTTTGATAGATACTGACCACTGCAGACCGGGAACACCCCACAAGAGCTGCAGTTTTGGAGATGCTCTGACCCAGTCGTCTAGCCATCACAATTTGGCCTTCGTCAAACTCGCTCCATTTTTTCTGTTTCTAACACATCAACTTTAAGGACAAAATGTTCACTTTCATGTTTCAATTTCATGGTGACTTTAAAACTAGATACTTTTAATGGCATATTTATTTTTTGGTTAAACAAAAAAAAAAAAAAAAAGTAATGGGAAACAAAAGAATACACTATTTAATTGTAATCATTAAACACCAGCAGCGCACCTGTATAACACCACCTCACACACAACATGCCGTTCTGATTCAAGTCCACCCGTCATAACAGAGCCGAATTAGAGATTTGTGACAACAATATTAATGCGCTATTCTTTCTGACCAATTCAAACTACTCAATTTCATGCTGTTTAATATTTGACTGATTGTCAGCACAAGTCATGAATGTGACACAGAAAAGCCCCACTGATCCGTACCCATGCTGCACTTTATAACCAATTAATGATTAACTGTTTCAGAGTTTAAAAAAAAAACTTGTTATATTTAATTTGCTTTGGGTTAAATCATGATCCAAACCCTGGCCTCTTACAGTGGCCTCATTTGGACACTGAAGTCTACCATAAAAATGAATGAATGTCATTGTGTGTGACATCTCAAACAAAGTGACTAAAAAAAAAAAAAACTAAAATCAGTAAAAAAGGATTAAGTGTTCAGTATTAAATTTATATCTGTGTGTGAATTAAAAAGTGTGTCCCGTAGAAGAAAGCAAGTCATACAGGTTTGAAGCAACATGAGACAATGTTGAGATTCCTGGGTGAACTATGCCTTTAACATTGATAGCCCAAGAAAAAATGTCTTAACTTTTGGCAGATGATGTC
Organism: Hypophthalmichthys molitrix; assembly: GCA_037950675.1. Classification (NCBI taxonomy): domain Eukaryota; kingdom Metazoa; phylum Chordata; class Actinopteri; order Cypriniformes; family Xenocyprididae; genus Hypophthalmichthys; species Hypophthalmichthys molitrix. Next base: position 5,333,061 of record CM075500.1, on the reverse strand, counting down.
AAATGATGAGTGAAGAAGGAACTGATATCACTTCCAGCTCATTCATCACACTGTCATGTCAAACACACTGCATTGTGGGATACAGTCCTCCATACAGCGTGTTCTGGTTGTATACTGCACATATGGCCAAATGTTGCAGATCATCTGAGAACGTAATGCATACTAAAAACTTACATACTGTACACAGTATAAATACTGCTAAAATAGTATAGTAGAGCACTATTTTAAACATAGCCCTCGATTAGAATGAGTATTTCCAAAATATGTTCACTTAAAGTATTTCAGAGAGAGAGAGACAGAGAGAGAGAGAGTTACATTCCTCAGGTGAAGGTTGATGTGTGTCACAGAAACATGAGTATTCCCGTGTTTACACCACACCCGTGTGTTTGTTCAGACTTTTGTGTAGCTTTGAGGAGAGGCTGTTGAACTTCCTGGAGTGAACGATAAGAGAGGTGGGGCGCACGGCAGGTGCACTTCATAATCACACGTGACACACACACACACACACACTACTGCTACAACGCACAACCAGGACACAACAGCACACAAATGCACCTTCAAACACAGTAAACAGGAAGAACACAACTTGTGTTGCTAAATATAACAACAGTGTGTGAGGATGAAGGAAATATCCTGACTCGATAAGATAAAGAGAAAGGGACAAATAGAGACTATATTTACTTATGTTCACTTTCATTGGCACCTTCAGTCATATTTTGTCATCTTTAGTTACTTTGTTTAATTAACATTACTTCCTTTATTATTGTTTTGTTAAATTTGTTATAAGCACTATTTTTTTTCCCATTATTTATTTTACAAGGTCACACACACTTCCATCTGTAGGACATTAAAATGCTTCAAAAAATTCCATAGTCTTATTCCATAGACCTAGGGATCCAAGCCATATCTAGAGACCTGAATTATACCATAGAAATGAAAGGCCTTTTCACAGCAAAATGAATAATAATCATAATGGATAATCTCACATTTTCTTCATAAAACTATATTACCACCTATTTTTATTTTTGACAGTTATTGCCATGTTATTTTACTCACGGTCCAGATCACATTACGTTTTTTGAGTCACGGATCTGATCATTTTTCGGATAAGCGAGAAAAAAAAAAAAATTGGGGTGGGGGGGCAAATGTAACTTTGCCGTCTGTTTATCAAATTAAGCACAATTTATTAAGGGTTAGTTCACCCAAAAATGAAAATAATGTAATTTATTACTCACCCTCATGTCGTTCCACACCCGTAAGACCTTCGTTAATCTTCGGAATGCAAATTAAGATATTTTTGTTGAAATCCGATGGCTCAGTGACAATCCAATGACATTTCCTCTCTCAAGATCCATTAATGTACTAAAAACATATTTAAATCAGTTCATGTGAGGACAGTGGTTCAATATTAATATTGTAAAGCGACGAGAATATTTTTGGTGCGCCAAAAAAAACAAAATAACAACTTGTATAGTGATGGCCGATTTCAAAACACTGCTTCATGAAGCTTCGGAGCGTTATGAATCTTTTGTGTCAAATCATGATTCGGAACGCGTGTCAAACCGCCAAACTGCTGAAATCACGTGACTTTGGTGCTCCGAACCGCTGATTCGACACAAAAGATTCATAACGCTCCGAAGCTTCATGAAGCAGTGTTTTGAAATCGGCCATCACTATACAAGTAATTTTTTTTTTTTTTTTTGGTGCACCAAAAATATTCTCGTTGCTTTATAATATTAATATTGAACCACTGTACTCACAGGAACTGATTTAAATATGTTTTTAGTACATTAATGGATCTTGAGAGAGGAAATGTCATTGCTGGCTATGCAAGCCTCACTGAGCCATCGGATTTCAACAAAAATATCTTAATTTGTGTTCCGAAGATGAACAAAGGTCTTGCAGATGTGGAACGACATGAGGGTGAGTAATTAATGACATTATTTTCATTTTTGGGTGAACTAACCCTTTAAGCTTCGATACCACAGCAAAAACTAATCAAGTCAAGTCACCTTTATTTATATAGCGCTTTTTACAATGCAGATTGTGTCAAAGCAGCTTTACAGTGATAACTGGTATATAATTTTGGCTGCACAGCAGTTCTTAAAGAAAATGGTGTCAATGCAGGCAGATGCAAAGCACTGTTGAATATCAAATGTCAAGTGTCCCCAACTAAGCAAGCCAATAAACTAATAAAGTTCAAACATTATTAAAACATTGTTAAAATAAAAAAGGGGAAATGGCAAAAACTGCAAAGATTTTGCAGAGAAAATTAAAAATATCTGACTTCCTGTTGGGTTTACAGATTTTGGACCCAGGGACTTTTTTGTAGGCATTGGGCTGTTACAAGTGTCTACCGAATTTCATACCTGTACGTGAAATGTAGCGCGAAGGGGGCTTAATTGAAATTTTGTAGGTGGCGCTATCGAGCCATTTTGCCACATATGTGCAAAGTTTCATGAGTTTTCGAGCATGTTTAGACCCTCAAAAATGCGATTTATTTCGGAGAAGAATAATTGACAGAGCAATTACAATAGGGTCCCCACACCATTGGTGCTCGGGCCCTAAATTCACTCATTACAAGCACAGATAAATACAATAGAACAAAGTTAATAAAGTTAAGTAGTATTCAGGTACAGAAATATAATACTTGGGCCTAAATGTAAAATAACACTATAGTGTTCCCTGTATAAATTAAATATAGATTAATGTTGGTTAAAGCTGTGTTTTGTTGTTTGATTAACATTAATGATTTAGACAGCAGCAGATATTTATAGGCTGCTGTCACTTTAAGAGCAAATGCACAGTTCCAATATAATGATACACATCTGATTTCTTTCTCAACTGTTTATGTTTACCTTAAGACATAACAGACTGTGTTTATGAGAATACTTGCAAAGACAGGTATTCTGACATAATTTTGTGTATCTGTTCAAGAGTAAAGAGATGCGAAAGTGGAATCAATTGAGTAATTCGGTGTTTGCGTGCGATCTAAAACGAGCCTTGAGTTCTCTTTTGCCTCTTCTTGTGCTGAAATGGTTTAAAATCATTTGAATGTGTAAATTGGCAAGACAACACCACGTGCAAATGATAAACCTTAACTCTATGATGGTTAAACTTTGCAACTACGACCCGTTTAACCACTAGTAAATACAGCTCAATTTGCACTATTGCTACTTTGTTTTTTTTTCTTTATTTTTGCCGTGACAAAGAATTCTAGTTTAGAAAATTAAATAGCGAGGGAATCAAAGTTCAGAGATTAAACTCACGTTTGAGCTGCCGATGTGATTTCAACTGTTTCACACACAACAACAAAAATAACCCTGTCTATTAGAGAGAATATGAGATGGACAGGCAGACAACTGTTACTGTCCAAATATACCATTCTCACACTTTTAAAAATACGCACCACCCACAAATGTTTAAACTATCATCACATATGGAAAGCGCAATACTATTTGTGGTGTGATTTGAGATGCCAGCAGCTGAGTTACACCCAGAGTACATACTCCAGACACACTGTCTAAGACTCAGTAAAGCCAAGCGCTAACTGTGTCATTACCGCAGTGAGGTTTCATCACCTGCCAACTAACTATGTGTGTCTGCTCTTTACTGTGATCTGATCACAAGTGGTCAGCAGAGATAGATACCTGTTGACACCTGCTAGTAACGTGCATCTCACTTGTGAAGGAATTTCGAGGGGAAGATGTCTATGTCAGTGTGTCACTCACATGAGTTCCACCAATAACAAACCACAAACATCCAACCATCCAAGCAATTCACCATGGACAAAATCAAGCCCCGCCCTACATTTGTTCTTGTTCGAGAAGCCATTACTCTCTGATATATGTCACAATATGGTAGAAAAGACTATCACAACTTCCGTTTCATGCAGTCTTTAAAGTTTCTGTATAAGCTTATGTGCTTCACATGTGCTGTCACTACATGCTAATGTCAGGCAATACAAAGAAGTTTGATGAAGTCTTGTTAATATCTGGGCTGTTTTTCGTTGTTGTATATGGTCAGACAGTTTTTTTTTTAAAGTCACATGTACTGTATAAAGTGCTTGTTTTAGTACAATGGATGACTGACAGATGAGTAAGGCAGTCTTTGACTGTTGTCCAGGAAGCATTAGGATGCATTTACACTACAAATACAATGTGTTCACATTAGACTTTTATATATTATATATATATACACCGATATTTAGTAATGCGATATATCGCGATAATGAATATGCACGATATTGTTACCGTGGGCACTTCAAAATACTGTAAATAATAATTTATTTACATTTACGCATTTGGCAGACGCTTTTATCCAAAGCGACTTACACTGCATTGTACTATTTGTATCCGAGTATGTGCAATCCCTGGGATCAAACCCACGTCCTTGGCATTGCTAGTGCCATGCTCTAACCACTGAGCTACAGGAAAGCCTATTACCAGTTATTAAAATTTTTGTAACGCATTTAAGAATACTTTCCCCATCAACCATATAAAATGCACAACAACCGCTGTATTCTGCGTCAAAGGGACGCGCTCAGATGTAAACAAGCCCAACGTTCATAAGAAGCACATGGCGGAACAAGTGAAGGAGACGTGCTGAATGAAAGTACACGTTCACTCTCTGACAGCAGAGGGCGCTGATGGAACAGCAGAATGCAGCGGTTACCCCGGAAACCCCGCAAACAAAGCAACTGCGCTAGTGAAGTTTTTAAAATGCTTCAAAAAGCCATTCATTTTTTGTAATCTGTGTTGTTCATCACAGCACCAAATACTTAATAGGTTTTTTTTTTAAACTTAAACATTTTTATATTTTAATCTGGACTACAACATGCCCTAATGATTAGAAATGTTCTGATTATTTGTTATTGTTCAGTAAAACTTTGAGACATACGGCTTCATTAGTTAATTCATTATTACCAAACTGACAATGAAAAATACTTATAAAGCATTAATTATTCTTAGTTAATGCTAATTTCTTAGTTACTGTTTAATAACATTACTAAAATCAAAAGAACTTATTTAATGGACCTGAGATAAAACTAACAATGATCAGTTGTATTTCTTAACTAACATTAACAAAACATAATACTTTCTGTAACAAATGTAGCTATTGCTCAATCTTAGTTAATGCATTAAATAATGAGACCTTATTGTAAAGTGTTACCTGTTGTTCTTTATAGCCTATTTCTTTTGCACTTTAATCTATTTGAAAATTTTACTTTATATATTTTTTGTGTATTGTATTATTGTATTTAAACATTCAGAGTTTTTTTTTGTCATTACAAAAAGAGTTCTTAAACCTCTTATACTATGACAACACTTTTTTTGCAACTTATTTCAATATCGTGATAATACCGTATACCATGATAAAAGCTTCAGCAATTAATCGCAACATGAAAATTTGATACCGTCACATGCCTAGTTCACATACATTTGACTACTTTTAAATTTGGTTCAAGTGAGCAGACACTCAAACTCTTTGGACTCCTTCTATACCTATACCTATGACATTACATACTAGGGCTGGGCGATATGTAAAAAATATTTTATCGATAATCGCCTTAAAAAAATATTGCGATATCCAATAATATCGTCTACCCAAACCCCGCCTGTCCGCCCCACCCCCGTCGGAGACAACATAGCCGACACACACTGTAAACACACATCAGTTTGGTTGCACTTCTATTTTCAACATTGATAATAATAACAAATGTTTTTGAGCAGCAAATCATCATATTAGAATGATTTCTGAAGGATCATGTGACACTGAAGACTGGAGTAATGATGCTGAAAATTCAGCTTTGATCACAGGAATAAATTGCATTTTAAAATATATTCAAATAGAAATCAGTCATTTTAAATTGTAAACATAATTCATAATCTTACCGTTCAAAAACTTTTGACCGGTAGTGTATATAACTTCGTTTAGAGAGACTGAATCCTTAATCATTTCAGAAAGTGTGAGGAAAGAGCTGATTCTGCAATGGATATTATGAGAAAATTAAAGTTTGTTTTGACCTTGAATGCATGTTAACCTGTTGCAGGAGACTGCAAAATAAAATTATGAACATTTAAAAGAGCATAATAGAGGCACTTTAAGGTCTATAGTAAATGTAGGTTTAACTTACATGAATATTAAACATAAAATGTTCCAATTAAAAACAATGAAATGTATATAAAAAATAAATTATGAAAAAAATATATATATTTTGGCTGGCCATCTTTTTTGCTTGTCTCTTTTTAGTAAGATGTGATGATCATTTTCTTTGGTTGTGCAGCATTCATTTCCATCACACATTTTTTCCCCCCAGTTTCAGGTTCTAGATGAAGACTTCCATGACAAACCGGCAGACCACATTAAAATAACGGATATAAATACACAGTTAATCTTTAGTAATTCCTGGGATAATTCACTTAATCCTATCGGTTCTTTGTACATATTTGCCAGAGGCATAACAAGTTTAACAGCGTTAACTAAGGGGGCAGGGCTAGCGGATTAGGCATGTGACGGTATCAAATCTTCATGTTGCGATTAATTGCTGAAGCTTTTATCACGGTATACGGTATTATCACGATAAGTTGCACAAAAAAAAAAAGTATTGTCATAGTATAACAGGTTTAAGAACTCTTTTTGTAATCACAAAAAGAACTCAATGTTTAAATACAATAATACAATACACAAAAAATATATTAAGTAAAATTTTCAAACAGATTAAAGTGCAAAAGAATTAGGCTATAAAGAACAACAAGTAACACTTTACAATAAGGTCTCATTATTTAATGCATTAACTAAGATTAAGCAATAGCTACATTTGTTACAGAAAGTATTATTTTTTGTTAATGTTAGTTGAGAAATAAAACTGATCATTGTTAGTTTTATCTCAGGTGCATTAAATAAGTTCTTTTGATTTTAGTAATGTTATTAAACAGTAACTAAGAAATTAACATTAACTAAGAATAATTAATGCTTTATAAGTATTTTTCATTGTCAGTTTGGTAATAATGAATTAACTAATGAAGCCGTATGTCTCAAAGTTTTACTGAACAATAACAAATAATCAGAACATTTCTAATCATTAGGGCATGTTGTAGTCCAGATTAAAATATAAAATTAAGTTTAAGTTTGAAAATAAATAGCCTATTAAGTCTTTAAGTATTAAGTATTTGATGTTGTGATGAACAACACTGAGATTACAAAAAAAAAAAAAGAATGGCTGTTTGAAGCATTTTAAAAACTTCACTAGAGCAGTTGCTTTGTTTGCGGGGTTTCCGGGGTAACCGCTGCATTCTGCTGTTCCATTAGCGCCCTCTGCTGTCAGAGAGTGAACGTGTACTTTCATTCAGCGCGTCTCCTTCACTCGTTCCGCCATGTGCTTCTCATGAACATTGGGCTTGTTTACATCTGAACGCATCCCTTTGACGCAGAATACAGCGGTGTTGTGCATTTTATACGGTTGATGGGGAAAGTATTCTTAAATGCATTATACAAATTTTAATAATTGGTAATAAATTATTATTTACATTATTTTGAAGTGCCCACGATAACAATATTGTGCATATTCATTATCGTGATATATCGCATTACCGAATATCGGCACGTCTATAGCGGATAGGCAAATCCCACACAACAGATAACAGATAAACAGATTTTAAAAATATTACCATCAACATTTAGAAACCCGGCTCTCCCTAATGAATGATAGTGTTAACTACCTTTGAATTTACTTACTGCATAGCCTATCACAACAGAAGTATTTACATATAGAAATCTTAAAGGTGCAGTAGCAAAAACAGCAGCAATTAACAGTAAATTACAACTGTTGTTGCGGAAACCTTGACTAACACTGTAAGTGGATTTTGTGTAATGTGGCCCTTTACAGATCACAATGACTTCAGGAGCTACAGAGACATCGAACACAAGACAGGGGGATCAAGGGAGTTATTCTACTCTGTCTACAGTCTACCGAACAAAGAGTCTCTCTTTCTCACACGGTTTCTCTTCCTCTACAGGACAGTCTCAGGTTACTGTGAGACCCGGTTCAGACCTGCCTCCTCCCCTCTGGAACACGGGACTTCCTTGGCTGAGGCTAGACTGAAACGAAACTCAAGTTGCCAGACTGTGCACCCCGACTCCTGGAAACTGTATGAAGCCAATCAGACTGGACCCTGCTCTTGTCAGAGGACTTTTTTTTATGCAATATGCATCAAACTGTTCGTAAACAGTATGAGGCTGGCAATGTGTCCCAACCATATGTGACAATAATTTGAGCTCTCTCTTCTATATTAATGAGTTTCTGTCCCAACCTGCTGCTACTGTGACAATAGTTTTGTCGCTTCTGAAGCGATGTGCGGGGTGGTCCAGCCTCCAGGAAAATGTCATTGGTGCAAAATCATGTATATTAAATGGAAAATGTGTTCTGATTGGCTGAAGGAAATTCTGGATTCCATATTAATTGTAACATTAAATTTTAGTATTTAAAAAGCATATCTAATTAATTGAAATCATGAAACTTATACAATTTAACTTAACAAAAAAATATTTTTAGGACCCTATGAGTGAGTTTTATTTTTTCCAAATACTGTTTTGCATTTTAATTTTAGTGGATTATTACTGAATGGTTTAATTCAATTTTAATAAAAAAACTTTCTGGATTTATGATGCACTACAAATTTATTATCAAAAACTGTGGCATAAAACAATCTTTTAAAGTGTTAGTTTCTGTCATTAATTATTCACCTTCATGTCGTTCCACACCCATAAGACCTTCGTTCATCTTCAGAACAGAAATTAAGACATTTTTGATGAAATCCGATGGATCAGTGATGCCTGCATTGCCAGCAAGACAATTAACACTTTCAATGCCCAGAAAGCTGCTAAAGACATATTTAAAACAGTTCATGTGACTACAGTGGTTCAACCTTAATGTTATGAAGCGACGAGAATACTTTTTTGTGTGCCAAAAAAATAAAATAATGACTTTATGACAATATCTAGTGATGGGCGATTTCAAAACACTGCTTCATGAAGCTTTGAAGCTTTACAAATCTTTTGTTTCGAATCAGTGGTTCAGAGCGTGTATCAAACTGCCAAAGTCACGCCCCCCAGTGGTGAACCACTGAAATTTTGAAACACTTATGACATAACAAAGCCTCGTTTACTGAAATCACGTGACTTTTGCAGTTTGAAACACACTCCGAACCACTGATTCGAAACAAAAGATTCCTAAAGCTTCAAAGCTTCATGAAGCAGTGTTTTGAAATCGGCCATCACTAGATATTGTTGAATAAAGTCATTATTTTGTTTCTCGTCGCTTCATAACATTAAGGTTGAACTACTGTACTCACATTAACTGTTTTAAATATGTCTTTAGTACCTTTCTGGACAATGAAAAAGGAAGTGATCTTGTTGTCAATGCAGGCCTCACTGAGCCATCGGATTTTATCAAAAATATCTTAATTTGTGTTCCGAAGATGAATGAAGGTCTCACGGGTGTGAAACGACATGAGGGTGAGTAATTAACGACAGAATTTTCATTTTTCGGGTGAACCCTTTAATTAATCTTTTAAAATGTAATCAAATAAAAGTGTAACAATTCTTTTTATTTTTGGCAAACAAAGAGCTGGACAACAGAGGTTTAAGAAAAATTTGATATTCCTTACAAAATAAAGTTTTAATAACTGTATTATTATTATTTCTTTGAGAAGTACATTCTACTGTACATTAGTAATGTCACAATTTCTTCAAGTTAAACCAAACTTTTACTTTGATGTGTTGTGGTGAAGACCTTTAAGTTTCTGTGTACAATAGTTTTATCAAATGAAATGTTGAAATGCTTGTGAAGTGACAATCAGAGCAGATGTAGTTTATGTGGATTGTCCGCATAGCCAAATTGTGACATTCCATGTTATTTTCCATTTTTATGACTGGATTATGCTAATCATAGGGTTGTGTCTCGCTGTATGATATTTCAAGTTACTTCTGGTTAGGACACACTGTGAAGCTGACAAGACCCATTTGAATTAATATACCACAAAAACAGTCCATACTGCAGCACTGTTAAAAAGTGAACTTATCAAATGTTAGAAGAATAAATTACACAGTTTTCCTGTTTTCACTCCAGATTATAAACTTTATTATAAGCAGATAAATCACAGTTATGTGAACCTCCAAAAATACTTTCCTGCATCTGACACACAACAGACTTCTGATGTAATTTGTATATTTTTAAATGAAGTCATTAAAGATACATCCCAGCTGAGAACACATTTAATGACAGTGCGAGGGTTGTAAAAGATCATCCCCAAAAAATAACAGTCCACACAACAGACCATTGACCAGACCATCTGCAGTGTGTGTTGATGTTGGCTAGAAAGGTTCACAGGACCGTGTGAACTGCCACAGTAATGTCTGATTGTTCAGTGTTTGTCTGTTAAAGGGTTAGTTCACCCAAAAATGAAAATTCTGTCATCATTTACTCGCCCTCACGCCGTTCCAAAGCCATAAGACTATTGGTTCATCTTTGGAACAAAAATTAAGAGATTTTTAATGAAATCTGAGAGACATCTGAGCTTTATATGATAAATTGTTTTATTTTAAGCTTTTATACAATACACAGAGATCAAATACAGTAAACAGAAGCTCAACCGCACTTGCTCGCCTGACACACGAGAAAAAACTTGCAGAAAATCAAATATGTTTGTGCAACATGCGAGAAGCAATGAGGTTTGTTCCTGTGTGTTCTACAATATCTAAAAGGATATTAAGATATCTTTAATACTTCTAGAGTTACAGGCATGTAAACTTTGGAAAAATAATATTTATGGTATTCAGACAGGAATGTCCTATGGAATTGTTTTGATAAAGGGAAACAATACATTTCTAGTTTCAACATAATTTGTCCTTCAGAAACTCCTCTTTAAAAGAAGAAGAATTATCAGGTGAATGCGAAGTGACCCACGTTTGGTTTTTGACGCCTGAAAAGGTGTACAATTTACCAATTTACTCATGGAGACACATTTAACTAATTTTCATTGCCGTCTTCAAAATAGTAATTACTCAGTAAATATTCATCCGTGACATTTAATATTTTGGCTTTCTTCTTCATTTATCTTTCACCAGAAAAGAAACTTTCAAAAGTTTTAGCCAGGGACCTCTGGTTGAGTTGACACGGGATGACCCAGTAAAAACATAGAAATGTGTTAAAAAGGGGCATGATTTTTTTCATTTTGCTTTTTGCAATTTTTCTTAATACTGATCAATTAAATAAAAAAATAAAAAAAAATATCCAATATTGAGAACGTATTTGAAAAATTGTGCATATCAAGGATGCATTTTTCCAAGTATAATCATGCATATATTAATTGAATATTTAAAACTGAAAGCCATCAGACTACACTGAAGACAACTTCACAAACATACTGCGGCTGCACAATATATCGTTTTAGCATTGATATCACGATGTGCGCATCCGCGATAGTCACATAGCAGGATGTGCGATGTCCAGTATAGACCTTATGTAGCCCCACCCCTTTTCAGCGCTGAGCTCATTGTCTTTTATCTTCCGGTTTGTATTTCCACAGTGATCTTATGTATTTATGAATGAACTGCTCGTTTTAAAATCTTCCTGGTCTACTGATATTTGTTAAGACATACAATGCTCATGCTTTAAACATACAATGCTCATGATAACTTTTGTTAACTCTACAACAAGTAAATCCACTTCACCAGCTAGTTATTCTTTGACAGCATTGCATAGAAACATACAGAGCTACCGCAAAAACAGAAGTTGGCGGCGCACTTGTTTCTCTGGCGAATAAGGTCTATAGGGATCATAGTTGATCCATACGGGACAGGGACCACAATTCAAAAAGCACATGATTCTCAGATTTATTGCAAAATTTAACCATCATAGAGTGAAAGTTGAACAAATTGTTTGAACATGTTTTAGGTCCAGTCAACATTCAAGTGATTTTAAACCATTTGAGCGCAAAAAGACGCGAAAGAAGTCAAAGAAGTTTTCTGTGCACACAGCACGTGAACCCCGAATTCAGTTCTCTTTCTCATCTTTTTGCGCTTGAACGGACACATACACGCAAAATTATGTCAAAATGCCCGTCTCTACTAGTATCCTTGTCGCTTATGTCTTAAGTGAATGTAAACCTTGAAAAAGAAAATGCATGTGTATCATTATAATGGATGCATTAGCTCTTAAAGTGACAGAGGCCTAATAAACTTTCTGCTGTCTGAGTCATTAATATTAAACAACAAAAGACAGAGAAAATCACTTTTGTAGCTTTAACAAAGATTAAATAGAGATGATTTATACAGTGAAGACTATGCAGTGTACCTGAATACGTTTACACCTGAAAAACACTGTTTACTCATGTGTATATTTGTTCTATTGTATTTATCAATGCTTGTAATTATATTCTATGCAGACTCACTCGCCTACAAAATCACCCCAATCATTCTAGAATGATTAATTCATCTGGGGATACAGTTCTGATATATCGCAGACAAACAAAATGTCACATTGTTAGGGTTTTTTTCCAATATCGTGCAGTCCTAATACTGCGACAGACCTGACATTTTTTGATGGATTTCTTATGTGCCAGTGGACACATAAGTGGTCCATAGCTATAGGACTCCCAAAACAAATCTATAAATCATTTACCTTTGATTTCTTTTTTGTTTAAAGGCAATCATTACACTAAACTACACATGCCAGTTGCAACAGCAATGTAAACAACAGCCAGAGCATAAAATCCCTTTCACTCCAATGTAGGAACGAAGCAGAGCTCCTGTTTCCTGCCTCAAATGTACCACAGATGCAGACTGCCAGGTCTTTATAATGTTTCATTCACAACATCACCAAAGCAGTTCATAAAAAGACTTAAAGGAGTCTGACCAGTCATGTCGTAAACATTTGAATCCCTAGTTATGAACCCACATTGACAGCAACAATGCAAACACTCTGTAGCTCAACATGTTAAGACCAATATGAAACACAATGGTGGAAAAATGCCTCCCTCAAGCCAGGACAAGACCTGTTTACACAGTTACACGCCTTTATTTCACAATCACAGAGAAATAAGAGATGAAACAGAGAGCAAAAGAGAGTCAGTGTGAGGTGGGACCTAGAAAGGTTTAGACAAAAGTTTCATCCATCACACGCAAACAAACCCCTTACTCATAGTAATAATCTAGCACCATGTTATACATACATATAGACCTTAGCCAGGGTAGATGCCATACTGAATTGTACACAGATGAAGAGAGGCTGTGAAGGATAGACTTAAGGTCTTTACAATGCCATGCACTGTATAAAGGTCCTGTAAATTTCACAACATTTGGGCCAATAAGCCCCCACCAAGAAACCACCCAAAAAACATGCAAAGAAATGTTCTGAGTGGTTTTAGCATGTCGCTGTGCAGTTACAAGTGACTTTATGCCAATAAACTGAAGCCCGTTCTATGACACATCCTATGATATTAATCAGATAACTCAGATACATAACATAGATGTAGATTTGTGCTTTATTTTCATCTACATTATTATTATTACAACTTTCATCTGCAAAAAGTTCGCGAATGCAAACGTGAGCTTGACCGAAAGTGTAATTCCTATTGCGCTTTAAAAAGAAAGTCAACGAAACGAAAGCACAACAAATTCACATTCTATACGCTACATTAGTGTCACTATTGTAATTTATTTATTTTAATATTTCAGCAATATTTTGGATTCAATCTGCACTTTCTGATCAACCAAAAGGTTATTTTACAGTATGAAAATCACTGATGATCATAGGCGCGATTGAGATTCGTGACAGGACAAAGTTTGAGCACGTCCAAAAAGAGATCTGCGTCCGAGCAGAGAGATTTGTGCTTGTGAATTACATGGATGCGCTCTCGCGTGTTACAAATGCACTCTTGACATTGACGAAATAGAAACTGCCTCAAATGGAAAAACGAAAAGAAACCAGTGTCTGAAGGCTTCAATCGATTTTTATTGGTTGAAATGAAATGAGAATATCTTGTGTTTTTCCGTGAGTGCTCGGGGGCTCGGCACCTATGCTGACGATTATTGTTAAATTAATTATGAATATAATTTAAAGGATATTTTCAGCACAAGATAAAAGCTTGGTGCTGCACAGCTTGCATTGAACTGTATTTATTCTCTTTCACGTCTTTTGACTCATGCTGTGGCAAGCTAAACAATCAGAGCTCAGGGCGTCGCCCCAAAGTGCTGCTATAACCAATCAGATGAAGAAAAAAAAAAAACATTTCGATCATCGTTTACATGATCGATCGTCGCTGTCAGGGTCGAGTACTCGAGTACTCGATCGCTGTTGCACATCCCTATTGTACACAACAGCTTATTCTTATCAGTTCTTTTGTCTTTGGGTCGTTATATTTCTCACAGATTTCTACTTGTCCTAAATCAGATGCAGATAAAGTAGCACACTAACATTACATTTATTTGAATGCATTATTGAGAGAGCGACTGCGTGTGAATGAATTCTCTCTCTAAGGGTTTTAGTTACTTAGAAATATATGCTAGAACCTTTCAGTTTCCAAGCTATTTTATTGAAAATCACAGAACAGTGTTGACAATACATTTCTGCGCTACTGAATGTTTCTATATATACACTATATGTGTGTGTGTTACAATGCAGCAGCGCATTAGTTTAGAACGGCGATTAACTTGCGTGTGCGATAAGCTGTTTAAAACGTGCGTTCACCCGATCAATATTGAGGAACCAGATGGTATACTCAAACATATCTTGTGGAGCTCTCTCGGGGTATGCATTTATTTGTCATTTTAACTGTTGAAAACGGAGCGTAAAAGTGGACTTCAAAGATTTCTTATCCTGTTGCGCCCTCTATAGGCCATGATCAGCGACTAGTCTACGTCAAGCTCGAAGGTGCTCTATGTAAGTTTTTGACTGTACTAAAGCATAAAAACACCATAATATGTTTGCAGATATTTATTAAACATGCTGAGTTCACTTACTCGTTTCTCTGAAAACCATTGCTACAGCCAGTTATTTTACTTTGAAATTTGCGTTCCGTGTCGGAATTTCTGTTTTTGTTTTGGTCTGGGCAAGACTGCACGTTGCCAATTTACCCAATAGTATTTCACCACCCCGGGTTGGCAGTTGGCGGAAAACACATGCAGTGAATTGCAGCCATGGAAGCCAGTGAACAAACTGGGTCAGAGATCGCAGATTCTGCCCGACCTAAAAAGCCTCAGCATCCATTTAAAAATCTCTATGAACGGGAGCATATTAAAACCCGATACCAGGTAATTTGCAAGACCTGTCAAACTACGATTGCGGCAAAACAGAGTAGTGGTCACTCACACAGAATGTGTTTTTGCTAAAAACAAAACAAGAGACAAGTCTAGAGAAGTGTTTTTAAAAAGTTTAACTAGAACGCCATGCCATGAGCAAGATGCTGCAAAAGACGCAAGCGCAAAGGTTAAATACGTCCGTCTAGCACGTTTAGCATGTTGCGAACCAGGTAAACAA
The DNA here is from genome assembly GCA_037950675.1 of Hypophthalmichthys molitrix. Classification (NCBI taxonomy): domain Eukaryota; kingdom Metazoa; phylum Chordata; class Actinopteri; order Cypriniformes; family Xenocyprididae; genus Hypophthalmichthys; species Hypophthalmichthys molitrix. The sequence goes on along the minus strand of CM075500.1, from coordinate 5,317,523 downwards.
AAAACGATAATACAGGCATTTGTGAACTGTACAACATACAAAAAGAGTTCAGAAAGACAAAGAAATAACCGACAGCATCACATATAATTTATGAAAAGATTTTCTCCATTTCTATCACCAATGGAGTTTGGGTTTCAAGCCACTGTTGCCTTTGGCTTGCTTAGTTGGGGACACTTATTAATTATATTTATACAGTTCAGACTATGCAGTCTTATTTTACATTTGATTATTCAATTTCTGCACGTGAATAGACTTACCTGAAAAACAAAGCAATGTTTATTTCCTTTGTTTATTGTGTTTATCTATGCTTATAATTTCTCTTTTTTATGCAGATTTACTACTCTATAAAATCACCCTATTCATTATAGAATGATTAATTCTTTCAAATAGAGCTATTCAAGTCATCATATTGCAATAGATATTGTAGAAAAACAAAATATGTCAGTTTTTCTAATATCATGAATCCCTACTAAAAACTACTCAGAACACTTTTGCAACCATATATCAATGCCCTGGCAACCATCCAGAAAACCCATAACGATATGTTGAAACACACTCAGGACACCTTAACAACTACATAGCAATGCTCTTGCAACCACCCAGTAGCAACTGCATAGCGACATGCCAAAAATCATTCATAAAACTGTAGAAACTATGTAGCAATCCTCTTGCAACCACTAACAACACCCTAGCATTGTGGAGGTGAATTTTGCGCAAGCAAGCGACACCGGTTTTTGTTTTCAATGTAAAGTTCTGATTAACTCTTTCCCCACCAAACACAGAATTTTCCGTTATTTGTGAGAAAACGCTTCCCCACCAAACATGGAATTTTCCGGGTTTTCACTGTTATACACTAGGGGGCGCTATGACACATCTTCTGAAAGTGTACTGAACCTCCTGATCAAAACACATGCAAAGAAGATGCAGAAACAAGTGATATCATATGCAATGATATGCATATGTAAAATAAAACGATCACCAACATTAAACAGCATATAAATCAAGACGGCCTAATGTTACTGAATGAAATGTCGACCCAGGAAGAGCTACGGGACAGTGCAAGCATTAGGGGTGTTGATGAACTTGATTTACTCTATGTTTTGATCATCGTTCTGAATCCGAAAATTTTGATTTTCTCAGCTTTTTGCTCAAAATGTTGCTTTTTTTAATGTAACTTTCCCATATTTAAGTGTTTATAAAAGAAGAATGCATGAAGCTAGAATAAAGTAGTTTTTTTGTTTAAAAGCAGTGGGTCTGTTCTTTTCATATATTGCATGTTCAGATATTCATACAACAAACAATTCTCTGGTCCATGAAATTATGAAAAAAAAAATGATCAAAAACACTGGCGGTGGCTAGCAAAAAAAAAAAAAAAAAACGCTTACAGGGAAAGAGTTAATGTTTTACTGAACATGTGAAATACTTCAGTTAAAGATCTCCAAACAGATTATAAACAGAGCGCAATAGAGAGATGATTGACACTTATCTACAACACACCTGTTTTGAGTGCAGGAGTTTACAGTAGCTTACAGAAGATAGAGGCAGAACATCCCAGGTGCTGGAATGCCCCGGGAACAGGCGACTGCTGCTGTTGTGTCTTGCTGACACCATGGCAGAGCTCGGTTTATTAACAGCCCAATGGAAATGGAAAACACTGTGTTGTTGATCATTACCAGCAAAGGTGTGAAAGACATTCCAGAGCTCAGGAATGCATTACATGGAAATTGTTAACTTTAAATAGATTAATAGACATTAAGCATCTGAAGGCCTGACCAGACAAAAGACCAGCGTGGCAAAGTAGATCAGGACCATATGCCCGTGGCACACTGCCATAGGACGGGTCTGATCATTGTTATTCAGGGACAAAATGAGATCTGAGCAGTGTTAGAGCATGCAGTAATATAATGGGAAATCTCACAAAATTTGTCCAGGTCATATTCCATCCCAAAACAAAAAATGATACATGAAATTTGTTGCATGAAGGAAATGAAGCCATTCGTGTATCACCAAAACTAAGCAAATTTTTCACTTAAAGGGATAGATATTCTTAAAAAGACATCTTGGTAAGCAAAAAGTTTTGGTTACTATTGACTTCCATTGTATGGACAAAACACATTATTCAAAATATCTTGATATTCTGCAGCAGAAACTCATACAAGGTTTGGAACAACTTGAGGGTGAGTAAATGATGACAGAATTTTCATTTTTGGGTTAATTATCCCTTTAACAGGAGATTCGCCCATTAAGGCCTTTTCAAAGGAAGGCTGTTCTAATGAGCTTTGCTCATAAAACATGGATCTATGCCAACATACTTTTCTGTTCTATTTACCATCTGCATTTCAGGTCAGCCCTCTGTCCCTCATTGGACCACAATGTCAACAATATCTCTAAAAATATTCCCCCTTTTCAACCCCCAAACAAATGTTCTGCAATGAGCCCTTCTGTTGCCCAACTGTTGTCAGAACTTTGACCTCACAGAGAGCAGCTTTCCTGCAGAGAGCTTGAAACATCCCCAAAACTTCTCCTTTCCAAAGCCACAGTGATGTGTATTGACTGCTCATAAAACATAAATTGAGTTTTTTTAGTAATCAAATTTAAAACAAAAGCAGATTTCAAACCAAAGTCATGTGAAATGAGACAGAAGAGAAACCATAGATAGATAGATATTTTTGCGCTTTACCCAGATAAACTGCTTTGTCACCAAAATATTGCTTACCCGTATCGGCTCGGTGGAGAATCTGATTTTCCGTCTTGGAGATCGTTCCTCATCCTCAGACAAACCAGGAGCTTCATCGTACTCCTCATAGACCTCATCTTCATCCTCCTCCTCCTCATCCTGCTTGTCCAGAAACACTTCCTTATCATCCACAAACGCAGCATTCTCAAAACTATAAAACACTGGAGAAGTTTTCCCACATTCATCTGTATCTTCCTGCTCACTCTCCTCGTCATCTTCATGACAGTTACTCCTCTTTTGTATGCTCTCCTCCTCCTCCTCCTCCTCTTCTTCTTCTTCTTGATTTGCTTCCTCTTTCTTCAGCTCTAATGATAAACACACATCCTTCTTCAGCTGTTCGTCCTCTGTATGGTTTTGAGGTGATGACACCTTCAGAGGGTTCAGATCTTCTTTTGGTGACTCAGATTTAAGTTCGCTTTGCAGCTTCACCTCTGACATAACATCCTCCAAAAACTCTTCGTCATTCTCCTCGCTTTCTGAAGACTCGTTCTGGACCACGACCAGCTCAGCCCGCACCACTCCCGCACCAGCAGGGTTTAGACTCTGTGTGGCCTGCTCACGAGAGATGTCCTGAGATGGACTGTGAATTACGTGGTTCTCACTTTTTGGTTCCTCAGGACTCCAAGGCCGTTTATACAGACTGCTAGAAGATTTGAGATCATTCGCAGGAGGACTACTAAGTTGGGTTGGTTTATTTGTCGAGGAATCTTCCACCGAGTCATTTCCTGAAGACGGAGAACGTTTAAATGGGCTATGAGCAGAGGGCGAAAGAGGCTCACCGGTGCTCCTGCTGGTCGGGGAGGTTGGTTTGTATGAAACCGGGCTGATGGACTTGAACGTAGGGCTACCAGGTTCTGTTTTAGGTGAGAATGATTTGGGTGATGTGTCAGAGTTTGGGGATGTGGGTTTGGGTGCTTGATCAGTACCTGGGGAGGTGGGTTTCTGGGAACGACCTCGTAGAGATGAGTGCTCAGTGGGGCTGCTCAGTTTCTCAGGGCTTTTAGCAGAAGCTTGTACTGACTCTTCATTGCCACCATCCACAATGAAGTTCTCCAACCGCTTGGAAATAGGCCCCGCATTCAGTGACAGTCTATTGACCTGTTTTGAGTCCTCAGCGTCCCTCCTTTCCTCTGGGGCACTCCTCACAGGTGACGTCGGGCTTTTGCTGACACTATTGCTGTTGCTATTTTCAGAAGATCCGAAAGACCTCCGGGCCCCGCGCCCCTCCTCAGGCACCTTCCCCTGTGAGAGCCGAGTAGAAACTCTGCCGGGTACCGGCCTCTCTGCGACGGGCTGCTCTTTTATCCCTCTTTCAAAGAGCTTTCTGGTCACTGAAAATTTTTCCGCCAGGGCGACTTTATCTATCTCGACTTCCTCTCCCTTTGGAGTTCTGTCCGTGTTTTGCGGTTCTTGGTTGCTGGCACTACTGAGGGAGGTTTTGTTGGTGCTGACTGGGAACTTGGACACTGGGGACACAGGAGATGATGATACATCCGTTTTGTGAGCAGGTTTAATCTCCGGACTCTCCTGTGATTGCTGGCCATCCATTTGCAAGAAAATGTTCTTGATTTTGTTTATCCGGTTGCCAAACGGCCTCCCTCTGGTGTCCTCTCGGGGTTCGCTGGCCCCATTAGCATAAGATTTGGCCTCGCTGTCGGATTTGGTCCCATCAAAAGAGCACTTAATGGCGTGGAAGTCCGACTTGTATGCATTTCTATGCGGGGACGCGCTGCGCAGGGTGCGTTCACCCTTGCTCTCAGCTTTGATCATTTTCAATGACTTTCAAAACTTCCTACTTTAAAACTGTATTTTTTTTAGGTCCGTGGTTCTGTATCCTCAATCGGACAATGCCATGAGCCCTTCAGAGACACTCTGATACATGGTATCAAATCCCGCGCTCATCTGAAAAGAAAAGAAAAGAAACAATCAACTGAAACGAGCGTTTACATTTTTAAAGCGATTTGAAAGCACGCGCACGTTAACCGTTTGTTATTTCGGCGCTCTTTTGTTAGCAGATAAAATCTCCCCGACACTCATCCGCCTGATCAAAGAAACTTTTTCAACTCGGATCAAAACTTTCCAACAGTGATTTGCAGGCAGATCCACTGGACTCCATTGATTCAGTGCTAAATATCTGACAGCGCATCAGAATTGAAGATATTGTTCAAAGAGTTGAAGTTAGATTAAATAATGTTCTTCAAATTATCAAGAACTACCGCGATTAATGTAACCTCACCACCAAATCCACTAAAGCTGCTCCACTTGGACTCGCCGTGGAACAATAGCTCAGCGTTAGTTTCAACAAATGATCAAAATAAAGTTTCGGAAATCGAGTTACAAACAATTACAGCTTCTGAAACAATCAAGTCATCTACTTCTCTTACCTCCACAGATATCTCAGTGTCTACGGGCGCCGGTTCTTCTGCTGTGTGTAATTTAGATCCCCAACCATGTCATTTGTTTCACCGCCATGGTTCTCCAACGTAGTGCTATCCGATTCGCGAACGAATTGTTCATTTGAGTCAGTTCGTTGTAATGATTCGGTCTAGAAAGCGTTCGTTAATCAGTCAGTGAGGCTGTGAGGGAGACCTTTGTTTGGGACTTGGGAGTAAAGCCTTGGTGATACCGTAAACAAGCAACTTTTCGAGCAAGTAGGACAATATCTATCTGGACAGTTAAATATAAGAAACAACCAGGGTCTCGAATAGAATGACACAATCAAATTAGAACAGACACATAAACAATACAACCAAAAGACCTTATTCCATAGTATCGTAATGTTCCTACAGTGTGTAGCCTACGTCTTTTTGAATTGTAGATTTAACAAAATTATTATTTAAACAACAAGACGAACTTATGGGATCACTAGTCAGCGGTATGACTGGTGAATTGTTTTATTAGAACCGGCTCGCTGAAGTGAACAGACCGAACGAATCGATTCGCCAAATGAATCGAACTCCCTACGCAACTCCAGTGTCTCTCTTCCCTATTGAACTACATACTTCACAGACCTGTCGCACCGCTGCGCGTTCCCGACGCTACACGAGCACATTCCATAATAATCCCAACCCCCTTCCCGACTGCTAATTCTACTATGACGAAGGTTTGGCTAATGTATATTAATTAGCTCACGGTGACGTGACCTGGAAACCTGTGTGGAGCGTCCAGTCACGAATTCTAATTAATATTCATTAGCCAAACCTTCGTAGTAGTGTGATTTATTTCGTTTCCCGACCACAAGGTTGATTCAGCCCAGGTTCGGTCGAGAATGGCGTGGGAAAGAACCGATTCAGCAGTTCGTTGATGAGTAAGGATAAGTGGATAACCAACGAATAAAAATATATACATATTTACATGTAAATATTCATTTTTACCAGTTTTATTATTAATAATAATACAATAATATTGTATTTTATTCATTTTAATTATTTTAATTTTTCAATTTAGTTCCATTTAATAATTTTAATTATCTATTGTGCATTATTCATAATTGTTTTGTTGAAAATATGTAGGCTACAACATTGGAGGAGACCAGAAGTTTCAGAATCTGTCATTGAAAACTCGTACTGATTGATTGACCTCTGTTCTGAATATATATTGATTATGGCCTTGAATATTACACAAGTTCAAAGGTCGGGGCAGAGTTCAAATCACAGTGTGAATTCTTGCTGCTGTCAGAATGATTCAATTATCTCAACTTGTGCTGCTGAAATAAACATTTACCATACTGAAAGAAACATTTGGTCAGTTCAGTCTCTGAATACAAAGCATGTGAGTTTCGGTGTAGGGTGATGTGGCAGTTGGACACCCGTCTCATGTCCCAGCCCTCTTTCCCAGCTCTATTCACAGATGTCCGTCTGATATTTCCTCTAGTTCTCTTGTCTGGTAGTGTGTGTGTCACTGATGTGCCTGGTTCAGTCAGACCTGCATACATTACAGGGGGCAACAACAAGTTTGAGATTATGTTCGAGAATGAGAAACATATGCTATATTTCTGTTAGGGAACTAAAATTAGGTAAAAGATTTTAAGGGCAAGTCTTTATTTTGTGTTATAACAGATGCTTTTGTTGTCTTTCATGTGTCTGTGTGAGACTGGAGTCAGTTCCCTGGTGACCAAACAATTTAAATTTCAGAAACTGTTAATAAAAAAACACAGGGAATAAATAATGAAGGAAAAAAGGGAAGTAAATTGAGAGCTGCATAGCATACGATGAAAAACACTAGGCTAATATTAGGCTTATATGAACAATTAATTCAAGGTAATGACAATAAGAGACCGTGAAGAATTTTTTTATCTATAGTTATTTACAAAAACATAATGTTTGAGTTGTCCTCTTATGTCTTAGCAGGGGTTTTGTGGTCTTATTTGACCCCAAAGTGATTTCCTTTCTGTGGCTCTTCTGAAATTTTCACTCAAGGGATGACCTGGTAGTACAGTTTCATCAAGAAGGAGTTCAGCAAGATCTTAAAGGGGTTCTATTATGCCATTTTTAAAGTCTTCATTTTGTTTTTAGGCTCTACTAGAATAAGTTTTCATGCTTGCATATTCAAACATAAAAACGTGATTTTTTCCCATATTTGACATTGTTGCAGCTCCTCTCTTCCCAGTCTGTCAGCAACGCTCTGTTTAGTTCCGGTTTCTTTGAAGCCCCTCCTTCTGAAAAGCACAGTGTGCTCTGATTGGTCAGCTGGACCAGTGTGTTGTGATTGGTCAAGAGCTTCGAGTATGTCTGGGAAATACCAAAACCTGCAAGTTTTAACACACTACTAAGGCTGAATCCCAAATGGCACACTTCTATGCACTGTCTTGTGGACTTACAATGGCTGCCATGTGCACGTGTCCGTTAAGTCCACGAGACCGTAGGGTGTCCCATTCATCATTTTAGGTTTCAGAAGGGTGCTCGCGAACACCCCCTTTGTGTCCGCTATGCGTCCTCGATGCGCGCTTCAACTGAGCCCGCAAGTTTGCAAGCTACGCAGAGGACTTTACCCAGCAGTCAAAGCGGCATTACGTCACGAAAGTGCGGACTCAGAGGAAGACCGTGAGGGTTTAGGGTGCCATTTGGGATTCAGCCTAACTAACTCTACCAGGCCCCGCCCCTTCGTTCTGCATATATCTTGGGCAGGAATTATTTAAATGAGGAATATTGTGATGTGTTTGTTCCCGGAAGAAAACTCAAGACTACAATGGAGGCGTTTTAGGGAGTTCAGAAACAGTGACACTGATACAGAGAATAACACCTGCTGGAGTGAATTTGTAACTCTGCAGACCTTTGTCATGCTCAAACTGCAACATTACACACTAAAAAAAGTTGAACATGTAAAAAAGCATAATACAGGACCCCTTTAAGCATGCGTTCGAAATCCCATAATGTGCAGTGCACAGCATAAATGAGTACACCCCCTCTGAACAAAAACAAAAGATGTATTTTCTTTATGATCACAATTCGTGGAAAGATGGCAAAACTAAAATGTATTAAACATATACATAATAAAAACTTAGAAATATATGTCATCAATAGCCATAAAATAAGTAAATTAGCCAATTTTGTTTAAATGAAGGATTGCAGAAATGAGTACACCCTAGATTTAATTCAACAAATGTATAATATTCTAGCACTTAGTGTGCCCTCCATAATTTTGAATATACTGCTCTGAAGCTTCTTGGCATGGAGTGTACAAGTTTTTCACATCAATTGTCACATCTGTCCTGTTTAACTCCTGGATGATGAGCTCCTTAAATGCCCTGATCTTTAATGGGGAGTGTTGCTCAACTCGTCTCTACAGAATCCCCCAGAGGTGCTCAAGAGTGTTAAGATTGAGTGTAATACATGTCCACAGAAGGTTTTTCACCTTGGGAGAATGCATATCCTCATTCTCATGTTGAAAAAATGCCCAACAATGCAGGGAATGAGGAAAGGGTAACATCTTCTGTTTCAAGTTTGTGTATTAAATTACACAGTGGTGTGGGAATTCATGACAGCATTGATAAAGCACAACTCCCTCACAACTTCAGCACTCATACATCCCTATATAAGACCTTTACTACCACTGAACTTTACTGTGGGAACCAGGCACTTCTCACTGTACTCCTCCTCTAGCAACACCATAACATTTTGGATGCTGTTAGATCCAAAATGATTGATTTGGTCTCATGAGATCAGAGTATTGATTCCCAGAATCTATATTTTGTAAATATGGGCTTTGGAAATGGCTAACTGACTTTATTGTGCTTTGGCTACAGTAGGTAGTTCCAGTGAGAACAACAACCATGCATGTCATTTCTGCAGGCTGCATCTTACTCTGTGAGATAAACAGTCACTCTTTTCATAGCTTGGTAGACACTCGCTTGGTATTTCTCGTGCTCTTTGTCTAGCAAAAAAAAAATCCCTCATCACTAAATGAAAGCTTAAAATGAAGGCCTGATTATTTCAGGGGCCTTGTCACAAGTCCATTGTTTTTGAATTTCTGTGTTACTTTTGCTATATTTTCACTCTTAAAACAAAGATTTGGTAATCCTCTTTCTGTCCTCTTTTGTGCTAAGAAATAAGTCTCCTGACAGTTCTCTCCCAAGTGGCTCCATTGTTGTCAGCATTAAGTCTGTGAATGATTCAGTGGGCTATATAACACTTTTAATTGTCAAGAAATTACTTCTCTTTAAATGTTTTGGTTCAACATACTTACCTGTTAATCAAACATTGCCTTAAACTTACACCAGAAAATTTTTATTTTGTTTTATTTAGTAACTTTTAGGAGGGTGTACTAATTTTTGCTACACAACATTTTATCACTTTGATAAGAAAATCTTATTTTCCTGAATAATTTTGACATGCTTCTTTGGTAATTGATTAAGCAGACTTGCTGGAACATTATATCTCTAAAGAACCCTAACATGTCTTCTAAATAATTTGGTAATTGCTGACTTTCAGAAAGTTTCAGAGGGGTGTACTCATTTATGCTGTGCACTGTATATGCGTATCTTTTCACTGCCATTCACAAATTTTCTCCTGTGGCCTCATGGGATAGTAAATGCATAGTAGATGCAATCTTCAGAAACATTCTGGAAGTAGTAGGTGATCCGAGTACTTTTTGCCCGGATTTGAATTGGGAGACATACTACTCTCTTAGAAGAAAAGGTTCTATTTAGAACATTATAGGGTTCTGTCAGGCACTTCATACATAGAACCTTTTAGGGGTTGTGATTTTTTACATTTGATTGAATTCCAATTTATTTTAATTATATTTTATAAATTAAACTGCTCATAAACATACTTTATCACAAGAAAAAAAAAACCTGTTAAACATAAAAGTATTATGCAATCATTTAAGACATTTTTTTTTCTTATATAGAACTTGGCAGTTCTTTCAAATTGAGTCAAGTAGGATTCTATATAGAACCCCATTGAACCTTTTTTTCTAATGTACTCAGCTCACTTACTGTTTTTCACCCACTAGATGGTATGGAAGTAGAAATATTCAAGTGCAGGGTTAGTGTGTTTTGGAGGAGCACATTTTCTTGACTTACTGATAGTAGAACGTTTGTTTTGAAAAGGTTTGAAAGGACAGCTTTTTGAGTTTGTTTCGAAATGCAGAGATGATGACGTGTGTTAAGGGCTGTCAGATTACTGGCATTTCCTTCCCCCTCATTCCAGCTCGTCCTGGGTTGAGTTATCTGATGAGTATACTTTAGACAGGCCCTCCACCCTCCTCTGCATTTAACACAAGATAAACACAATGACAAAGTACATCCTCACACACACTGACTGTTATTTTATGAATGTCACTGATGACACTTTAACCCTGCTATGATCATTTCTCACAAAATTATTAGTCCAGGTTGATAGAATCATCTACCTGCCTGCTTGTCTATTATTAAAGAAACAAAAATTGTACATTAATAAACATCTACACAAAACTTCACATGTAACAAACAAGGGGAAAAACACAAGAAAAAAAACTCCTATACATAATCAAAATAAATAAATGAATTAAAGGGTTAGTTCACTCAAAAATAAAAATTCTGTCATCATTTACTCACCCTCATATCGTTCCATACCCGTAAGACTTTCGTTCATCTTCAGAACACAAATGAAGATATTATGATAATAAATCTGACATATTTCTGTCGCTCCATTGACCATCTACGCAACTACCAGTTTGACACTTAAAAAAGTTCATAAAGAGATCGTAAAACTAATTAATATGAATTGAGCGGTTAGTCCAAATTTTCTCAAGAGACTCGATCGCTTTATATGATGAACAGATTGAATTTAGGCTTTTATTCAGGCTTTTATTTGCTCAATTCACATGGATTAGTTTTACGATAACATGTTACAAATATGCCTGGAAGAGGACGTGTGTCTATAGTCTTAATGTGGAGGAGAGTTTGAGTGGACAAACACTCTCCAAGGATCACAGCTGGTGAATTGCAGAGATTAGTTGAGTCTTGACTCTCAGAAAGCCAAAAAAAAAAAAAAGATCAAACAGCACCTACATCCCCACAAGTTGTTTCAAGAAAAATCCTTTGCTCTCATCCAGAAACAACCTCCAGCATATTCAGTTGTCAGATAAGACTGGAACTTCAAACGGGACTGGCTTCTATGGTCAGATGAAACTAAAAAAAGAGGTTTTTGGCAGCAAACCCACCAGATGGGTTTGGTGCACACATGGATAAAAAGTACCCCATGCCCACGGTGAAATATACTGCTGGATCTTTAATGTTGTGGGCCTATTTTTCTGCAGGAGGTCCTGGACATCTTGTTCAGATACATGGTATTATGGATTCTATCAAATACGAACAGATAATCGAATCGAAACCTGACCGCTTCTGCTAGAAATCCAATAATGGGCTGTGGTTGGATCTTCCATCAGGACAATGATCCAAAACAAACACAAAAATGTCACTGAGCACAAAATGAAGCTTCTTCCATGGCCGTCCCAGTTCCCTGACCTGAACCCTATAGAAAATGAGTGGAGAAGAAGCTCCAACATGGATCTGGGAATCTGAAGGATCTGGAGAGATTCTGTATGAAGGAATGGACTCTGATCTCTTCTGAGGTGTTCTATGGTTGATCACAGGTAATCATGTCAAGTCTTAAGTCAGATCAAGCCACATGTATTTATATACAATACAGATGATTTCAGAGTAATAAAAAGGAAAATAAAAGTGTTAATGTTCCAAAATGAATTAATTTCAGCTGTAAAGCAGTTCTAAATGTTGAGCAGCTCTTTAATGTTGATTCAACTCAGTTCAGTGACAGTAATGTTACAAAGTAATTTGCAAGTAACTTGCAATTTTATCTTTCGACCACAGATGGCGATAGAGAGGCCAAAGATCCATAGTGTGCACTGGAAGTTGCAACCGACTTTACTTCAGTACTGTGTATTTCTGTGTGAATCTGTGAAACAAAGTACTGAATGAGAAAAAAGGGTGAAGCTTGATTTTTAGCTCACCTATTCGCCCTCTCGCACCAGACTGACGGTTGGAGAGGAGTGGTTAAGGGTGTTCTGCCCAAGCGTCAAACGAATGTCATCAGAGAAGGATGTAATCAAAACTGACTATTGTTTTTTTTTATGAAATAGTGCAGTATTTATTATAAATGATTTATCCATGCATAACATTATTTTTTTTTATTCATGTGCCCTCATAATCTTTAATCAAAATAACTTCCCCTCCCTCTTGCAGCGACATCTCTTGGCCACATATAGGCCCAGCACATGTGAATAAGTGAAGCTAGTTCTCATTCATTTGATGTTTTGAATTACTTTTGTAGGCCACTTTAGTATAGTAAAGATGTATATCCTTAAAAAACAGTACAAAAACTATTATTTTTAAATAAATACTTTTGGGTGATACTGTGATTTTATGAAATTTTACATGGGTGACGGGGTCTAGTCAAAGTTTCTTGTTTATGTTGAAACTGTAAACTGTATTGTATGGTTCCAGAAGTACCTGTTTATTCCCATAATAAACACATTTGTTACCCACCTGCGAGCGTGCTGTAGTGCTGCGGTTTGCACACAGGAGCCAGCGTGGCAAAGCAGTGATTACATGCCTGCTGCACCATCACCTGGCAACCACACAAGGCCCTAAAATGCAGACGGGCATTTGTTTAGGACTCCTATTTCTTCTTTTTTTCAAGTGTTCCTTTGTCATGGCAACCTTTCAAACAAACCCTTTATCTCCTCTCTGTCTCTGTCAGGTTCTGCTGATGTGATCAGTGATATGAGCAGGATCTATCTCTCAGACACATGATCAGTGCATTCTTGTGGTGTCAAAGTACAGCTTTAAAAGGTTTTGCCTCTGAAGCGTATTAGGGAACGAGCTCAAACTGCTCAAAATCATTTACAGCCACGAGTATTAAGTCTTGTCTTAACATTATTATCAGTCTGATTTTTTTGTTGGAGTTGACTGATGTTTTGTTTCTCTGTAATGTATAACTCATTTTCTTAGCACAAAAATAGGTGGCATCGCTAGTTACAAACGCAAATGATTATAAACAGTTTTGAGAATGGGTATATTTTACTTTCTTACTTTTTTAGTTAAAAAAAGTCTGACTTTTCTTCAAGTTTGTAATGGAATTCTTCCTCTACTTTCATGTTTACATACTGGTAAGACTGGCTGATAAGAACAAGTCTTCACATTTTTGGCCTGTTTTCAACACCCTGGAGGAGTCTGTGATCTTTAGTCCATTTAATAAATGGAAATACTTCACTATTAAGTGCATTCTATGATTATAATATTTATGATAAACTGATGATATGGGCTTCAGCAAACATTCACCGATGACAACATTTTCATTGTCTTCTGGATGACTATAAATTTTCAAGTTCAAACTTTGTTTTTGCTCGTCATTACTCTTCCTCATTCACATACACAACAATCTGAATGTAAGGAAGTACATTTAAATGAATTGAAATTCAAAGAAATTCATATAACTGACATTTTTTACTTATTTTCCCACTAAAATCCATTTCTCAGTACTTATGCTGCCTTCACATGCTCTCGGAATTACCGTAAATACGGGTTTCCTAGGTAAAAATTACACATGAATTTGGAAACTTGAGCGATGAGCTCATAATCACGACTTCAGAAGTGGGAATTATTAAATTTCTGAGTAGCAATAGTGTCACCTTTTTTTCCAACTCTTCACACAATGAGCACAACAGCAGTCTATGTGGGCTAAACTGTGGAATATTTCTCATTTCTTTGCCACAAAATGCATTTAATGACTACATCTTTTGAATTACATGAATTATTAAGGACCAGAGACGGTCCTTGAGGGAAGTTTAAGGATTATGTAGAATGGGTGCTTCTACACGACGGATCCTCCTTTACCATCTGTGAGGGAGAGGAGGAGTTCAGGAGTTCAAGCCTGAGCCCACCGCAGACACAGAGCCTGAGCCCGCCACGATGCCAAGTGCGACACAAGTATTTTTTGCTAATTTCAGCCAGAAGCAGTTATCATTTGTTTAAATTGTTTAAACAGCAAATGCACTCGTGCCCATCTGTTCGCCCATGGGCGTGCTGGTCTGAAAACGAAGTGCATTGTTGGTGCATTGTTGGCGTGTTGCTATTTTGAGGCAACTGAAAATGACTGTGCCATTGACCAACAAAAACCTGGTCTAAAGTCAATGCCGCAGTATTCTTTGTTATTTAAAGGGCACGTTAGTAATGTGCGTCTATAGGCAAGTGCACAACGTAAGTTCACTCTGCTTGTTACACACACAGGGACGTGCAGCAGCACACAAACATGCCAAATATTAAAAATAAAAGGATTACAATGTAAAAGATTATTATTGTGTACATAAAGATAAATATGCCTGTCATAATGGATAGTCACTGCATGTCTCAGAATTACTTATTTGCAGTAATGATGAATGAATGTGGCAAATGATTTGACCAATCGTGGAAATACACACATGTATTTAAACCCACTCGTCAGGTTGAGGGTGTCTATATTCCTCCATGTAAATAGCAATCCATTTTTTCCGCCGTTAAACTAGCAAATGTTTAACGACACGCCCTAAGTGCACCTGCACCATGTGCTTCAGACCATGTGCTTAGATCGTTAAAACAGGGCCCCATGTCTGTTTCGTCGTCCTGTATTATTGTTGTTGATGTTCCTGCCCTGCCTCCCACTCCACCCTCCTCTGCCTGTTCCCGTCAGCCAAGAGGGCCGTTTCCTGAGATATCTGCCTGTCCTGTATAGGCCAAGGAGGCCGAATGTTGGGCTTTTTATGTGCCCTGTATTGGGCAGAAAGGCCGTTTTCACTGCCTGGTCCTTAAGCGTCGTCCTCACGGTCTCACATCAGCCCTTCATCTCCTCCTTTGCTGCCTGTTCTACGCATCATGGATCCGCCTGAAACTGATAGTTGGCCAGCTTGACCCTGAACTGTAAACCCGTTTGCTCCTCCTAACCCGTCGAACCTAAGGCTCCTCCCGGCTTCCCCATTCCTCCGCCTTGGTCAGTCATCGCTCTGCTCTACTTTAAAGTAAAACTTTTAATTTGATGTTTATACAAAATGCATCTTTAAAGTGTACTTAGGTGTGTTAAGAAATATAGTCATGAAATAAGTATCCTTTTATTACATTAATATATCTGCAAGTATAGTTTTTTTTATATATAATATTCTTTAGGATTTGAAGTACACTGCAAGTGCATATTCAATGCAAATAAGCACACTTCTTTTTCACAAAGGGAATGCCCTTTGTGGCTATATTTTTATTTATTATAATTGTTTAAATCTACCATAATTATATCTTTTCTAAATATAAAGTAGTGTGATTTTATCGCATTAACTTGTTTACCCAACAACTATTACAAAATGTAAAATATGATGGTGTTTAATTGAATTTGAATTCGTAAGACAGAAAATATTTTGAGGTGTTTGCTACCAACCATTATACATTTAAAATGACTGGTTCAATCTAAAAGCATGGTACATTTGTCTCTGGAAATAGCCTGCAGTAAACAAAGAAAAGAAAAATACAGTAATAGTAAACCATAGGTTTATTTCTTGCAGTAAACATAGACTTAAAATGAAATGGTCGTTTAAAGCCTATCATAGGTTAAACAAATGAATGTAAGCACTGAATGAATGAACTTTTTTCAAATTTCCAGCTCTCAAAGCCAAATGGAGGTGTTGCCACCTGGTGGACTGATGACAAAAATGACGTCACCTTCAGCGTTCACACTGACCATGTGACACTGAGTGCTTTAAATTAAAGTAATTTAATTGCAACTTAAACATTAATAACAGTTACATCAATAACAATCAACATAATTAACATATTAAATTAACCTCTTTACAGTACTGGTGGTTTTGCAGGCGTGATAAATGAGAACTCACAAACCCCATTGTTTGATCTTGTACAGTCAATGTCTTCTTTTGTCCATCTGTTACCAAGGATACAGTCAGAGGAATGTGGAGCATTGATGTTTAAAGCTAATCTTTTCTATAAATCACTGATTCTGTCCATGAGGAAAATTAGAACACGTACATATGTGGAAATGAGGCTGACCGACTGTGAATCGTATATGATTGATTAATACACTGATGTATTTATTTAAATATTCTGTCAGAAAGTCAGTGTGTCACTGTACCACAGTCTGTGCAGGGCTCTTTCTCTCCCTGCAGGGCTGTTTCCTCTCGGTTGCTGACTGGACATCTTTATAATGAGACAGAGCTACAGCACGTTAATGTGCTTGTGTCTGGAATTTCTGACTGCAGAAAACAGAGAAACACCCATTTTCCCAAAGTTACTCCCACGTACCACTGGCTTTACACTGCACAGTGTCAGGACACCGTTAACTACAACACTCACACTCAACACTGTTTCTTGGTCTTGGTCATGAAGAACCTGTTGTTTGACTGCACTCCTCCTGACTCCTTTGCTTTTACTTTATTTCCCATAACCCATTGCCTGGACTCATTATTATTTGATCACTTCCACCTGTGTGTCATTGGCTGTGTTCGAAATCACCCCATTCACTATTCCCTGCATTAGTTTACAAATATAGTCCACATGAAGGAGTGAATGAAAGTGAGTGAGTGAATATGGAAACTGAGTGCGCCAGAAGGGCTGCTGCTTTTGCATAGTTTTGCTTGCTGTTTAATAATCATTTAAAACTTATTAAATTAGCAGCTCCAGTAGTAATGAAAAGATTTATCTTGAACTCTCATGGAAACTAGCATGTATAAACCATAATTAATCAATTTAATAATAAATTAAAATGGAATTTATACCTGTATGATATTACGCTGTACCTACACTGGACAAGCGGTTTGGAAAATGGATGGATGGATGATTCTACGGAGCCCCGCACAGGACATGCAAGAAAAAGAATAAAATTGTGCGCACAATTTACTAATTAATAAATCGTGCACATGATTTAGCCTACTGGTTTTTTCCTGCATGTCATGTCCGGGGCTCCGTATGATTCAGCTGCGGCACCATCTTCTGGTCAGACGTGGGAATTCATTTGGCGCGAAAGTCACAGTGCATTTTGGGTATTCTCTAGCTGTTAAGCATACATTAGTTGTACACTTGTTATTGCGGTGCATTGTGGGATTGAATGAGTGTACTCGGTGCATGAAGCGACACTTGCGAACGCCCCCTTTGTGGCCGCTATGTGCCCTCAATGCACACTTCAGCTGAGCCCGCAAGTCTGCGAGATACGCAGAGGACTTTACCCGGCAGTCAAAGCGGCATTACGTCACGAAAGTGTGGACTCCGTGAGGGTTTAGGGTGTTATTTGGGCCCCGGCTAACATGCACTCTAGTTTCGAACACCACTACAAATGGTCTTATTGGGTCATATTTCATACATATATCAACAGTGTTGGGGAAAGTTACTTTTAAAAGTAACATGTTACAATATTGTGTTACTCTCTGAAAAAAGTAACTAATTGCATTATGTTTTATGGAAGTAATGTGTTATGTTACTTTTTCTCATTTCCAACAAAACAAAAAAAGTTATATTTTTGCCAAATTTAAAGGCCTTTCACACCAAAAGTGAGATGAATGAGCCTCAGGTTGAAGGAAATGCATATTTACGCCTGTACAGTAGAGGGCGCAGCTCAAACAAACCTTTCAGCTGAGCTGCCATTATGGACCATAGAAGAACAGGATACAGGAGAAGAAAGTTTGGCCCTGTCAAATAGTACACACTTCGGCCTGGTTCCAAATGGCACCCTAAACCCTCACGGTCTTCCTCTGAGTCTGCACTTTCATGACGTAATGCCGCTTTGACTGCCAGGTAAAGTCCACTGTAGCTCACAGACTTGCGGGCTCAGCTGAAGCGCGCATCGAGGGCGTATAGCGGACACAAAGGGGGTGTTCGCGAGCACCCTTCTGTTAACCCAAAATGATAAATGGGACACCCTACGGTCTCGTGGACTTAATGGACGTGCACGTGGCAGCCATTGTAAGTCCACGAGACCGAAAGTGCATAGAAATCTGCCATTTGGGATTCAGCCATAATAATGCACTTATGGTCTTGTTATGGTCCAGACCATAGGGTGTCCCATTTGACATTTTAGGTTTCAGAAGGTTTCTTTGCGGTTGAATTGTGCCCTCAATGCGCACCTTTGCCGAGCCCACACTGAAGTGAGCTCCGCAGCAGTCTTCTACCCAACTGTCAACGCGGCTTTACGTCACAAAAGTGCGGCAGATTAATAAAGTGAGATTAAATACATAAAGTATATTTGTTTAACATTTAGTTATTGCAGGTTTGCGTAATATTCTGAGTTTGCATTTGACTGTTTTTATTCATTTTGATGAAAACTGAATCTGTTTTTGTGCAAGTGAGATGAGTAAATAATTAGTCTTTAATGATTTTTATAAAGTAAACGATATAACTTTTATGGACCGATAAGGGACTGAAGCAACTTTACTTGAATGTCCATACATTTTTTTTTTTTTTTTGGTGGTAAAAATCATGTTAAACTAAGTAGGCTAAGTATCATACATGATCATCTTTTGAGGAACGTTTATTTGTTCATCTCTCAATCATAATTTATTATACGTTATAGGCCTACATTATATGTTTTGCCCTCCCAGAATAAAAACTCTTCAGGTTTCAGTAAAAACCTTACAGCGCTTGTGACAACTTCCCTGTGAGACAACTAGCCCCGGTGTGTTTCCCTGTGTCAGCTGTGTGGGCGGCAGCAGCATCGGTCAGACTCGAACTCGATCGCTCTCAGTAAAGTCACATCTGCTCATGATCAGGTGCGGACGATGCGAACTGTAATTTTACTCCATGATTTCACCGAAGATGGTCGCGGCACACAGCTCCAGCCACTCGTCTGCTTCTGCTGAGTGGATCATCTGTCTGGATAAGAGGTACCATCGTTTGCCCTACAAAAACTTAATTCTTCTGTCTTCGCGTTGTTGTTCTGATTCACCTGCAGCAATCTTTTACACATCAATGCCTCATGTAAAATACATCCCAAGCTCATTTCATTTGTTAAACTATATTAGAATATAAGTTTAATCTCATAAATGTCAAATGCGATTGTTAATGTGATTGATGTATTCATTCAGATGCAGCATTTCATTCTCAGCGCGACAGATTTCAGATGGGAGATGAATTCATTGCAAGCTTCACGTGTTTCGCTGCTTTCAGTGATGGTGAATTGAGGTGTTTTTGAGTGTAGTTTGTAAAGGGTTGTTTGTCACCTGGAAGAGGTCACCAGTGCTGCAGTGCTTGTGTTACTGCAGACGCATGAAGTGACACTTTCTGCTGTAAAGGGCTTTAGAAACAGAGACGAAACTTAAAGGAATATTTCACCCAGAAATTCACCCTCATGTCATTCCAAACCCTACTGTATGCATTTCTTTCTTCAGTGGAGCACAAAAGGAGAAGTTTAGCAGAATGTCCAGGGTGCTACTTATATAGTAATAAAATGAATGCGATTTGATGGCTCAAGACTACTGCATTAATGAAGGAAAGAACTAGAATCATTACGAATGACAATCAAATTAAAAAATACAGATGAATATAAAACTATAGTTTTATAGATGATGCTTATATATAGAAACCACACATTTTACATTTATTGCAAAATAAATATTTTGTATATATGCATATGCAATAAACAAAATTTAGGGCACTACAAGTGACGTGACGTGATAGTCTCCCAATACTCAAACTACTTATGCATATGAAGTATAAAATATTTATGTTGTTTGCATGTATGGAGACTATTTTCGCACAATTTTCTTGTTTCAATTCTCTGATTTTTTGAGATTTCTTTGCAAAATTATGGGTAATGCAGTTTTTCATGAGGAATTCCTTTGTTAAACACAGTTATTTAAAGGTGCAATATGTAAGATTTTTGCAGTAAAATATCCAAAAACCACTAGGCCAGTGTTATATATTTTGTTCACTTGAGTACTTACAATATCCCAAATGTTTGCAACTATTTGTAAATCGTGAGAAAATTGCAATTTTAACCAAGGCTCCGGGACGTGTGAGGAGTCGCCTGTCAATTGCGTCATGCCCGCGTTACCCTCGGTTTCCGGTTTTATTTTGTAGAAACCATGAAAACACCAAAGACGCTTCAATATTTACATGTTTTAATAGACAAGGGAACAACTGTTTTGATATATTTATAGACAGAAAACTAATTATTGTTCAGTCAGGACCACTTAAGTTAAAAAATGACCAGAGATACACTTTTTAGTCAATTTTTTATTGGCATATTTTTGCTGAAGTTACATTTGGCGGTATGGCTCTGTTCTAAATTCCCCATCCTTTTCATGAGCTCCATGAAAGCTAAGACCGGGAACAGCAGCAGCTTCTGGGGACAACCTCCCATTTTTTAACTGGGAGAGCAGCACAAAATCGCCCTACTGAGAACATCAATGACAACAGAATGACACTGATTAAGTTAAACACAAGTTTAAGGAGGAGCTGGGGAAGGAGGTGGGCTGCAAGCAGTGTGCAGTGGAAGCAGCCAAGCAAGCAGAGAGACGGAAGCTGCGTTTAAGTAATGCACCTTATTTGAGAGTTTCCAATTGAGTCCATAGAAATCAGATCAGCTGATATGCGTGGGGTTGGAATTTGCGAATCAGCTGATAGCGGAGCTTGACTACGAGGCCTGCCTGAACTAACGCAGAATGCTTAATTTATATAGCTCAACACGTTTAGTCTTATTGTTTAAATCTAATTTTCTTGATTTTTTGCGAGTACCATGCTTTACCATGCCTCAGAGAAAAACACTATTTTGTGAAGTAGCTAACATAGCATAATCAGATGCAGCTTTATTTTTAGTAACAGTAATACAGCATTTTCTCCATCATATAATACATTTTAAAATTAATTGCATGCCATTTATCAACACAAGCCATCCAGCATTTAATATGATATTCTAAAATCGATCTCTTACTGCAGTGTGTAACAGTGTCTCACAGCAGCCGCCGAGCGAACGCACAGAGTAACGTTATAACAACATTTTCAACACACTCAAATGTATCTAATATAATAAACAGAGCTGTGTTACCTCATACTCATGACCGGAAAAGCGGAAACGGCGCCGGCGACTGTGGCATAATAAAAGTTCAGCTGCTCGCGACATGTTGCGCAATCGCTCCAGCGGCCTCGTTCAGCTCCCACAACACTCGGTCCTGCTCTGCTTCATACTACAGTAACGTTAATAATCGCATCCATGAACATGATTTCTTCCCGAGTCCTATCCCTACTCTTTTCCACCGGCTGTTGAGGTGAAGACCACATGTCCCAAGATTGCCTCTAGCGGACAGAAAATATTACATATTGCACCTTTAAGAAATAAGTTAAATAATGTGAGCTGATGCTCTACATTCTGTCATCATAACACCATAACTAGGGCTGTCAAGCTCCAACAAGACTAAAATCACAATTAAATGGATAGTTCACCCAAAAATAAAAATGCTATCATCATTTGCTCACCTTCTTGTCATTCCAAATCCATAAGACTTCTGTTCAATCTTCAAAACACAAATAAAGATATTTTTAATAATATATATTTAATATTTAATAATATTCTTTCATCATTTTTGTCCTTTTAATTTTAGTCCAAAGCTGCTTTTCCATCGAAATTACCCGAAACAATTTGTCCCAGGAACATTTTTCCTAGGAACTTTCCCCCCCTGACCTGTTGCTGTCTGCGTTTTAATCACGGTCTAAAGTATCGTGAAGATTAGTCTGGTGACAGAGGACTCCGCGCGACTTTCCAGTTCCCACTGGATTTCGTCCTCAGCATTATAAGCTTAAAGGATTAGTTCACTTTCAAATAAAAATTGATAATTTACTCACCCTCATGTCATCCAAGATGTCCATGTCCTTCATTCTTCAGTCGAAAAGAAATTAAGGTTTTTGATGAAAACATTCCAGGATTATTCTCCTTATAGTGGACTTCAATTGGCCCCAAGGTCAAAATTACAGTTTCAGTGCAGCTTCAAAGGGCTTTAAATGATACCAGACGAGAAATAAGGGCCTTATCCAGCGAAACGATTGGTCATTTTCTAAAAAAACATAAAAAATTATATACGTTTTAACCATAGACGCTCTTCTTGAACTAGCTCTTTTCTTCTTCTTGTCTATTAGAATTCTGGCAGTGTAGATGCTGCTAGGTGTATTACTGCCCTTTACAGGTCAAAGTTTGAACTTTAGAATTCTAAAAGAAAAGAAGAAGAGAGCTAGTTCAAGACTAGCGTCTATGGTTAAAACGTATATAATGTTTTATATTTTTTAGAAAATGACCAATCGTTTTGCTAGATAAGACCTTTATTCCTCGTCTGGTATCATTTAAAACCCTTTGAAGCTGCACTGAAACTGTAATTTTGACCTTCAACAGTTTGGGGCCAATTGAAGTCCATTATAAGGAGAATAATCCTGGAATGTTTTCATCAAAAACCTTAATTTCTTTTCGACTGAAGAAAGAAGGACATGGACATCTTGGATGACATGGGGGTGAGTAAATTATCAGAAAAAATTTATTTGAAAGTGGACTAATCCTTTAATACACCCTGAACCTCTTCATCGGTCCATCGGTCGTATATTTAAACTACATTGTTGATTCGAATAGTAAACAACTCATACTGCACACACCACAACAGACTTTTATAAAATGGTGGCTGAAATAAAATGCTGTGTGGAGTCAACCAATCAAAATGCTGCGTGAACTCAACCAATCAGCATGTTCAGTGCCCAAGTCCCACCCCCGAAAGTTCCAGAACTTTGAAAATGACTACCCCATGAGCAGGGACTTTCTGAGGAGGAAATTTTTACCCGGAACTTCATTCAGACCCTGGTTCCTGCGGTCGAAATACACAGAGTACCACCCCAAAGTCAATAGTTCCTGGGGAAAGTTCCTGCGGTGGAAATGCGGCTCAAGCAACCAATATTTTCAAGGTTTAAAGAGTTCATTGTAAAAATAATTCTTATGAATTGAGCTGTTTAATCCAACCCCTTCGAAAAGACATGATCGCTTTATATGATGAACAGGTTTAGTTTAGGCTTTTCTTCACATATAAACAGTGATCAACACATATTCAGAGCATTGCTTGTTTGATGCGAGAACCAATGAGGATTGTTCTTGTGTGTCACACAAGCACGTTTGAGCTTCTGTAAGAACCAATAAGGGTTGTAAGGAAGTACAGTTGATAAACCACTCAATTTATATGGCCATTATGATGTCTTTTTCTACTTTTCTACTTCTTTTCTACTATGAATGGAAGTTTTAGTTGCATGAACTCTCAGTGGATGGACAAAAATGATTAGATAATATTAAAAATATCTTAATTTGTGTATTGAAAATGAAGTCTTACGGTTTTGGAACGACATGAGGGTGAGCAAATGATGACAGAATTTTCATTTTGGGTGAATAATCCCTTTAAAGTAGTCCATATAGTTGAAATATGAGACACAACTTGTATGGACCACATTTAAGGTGCTTCATTTTTTTCAATTTTTTGACAGCCACTGGTCTCTGTATGTTTTCAATGTTCAATTCACATTTTCAATTCATTGTGTGAAGAACAGCCAGTGAATTCTGTTAAATGTTTCCTTTTGTGTTCCACAGAAAAATCTCATTCAGGTTTGGAATGATACACGGATAAATGATGACAAAGCATTTTTGGGTGAACTTTAAGAATTTTAGATCTCTTTAAACATTTTTACAAATTACACTTTTCATTTGTAATAATAGCAATACTGTGAGTCTATGGACTCTGCCCATGATAGCCTAGAAACAGGACATCCAGTATATATCCAACATTATAAAGCAGTTAACAAACATTATAGTCTCGTTGTCAAACACGGAGCAGAGATTTGTGTGTAATGTGTTTATGACACACTCTAATGGCTCCGACCGGCTCTTCCTGCAATCCTGCTCCATCTCGCTGTAGATCAATATTTACACATCTAAAGCAGATGGACACAGGTCTTTTGAATTTAGTAAATATGCCAGCACTCAACTCTCTCCATTCCTGTCTTTATCTCCTTTTACCTGACATTGTTTTGATGGAGAGATGCATAACAGCAATGTCCAGATGTGTTGAGTGGAGCTGTATTTGATTTTCACTGCAGTGGTTTCCCCTCTGACTCAGATGACAGCACATTGATTGCTCTTTGAATTATATGAACGTCATAAATTTAACTATTGAGGCTAAAAATGAGTTGAGTGCTTAGCTCTTTACTGATTCAAAATGCAAATCTTCAATGAAAGATTAAAAATAAAATGATGAAGTCCATAAATGTCCAAGTTTAATTAACACATGAATTTAGGAGGTTGTTCAAATCATTAACTCTTTAGTTTGAGCAATAGTACTTGCTACCCAACTAACAGGGAATGTTCTCAAAACTTTGGCTACACACTGTTAAAAATGTTAGTGTGAAATTACAGTATACTTCCAGGTTAATAAATGCTTTACTTTCACAGTAATTGCACAGTAGGACTTCTCTTGTATCTAACTGTTTTTTCAGACTTTTTTTTTGTAAAATCTACAGTACTTTACTGGCAATTTTTGTCAAGTTTTTACAGTTGTACTGAAAAATAGCTTTTTACGTTTTACTGCGAGTTTACAGGATTGAAAAAGACAAAATTTTATGTAAACAAACAACATCATACTGTAGTTCTACAGTGCATAACTGTGAAGGCACCCAGCATGCAATGCAGCATGAATAAATTATTCTGTAGAGTTATTTGATACGTGTTGGCTTTATCTGTGCTGCTGAACTTATTTTTGGTTCACTTTTAGCAGTTTGTGTTGTTGGTTTATTTTGTAATTTCGGTTTAGGCTATGTTGTGTGTTTTTTATTTGTTGAGTGTCACCATTATTGTGTTTTGTATGTCTAGAGTATTGATGTCTGTGCATGATTAGGTGATGCTTATAGGAAAAAATCTTGTCTTGCAAGATGATGTAACATCTTTCATAGAAGTACCTCAGAAGTTGCTTCACTATTATGAAAGATCCATCTACAAACAGTTATGAATTTGAAATAATTTATTGGTTAATCTTCATGCTTAAATAATGCTAAAATAGAATCTTCATATTCATACTAAGAACTTAACTTAAAATCAGCCAATTAATTTCATATTCTAGCTTGTCTGACTTGGCTAGATCAGAAATTTGAATATGAATATACAAGGTCCAAGATCTCAAGCAAATGAAACACTGATCACCATTATGGTGACATTCAAATTCAAAATTCAAAACAATTAAATTAAAATGGTAAAGAATTACATTTCTTACAGTGGCATGACAACTTTATAATGTGAATTCACAGTAAATTACTGTGATGTTAGCATCATTCTGCTGTTGATTCACAGTAATTTGAAAGAAAATGACCCAGCGTGCACTTTTTGTAAAATAATACTCTTTAATCCTTTTTTTTTTTCATTCTGGCAAGGTTCTCTCAAAGTTTTGAACAAATGTTTATCCAGTAATGTTAACAGAACATTCATTTAAAGTTATCTGGTCTTTAATAATGTTATCAAAACATTAGCACAAAAATATAATTTATAAATCGTTCATGGAATTTTTTTCTGAAATGTTTTAATTGGATATTCATCTAACATTTTTTTAAATATAACTGCTTATTTCAGAATGTTTAGAGGACATTTAAAAGTAACGTTCCCTCAATGTTTGCACAATGGTAAAATTTAATGCTTCCTTCCTTAAAAAAACAACAAAAAAAACAGACGTTTTGAAAGTTCAGAGAACGTTCAGAAATAATGTTTTCATAACTAATGGGAACGTTAGCAAAATATTCTTAGAATATATTTTGTTAGCTAGGTTCTAGAATCTGTATTCAAACTGTGTTGTTCCGATGAAATCTTTGGGTTAAACATGTTAGTCACATTGACAGTGTTATTTAAGTTTTGATGTAGAACTGTTTGCATAGTAAATGGATTTTTAGTCCCTGTTAAACACCCTCAGACACACACAGGCACATGCTCACATACGTGGCTTATTGTTTGAACAGGTGTGTCTGACCTTTAAGTGGACATGTGCTGTTTAGTAGAAGAAAGACACTGTTTTTAAAACTGACATCTAATTTTAATCTTAGACTACTTTTATATTTAAAATGTTCTTTATATTTAAATTCTTTAGTTCATTTATTGACTGTCAGATTACATCACTGCAGTTGCGTGACAGAAAAACAGTTGTAACAAGTGGAGGAAGATGTCCTTTTTATTGTTCATTTATTGTTGCAAGCTGTTAAATGAACTCACTGGACTGATAAAACCTGTGACAATTACCCTACTGTTAAAGCATGAATTTGATGTAAACAATAGAGTTACATAATATTCACATATGCAGTTTATAGAGGGCATAATGTATCAGCCCTACAGTTATGGCATGAAATAATATTTAAACCTATAACTAGTGATCGACTGATATTGATTTTTTAGAACCGATACCGATAATTTGTGTTTATATGCCCGATAACTGATATGCAGAACCAATATTTATTTACTGTTATACTTCTGTTTTTGACATAATTACAACACCACTGAACTGAACAAACCATTTTATTTTATAACAATCACTCCCTCCTTGCATAGAAAACAAAACAAATCTTATTTATACACCAATAAATAGAGGGGTCTGAAAGTGCAAAAAATAAAAAAGTGCACTGTTACTAAACAGTTGAAAATTAGTTCTTAATCTTCAGCTTTTAATCTTCATTTTACAAAAATAATTTAATTTATAAAAAGCATCAGCAGCAACACTAATGTTAACAATAAGCAAAATAAATGTAGAATGTCTAATGTTTTCAAATAGAGAAAATAAATTAAAGACAGGAGTCATATCAACTTTGCAGAAATGTAATACTTCATTTTAAACTACCGTTTTAGTAGATTTATAAGCTGTTTAATACGCTAAAGAGTGAAGAATAATTCGCTGGATAATGCTAAATAACTGAATAATATTCTCTGGAATATTGGAATATAACAAACAAAACATAATATTTTATTGCATTTATCAACTGGTATGTTATATGAGAATTATTAATAATGTTTTTGTCGTTCTAGATTATGAAATATCTGCTGACAAAGCGCTGTTATCTATGCATTTACACAGAACTATACTCAAACTGCGATAATAAATAATTAATTTCCATAGAGTTGTGTTTACTTGGATGTTTACTCAAACTGTGATAATAAATAATTAATAATTAATAAATAATTAATTTCCATAGAGTTGTGTTTACTTGGATGTTTATTAGCGAATTAATGGTTATATAGTAAATGTTTATATAATTACTGTGTTTTAAACAAGTGTTTCTTGTTAAAAGTTACATGAGGTGGCCGTGCTGGAGCATTTACTGAGCATCACCCCTCTGAGTGAACAGCAAAATGCAGACGACTTCACTAAACTAATGTTGAGCATAGACAACAGGATTAAATTCAGTGCTTTTATTTCCAACATGTGCTCATTCATGGCTGTATTATTTAATTCGTGGAAAGTTACACGTTTATTGGGACAAGACGGATTATTTTACGTGGCTCCATGAGCTTGTCTCTATTTATTAGAGACAAGCTGCATAATCTATCTACATTTCAGGCACTTATGTAACACATCTAATTTGTGCATTAATATGTTAAATAAAGTTTACTAATATATAGTATACTTTACCTGTGCACGCCGTTGTCTTGTCTCCCCTCAGATGTGCTGTAATGGCGATCCTGCGCGCAATTCTCAAAACACACACAAGAGATGGCCTTTATCGGTAAATCCGATATTACAAAACCGATATCCGATTATGGTAAAATGCTGAAATATCGGGGAAAATATCTGTAAATCGATATATTGGTTGATCTCTACTTATAACATTTTACATAACATTTAAACCTATAACATTTTTATCTCAAAATTCTGATTTTTTAATTGCTATTGTGAGGCACAATTCTGAGAAAAAAAGTCAGAATTGCGGGATATAAACTCATCAGAATTTTGAGTTTATATATATCACAATTCTTATTTTTTCTTCTCAGAATTGTAATAAATGGTAAATACTTTTTTTTATTCCGTGGTGGAAACAAGCTTCCATAGGCTGTTACTATATTGTTGCCCTTTTGTTGGTTTAACTGCTTCTGTTCTCCTCATATGTAAGTTGCTTTGGATAAAAGCGTCGGCTAAATGATTAAATGTAAATGATGCAGAACTGTCACTTACTGCAACCAGGTGGTCTATAGAAAAACACCAACATGGTCTATAGACATTGTTTTAATGGTGATTTCTGACTGGACTATTATTTCAGATAAGGGTCAATGACATATAAGAAAGGAGTATACAAGATAAATAAATAGAAAAGATCTTTTAAAATCTAGTTTATAAAAAAAAAACCAAAAAAAAAACCAAACAAACAAAAACACATGTGCCAAGTTCTTAGAAATTTACTCTTTTTATTCATATTGATTTCATATGGTGATTTTTAAAAACTTAATGCTATTTTAATTTTTTAAATGTCTAAAAACGTCAAGTGGTGTAACCATCAAGTAACATCCATACACAAATACATGTGTCTTAATCATTATTAAAATAAATAAATAAAATACAATAAATATTTTTTTTTCATGTATCGATTTAAAAAAACAAAAAACAAATATAACATTATTAATTAATAAAAGTCATTATATTTTTGGGCCATTGCATCACATGGCATTTTGCAACTTTAACTAATCTTGCCACATCATAAAAAAGGTCAAAAATCTTATATTTTAAGATACTTAATTGATCTTTGCCACACAGCCATGGGGGTCTGCAGTGGTCTTTTCTATTATGTAATTTCCTGAGTTCTACAAAGAGTTAAACAGCAAAAAATGTTTACATTGACAATAATATGAAATGTTTTTTGAGAAGCAAATCAGCATATTAGAATGATTTCTGAAGGATCATGTGACACTGAAGACTGGAGTAATGATGCTGAAAATTCTGATTTGCCATCACAGAAATAAATTACATTTTAAAATATATTACAATAGAAAATAGTTATTTTAAATTGTAATAATATGTCACAATATTATTGTTTTTTTTATCAAACAAATGCAGCTGTAACACTCTGTGGTAGTACAAACCAAGAATTATCTTTGAATAGACTTTAATGCTGAACACGGGAGTACCACAACCACATTACATAAGACAATACCTGACAAAGGACTAAACAGAACAGAGAGTATAAATGCAGGGGATAATCAGGAACTAAAAAAGATCCAGTTGATATAATTAATCACAGAAACAAACAGGGACATAATCAGAAACCAAGGAAACAGAAATTAAACAGAGCAGAAAACATAAACTAAAGGAAACATAACAGAATATTAAAATAAGAGTCCATAACCCTGACAGTACTCATTCCCCCCTCCCGGAAGGCATGTCCTCGTGCCGTAACTGATAGTTTGAGAGGGAGGGGCTTAGGAGGAGTCCACGGATCTGGTGATGGACTGTAATGAGGAGGAGTCAGTGGAGAGAAACACCACGGTGGAGCCGACGGTGAGAGGAGCCAGCATTTAGCTGTATGCACAGATGGAACCCGGGGACTGACGGAGGTGGACCCAGGGTGCGTGGAGAAATCGGCAGAGCAGAGAGACCTATGGACCAGGGTGACATCGACGGTCCAGAAGCCCAAGGTAGAGCTGCTGGCTCGTGGGACCAAGACGGAGACGGTGGCTCGGCAGACCAGGACGATGACGGAGGGAGGGAGTGAGGATGATGGGGAAGCTGGAGGGAAGGAGAAGCCTGGTGGAGCTAAGGGGTGGAGGGTCAAGGCATAGCTGGAGAGTGACTGAGGCTGAGCCCGACGGAGTTAGCAGCGGGGACAGACCAGAGGAGCTGGATGACACCATGGAGCCAAAGCATCCAGGGGACTGGACTTAACCAGCAGAGGAGATGGGACCAGGAAGTTGGGCAGACACATTGGAGGAGGAAGATTTCCGGATGGGACCGGAGCATCCAGATAGCGGAGAAGGTGAAGACTCGAGTAGGGACTCGGGAGGGAACTAGATCCGTGGACCACAGATCTATTAGGCAGAGGTTTGCTCCTGGCTCTGAGATGGACTAGGCAGCTTGCAATCGCCCTGCTGGAGCACCCACCACCAATATTCTACCAGCGACCTCTGCTCACAGGTGATGAGGCGATGCAGTGCTGGTAAGTCCATTCTATATCTTTTTTGGTTGGTTATTCTGTAACGCTCTGGAACAGAATATCCAAATAAGAGTTCATAACTGAACTCTGACAGCAGCCTTGGTGAGCACAAGAGACTTATTTCAAAAACATAAAAAAAACTTCTTTGTCTACATGTTGGTTGCACCACATGATTGGATATACAGTATTGAAGCAGTGAAGAATTAAAAAGAAAACTTTTTTTACATTATGATTGTAATGTTCAGGCTTAGGAAGAAGATGAGGCAAGCATAGCGGATCTATTAGCAGCAAAAAAATGTATTTGCAAAAACAAAAGCAAGTAATCCAAAATGAAGAATCAACAAAACAGTGTGCTAAGGCACATTCAACACCAGACAAAGAACATCTGAAACTGAGGACTCTATATACACAGGAACTAATGATCTAAATGAGGAGCAGGTGGATGAAATCAAACACACAATGAATAACTATAACAATCAATGAAAACATGCTTAGCAACCATGTCAACCAAGGAAATAAAGGAAACAATGGGAAACAAACTAAAAGTCCATGACAATGAAACTAAAGCGGATGAGACCAAGGGGGAGCCGGCAGCAGAAGAGAGCCCAATGCGACCTAGAAGCCGGCCATGAGGAATGTGACCCACGAAGGAACCAATGGAGGGAGCCAGGGTGGAGTTGTAGAGTCCCAGGCGGAGTCTGATCAGGTGGCACCGGAGGACCAGGAGACCAAGGCAGAGCCACAGTGATGAGAGGCCAAGGTGGAGCCAGGTTGCTGGAGAACTAAGACAGAGCTGGTGGGAGTGTGGACTGAGGTGGGGCCAGAGGTGAGGAGGAACCCGAAGGAGCCGAAGAGGTGGAGGACCAAGGCGCAGCCGAAGGCCCAGAAGTCCATGCCGGAGGTAGAACGATGACTGACCAATGTAGAGCCGGAAGGAGCGAGGGAGCCTGGTAGAGCCAGAAGGATGACAGTGCCAGATGGAGCAGAGGGGGTGAGGAGCCAAGGTGGAGCCAACTGGTCAATTGGGGAAAGTTGGAGTAGTGGACTCGGCAGAGAAGAAGACATGGAGCTGGGTAAAACAAGTGACAATGAAAAAGACTTGGGGCTGGGTGGAACCAGATGCGGCGAAGAAGGCATTATGGTCAGGCGGAACCGGTGAAGACGAAGGAGAAGCCGAAGAACACTTGGGGCTGGGCGGAACCAGCGGAAGAGGAAGGGCTTGGACAGAGGAAGTCATCAGGAAATCAATCACTCCGGACTGAGGTAGACTAAACTCCGATTCTGGAGGATGCGGTGACCATCCACTTCTTCATCCAACTCCAACAAAACTCCCACTGGGGTGGGTGTAGGAACCGGCTCACACACGTAGTCAGACTAGGCGGCAGGTTTGTCTCGGGGATGGACAAGGCTACAGGCTGTGGCTCCATTGCGGGCATAGGCTCTGGCTCTCGCTCTGGGTTTGTGGTGGGCTCAGGCTCATTATCCGCAGTTGGTGTGGGCTCTGGATCCATGGTGGACGTAAGCGAGGAAGTGGAATGCAGCTGCTGTATCCATTTTATAATCCTTTCTGCGGTCTGGTGTTCTGTAATGTTCGGGCTGAGGAAGAAGACGAGGTAAGCGTAGCGGATCTATTGGCAGCAAAAACTTTATTTACAAAAACAATTGAAACTGAGGACTCTATGAACTAATGATCTAAATGAGGAACAGGTGGATGAAATCAATCAAACAATAAGAAAGTATAACAACCAGAAAACATGCTTGGCAACCATGACGAACAAGAAAACACAGGAAGCAATGAGAAACTAACTAAAAGTCCATTAAAACGAAACTAACACAACAACAAAACATGACAAAGATATTAGGACAGTTGTATCACCTTGACAGAGAAAATATCCAAATTAATTGTAATTCAAAAATTAAAAACATGCCTATCATTGAAGAGGTGTATTCAAGTCACTGTATGTATGAATTGTATTTTTAGTGTATGTTTGAATAAATTAATAGATGGGACAAGAAAATCTGCATCACGTTATTGACCCACATCAAAACAAACTGTGGTTGTTTTGTTTAGATTTGGATCAGACAGTGTCTTTCTGTTTGTTCTTTGCCATGATATGCTGCATTATGACTTCATGTCAATCGTAAAAGTTCTGGCTATGCAAGACTGATCATGTTGTTGTCACTTTGATCTGAGTGAAACCTAGAGATTCCTTCAAACAAACTTGTACCTCTATAGTTTGCAAGACATGCTATGACTGCAGTGTTTTGCTTGACTTGCTGTGTGTGTGTGTGTGTGTGTGTGAGGTGTTAATTAGCCGTTACTGTCAATATCTCATTACTCTACGCTGCTTAAACCTTAAGCATTCACATGTGATCGATCTCAGTGCCATTCTGATGACATGGAAGTTACTAACAGTACCTACACTGTATCGGCAATCATTCAACCTGCTCTGTCAGCACTAACATTAGTCATTAAAATTAAAGTTCTTAAACCACTTCAGGAGACAGCAGCAGTCAGAGGTCCCTTAAACATTTATAAACCCAGTCTCACATCTTGATAGGTTCATTTAGCTCACTGTATTGGCACATATTATCGTATGTGCTCGGGTTTTGGTTTATGATCAGAACTATGATCAGAAGGTGTTAAATAACAGACCATATAGATCTATATTCTGAAGGTTTGTTTGTTCATATATCATTTGCCTGATTTTATAAAACATTTCATTCCTAAAGATATGGTGAAAATGTATTTTTATCTGGCTGTTGACAGTAGTTTCTGATTTATGGAGTTCTGATTTAAAAGATATCGAAAATCTTTTGTGTAAAAACATTTGACTCTAATATGTCAATAAAATAAACCTGGTTACATCCAATTTTCACATTTCTGTTCTGGAAATGTATGCAAATCAGTGCATATTTAATTAGAGAATGCGTCATTTGCGTATTTAAACATAACATTGCAGAAAACATGTAATACAAAAAATGTTTGCAATTCATAATCAATGAACAGGGGAACTATGGTGATATCTGTTAGTTTTAAAGTATTCACCTGTAGTCTCATGCCTTAAATCAATATTAGCTAAAATCACTTTGAATTGAAAAGAGCAGCATGAACATTCTGCTGAAGACTGTCATTCAAGTTTGGAGCAACACGAGGATGAGCAAATAATGACAGAAATTAGTATTCCTGTAATTTGATTTGTGTGTGTCGTATGTGTGTTTTTATGCAGACCAGAGGAGCGTTCAGGGGAGGACGTGGACATTATCTTGGCCCGTCTGAAAAATGTGAAGGCCTTTGACAAGTTCCACCCTGCTCTACTTCAGCAGATCTGTCTGTGTGGCTTCTATGAATGTCTGGAGAAAGGCATCACATGTGAGTCAAACACACACACATACAAACACAAACACACATGCATTCACACTCACACGTATATATGGTTAGAAAACATTGTTTATTGACAGAATTACTTAATTTATTTTGAAAAGTCACACAAGGTTGCATTTGGTTTTATAAGATAATTTCTTAAATAGAGTTCTGTGTGTGTGTGTTAGTATACAGGCAGGGTGACATCGGCACTAACTGGTACACTGTCCTGTCTGGTTCTCTGGATGTCAAAGTCTCAGAAACGGCAAACCATCAGGTACATTATTACTTTAGTTCTGTTTCTGTCTCTGTGCTATGAAAGAAATTTAAATATTGATGAAATTTTAACCCTGTCATTTATATGCATCATTTACCCGTGGCAGTGAGACACATCACCAAATAGTAATTAGGCTTGTCACTACATCAAATTGTTATTCATAAGTTCGCCTGCCCAATCAGTCTGAATGGTTAATGGTAAAACAGACTTGGCTTGCTGTCCTGAACCCGAGGTTCGGCTCGAGCTCCGAGTTAAACCCCCCCTATAACAGTACTGCGTAAAGGGAGAATAAGAGAAATAGAGGAGGAGATGGGGAGGAGGAGGGATGCTGGAAGAATTGTCGCTGGGATGACGCAGTGACTGCTGCTCATATACGCTCGTAATGATGATTGACAGGACTGAATTTTTAGGCTCCTCCCGAACTACATTAAATTTAACAAAACCTTACACACTGTAAAAAAATTATTTTCATTATTTGTTATGACAAAATTTTTTCTTTTGTCAAATCAACTTCAATAATTAAAGTGGTTCAGATAACATAATATTAATGTTTAACATAATATTTAGAGTTTCTGTTGATTAAACCAATCGCCTTCAGTGAACTCAAAATTTTACGGTAACAAGGTAACTTACTTTTTTCTCCTGTTCGCCAGAGGAGAACTGGCCCCCCGACTAAGCCTGGTTTCTCCCAAGGTTTTTTTCTCCATTTTAACACAGAAGTCTATTTGCCACCTGTTTGCCATCTGATGTCACCTGTTGGAGTTTGGGTTCCTTGCCGCTGTCGCCTTTGGCTTGCTTAGTTGGGGACACTTGACATTTGATATTCAACAGTGCTTTGATCTGCCGACATTGACACTATTCTTTAAGAGCTGCTGTGCAGCCAAAATTATATACCAGTTATCAATGTAAAGCTGCTTTGACACAATCTGCATTGTAAAAAGCGCTATATAAATAAAGGTGACTTGACTTGACTTTTTTAAGTTAAACCAACAATTCTTTTTTACAGTGCAGGTTTCAAAATAACCACATAACAAATAATAATTAATAATGAATTGTACATCTACTGTAAGTATATGCAACCTCACTTAGATACATACAGTTCACTCACATAAAGCGATGTGCTAAATCTTGGCTTCATGATTGTTTATATCATAGCAAATTAAACTATATGGGAAATATGCAGGAAAACTTAGGAATCATACTACATCAAACGCATTCAGTCAACACCAAACAAAGAACTGTGAGAAAAGAAGGCTTAAATACACAGGGAGTAATCACTGAAACAGAGAACAGGAGTGAAACTCAAATCAGTAACTAACAATGTCAGGGAACACAGGCAAACAGGAACAGAAAAGAGCATGTTTACAAAACAATGATGTACATTTTTTGTTTCAGTTGTTCCGTTTTTCTGTTCTTTAACAGTCTGTTCTTGTGCAATCTGAATTGGATCCAGAATCATTAAACTCCTTACGATTCCCACCCCCAGTGAAAACTAATATGAACGCACATTCAGCGGCTCACAGTAGAAGTTCTCTATTGAGTGCAGCTGCTTATTATAGACCCTCAGCAGAAAACTAGAGCAACTCCTAACAGAGCTGCGTCTTACATTACAAACCTTAGGGACAAATGAGCTGACCTTTCTCTTTCTCTGTGTGTGTTGGGTGAAACTGCTCTGTCCTTGAGAAAGGCCTGAATCTAATTGGAAGCACATCAGTCTCTCAATCAGGAAGCTCTCAGCTGGCTATGACTCCTCTCCTCTTATCTCTTCCTCTTTGAAAGAGTTTTGTTCTGACACATGTTCTTCCTCATGTTAAGGATGCTGTCACCATCTGTACGTTGGGCATCGGCACAGCTTTCGGGGAGTCAATTCTCGACAACACGCCACGGCACGCCACCATTGTCACCCGAGAGTTCGTCGAATTACTGCGAATTGAGCAGAGGGAGTTTAGGACCCTGTGGGAGGTATGCCAGTCTACTGACAATACACCAATGATGACATAATCATATTTGAAAGTTTGATGTATCTGCTTTGTATTTACATTCACTTATTTCATGGTTTTGACAGAGAAGGGATACCTTTAGAAGAGTTATTTTGTGTTTGTTTCTGTGTAAAATGTAAACTTAAAGGGGTCATGAATTGAGAAATCAAATTTTCCTTGATGTTTTCACATGTAAAAGGTCATTGTACTATAAA
The DNA here is from genome assembly GCA_037950675.1 of Hypophthalmichthys molitrix. Lineage (NCBI taxonomy): Eukaryota > Metazoa > Chordata > Actinopteri > Cypriniformes > Xenocyprididae > Hypophthalmichthys > Hypophthalmichthys molitrix. Next base: position 5,281,308 of record CM075500.1, on the reverse strand, counting down.
AACATCCTGTAAGTTTCAGAACTCAAAACTTCCTTGATAGTCCAAAAACAGCTTTTTTTGAACCCGAGCTCCAAAAATGACTTGTTTCGGATTTTGTCACTTTATTTATTTTAAAGGGGACCTATTATGCCCCTTTTCACAAGATGTAGTATAAGTCTCAGGTGTTCCCAGAATGTGTCTGTGAAGTTTCAGCTCAAAATCCCCCACAGATCATTTATTATATCTTGTCAAATTTGCCCCTATTTGGGGTGAGCAAAAACACTCCATTTTTGTGTGTCCCTTTAAATGCAAATGAGCTGCTGCTCCCGGCCCCCTTTCCAGAAGAGGGCGGAGCTTTAACAGCTCACACTTCGGTAGCTCAACAACAACAAAGCTGGAGAATCTCACGCAGCCAAAATGAGGATTGTCAGTAACAGTGTTCAGCCTTACATTGTTCAAACCGGAGTCGACACTGATGGAGAGACTTACAACTTTTAGACTGAAACTGGACGTTTCTGAATGGTTAGTGGATACATTTATGTAGTTGCTGTGGAGTTGATTCAACTCATCGACTAGCATGTGCCGTCATGTTAATCTTTTGTGTAAATCCAGTGTTGAATTGACCCTCGTAAAATGACGGCATGATAACAACACTCTACTACAACAACTCTTCCTCTTCTCTAAAGCAGCCCAACATGGCCTCACCTCCTTTGTTGCATGTTCTTGGGGGCGGGGCTTATGTAAATTTTAGGGTTAGTGATGTCACCATCACCATCAAGCTTGTTGTAGTCTCTACCAGCCGTTTGTTGTAGTCCTTAAAATTGATTTCTGTAAAAGAAAATATCTCCCTTTGTATTGAACTTTGAGCGTCATAACTTTGCAGATGTTGTTTATGCTCAAACAGCAACATTACACACTAACTAAAGTTAAAAAATTGAAATCATAATCAACCACCCCTTTAAACTATGTGAATGTCTCAGTAGAGCATTATTTGTTTGTTTGGTACATTTTACTATAGATCCTTTGGTAAATCAGTCGCAATTTCGGTCAAATGTATCATATTGTTGAAACGTTAAATATAACTTTAAAATGACTCAAGTGTCAAGAAGTCAGACAGCCGGCATATCATAAACATTGACATTAACACACAGGAAAAATTTGCACTTTGCAGATGCAAACAGGGGTAAATAGTGTGTTTTTGTGTTAACTTTGGCAGCATGTCACATTATTTATTACTTATCAGAGCTGTTGAAACTGGATTTACACTGGAGTTCATTCAACATGCTTCTGTTTTTATAAAAACCAAATAATCCACAGATAAGATGAGTTCATCATCATTTTAGATGATGCCCATGTGCATTTAATATGCAGATGTTTACTCTAACAATTGATAGAAATATATGAAGAAATCTTTGAAGTACACTGTCATAGAAAGTTCCTAAATCTTGTGGTAATGAAAACAGTCCAAACAGACAAGCTTTATGTGTACAGTGTTTTTATTTAATAGAGAAAACATCACAGAATCATGCTTCTCAGTGCAGTGATTTGATTGGCTATTTGGGCTGTCACTCATTTATCTGTCAGACTAGGACAACTTCAGCAAAAAAAAAGAAAAAGAAGTATTTTAGCTGCTTTATCACCTTTAGCCAGCAGGGGGTGGTGGAAGTATAAGAAATGTTCTTTTATCATAATATTTTGAAGTCATCCTCTAGTGCAGTAGTTCTTAACCTGGAGTCGAACCCACTTTTAAGTGGCCACAAGAGGGTTTAAAACAAGCTTTAAAGTAAGCTAAAACAGCTTTAAAAAAAAAATGTCTCGTATTCATGAACCACTAGAAAAGTGTAAATTCATTGGTCATAAAGAACTCTGAAGAACATTTTGTTCTTGAAACTTCTGGAATTACAGAACATACATTTTTAATTTTACTTATTTATAAATAATTCAATATATTAACAAAAAAAAAAAATAGCTTTGTCATAACAGCAGTGCCAGAAATATCTTAGTCTGTATGGCTTTGAATGTCAGGTGGCCTTGGAGTCAAAAAGGTTGAGCACATCTTCTCTGGTGTGACACTAGAAATACAGCATTTCTCTATCGTTTATGTACAGAGTTGTACTTAATTCCCAGAACTCAAGGAACTTTCTATTACTCATTTTTCCATAGAAGAATAAAAAGCTATTTTTCCCTTTTCTATCTTTGGCAGAAACAGCAGCAGTTCTTCTGCTCTTTAGGGCCATGAGTTTATTTCTGTCGAGTCTTTCATTCTCTCATTTTGTTCTTTGTGGCCCGTGGGCAATCAGAAATACTGGGCCTGATGGGAAGCTTTTACTGGAGCAGGTCAGAGAAGGACAAAGAAGCCTGTAGCTTTAGCAGAATGAGAGGAAGACAGGGAAAACAGGAGAAAGAAACACAAATAGAGGAAAGGAAGGAGAAGGCTGGGGAAAGATACCAAGATGGAGACACAGAGTTTCCCCTGAGAGGGACTGTCCCTCTGCAGTGTGTGTGTGTGTGTGTGTGTGTGTGTGAGAGAGAGAGATAGAGAAGCACACTTGGGAATTGAGAGGACCAGCAGAAGTTCTCTGCTCTATCTGATAACTCAAGGTGATGTCTTATCTCATCATTTCTGTGTCTGGCTGGCTCTATTTATAATCAGATTTATTTGTATAGCAATTTTCATGATATGCATCATTTTAAAGCAGCTTTACAGAAAGTCATACTGTTATGTCTATAATCCCTTAGTGCTTTACTATAGAGCCAGTTTTAGGGCTGGGTGATATGATGATGTAAAACAATGATACGAGTGATTCTCTGGGTTTAGGTTTAGCATTATTGTATTTATAGTGTTGTCTAACACAGTGACTGTGGCATACTGTACGTGCAAGTGTTTCTCAAAAAGTAATAAATGAAAATAAGATTGGATTAAAAAAGTCTGATGCTTTAGGCAAGAGGACAAAATAAGAGATTTTGATTTTAGATTTTAGGTTTTGTTGTAAGCACGAGTAAACCTTTAGCATCACTGAAGGTACGATTGTAAGTATAGATATGGCTTTAATTAGTAACATCTCCAATTTCAGGCAGAATTACTGTAACGCAATGATGTTCCTTACTGTGGTTGAAAATTACACAGTGGTGAAGATTTTGGTTAAAAATGACTTACAATTTAGTAAAGATTCTGGTCTACACCAACCTATAAGTAACTTAAAAAAGGGAGCTGCTAGAACATCTAAAGACTTAATCATTATGGCGACAGTGGCATGGAACAAAAAAATCTATTTTGCTAGTATTAAATATAGCTAATATACATATATTATATACATATACTATACATATTTAATTGAATATTTTGGATCCTTAATATTTTGTCATGCTTTAAAGAAGTGCACATTTATTTTGATATGTTGACTAACATACTAAATCATGTAACGTACTTGATTATATATAAAAATTATAATTTTAACTGTAGTGTGGTAATCAGTTTTACATTTAAATGTACTAAATTGCAACTTCATCATTACAAATGTGTAATTAAAAATATATTTCAATATGTGACAGCAATGACATTAAAGTATATTTTAGTTTACCATAAATGCTTCATTTTTCATAATTAACATGTAATTAAATGAACAAAAACAGTACGTTCATTTTGCATTTATTGTATATTCTTAAAGTATCACTTCCATAATAAGCAGTGTTGGGGATAAGTTACTTTTACAAGTAATGCATTACAATATTGCATTACTCCCTAAAAAAGTAACTAATCACATTACTTGGTTACTTTTTATGGAAAGTAGTGCGTTATGTTACTTTTGCGTTAATTTTGCATTACTTTTTCTTATCTGGGTTGCGCTTGCTTATTTGTTTTTTAATAACAAAAAAGTTATTCTATTTTTGGCAAATGTTAAGGCCCTTCCACACCAAAAGTGAAATGAATAAGCCTGAAGGAAATGCAAATTCACACCTGTACAGTAGAGGGCGCAGCTCAGGCAAGAAAGTTCAGCACTCTTCAACAGTAAAAACAAAAAATGAAACACAAATGTGAGGTTTATCTAAAGTCATTTTTGCTTATTAGTATGGTTGAATCGGATCATTGAAGGTTAATAAAGTGAGATTAAATGCATAAAGTATATTTGTGTAATTCAACATTTAATTAGTGCAGGTTTGTGCAATATTCTGAGATTGCATTTCACTGTTTTTATTCATTTTAAGGAATACTGAATGTTTTTGTGCAAGTGAGATGAGTAAATGCATGCTCACATGTAGTCTAGAACTACAATAACCATCATGTTCACACACAACACCTCTGCACTTTATTTCTCTCAACATGGAGACAGGACAACTGTCAGTCAATAAATGATAAACAAAGCAACTTACGTTACATATTTGAAAAAGTAGAGATATTTTGTTGTAAATTTAAAAGTAATGCGTTACTTTACTAGTTACTTGGAAAAAGTAATCTGATTACATAACTCAAGTTACTTATAATGCGTTACGTCCAAAACTGGTATTAAGTACTCTTTTTAAAAGTATCTTTACAAGGGTAATGTGTGCTGACCAGCATATACCAGCACATACATATATACATATACTACATATCATCAAGCTAAGTTGCTGCTGAATACTGAATATTGAATAGGAGTTGATATGGAAATGTGGGTGGTCATATGTTAATGAGATCCTGGTTGTGATATTGTGTGTTGTTTTTGCAGTTTGGTTTCATTAAATGTTCTGATTGGACTGGGAAGGGTGTTTTTTTATTGTGAATAATAGAATATGTCTAGATTACACATCACTTTCTTGTACTACAAAACAGCAAGAAATATGCTTTTTGTCCATGATTTTATCACTTTAAGATTCAGTTTAGTGTATGTTTAAGTTGTTTTGCAGTTGTATAGAGTCAAAACAAAATAGTGAATGACTGCTCAAATGATTTATGTCTCCTTTCCTTTGTACAATTATAGATGTTATTCACATGTCTGCTGGGAAAGAGAGGTGTGTTTGTGTGTGGGTTTGTAGTGTAATGCTGGGTCACTGGGTGGGATGCAGAGAAAGCTGACTAACAGGAAATCAGAGAGACACTGACTGTGTGTGTGTGTGAGAGTGTGCGCGTGTGTGTTTGTGGGTTTATGGGGATTTTGGGATGGGCAGGATGGCCTGGATGGCAATGTTCCCATCCCACCCACACCAGGTTACACACAGACGCATATAAACACACATAGGAGATGTAAAACAAAAGTTTCTAGAATGTTTCCTTGAGCTTTTGAAATGTTTTAAATCATCAGCTATATGCAAGTAATATTTTACTTAAAAATATGCACACATTCACTCTTGTTTTTATGTCTAATATGTCAAAATGTTTCTTGTCTTGTCACATTCAGTTATGAATGACATGGAGTAGTTTGCATCACTGTATATTACTGAGGATCGTTGAACATATCTATCATAAAACAGCTGTCAAATGTTAAATGTTTAGCTACTTACATCTTTCCACGCACTATTTCACTGTAAAAATGAAAAAACGTCGCACTGGAATTCACACTCGTCTTCAGTGATCAGTAAGCCCCGCCTTCTTTGATCTGATTGGCCATCATTTTGACATTGATGAGTGCTGTGTTAAGCCCTGGGTATACTTTGTTTTTTACGTGTGCCCTAGTGTACGCACACAGTCAAATGCACAGCCTTGGAAAGTATACTTAATTTGACTCATACGCATACACAGGCATTCGACGCCTGTTTTGAGCAATCTCTTGCCACGAGTTACAACTCATGTAAACATCTTTGTATTCTTTAATGCTAGAGTTGTACAAATGAGGGTACTTTCTAACCTCTTCACTCAATCTCTCATCTATGTAAGCCTCCATTGTTGCTGTAGCTTGCATGTGTTCCAGTCTGTTCTGTTTATGCAGTTTATCTTTGACTACCTTGTGAACCCCAGGGTATGGTTGCCACCTTGTGGATAAACGAATTACTGCAAAAAAAATATTAAATGTGCATGTGTGACCTTCGCAAGTTCGCATACTCTTCTGATGATGAAATTCACGTCATGCGCACTGTACACTGAGATCATGTTAGTTTTTGCTTTTCAGTTATGTCAATTGTGGCTTTAAGTTACATCTTATGATGGTGTTTTGTATATGTGTGCAACTTCTATATATAAGTACTTATTTCAGCTTGTAGAAAAGCTTGTGATGAACTTTGATTCATCATGTGACGGTGGTTGTCAGTATATTATGAAGTAAAGGTAATAAACAAAGCTTTTAGTAATTTGGTATATTATCATTATTTCAGTTAATGAAATATACATTTTTACTGTAAATTCAAGGTCAATCTGTAAAATTTAAAATGTTGCTACTGGATTTTTTATGGTAAATTTCTGGCAACCGACAGCCACAGCTTCTGTGTTTTTTTTTTTTACTTCAGATTTCTCAGATTGGTTCCAGATTGGCCAGTCACATTATTTTGCAGTCAAATATTTTTGTAGTAAACACTAAAGGCCAGATTTACTAACAGATTGCTCCATCTCAAACCCTCTTTTGGTGTTAAAAACTACTGTCAGTATTTACTAAAATCATGCACTGAAAAATTAGCGCTGAAAAGCAGTGGACACCATTATTTTTGTGGCTGACTTTATTAGGGATAGTCGAATATTCGATCTGTAATTAATATTCGAAAAATAAAAAAACTCGCATTTATAACTAAATGCACTGGGTGGCGCTGTGGAGCGTGTTTAACAATTTTATTTTATTTGATCGTCACATAATGTTGTCATCTGCCTCGCGAAGTTTGGAATTACTTAGATGAAAATGATCTTACAAAATGGAATTACTTTTGATCAAAAAAATTAATGAATTAATTAATGATCACATGAAATCCAAACACCCGTCGAATGAGGAAAGACAGATGTCCATCACTGCATTCACGACGTCAGGTAAGCGCAGCTGTAACCCGAGTGAGCCGAGAAGATACCAAGCTCATGTACTTGTATATGAGGGGTGATTTCTACAAAATTTGATGATTGCTTAGCAAACTTGTATACGCTCGCCAGCCGTCTGGCCAAAATCCCATAGTATTCAGGCGTCAGACGTAAGATATGAGACGTTAGACGTCACGGTCACGTGTTGGAGCTGCGCTCAAAGTGCGCTGCGGCGATGGCGCGCGCGTAGTTGAGAAAGTATATTTTTTACTTTGCGTCTGGATAACGTACATGTGGATAAACGCCTGGATAACGTACGTGTGGACTAACGTCTGGATAATGTATGTGTGGATAACATTGATAATATGATAATATTTTAGCTTCCTATTTTGCCCAAAGGAAGCTTTAAGGTGTAAGAGTTCAAGTTGGAGGAAGCATTACAAATCCGTCTCCCTGATTGAAGCTTGGCCATTTCTCCGGCCACCTCTGTTGCGCAAGCACCGCATTAACAGCTGACTTTTCTCCGTTTAAAGGACACACCGGCACAAGGGCCATTCCAGCTGAACTAAGGTTCACCTTCACCTCTTAATATAGAAAATAATAATAATAATAATTTAAAAAAAAATTAACAAGCCCAAAGATGCATTTAAGTGGCCATGGTAACACTACAAGTGCGCGCTTGGCTTGAAGCAGCTAAACAAATAAAACACAACAGAGACGTGCTCGACGGTCAAATATGTTTTTTTTTTTTTTTTTTTTTTACAAGCGCATGTTTACTTAGAAAAATAATGTAGTAAAGTGCTGCAATGGCATAAAAAAACTTAAGGTTAGCACAACGAAATTAACAAATATAGTGCATGGTTATACACGCTCGTTTGAGATGTGTTGCATTCATTATTATTAGTAGACTTATTTATTTGTTCTTATGTGCTTGCATTCGATTTGTCTAATGCAATAAATTGAATTATTATATTTAAGCTTTAGTTATGTTTGTTCAAACATGTCACTGAACACATTGAGCTATTTATTATAGTTTTTTTTAGGTGATGTTGCTGGGTAAGTGAGTTAAGAACAGTGCTCAGTCATAAAAAAAATAAATAAATAATAATTATGTTGTGTGTGTGCGTGAGACGCCGGCGCGATCACTTACATTTTCTTATAAAAGAGGGGAAAAAAATTAAATACTCAGACATTTATGGTGACATTTATGTAACACATTTCGAATTTGTGAAGGGTTAAATAGGCCTATTTTTGTACACTCACAATAAAAACAAAAAATTGCTTGTAAAATAAAGAAAATAAAAAAAAATTTCTGCCCTCTTGGTTTTCTTTCTGTGAACTTCTCAAAAATTAACCGAAACTCAGCATATAGACATAGCTTAGTCCATTACTTGTCGCATTTTGTTCCTTTCCTTTTGTTAATATGTTTATTATTTAGGTGAAATAAATTTTGCGCATATGCTATTTATTCCTTTTATAGTATTTAATCCTATTTTTCTTCATTCAGAAGCGCCGCAGGTGCCTGATGATGATGATGATGATGAATCCTCATGTTCTGTTGTTTATTCTGCTATTTGTTCATGAAGGCTAAAACTAAACCCCTGGGATTTTATTAATGGGTCACAGACACGTATCCATTGTAATTTCGTTTAATTCTAATTTAATTTTACCTTGTCGGTTAATGAAAAAAATCTCTTCGGTTGAAAGTCAGGGGGTTAAAACGAAATGACATTGACAAGGCAACATTTCTTGTTTTCGTTTAGTTGTTTTTTTTTTTTTTTTTTTTAACTAATATTTATATTTTCTTATATTACAGGATTATTTCGATTAGCATAAATGTTTTTAATAGTTTTAGTTTTTGTTATTTAACTATAATAACCCTGCCTGGGAAAAGCATCCACAGAACTGCAGTAGCTATGTCAATTTTCCAGCTGTTTAAGAATATTTACAAATATTCACGAATTATTTAATGCCGTCTGGGACACAATCTCATGCCGGGAGTCATCAAAGCCAATAAATACAGTTATTGAAGCTCGAGAAGCTAACAGCCATTTCTTAAGGATCAGCATTTTATCTGAAAGAGGTTCACCTGAAAATGATGTCCACTAGAGGGAGCCACATGATAAGGAATAGCCTATTTTAAGCTTATTTTCCTTATTTTTAAGCAAAATTAGGAAATGGAGAAATATTCAGCGATTTTGAGGTACTAAAATGTTGTGCTCAAAACAAAGCAAAAACACTAATTTACAGAACTTCAGACAATTTACAAAATAACAAATGGCAAAAGTTACTTCAGACGTCACTGCGCAGACCTGATGTAGCTTCTCAGCATAGTTGCCAAGTCCGCTTATAGTATGCGACTTTGGGCTTCTTTTTTTGGCAAGTCGCCTTAAAAAAATCACAGGTCGCGGGTTGCGGTTTTTTGGGCTGAGCTTGGCAAACTACGTCACTGCGCGTTGCATTCTGGGTAGTCGCTGCCATGTTTTAGGTCACGCAGGAGCGTACAATGACAACAAATACAAATCACCAGATGAAAAAACGACTGTATTTAAATTAATTTTTTAAAGAGCTGCTTGTACTTGCTTAGAATAAATGGACTAATATTTGAATCTCTTGTGTTCATTCGATCGCTCAGTCGTGTGGCCAGGAGACGATATACACACGCATAGAAATCATACTGCCGCCTTCTATCGGACCACACACACGAGTGATTTCTCTATTGCAGTTTTTAATAACTAAGTGGTACAGATATATCTGCCAGATAAAATAATAAACACAATATAGATTGATATCATCAAATCGCCCTGATTTCTAAATGTTTAAGCATTAAGGGATAACATAACAGCATGACCCTCTGTAATGCAGCTATGAAATGAATTATATCGTGGAGTCGCTAGTAAGTTTTACTGGACTTAAATGGAACAAATGCATGATCTTACTGAGAGAAGCTGAACATTGAATCAAAGGTGTGCTGCTTAATGAACACGGAGAGTGATCGCAATGAGCTACATCTCAAATAATAACATTCATGGCGTGAGCACTTACATATTCAAGCGGATCAGAAATTATGAATCTGTAATAGATAAATACAAATGACAAAGCCACATTTTGGTCAAGTTTATTTTCATTGAGTTTCACTTTCACCATTGTTGTTTCTAAGCTGGAAAGCAGAAAATTAAGGGACATTCTAACGCATAACGTGAAAAGGCTTAACGTGGCTTAATTTACTAAGTGTTATTAACAAACAAAACGTAGTAAACACCAAACTAATAAAGCATGTACAGAAAAGCAGATGAGCAACGCAACACATTTAATTACACATAAGCATTTTCCTCCCATAAATAAAACGCTTAATGGACAGTGACATTAAAGACCAAACTTCGTAAACACTATACTAAAGCATACTATACAGAAAAATTGGTGTGTGCAGAATTTTATCTTTTAATATCACTTATAGGCTACATTAAGCGACGCATTTTCTTTATAACGGTTTTATACGGATGAAAACTTAACGTGTAATAAGACGCGTTTTGTTCATATTCTGGGCTTTTGCTGTAGCTTACATAGTTTCTATGGGAGGAAAACGTTTAATGTTCAAACGTTCAAATTCTGGGCTCAACTGCTTTTCTGCACATATTATGGTTTATTAGTATGATGTTTACTTACATTAAGCCACGTTAAGCGTTTTAGAATGTCCCGAAAACGGGACAAAATGGCGCTCCATTTCACATCCGTTTTCCACGCTGGTCAGTATATGCAGATAGTTCATAACACAGCCAGCGTTCACCATTTTAATATGTTTTTAACTGTATAATATAAATTTTAACATCTACCTCCACTATTTCCCAGTCTCTACTGTACTGTCGGTGACCTAAAGTCCCAGAATGCATTGCGTTGCTGACGTCACGTTCCCAGACTCTATTAAAAAAAATGTGGTTGCTTGTTAGGAAAATATGATAAGCAACTGTTTACATTTATGGTCGCCCTTTTCTCCAATACATTGATTGACACTGTCTAGTCACAGCTAGCCTAATAGCTAATCAGTGCAATAATACAAGCCTGTAATTCGTCCTCCCACATCCTGCCTCCTTCTCCCCCTCACTGGAGAAACATATCGTTCAACATGCAGGCATGTGACGTTGTAAATTCAAGAAGTAGACGTAAATAGACGCATGTAACGTTACATTTTCACAAACAATGTCAGCACCAACAGAGATGGAGAGGAAACATGGACGGTGCAGGGAGGAAAGGCACAAAAAATATTTGTATAATGTATTTATCATTACAGGTTATATATAAAAAAACTAATACTAACAGTAGGCATGGTTCAAATTTATTTTATTATAAATATGTGGCTATATTATAGCGCTCCCTTAGTGCTTGTCTTTTTCACGGTTTGCAGTGTGTGTGTGTGTGTGTGTTTACTACTCACTGCTCCAAATGTGTGTGCACTAACTTGGATGGGTTAAATGCAGATGACAAATTCCGACTATGGGTAACCATAATTGGCCTTCACTTTTTCTTTTCCATCTCCAAACCTATTCTGTTAACAGCTGATCGGAGGATATAGTGCTTTGTTGCAATTTGATGATTTTTGTAAAATAACGTGTTTCTAACTCCGAGTGGTTTCAGTTTAATATGCTGCAGGCTCATTTATTGATAATAAATAATATTGATGATAATAATTAATATAATTTTGGGCTTGTTTTTGAAGCTGCGGTTGCGTATTTGTCTCGCGAGAGTTGGCAACTGTGCTTCTCAGGCGAGAAGGGGGGCGACGAAAGTGTCGCGCTTCTTATCACACGTCATTGGTCACGGCTTCTGCTCACGGCAAGGTACGCGACGATCGACACGACTGATTGCTTAGTTAGCAAAGTAAATATATAAACGACACCTCATACTTGTACTCGTAAAAATACCCCCGATACCAAAGACCGATATCTCACGTGACGTAACCGACAGAATTTTTTTTCCGTGCACAGAGACACCGGCGGCAGCAGCAGAAACAATGTCAGCCTCAGAGGTGTGGAAATACTTCAGAATTAATGATGACAACACAAACATTGCGAACTCCATGCTTTCAATCACAATTCGTTATCGATTAGTGAAGGCGGAATCGCGCTGAATAACACAGACCAGAAGCGCTCTCTCTCTTTCTTGCGCGCGATCCCAGTTCTATCAGACAGCACGCGATCGGTTCTCCTCGCGCATGAATGGTCAAATGCACACATAGTTGTCAAAATGTCCATCATGTGGAGTATCTCACGTAAATACAGTCGGTTATGGCTTAAGTGGACGTAAACATTTGGGTGAAAACAGGATATGTGTCAGTATCCATGGATTCGGTCTTAAAGGGACCGTGGCCTATATTTGTCATTAATGTTAATAAAACAAGAAAATATGTTAAATAAATGTGCACATGGTAAATAAACCTACTGTATCTGAAAAACAAGTTTATTTGATTTGTATGTCTATAGTATTTGTTGTAATGTTTGTAATTTGTTTGTAAATTTCTTTTTATATAACAACAATTATATATATTGGTAATTATGCCCTTTGAAGGTTATTGGACACTGAAATTTTTGTTCTTTAAGTTTGTGACAAGCACATAAAAATTATTACTTTTTTCATTAGAGTTATAATAAAGAAACTATCCTACATTCATTAGTCTCAGTGTATTGTGCTTGGAAAACTGCAACATCAAAAAAATAAAAAAATAAATTAATAAATGTATAGGCATCGGTATAGGCGAGTACTAGAAAAAAGTATCGGTACTCGTACTTGGTCCTTAAAAAATGGTATCGGTGCATCCCTACTTATCAGATAGCAAAATGATTTTAAGACATATGCTTCCTTTAAGTTTCGTCGAAGGAGATATATTTACGAACAGAAAACACAAAGTGCTGCTGTTAGAAACTTAGCTTAGCATACCGTTATGTATTGTATTATTGTTATCTTTGTGTTTCTGCAACGTCTGTCAGCGCAGCTTGTTTTCTCACCCGAGCATGTGGATATTACTGTTTTTCTCAACATGAACATGTGAATCAATATGAAAACTATAACCATACTGACTCGAGTGTATTATGTACGTTTTGTACGATAACTGGCGCTGTCTGCTTTATTACCGTTTTTCCCTTTTGTGCTGCTATTGTTCTTTATATTTTTTTGTTTGCACATATTGTTTAATGCTTTGAACTAAAAGTAAAGCTTTAAGATATAACGCAAGCTTGTTGTGTATATTGCCTAATTGTAAACTTGTTCAGAAATGGTTACAAAATCTTGATGAATTTTTAAAAAAATAACATCCTTCTCGTTTAACGTCATTTAAATAAACTAATATTCTAATATTTGTTTTTTATGAGCCCAAATATTTGAATACAATATTTTGGAAAAATGCCCATCCCTAGACTTTATTACATATGCATTTGTAGGAGTCTGCCTTGCAGTTTTCCCTTTCATGAATCATGCAAGGTGATTTACTAAGGTTTGCGCTAGTCAAATTACTGGTATTTGCGCTTTTTTTTTTACTGGTATTATTTACCGCCCCAAAAAAGCATGTCTTAAACCAGGCGCTAATTTGCACTGCTCTTGGTAGATTGTGTTGGTCATTATGGAAATGATCCGGCTGCGTTTGTGTTTTTCAATTTGCGCGTCGTCAGTAGGTCACGTGTCAAATTTTCCACTCCTGTCGGCGCTCTTTTGGAATTGCGCTCTCACGCTAATTTGCCCTGTTTAGTAAATCTGGCCCTACAACTGCACAATTTCTTACTGATCACAACACAGCATGTATGTATGTGTGTGTATGTGTGTTTGTGTATATACATACACATACAGATTATATAAATACTAATTTTATGACAAATAATTATATAAATACAAATTTTATGACAAATAATTCATTTTGATAACCAGTATGATGGCTAATATAACATAATCTTGGTCAATACCAAATGCATCCCTAATTTATATTTATTTCTCCATATAATTATCATTATATAACGTTGTTATAAATAGTACCTGGTGTTCCCGTTTTGGCTGGTTATTGGCATTTAGAGGAAACCATATTCATAGATAAAAGAACGCTTTGGCAGAAACCAGCAGCACCTGTAAGTAACTCATTTCTATTTCAAAGCCTGAAGCTCTGCGCTGGGTAATTGTGATGTTTGCTTGAATGACAGTTGTCTCTTTTGAAGCAGCATGTCTCTGTGCCTTTATAGAGGGACAGCTGGCCTTTAATCTGAGACAAACAGATCCTATCACAGCACAGACTCAGCCCGTCTCTGAATTAAACCCGACTGCAGACACTGTGTGTCCATAGGAACTGCGCAAATTGAATGTGGCTTTTCTGATCCAATATTTCTATCCAAGGTTTGAGGAGGCAGAGATCGAAACACAAGTCTGCAAGTCGCACATAAGTCACACACAAAAAAAAAAATAAAATTGTGACTTGACTTGGATCCTGGCCTTTAGGGACTTGTAAACATGTCTATGAGTAGGGTTATTTTACCACAGAATATTCCCCCAAAACTTTTAAGATCAAGCAGTTTGTTTTCAGTATCTGGAAGGGCTGTTAATGTGATGCAGGACTGATGAAGACCCGCATACACACTTTATTTCGATAGTCCACTTTAGACATAACTATAAGCAACTTTGAAAGTACATGTCAACTAACTCTCATTAGAGTATTGGTAGACTGTTAGGTGTTAGGGTTAGGGTAAGTAAAATAAGTTGACATTTAGTTCCAAAGATACTTATAGTAAGTAGAATGTCTAAAGTGCACCATCTAAATAAAGTGTTACCCGAGCATTTTACAGCACTGGTTGGTGCGCCATCTTGAGTCTCACTGCCAGAAACATGCTCTCTGTCAGTGGTTCTCATCTGATTCTGCTTCAAGTACATCAAGTGGTGACCCAACACAGCACCATAATTGTTTATTGTACTAAAGTAAATGAAAATTATATACAATAAGAAATACCATAACTATGGAATTACAATAAGATTAAATCCATTAACATTAGTTGCGTTAAGTATCATTAACTAACAGTGAACAATAATTTTATAGCCTGTTTTTATCAAGGTTAAAGGGATATTTCACCCAAAAATGAAAATTCCAATGAAAATACAAACAGTTAATGGGTCTCATTTTCTTCCATAGTATGGGAAAGAAAAATACTATGGAAGTCAATGGGGTCCCATCAACTGTTTGGTTACCGACATTCTTCAAAATATCTTTTTTTGTGTTCAGCAGAAAAAAGAAACTCATACAGGTTTGAAACAACTTGAGGGTGAATAAATGATGACAGAATTTTTATTTTTGGGTGAACTATCCCTTTAATGTTCATTTCTACATATAGATTATTTTTTTTTATTTTTTTTTAAATTTCAAGTTGTATATATTAAGCCAAGTCAAGTCAAGTTACCTTTATTTATATAGCGCTTTTAAAAATGCAGATTGTGTCAAAGCAGCTTTACAGTGATAACTGGTATATAATTTTGGCTGCACAGCAGCTCTTAAAGAAAATGGTGTCATTATCCATCTTAAGTAAATTCAGTATTGATTCATTCCGAATCAATAGTTATTAATTTAGTTAATTTATCTATATCAGCATTAGGGTAAACAGTGACATCATCATTAAGCTCAGTTCAGTTCGCATACAATGGTGTCAATGCAGGCAGATCAAAATATCAAATGTCAACATAAATGTTAATATATACAACTTGAAATTTAAAAAAAGTAATACTTTTATTCAGCAAGGATACATTAATGTTCAAAAGTTACAGTAGACTTTTACACTGTTACAAAATTATTTCAAATAAATGCTGTTCTGTTGAACTTTATATTTATCAAAGAATCTTGAAAAAAATATCATGGTTTCTTCAAAAATATGAAGCAGCACAACTGTTTTCAACACTGATAATAATCAGAAATGTTTCTTGAGCATCAAATCATCATATTAGAATGATTTCTGAAGGATCATGTGACACTGAAGACTGGAGTAATGATGCTGAAAATTCAGCTTTGATCACAGAAATAAATTACATTTTTAAATATATTCAAATAGAAAACAGTTATTTTAAAATGTAATAATATACTTCTCAATAATACTACTCTATTTTAATCAAATAAATGTAGCCTTGGTGAACATAAAAGACTCAAAAACATAAAAAAAAATCTCTTTGACCCCAAACTTTTGAACAGTAGTGCTTGGTAATGAATGTCCAGGATGAATGACCTCACTGGGTCACTGATGTTACATTTGTCCAGTCCTTTGATTATCTGTGATGGAGAGCAGGTGTGTCTGATTCCTCTGTCTCATCAGCCCACATGGCCAGGCTTTTGCCGTCGGCCAGAGCAACGCTAACAGGTGCTCAAATGACTTGCCATTATAGCAGACATTTCCTTTTACTGCAATGATGCTGCTGCCTCCAAATCTGAAGTTCAGCCTCAGTGTGAAAGAGCATCTCTGTGTCTCTCATTCAGTCTGATAATCAAAGTTCTGCTAAAGACCCGAGCACCAAACACATGACGACATGTTAAAAGCACATATATTATAAATTACTTGCAGATAATAAAATATAAATGAAATAAAAGATCACTTAAGTGTACTAAAGAGAGTACACTTTCATCACTGTTACTCAAGTAACTTAAAAAGTACACTTTGTAATGTCAAATTACAAGATTTATGGTAAATTTTAAATTATTATGTTTTAGTAATCTTTTGTCATGCTTTAAAGAAGTACACTTATTTTGATGTGTTGACTACTAAAGCGCATGTAAAGTACTTGAATATAAGTGTAACTAGTGTGCCATTCGATATTACATTTAAAGTTAATATTTAACATGTACTAAATTGCAACTTCATCCTTACAAATTTGTAATTTCAAACATGTTTAAATACATGACATAAAAGTTTCAGTGTAAAGACATTAAAGTATATTTTAGTTCACCATAAACGCTTGTCATTACTGTACATTCAGCAGTAGACTTTAACCATATTTCAGATTTATATTACATATAATTTAATATTTATTTAAACTAATATGTTTTCATATAATTGCAATTAAGAATTTTTATTTTAATTTTTTGAAAATAATTTAAATAAATTAATACTTTTATTCAGCAAGGATGCATTAAATCGATCAAAAGTGACAGTAAAGAAATTTATAATGTTACAAAAGATTATATTTCAAATAAATGCTGTTCTTTTGAACTTTCTATTCATCCAAGAATCCTGAAAGAAAAATATTGTACACAATAAATGTTTCTTGAGCAGCAGATCAGCATATTAGAATGATTTCTGAAGGATCATGTGACACTGAAGACTGGAGTAATGATGCTGAAAATTCAGCTTTGATCACAGGAATAAATTACTTTATAAAATATATTCAAACAGAAAACAGTTATTTTAAATTGTAATAATATTTCACAATATTAGCTACTGAATTTACTGTATTTTTAATTAAATAAATGCAGCCTTGGTAACCGATTCCAAACTTTTGACTGGTAGCGTATATATATATATATATATATTGTTTTGTTTCTTGAAAACAAGTAGCTTGAGATTGGACACAGATGTAAATTTAATACACAAACAATATCTGTAAAACTTTTAACAACCTTGTTTTTAAAGGGTGAAATTTAAATATTATTACTGAGTTAGAACTCTATTCTTATTTAAATTAAAAAGTACTCCAATTAGATCACCGCAGGTAAAACCACACATGGCACCTCACTACATGGTAAAAAGTAAAAATATTGTTTCTATGTCTAGAATGGCTTTATGGTATTTAGTCTATAAACACATTTAATATAAGTATGAATGCACAAAACTGCAAGTTTATGACAAAAAATAGTCTTTTTTTTTGCCTTTATTACCCATTTAATAAATTAAATATGAGATATTAACCTACATTTCTGACAAAATACCACAGTTATAGGTAGTGTTACCACTGTAATTCCATGACAAATGTTGTTGAATTGTTGGTTGAAAAGTATATTCTAACTGGATCGGCTCAGTGTTTCTCCTGATTTGTACGTTAGTGTTGTTGATTAAGTCAGCGCTGTTTCAGCTGGCTTTAAACTGAATTAAATCACAGAGAGATTTGCAGCTTGTACCTGAGACCTTTACGCCGAACTCGAACACTTCTCATTGGTTGTTTAGTGGTCGTGTGTGAGACACTCAGCAAGTAAACACATCTGTGAGCTCGCGAGTCGCGCCCTGTGCGGTGCGCACAAGTAGCGCTGTTTCGTTCTGCTTTTGGCGCGTTAATGTTTCCCTGGCCTAAATTCTAGTACTGCCACCTTGAGTTGACATTGTGAAACTTCACGATTTGTGCCACGTATAATAGATTTAAATAGACAGGCTGCGGGCCTGTTTGAAATTCATCCCCAGGCCGCAGTTGGCCCGCGGGCTGTAGTTTGGACACCCCTGTTTTAAAGTATATTATTTCAGTAATAAGTAGACTACTGTTTTTAAAAGTAAGATAAAGTATTCGTTTCCCACAAAGGGAGTGCAAGTCACTTTTGTTTTTATATATTTTAAATAGCTTATAAATTACAGAAATGTGGAAGTTGGCTTTGTTTTACTTAAAGAAACATATAGAAATTCATGTTTCCAACAAATGTATTCTTCTCAAATCAGTGTTACATAGCAAAATCCCTGGTGTATATGAGATTTTTCATATTCAAATTTGTCTTTTATTAATTTTTCTTTTTTATGAATCTTATTAAACTTCTTTATGAATTAATTGGTAGCTATATATTCATTTATTCATCATTAATAATTACCTATTGTTGCATGCTATTTTTTTTACATGTTAAAAAAACATTAAATGATCTTTAATCATTTACATAAATTCTACCATATACTCTGTTTATTTGATTATTCTCAAATGTAAGATCTTGTGTCTCTTCTGTGCTGTAAGATTGAGGGGTTCATCCTGTTGACAGGATGTGTTTTCCATCAGAATTGATTACGTTATGTACTCTGGTATCAAAATAGATCTGTTTTCATCTGTGTAGACGTGAGGTAATGTAAGATCTGCGATATTCTCTTAAAGGTCTTAAAGGTGTTAAAACCACAATTGCTTTTTTAAGTTGTTTCGTTTGCCTTACAAGGACCATGGTGTCCTAATAAGACCTGCTAGTGTAGGTTTTGTCTTCATTAAATGGTTGCAAGAGAAGTTCAAAGAACTTCCATAGGTACTTTCCCTAGTCCCTTCCTTCCTGTGTTCATTTTCTTGAAAATACTGAATTATTGAGTGAAGTCCTGTTACCTTTAAAATGCTTGAACAGACATCACATTTGTTAGGCTGCGAAAATGCTTGTGTTTAACTTTCTTTGTGTGCGGGTTCATCTTAAACATGAAATTATTATATTAAATTATTACTGAAGACCTTCAACCTTTTTGGACAAAAATATGATGTCAGGTTCTGAGTGGGCTTGTTTTTATATGTACGTATGTATGTTTGTGTGTATGTGTGCATGTGCAGTCAGTAGTCATCAGACCATGATGATTGGAGTACTCAAATTGCCTAGCAACCACTCCGCTCTGAAAAGGAGGGGGGTCAGCTGCCCGTTCAGCCCTACACACGCGCTCACTACATCAGCACTCTTCCCAACTCACACTCAGACGCATTCTGGCTGCCGCTCGCAACACACACTAAAGCATGCTTGAGCTGTCATAGAGCTCTCTGTATTAGACACTAATAGCTAAAGTGACAAAAAGAGAGATAGAGTAGTACTGATTGCTTCAGTCTGTCACTCATGGGTCCGTCACTACTGTAGGTAAGTGTCTGAGCGGTCACTTGATCTGCTTTTCTTTATTTTTGTTACTCAGAGGTCAGTGTTTGAGCGTGTGCTTGATTTTTCTCTGTTTTTATCTTGGGATGCAATATGTGTAACTTTCTGCACTCACAGATTTAGGACAGTGGACCACATGCACGTGCATGTGTGGAGGCATGCGTGTGATATTGAGGTTTGATTTTGAAAGCAAGTCTTCTGTTTGCTTTCAATGAGCTGAGGTCTTGTGAGGAGAATACGTTATGCTGAGAATGTCTGTATGCGAATTATGTAATGAATGTGTTTTAAGCGTAAAAAAAGTGCAGTGAAGCGCAATTATGGGATGCATTTGTATGTCAAGCATGAAAGAGAGACAATTTAACACAGTTCTCTCATATTGCTGTGAACAGAAATCAGTAGAAAAACACAAAAGGTACTGGTAATTTTAAGTTTATTGACATTTTTTTTAAACCCTAAAACAACAGAATGCAATGCGTAATTAAAAAAAAAAAAATCAATGCAGAAAATTCCTTCATATTAACAGTACTAATAGGCCTCTATTTTTACAGAACTTTCTTAGAGTGTATAATGCGATGTTTCTTGTACTTGTGTCTTACTGGAGGAAGTTCCTTTACAAAAACATAATGTCCTGCGAAACCCTGTGGCAAATTTTAGTGAATGTTACTGCAAATGTGCCACAAATTCATATCTTCATGATCAGATTGGCTTTGCAGTTGTTGCAACGTTAATTGTGCACTAAATTTATTGTGTACAACAAATTTGCAATATTCTAAATAAAAAAAAAAGACTTGGCAGACAGAAAGTTCTACTTTATGCTGTGGATTCAAGAAGGTACTTTTAGATTTTTATATCATCAAAATCTTTGGCAAAAAAACTGTGCCGATAGTGGCAGACAGTTCATAATAGTCAAAATGTTTACTGCCAGTTCACCTCCATTGCTGAAGACTGGTACTTGTAAAGGCAGAAACACACCAAGCCGACGCCTACGAACTAGTGGCGATGAAAGCAGACTGCGGGGTTGGCTCACGTCAGCGTCTGGGTCCAAAGTTGCCCTGACACACCAAACCGACGCTCGACAGCCGATGGCCAAGTAGCATGTCAGTTCCGCGCCTGTGTAAGATGAAATGCCTTTCCGTACCAGCAGGTGGCAGTAGCTGAACAGCCAGTCAGAATGATCAGACGGACCGTCGAGCTCCGACGGTGATTCAACATGTCTAATTGGCGGAAAAAAAGCAGACGAGGACCAACTTCAGCCGACGACGCGGAACACACTGAGAAAACTTAGTCGGCCGATGAACAAAAACTGCCGTCAGCTTGGTGTGTTCCTGCCTTTAGAAATCCTAACAATTACAAAACATATTCATGTTCAGATGTGACGGCATACACTGCAATACAGTATTATAAAACACGTTAAATAAAACGTTTATTTTGCATATAAAAAATATACGTGAATTAGTTTAATGAAGTTTTATCTTGTACAGATTAGCAAAACAGCAACTTGAACACAAAATAATTTTTAATAATTATATTCTAACATTATAAAAAAAAGTATAGCTGTGAGCAACAATTATCGGGGTTCAGACTCTTTAAGGCTTTTACGTACATGCGTAAAAAGGTATTATGTTTTATTTAGCAAACCTGTAACCATCTTGATCATAGATGGAAAAGACCATTTACAGCAGATACAGGCAATTTACCATAGAAAATGGATAGTTTTTAAAGCTTTTTAAAAGTTACTGAGGTTGAGCCAAAAACCTAGGACTAGTTCGGCATAGAAATAATCTCCAATATTTAATGAACGATTTGATGGACAGTGGTGGTTCTAGAGGCAAAGTTGCTCAGAATGAGAAGTTCTGCCATGTGGTATGAATGTCGTGGGTGTGTGCGAAAAATCATGTGATACACAATCCTTTACGCACATGAAAAACGCGAAGGCGGCCCCTGGTAGCCGATTTCTTTCTAATTTCTCACAGGCCTCTAGGGCCGTGAGTTGAACAGACCCAGCGAGTTTCATTCCAATCAGCCTCTGTTAACCTTGTCTGATAGCTGCTCAAAATTCAGTGGCTGATGGTGGACATGTCTTTTGAGATGCATCAATGTCCTCATAGACAGTTATGAAACCTTGGACGAAGACACTGCCTGACAATTTTCAAGTCAATCGGACTAATATTGAAGTAGTTGTAGCCATTTTCATGTTTTTTTTCCTGTTATAGCGCCACCAAGTGGCCAGTCACCACTCTTACATAGGTGTGCTGAGCTTGGTGAAAATATCTCATTCCGTTCACGAGTCATACCAACTTCGAACGTTTTGGCGGCCCTTAGGGACCGTGAATTGGAATTTCAACTTTTTTTTGATAATTATTGACAATCAGACTCCAGAGAATCTTGCTCCATTGGTTTGGTTCAAATTGGGTCAAAACCCTAGGACTAGTTTGCAAAAGTTCCAAAATGCCCCAAAATTTTGCAGAATCCGAGGCATGCAGCTTGTCCGTCTTGAGCCAAGGATTCCAATGAAATAAGACACTTGAGCCTACACCGGTTCAGGAGTTATGAGCCATTTTGTACTTTTGACCGCTGTAGTGACCCCGTCAGGTCAATCGGGGCAAGCTTTGGTGACGTTGTAGACGATGTGAGTACTACCGGTCCTCAAAGTTTCAAGTCTCTACGACTTATGGTTTGGTCTGCCCAATCACTTTTAGGGGAGAATGCTGATCCTTGGAAAATTTAACAATTACAATACAATTTGTGCATAAAGCATTCAGTGTCCACATTTTGATATTTTATTAAGAAACACACAGTGAGAGTACTCTACTGTCTGTGCTGGAGTATAATATATGAGACACTGTCTCATTCATATTAATGTTCAAGTAAATCTCTCTAAAATCACTGGGAAATCATCCAAATCTATTGGAGCAAAACCTACAACCATCCTGTAAAAGTTTCTCAGGGTAAGTCTATTTCTGAAAGTCAATTTCTATATTGCTTTCAATGTCCACATTTTGATTTTTCATTAAGTCACAGTTTTTGACAGTTTTCTGACTTGTTGAGAATAAGTTTGGCACACTGTAGTCTTCAGCCCATTATCCCAGCACATTTGCTCCAGATCATTCAGGTTTGGATGACACTTGTGCACTGCAGTTTTGTAATAATGCCAGATATTCTCAGCTGAATTGACGTTTACCTCTTTGTTTCTGAGCCAGTCCAGTTTTAATTGACCCTTCGCAAAGACCCGCCCTCCTTAGTTACTGTTGCTTTGTCCGACAAGCCATGGCGCTGTCACGCCACACAGAGGGAAAAATACTTTGCAGACACTGACAACACGTCGACAGACAAGACAGAGCAGGTTACTTATGATATTAAACAAAGTCCCAGCTTTCAAATTGTGTAATTTTTTTCAAGAAATTCGAACTATAAAAAACATTTTGTGGCTCTTTAGATTGTTGTGACAGATTGCTGTAGCTCCTCAGCTCAAGCGGCTCGTGAACCGATCATCTCTTCCTACTAGTTCATTTACAGCATCAAATAAACATGAATGAACATGAGAAGGAATGTTGTTTAAAACGCGGAAAGACGTAAATACGCACCATTTTTCAAGTTCAAGTCCACCGAGGTTAATCTTCTAACTCCTGACTGCTTTGTCGGACAGAATGGTGGATTCGGCGTTATGATTGGTTAGCCCGCTTGTCAATCAAACTGCCGGGTCAATTAGCCTTCTGCTTTGAATCACTGATTCAGTCCAAGAACCAAGATTCAGTTTAAGTTTCTTTTGAATGTTTCCATGTATCCAGTATCAGCTGATGAAAAGCATCCATGCAGGCGTACCTCCTCCATATTTCACTCTAGGTATGTCGATGTGGGCAGTGTTAGATCTGGTCCACACTGAAGTTTGCTCATCCACACAGCTTTTTCTTGCTCTCATCTCACAGTTGCACAACATCTCAGTTGCGTCATTATTGTGCTTTTTTGCCCCAGACATGGGCCTTTTTGAGTAATGTCATCCTTCTGATGGTTGACTGCTGCATCTTTCCTACGTTCTCAGCTTCTGAACTTTGCTGGCGTCTCTTTGAGGTGCCTGGATGATTTGGCTTTCATCTCCTAACAATTGTAAATTCTTCCTAATTGAAGCATTTGTTTGACTTTATTTCTATGTTCTGCCCTGCCGATTTATAACCTGAATAAGTAGTTATTGGTTGAAATTATAATATATTTGCAATAAAAAGAATTAATTTTAGGTTTTGTTGTTTAGATCAAAGAGAGGTGGGCTACTGAATACTATATATTGTTGTTTTCTAGCAAGCAGTTTGAAGCAGAATGTCTGTTAATGGTCAGATGCCCCGCTGATGCTGGAAACAGGCCTTCATCTTTACAGTCGAAAAACTCCAAGTCAAACTCTAATTATCTCAGTGCATGAAGTGGGCTGCCGTTGTCATGGCGATGAGACACTCTTATTAGTTCTGTATATTATCAGGGTGGCATACATCTAACAGATATTCTATGGTTTTTCATAAACTTTTTCTTTTTTGCGTAACATTTATGCAGAGCACCTTCACAATGGCTTATTTCAGTGAAGAGTACTTTAATTTCCTGGTGATATATTGGGTTTCTGCATTCTTACAGATGTAATCAACTTGAGTTTACAGTAAACGCATGCTGCAGCGCTAATGAGCAGATTATTGGATACAAGGTTTCATTACTCTCACAAAACTAACCTGATTTTTTATATGTGAGAGGAGAACAGCATCTATGAGAACTGTATCAATGTAGAAGACTTATAGCAAAAAATACTACTTCCCAAAAGAAAGACAACTCATCAATGTCATCTTTTTATTTATCTCACTGGCTTCTCCTTAAACTTCATGAGATGAAATTTAGAGCAAATGGAGGCTTGTTTAAAGATCATATTAAATAAAAATGTGAATTTTGTAGCTTTTAGACATTAATTTCTGTCCACCTGCAGTTAGGCAGCATTTATTCAGACTGCATTTATTTGACCAGTAAAAACAGAAATATTATGCAATATAATTACAATTTAAAATCATTACAGAAATCATTCTACTATGCTGAGCTAGATCACTTTGGCCTTCTCTTGATGTGTTTTCACTAATCTGGTGAGTTTAATATCTTTGTTGTTTTCTGTTTGTTCAGAGATTTGATTCTCAGTAGCTTGTGTAAGTGTAGAGGTGGGTTATATAAGAGTTTGCTTGAGATATTCACACACCCTGAGCATGAACGCTTCATTACTGTGCTCAGGTTGAATGCCTGCAACTTAAAGAAACAAATCCTGCCACATTCAGTATCACTCTACACAGCACACGTGTTCATTTGTATATCAGCTGTGTATGTATGTGTGTTCTTGTATACATGGTTTATGAGGACACAAATGTGTATAATGACATGGGTATTACAAAGTAAACATGGTTTATGTAAACCAAATGGCCTTGTAAACCAAATGGCTTAAAAAACATACTAAATTGTGTTTTTTTGACATTCAGAAAATGCAGACAGTTTTCTGTGATGGGTAGGTTTAGGGGTAGTGTAGGGGGAAAGAATATACAGTTTGTACAGTATAAAAACCATTACCCCTATTTAGTCCCTGTAAACCACATATAGAAGTGTGTGTGTGTGTGTGTGTTATTTTCTATTGTGTGTATTAAGGGTCTGGGTCTTCCCGCTATTGGAAACTCAATTTAAATTGATCTCATTACTGTCTTGAGCATGAGGCTGCTTGTTTAAATTGACAGCACTGCACAGCCACAGTGATCTAATTAATTATAAGGATTTTTTTGGATTTAATGCTGCAGAAACACTGTATAAATATGTGATTTTGTGTGTGTTGTTTGTGCGTTTGTGCATCTGACTGTGTAATTGTATATCAGCCTCCACTAAGTACCTCTGGGCTGTCACGTCTCCTCCAATCACAGCACCCCACTAAAGCCCCAGGGGATGCTGGGTAATCTGTCATGTTCTGTTGCTGTTTATACATAATTTAGGTCATTAGAGTTTAGTGTATAGCATATCTATGCTACATATGGAACATGTATTTAGATTTTATATAGTTTATATATTTTTTATAATATAATATTTTTATAATTTTTATACTAGTATCGGTATCGGCCCGATGCCAAGGTCATGTACTTGTACTCGTACTCGTAAAAATACCCCCGATACCAAAGACCGATACCTCACGTGACGTAACTGACAGAATTTTCCGTGCACAGAGAGACCGGCGGCAGCACCAGAAACAATGTCAGCCTCAGAGGTGTGAAAATACTTCAAAATTAATGATGACAACACACACATTGCGAACTGCATGCTTTCAATCACAATTCGTTATCGATTAGTGAAGGCGGGATAGGCGGAATCGCGCTGAATGACAAAGACCAGAAGCGCTCTCTCTCTCTCTCTCTCTCTCTCGCACGCGCTCTCTCTCTTTCTTTCTTGCGCGCGATCATAGTTCTCTCAGACAGCACGCGATCGGTTCTCCTCGCGCCTGAATGGTCAAATGCACACATAGTTGTCAAAATGTCCATCATGTGGAGTATCTCGCGTAAATACAGTCTTGTTATGGCTTAAGTGGATGTAAGCATTTGGGTGAAAACAGGATATGTGTCAGTATCCATGGATTCGGTCTTAAAGGGACCGTAGCCTATATTTGTCATTAATGTTAATAAAACAACAAAATATGTTAAATAAATGTATACTTGGTAAATAAACCTACTGTATTGGAAAAACAAGTTTATTTAATTTGTATCTCTATAGTATTTGTTGTATTGTTTGTAATTTCTTTGTAAATTTCTTTTTATGTAACAACAATTATATATATTGGTAATTATGCCCTTTGAAGGTTATTGGACACTGTGAAATTTTTGTTCTTTAAGTTTGTGACAAGCACATAAAAATTATTACTTTTTTCATTGCAGTAATAATAAAGAAGCTGTCCTACATTCATTAGTCTCACTGCGTTGTGCTTGGAAAACTGCAACATCAAAAAAAAAGAAAAAGAGAGAGAAATTAATAAATGTATAGGCATCGGTATCGGCGAGTACTAGAAGAAAAGTATCAGTTCTCATATCGGTGCATCCCTAAATTAAAGTGCCGCATGTAACGATCGGTCATTTTCTAAAAAAAAATAAAAATGTATATACTTTTTAACCACAAATGCTCGTCTTGCACTAGCTCTGCAATGCGTTGGAAATGTCACGCAATGACCGATTGTTTCGCTAGATAAGACCCTTATTCCTCGTCTGGGATCATGTAGAGCTCTCTGAAACTGCACTGAAACTGACATTTGGACCTTCAACCAGTTGAACCACTATATGGAGAAAAATCCTAGAATGTTTTCCTCAAAGACCTTAAATCCTTTTTTAAACGAAGAAAGAAAGACATAAACATCTTGGATGATGTGGGGGTGAGTAAATTATCAGGAAATTTTAATTCTGAAGTGAACCAATCCTTTAAATGTATCCAAATGAGCCTATACCTGTAAAAATGTGTTCCATTATGCAGGATTTAGAATAAAAAGGATCTTCGGGAACTTATCCGTTAAATAGCTTACTTATAGTTGACTCTGCATGACACAACACTCTACCATGATTTATCTTTATCACCCGCCTCATACAGATGTCACCCAGAAAACTTAACACTTGATTCCCCCCAAATTCTGTCACCATGGAAACTATAAAAGTGATAATAGCAACCCATGTTCAGCTCATCAGTTCTAAAAGACAGTATTTTTAAACTAAATTGTTAGCTTTTTCACCTTTAATGTATAGGACAATAGCAGGAGGGACAGGACACTGTCTCTCAAACTCCACTCACAGCTGCAACATATGTTGGAGCGCAACCTAAAAGACAGTCAGATGTTTTTATGAAGAGTCTGTACTCGGTGGAATTGTAACCTTTGATGCTGTGCCTAGTGCTTGTATACTTCTCCAAACCCTCACACAATCTGTATCTACAGGAAGCACTTTATAGTCATTCACAATTCTACATATCTCTCCCCTCTTGTGTGTTCATAATGTATTTTGGCTAATTTGATTGTGCTTTCAGCTACCAATAAGTGGATAGTACTCTCAGGTCTGTTATAGGTGTAAAGTACAGTATGGAAAATTCTGGACATATTCCATGAAAATAAGTGCAAAAATGTGAGATTTTGTGTGGGTCTGCCCACCACTAACTAAGACTGTGTTAAAACTGATTTCACATGATTATATAAGAGACCATTTTTATGATCTGTGGAATAATGAGCTTTTACACAATAACTGTCTTTATCATCATTAAATATAACTGTTGCAGACTCTACTCAAATGACGAAGCGCTTTGTGCAGTTAGACTGATTACAATACAAAGATAAATCATTACAAATACAATAGAAACATGACTGAGAAGCAGAGCAGAGTCATTTTCAATTACTGCTCTGCACTGGACTATCAAGACATATTAGAGCTACATAATGTGAGCAGTTCCTCTCCAGAGATGAAGAAATGATTGGATCATGGATGACTAGAGTAATTTCACAGAAAAAAGTACTTATTGCAGAAATAATATACTTTTAAATGATTAAAATTACACTGAATGTAATATTTTCGGTCACTTAACTGCACATTATTTGCAATTAAAGGTACACTATGTGACTTCTTTGTTCAAAATAAACATTTAAATAGTGTCAATACATCATCAATCGTTTTTCCAAAATGTGTTTTTGTCTTACCCTGATTCACTACGGTATAAGTATTTATATTTTAGACCTGTCGGGATTGTTTTTTTTTTGTTTTTTTGTTTGCAGGAAATTGCGTTCATGCGTCTTGTCATATCTGTAAATAGAGAAAAGTTGCTCTGGTACTTTGACACGTGTCTGGTGTGGGAGTGGCATGGTTGTCACAACGAGCGGAAAAGGTTGACATGGAGCACGCTAAATCTCCAACCTCTGGGGAATCAACCGTTTTAAACAAACGCAGAACAGAGGAGAGTCTGCGGACAAAAAGAGAACTCCACAGAGCTCGTAATAAAACAAGAATCAACACTGGCTTGGGTTTTCAGAGATGGTGAGAACTGAGGGACCCTCGAGGGATTAGAAATGTTGTAAAAGCGATGCAGAGATGATGGTTTTATTACTCAACAGTTAAGGTATTTTATTAAATGCCATATTTAGCTCTTTAACAGAGTTCATTGTAAAGCATTATCTATTATGGAGGGTCATTTCATTATGGTTGTTGTAGCGCTATGCTGGAATTTATTTTCAAGGAAGTACCGTGTCTATTAATGGGTAAAGCTACAGTAACGTCTTCAGCTAGTCATCTTGAGATCCTTTCCATCTAAACGTTATCAGTTTGTAGCAGTAAATGAAGAGATATCATATCGATCACAAATTCAGTATGGAGTACCGCAAGGCTCAGTGCTAGGACCGTTGCTTTTCACTCTGTACTTGGGAGATATCATTAGGAAGCATGGCGTTAGTTTTCTCTGTTACTCTGATGATACTCCGCTCTATATTTCTTAACGCCCTGACGAAACATATCAATTCACAAAATTAACAGAATGCATAGTTGGTGTAAAAAATTTGGATGACTAGTAATCTCCTACTACTAAATTCTGAAAAAAGGTTTTAATTATTGGACCAAAAACCTCCACACATAATGACCTAGAATACTATCTAACAATTGATGGCTGCTTTGTTACGTCTTCATTGTCAGTTAGGAACCTGGGTGTGTTATTTGATTTCTAGTATTTGTAAAACCACATTTTTCCATCTTAAAAATCTAAATTACAACATATGCTCTCAATGTCAGATGAAGAAAAGTTAGTTCATGCGTTCATGACCTGAAGGTTAGATTATTGTAATGCTCTACTGGGTGGTTGCCCTGCATGCTTAATAAACAAACTCCAGCTGGTCCAAAACGCAGCAGCTAGAGTTCATACTAGCGTTCTTCAGGAGGCAGAGACACACTGCCAGTCATACAATCTGTAATGTATAAAGCACTCTATAAATAAAGGTGACTTGACATAAACTGGTTATATTTCTTAAGCTTAGTAGTGAATGTTTTATGAGCAGTAGGATAACCATATTCATCTTCACAGTCACACAGAGCTGAAGCACAACAAAAACAATGTTCTTCCTCAAAATGCATGCTTTTTTTTTTAAACCATTAGAGATCATAAGTTAAATAATGTACCTAAAAAAATGAAAATGTATTAGTTTAAATTTATATTAAATAAGATGATCTTTAGAGTGCTTTATGACCCACTTAAGTAGGACTGAATGTAATATCGAATAACACACTAAAGTTAAAATTCTAATCAAGTACAGTACTTTATTCTTTATATGAGCTTTAATATGTTAACAAGTATACTTCTTTAGAGTACAACAAATCCCAGGACATAAATAGGTGCACTCTGACCAATGAGAGGACTAGTTAACTCACATGTGACTTATATTAACAAATTTTGGTCCATTTAGAAATGTGAAATGCCTTAGAAATGCCTTGTGAAAGCGAACCGAACCAAGAAGAAATTGCAACATTGTAACAGTTTTAATCCCTGTTTCAGAACAAAGCAACTTAGACTCTAAAGACACACTTTGACACTTTGATTTTGACATGAATGTTGTTGCATTAGATAAAAAATGAAAATCTGTAATCATTCATTCACCCTCATGTAAGTTAAAACTCATATGACTTTCTTTTATGCAACAAAACAATGCTGGTTGCTTTTCCATTCAAGAACAATGAATGGGGACTGAAGCTTTAAATCTTCAAAAAAGGAAAAAAATATCATAAAAGTGGTTCGTATGACTTTTCATATGCTCTGTTTATATGAATTATATGGTCTATAATTCAAGTCTTGTAAGTCATATATCTTTTAATCCACTTATTTAAATGACAATCTTCAATGATTCAATGATAATCTTTCACTCAAGTGAGTTGTTAACCACTGTTACTGGATCATTTCAGGAAGTGATTTGAACTTGAGACTCATTTAGTCCAATTCATAAATTAATCATTGTGAACCAGATCATCCATATCAATGAAAAAATCTGACTTATGGAAGAAAGACTGAGTTATGTGTTTGGACAACATGATGGTGAGTAATGAACTATCTCTTTAAGTGTCCAAACACATTTTGAAACCCATCATACACAGACTCAATCTCTAACTGTTGTGTTCAATGTTGTGATATTTATCGATAGACCTAATGACATATTAGGTTAGGTTTGTGTGATTTATGAGATGTATCCGTCAGAGATAATGACTTGTCCTCTTACATAGAGATTTCCACTCCCCTGAGACCGGGACACTCGCATTTGTGCCCCAGAAAGGCCACATTAACTGTCCCAGGTGACCTGGTTAATGGCTCAGGCTGCCTCTGTGTCATTTGTCACTGAGATTCATTTATTGGCACCTCCTGTTACTAAAACATTCAGCTTTGAGAGTGATAAAATCTGTTTATTCTGTCACACTCCTTCTATATGATGATATTTATGAATCATAACTCAATAGCTGCTATGTTGAATTGCATTTTCTCAATTCTGAATCCTATAGAGACAGTGATGTATAAGGCTAAGGTCTTCAGCAGGTTTGATGGATCAAAACAGATATGAATTGAATTTATCGACATATTGAATATGGTCTTTGGGGATGTACGAACCTCTGCATGCGGTGGGGTCTTAAACACATTACCTGACCTTGATGGACGAGCTGGACTTTCTGCTCTCTTGCTGAACACTAAATGGGCACTAATCTCTCTCATGTGTCTATAATTAGAAGATGTTTTTGTCCAAAGCAACGTAAAGTATACTAATGCTCTCCTCCAGAGAAATCCAAGGTTAAGTGCCTTGCCCAATAGCACTATCTGTCCGTCTATCTGTCTTTCTAGAATTTGATGTCAGCTTGAACTGTCTAGTAACTTTGACTGTGTGCTCTATGATTATCATCCTTTTTTCCCAACATATTTTGTTTGAAATATTTTGCTTCACGAAAGAAAAAAAAACACTATATTATTTCTTAATAAATTGCTAATTGTTGTTAGTGCAGAACACCAGAAAAATGAGATTCTCACAAACTACTGAAAATAATTTCATCCCTATGATCGCTTAACTATAATATTATGGTAAAAGAAAGCTTAGTAATATTTTTCTGAAAAAAAAAAAAAAAGTGTTTAATTGTATTGAATGTGTACTTCAAATCGTAAAGGTACAGTATTTAAAAACAGTACTTTCAGATAATATAATATTAATGAAATAAAAGGCCACTTAAGTGTCCTTAAAAAACTTAAGTAAACTCTTAGAAAGTGTACATTTTAAATCATTATGTTTTAATAAACTTTTGTGTTTTAAAGTACACTTATTTGTTGACTAACATACTAAAGCACATGTAAAGTACTTGATCATTTTAACTCTGTAGTGTTATTCAGTATTACATTTAGAGTTAATATATTTTAAGTGCACTAAATTGCAACTTCATCATTACAACTGTGTAATTACAAGTGTATTTAAATAATCGTTCAATTAATACAAATGACATTATAGTATATTTTAGTTCACCATAAATGCTTGTCAGTACACTTTAACCATATTCCAAAGTAATATTTCAAGTAATTGTGAAATTACATATGAACATTTACTTAAGTCCTATTTAAGTGGGTCAAAAAAGCACTCTATTTGCATTTAATATAAATTTAAACTATTATACATTTTCATTTAATTGCAATCAACATGCAGATAAGGTTCTGAAAACATATTGCATTCACACTTAAGTATATTCTTTTAATGTATATTATTTCTGTAAGTACTCTATTGCTGAAGTGTACTACGTTCTCTTAAGGGCTATCTTTAACATTGTGCAGTTAAAATTTGGTCTGTTATATTAAAACATATTTGATAGAGGTATAAAAATGCATTCCATAGTGAGAAAGACTACAGGGGTGGATAAGAAATAAGAGGTGATACCTGCAATAGTATTTGAAATGTTGTAAGTGTGTGTATGTCATGAACTCTGTGTCAGCAATGCGCATATGTGTGTGACCTGTGTGTTTCTGATCTTTGATTCAGAAATATTGATTTAATCCAGCGTAATCCCTTCTGATCTGCAGTCAGACCTGATTATAGAGATTACAGATGGCACTGCCTCCAAACTCTTCTTCTTTCTTTATGTGTTCTTAGACAACTTCATCATTCTCGGCTGCAACTCCAAAGAAAAACTAGATTGTAGGCGACTATGGCGAGAAACTTCATTGGATGTTTGGGTACTAAAAAGAAAAAACAGACTCAGCTGGGGGATGAGGTTTATGGTTTCTTTCATGTGCGTGCTTTCTCTGATGACTATAGCATTTACATAACACTGAGCATATGTGTGTGTTTGTGTGTGCGTTTATGCATATATGTGTATATAATTCATATACAGAATGACAAACTCTTTTACCCAATATGCTTTAAGTTCACAAGAAATGGTGTTTATAATTCACTTACCTCTGCAATCTGATGTATTTCCAAAAAAAAAAAAAAAATGTGGGACAGGATTTGATTTTATCCATCAGGAGTTGACTGGATCGTGAAAAACAGTCTCTATTGCAGGAGATTTGTTGGGAAGGGTTAAAAATAGGCATTGGTGATGCTCAATGAAAAGATGAAAGATTGAGAAGACAAACATGTTTTTCTTTGGAGTAACTGATGCTGTCACAAAAAGACCAGGAACAAATACTAAGAGATTTTTTTTAGTCATTTATTACTCACATCCTCAGTTTTTTTGTATATGCCGTCATGTGACTGGAGTGTTTGTGTCTTTCAGAATTATCGTCAGTGTATGGCTGGTCTACTGGTCCCTCCCTATGGTGTTATGGAGAGTGTCCCAAATGCTGACAGTAAGTACAAACACTTGTCTTTCTCAGTTTACTCACTGATGTTGTTCCACACGTATGACTGTCATTCTTCTGTGGAACACAGTTGTTCAGAATTTCTAAACTGCTATTTTTTATAAAACTAAAGCACATTGTAAAAGGCAAAAATCACCTTGAAAGTATCATTTAAGTAGTGCAGCTTGTATGCTTGTCCTCTGAAGCCAGCTTTTTGTGAGGAAAATACCTCAAAAGTTTGGGAATGAGGTGTTTGAAAGTCTTTTCTGCTCACCAAGGCTGCATTTATTTGTTCAAAAATACAGTAAAATACTAAATATATAATAATATTGAAATACTATTAGAATTTAAAATTAAAATTAAAATTTACTCCCATCTTCGGTGTCACATGATCCTTCAGAAATCATTCTAATATACTGCTCAAGAAACATTTCTGATTATGATCAGTGTTGTAAACAGTTTTGCCGCATCACATTTCTGTGGAAGTCGTAATACAATAGGTAGTCACAAAAATGTCTATTACTGCTGTGTGTAATGCCGCTGCGAAGCTGCAGCGTTAAAGGTGCACGCGGCCTCGTAATTCCTGTAGTTACGAGATTCTAGCTTGTAAAAAGCGTTCACGTCCTCGTAGAGCTCGTAATTACAGCTTGTAAGCTGGGAGTTTTCTGAAAGCTCCCAGATGTACCACGTGGCCACTGTACCACCTGACCACTGTAGATTCATTTAGGCGTCGATAGTGGTGCCAT
Source organism: Hypophthalmichthys molitrix (assembly GCA_037950675.1). Classification (NCBI taxonomy): domain Eukaryota; kingdom Metazoa; phylum Chordata; class Actinopteri; order Cypriniformes; family Xenocyprididae; genus Hypophthalmichthys; species Hypophthalmichthys molitrix. The sequence continues at coordinate 5,247,026 of CM075500.1, read as the reverse complement.
GGAAACGCATAATTCCCAGTCCAAGGACGTGAATAGCTCTGAATGTAACGTCACGTGTTGTCGTCTCAAGATTCCGGTAAATACGAGCTGGCATGAACGCAGCAAGAATACAACCCAGAGACATGTGACACTTGGTCTCGAATTTACATTTTTTTCAGGATTTTTTGCTGAATAGAAAATTAAGCATTCTTTTGAAACAGAAATCTTTTGTAACAATGTAAAGGTCTTTACTGTCCGTTTTGATCTATTTAATTCATCCTTTGCTGAATAATTAATTTCTTTAAGAAAAAAAAACTTTTGAATGGTAGTTTTTGTCGTCATTCCGCTATGCTGTAACTCTTTTTCTTATTTGTGCTTCCACGTAATCAAACTTAACTGTTCAGTTCTCGATCAGGTCTTGAAAAGAAGAGGGTTTTTACTGAAGCTAAGGATCTCTCTAAGAACCTGTTGAAATAAATTAGAATGTTTTAAAATTCCTAATCTGTCTGATTTTTCACTAACATTTTAAACTAGGATTCCATTTGTTAACATAATACAGTTAACATGAACTAACAAGGACAACACTGCACTTCAAAAGAGACTGTCCTCCAAAAAAAAAAAACGACCCTGTAGGTAGTTTTTCATGCACCTTTTTATGACCTGTATTCACGTTTTAAAGTCATGCGCCCTCTAGCTGGCATAAAAATAATGAGTGTCGTGTTACGTCTGTGACGTATACCAATCAAAATGCGTGTTCATTTATGCAATGTGTGGACTTTTTACACCATTTGTCCTATTTCCATTTAGCAAAACTCATTTTTTTTATTAAAAACTACACCCACCCGACCCCTAAACCTACCCTTAGTGATTTATAGTGCATATACACTTTATGAGCACATGCGTTCCCTGGGATCGAACCCACGATCGCATGATCACATATTGTTATATATTGCAATGCTCTACCAATTGAGCTCCGCGAAACCTGAAATATGATGCAGATAAAAGGGGACAATGCATTAAAATTAAATTGTCCTGTTGTCGATAGGGGCGCAACTTTAGCAAACGCCCCTATGGGTCGTATTTCAGGGAAGTGACAAACAACCTATATAGGCGTATTGGTTGGAGAACATGTTGCTTCGAAAGCATGTCTTAATCTCAGTTCATGTTCATTTCAACATTTATTAATAGTTTATTCAAATCAAAAGTTGTATCTGTTAATAGTATTTAATGACCTGAGCTAACATGAACTAACAATGAACGGTTGTATTTTTATTAACTAACATTAGCAAAGATTAACAAACACTGTAACAAATGAAATGCTCATTAGTTCATTTTAGCTAATAGGACCTTATTGTAAAGTGTTAGCGATATTTCTATGCTGATGTGCAGAATTCAGTAAGAGACGGTGCTCTCTATTTATATGAAGAGGGGCTTGCTGTTTTATCATAGATGAGAGTCTTCCAGGACTAAGTTATTGTTCCTGAAGGAAAAAGCTTTTGTGTTGTGGGTAATGACCCACCCCTGCTCCCCGCGGCCCCTCAGGACCCATTACTGAAGATTACACACTTCCTGCATCCCCATGATGACTTTACACACATATTTAATCTTCTTACTTACTTATCGCTTCTGATGAATCTGCTGCATTTTAATCTTGGGCTTGACTAAATGATTGATGCTCATCTTAGATTTTAAAGTCTTGATCTTTATTTAATTAATTGTATTTGTCTTTTCTTTTTTTTTTTCACAGGAATGCCCGACAAAGAGAATCTGAGCAACAGTTCTTCCGGATCATCATCCAAACACTTAAATAAGGTTTGTTGTAGCCCAAAAAAAATCTTTTAAACCTTCCATTGTTCATCTGCACTCCTGTCTGGAGTCATGACCATCTGATGACAGTTTCTGTGATTGTCATCCTATGGACCCCAAAAGTGAAAAGTCTGTCATTATTTACTCATCCTCATGTCTTTCCATATAATTCTTCAGTTGAACACAGAAGTTTAGCAAAATTTCTTCAGTGCTGTTTCCCATGAAAGTGAATGGGGGACTGGTGCTGTCCAACTCCAGAATAGAAAATAAAATACCCAAATGAGTTGTTTGTAGTCATATAATATAATATGTGAGGAACCGATTGAAATTTAAGCAATTCAGCCTCATCCATGTTAGCTTGCATTCAAGTATGGCATGTAAAGATGCACATAAATTAAATACATAAATGTTTTCATTTGAACTGTTCCTCATTCAACAATATTAAACTATCACAGTGTAGGACTGTGCATGTTCACGTCTGTCTGCATAATAACTGTTTAACTGTTTTTCAATATGGAATTTTTGCCTCATTTTGAGGTGGTTTGTGAAAAATCTAGTGCTGCTGTGAAATCTGATATAAACTCTCACACCAGGAAACAAACTTATGATGAAACAACTTCAGCTTCTCTTTTGTAAAAAAGCAATGTCCAAAAACGTGCACAGAGAATGGATTTCTCCTAGAAGTTCCTTAAAGCCCATGTTTGACCGTGTTTGGCTCACCTGATGAGGAGAGGGTTTGATTCTTATTTTTATTTCTCCTGTTTGCGTCAGTTCTGATAAAACTACATCCTTCCTTCCCACCATCTCCTCGACAGAACAAGAATACATTTGTTTGAAATTTAAAAATGAACTAGGCAGCTCTGGCATCCTCTCTCCCATTTCTGAGCGTGTGCCCATTTGGAGATCCTGTTCCTCTGACCTCTCGGGTCATTTCCCGTCCACTGCTCATCCACTGCTCAAGTGCTTTGTTTTTCCTTTTTTTATTGTTATATAAGCATGCATCTAAATAGCAGGCGATCAATATTGGCCACAACAGAGTGTCTGTTATTTGCATAATGGTGTTGTTTTATTCACTTAAGTCTGTTTGTGGCTTTGGTAACAGAAGGCAGAATCCGTCTTACAGAGTCGTTATGTAATGTAGGAAGACACTTCCTCCAAGTGGACAAATCATGCTGTAAGAAGACTGACACGCTTAAATTGATTTGAACTTGGGTGATTTCACTGTTAATACTGCTCAGAGTCTGTTCTGTACGAGTTAAGCTCTGCATTAGTGTAGTTTGGCTGGATTGCAGACAGAATTAGTTTGTTTGGAACAAAAACAAATTTGAGATATTTTTGCTTCTTAGGTTCAATTAAAGTCTTGAGATTATTTTCATAGTATATATATATATATTTTTTTTTGTAATTTCCCTTTTAATATACATTTATTATGGTCCTTTTAAGGCAACTAATATCACCCTACTTCTCTAGTTGTTTAATCACTATACACAAAGACAATACATTCTCTATTACAAGATTTCAGAAAGGTTATGTTTAAATATGGAAATGAGGCTTTATCTAATTAAAAATGCACTTATTTGCATACAGAAATATGAACACAGGTTCAAAATGAGTTAAATTTCCTGATAATTTACTCACCCCCATGTTATCCAAGATGTTTATGTCTTTCTTTCTTCAGTCGAAAAGAAATTATGGTTTTAATGGAAAACATTCCAGGATTTTTCTGCATATAGTGGACTTATAAGGGTCTTATCTAGCAAAACGATAAGTCATTTTCTAAAAAAATAAATAAAAATGATACCTCAAATGCTCGTCTTGCACTGCTCTGTTATGCATCACGTATTACGTAATCATGTTGGAAAGGTCACGCGTGACTTAGGCTGAAGTACCGATCCAGTGTTTACAAAGTGAACATGCAAAGACTAAGTCAAACGGCCTTTACAAAAAAAGGCAAAACAATGATGTCGGATGATTTTGAAGTTGGAGGAGAAAATGAGATGGAGTTTTTCGCCTACATCACGTGTGACCTTTCCAACGTGATTACGTAATGTGTGGTGCATCACAGAACAGTGCAAAATGAGGATTTGGGGTTAAAAAGTATATAAATTTTAATTATTTTTAGAAAATAACCGATATTTAGAAAATATCTACCAATTTTTAGAAAATAACCTGTTTCTCTAGATAAGACCCTTATTCCTCGTCTGGGATCATGTAGAGCTCTTTGAAGCTGCACTGAAACTGACATTTGGACCTTCAACCCGTTGAACCCCAGTGAAGTCCACTATATGGAGAAAAATCCTGGAATGTTTTCCTCAAAAACCTTAATTTCTTTTCGACTGAAGAAAGAAAGACATGAACATCTTGGATGACATGGGGGTGAGTAAATTATCAGGAAATTTTAATTCTGGAGTGAACTAATCCTTTAATGGTATTTTGGATATCTACTTTTTATCTCTCCATAAATCAGAAAATGCTTCTGAAAAAAAAAAACACATTTTTAGAAATTAATCTAAATCAGTTGAACGATATATGAAAACCCTCTGTATAAACCTTCAGAATATAGATAGGAATAAAACTGTAAAGTTTGGTGTATGTAAGTGCTGCTGAACTGGACATTTTTGACTCATGCATGAGAAAAAGCTCAGTTTGAGAAAACCAAAGATATGTATTGTAATTGAAATCCACAGACGATAATAGATCAAGTGTAATACACTTGAATGTGTATTTTAGATGTTTTCTTCCCACTAATCTGAAAGAAGACAAATTCTGGAAGTAAAATACACTATATGGACAAGGTATTCGGACACCTGACCATTACACCAACAGGTCTGTTATGATTTTTTAAATATACTGTAGACATAGACATTTGCTTCCACCCCTATCAGCTTCCACTCTTCTGGGAAAGCTTTCCAGAAGATTTTGGAGTGAATCGACACTCCATAGAACACATTTCCACTGCCCCAGATTCCAGACTCCATTCGACGCTTGGCATTGGTGATGTGAGGCTTGCCTGCAGCTGCATCGGCCATGGAAACCCATTCCATGAAGCTCCCGCCGCACAGTTTTTGTGCTGATATTAACCGCAGTGGAAATTTGGAACTCCTCAGCCATGGAATCAGCAGAGGGTTGGCGACTTTTACGCACCGCGCTCCTAAGCACTCAGTGACCCAGTGACTTTACGTGGTCTTCCACTTCGTGTCTGAGTTGCTGCAGTTCCTAAAGTCTTCCACTTTCCAATAATTCCACTTACAGGTGACCGTGGAATCCAGCATGGATGAAATTTAATTGCAAAGGTGGCATCCTATCACAGTACCACACTTGAATTCACTGAGCACTTCAGAACGACCACTCCCCCCCACAAATGTTAGATAATACAGACTGCATGGCTAAGTGCTTGAATTTATATACCTGTGGCAATGGGTCTGATTGAAACACCTGAATTATGTATGTCCCAATACTTTTGTCCACATAGTGTATCTCAAAATTGACCAATCAATTTGCCTGTAGTGTCTTGCCTCAAATGTAATGTGATAATTCTACTGGCAAAACTTCACCCAATACTTACAGTATACATCACAGAAACACATTGATTGATTGAAGCACTGTGTCTAGAGTTTGATCATGAATCATGTGTTGCTGTAGAAGTACAGCCTGAGTGAGGATGGTAATGAATTTTTAAAAAGGTTTGGTTAAAAATGCAGCACACTGGCCCTGGCACAGAGTTGTTCCTCCAGTGCGGCGGGAGGGAAAGCAGTGCCACAGATGCACCTTCTGTTCAATGCGCTGATAAAGACTGCAGTATGACACGGGTCTTGCTTGACATAATGACATACATTTTTATGCAAAGAATATCTGGACATCAGCAGAATCCTACACAAGCTGCTTGTGATAACATTTGTTCTCATATTAAAGCACATGCTAATGGATGTATTATGACAAATGTATTATGGCAAATTCCAAGAATAGGGTACAAAGTAATCAATGTTTGTGACCATAATTTACTTATTAGTGATGTGTAAATATACACTATATTGCCAAAAGTATTGGGACACCCCTCCAAATCATTAAATTCAGGTGTTCCAATCATTTCAATGGCCACAGGTGTATAAAATAAAGCACCTAGGCATGCAGACTGCTTCTACAAACATCTGTGAATGTATGGGGCGCTCTCAGGAGCTCAGTGAACTCAAGCGTGGTACCGTGAAAGGTGCCACAAAGTGGTAGGCCACGTAAAATCACAGAGCGGGGTCAGCGCATGCTGAGGCACACAGTGCGCAGAAGTCGCCAACTTTCTGCAATAGCTCAATAGTCAATAGCTACAGACCTCCAAACTTCGTGTGGCCTTCAGATTAGCTCAAGAACAGTGCGTAGAGAGCTTCATGGAATGGGTTTCCATGGCCGAGCAGCTGCATCCAAGCCTTACTTCACCAAGTGCAATGCAAAGCGTCGGATGCAGTGGTGTAAAGCACGCCGCCACTGGACTCTAGAGCAGTAGAGACGTGTTCTCTGGAGTGACCAATCACGCTTCTCTGTCTGGCAATTCGATGGACGAGTCTGGGTTTGGTGGTTGCCAGGAGAACGGTACTTGCCTGATTGCATTGTGCCAAGAGTAAAGTTTGGTGGAGGGGGGATTATGGTGTGGTGTGTTTTTCAGGGGTTGAGCTTGGCCCCTTAGTTCCAGTGAAAGGAACTCTTAATGCTTCAGCATACCAAGACATTTTGGACAATTTCATGCTCCCAACTTTGTGGGAACAGTTTGGGGATGGACCCTTCCTGTTCCAACATGACTGCGCACCAGTGCACAAAGCAAGGTCCATAAAGACATGGATGATGTGGTGTGGAGGAACTTGACTGGCCTGCACAGAGTCTTGACCTCAACCCGATAGAACACCTTTGGGATGAATTAGAGCAGAGATGCGAGCCAGGCCTTCTCGCCAACATCAGTGCCTGACCTCAAAAATGCACTTCTAGAAGAATGGTCAAAAATTCCCATAAACACACTCCTAAACCTTGTGGAAAGCCTTCCCAGAAGAGTTGAAGCTGTTATAGCTGCAAAGAGTCGGCCAACTCCATATTAAACCCTACGGATTAAGAATGGTATGTCATTAAAGTTCATGTGCACGTAAAGGCAGGCGTCCCAAAACTTTTGGCAATATAGTGTAGTTTAAAAAGTTGATTCATGGGATTTTATCATTCTATAGCAATTAATGAACATGAAAGAAACACAATAATTTAACATATTATAGGTTCAAATAAGTAAGTAAGCAAGAAAGATGGTAAGTACGTACACAAACAGTATGCCAGACTACAGGCAACAGGGTTGTATGAAAATATAGATAATGGTAAATATTGGTATTATTTATGTGAAAATGACATGAAATAAAGTTTCTTCTTCTCATAATTATTATATTAAATCCAGTGACACTAGTTTTATGTGAGTCATAATGTTGTAAATTCTAAATGTCATGTCTGTATATTTATAGTCAGTCTGAATATAGTCTGAATATTTCACAGAAAGCAGTTATTTATTATTGATGAGTTTTACAAGCCAGTTTTCCTAGAGTTTTTCAGCCATAACCAATATAAAACTGTCTGCCAATATTTCACTGTGTATTTGTGTTGTATAAAGTTTAACAAAACACTGAAGAATAAACCTAATGGTCCCACATTATCATCCTTTTGTTTTCCAGAAGTCATTCATTCAAAGTCCCACCAAACATCACCCCAAATCCATTACTCAGGTATTACAACCATCCTGTTTGTCAGTCCATCTCCAGTCAGTCACAGTGTTGAACTGTGTAACATTATGTTATGTATAGAGAGGTTTATGTCTGTCTCTCTCTCTGTTTCTCTGTATTAATGTTTGTCTCTCAGGTGCCATCAGAAAAGATCCTACGGGCAGGTAAAGTGTTACGAAACACCATCTTGTTCCGGGCACCACAAATGATCAGAGACAGGAAGTACCACCTAAAAACATACAGGTAAATACAAGTATTATTTACATATTTTCAATTTATACTTTATCACATTTTATTTAAAGTGCACTTTAAATAAATAATAAGTATATAATAAATAAATAAATAATGATTTTAAATTAAAACATTTACTTTAAAATACATTATCATTGTTAATCAATAAATCATTGTTTTAATAATCTTATTTAATAATCTTATTTTGATGTGTTGACTAGCATACTGAAGCACATGTAAAGTACTTGATCATAATTTTAACTGTGTTATATAATATTATATTTAAAGTAAGTACATTTTAAATGTACTAAAATGCAATTACATCATTGAGCAGCACATGTGACGAAAGAAAACCAAAACAAACAGAACATGAGGGTGACTGTGACAAGAACAAGGAAAAAAGGAACAAAACAGAAATGATATTATTATACGGCAGAGGAAAGGATGCATGGGCATTCATTTGTGTTATTTTAATGTTTGGATGGGAATACACAAATATGGAGTCCATATTCAGGCATTTCATAGAATGGGCTTAAAAAGCTCACCCTTTTACAGCAGATTTACTTCACAAACAACTGACAGTCGTGACCTAAATATGATTTTCATTTGTAGAAATCCTAAAATTCATTTTGAGTCAGTTCAGTGAATTGTTTACAGGAGACTCGCTCTGACAAACTGGGTCCCCCCCGAAAATCAGGTCTCCTGTAGGACCCCAAATGATCCCTTTCGTTAAAATTTCTTTTAATAAGTACTCTCTTTAGCGCCTGATTACAATTCCTACAAAATCATGTTATGATAAATACTGTTTCAACTACTTTATAATGACCATTTATGTCTGTATTAGTTATCTTATACTGTATACTAGCATAGCATACAGATAAGCAGTTAGCCTGATAGCTACACACATTTGGACTTACCCTACATATATTCTCAATCACCTTTAATGTAATTATGTGTTAAATTAAGTGTTAAATGTCCAAATATTTATAAGTTATAAATAAAAATAAATAAATAATGATGTTCAGTTTTTCACTTAATAGGCTATTATTATTATTAGTCTCTTTACTAATTAACAGTTCACTTTCAAATAAAATTTTCCTGATAATTTACTCACCCCCAAGTCATCCAAGATGTTCTTGTCTTTCTTTCTTCAGTCGAAAAGAAATTAAGGTTTTTGATGAAAACATTCCAGGATTATTCTCCTTATAGTGGACTTCAGTGGCCTCCAAACGGTTGAAGGTCAAAATTACAGTTTCAGTGCAGCTTCAAAGGGCTTTAAACGATACCAGACGAGGAATAAGGGTCTTATCTAGCGAAACGATCAGTCATTTTCTAAAAAAATGTAAATGTATATGCTTTATATAAACAAATGATCGCCTTCCAAGTGCTTCCGCCAAAACCATACTTTCGTATTCTTCAAAAAGCTGACGCTGTATGTCCTACGCCTTCCCTATTCAACTTACATACAGCGTCAGCTTTTTGAAGAATATGAAAGTACAGTTTTGGCGGAAGCACTTGGAAGGCGATCATTTGTTTATATAAAGCATATACATTTACATTTTTTTCGAAAATGACCGATCATTTCGCTAGATAAGACCCTTATTCCTCGTCTGGTATCTGCACTGAAACTATAATTTTGACCTTCAACCGTTTGGAGGCCACTGAAGTCCATTATAAGGAGAATAATCCTGGAATGTTTTCATCAAAAACCCTAATTTCTTTTCGACTGAAAAACGAAAGACATGAACATCTTGGATGACATGAGGGTGAGTAAATTATCAGGACTAATCCTTTAACTGAAAATAATTAGCTCGTTCACTAATTGGACACCGCTATCACATATCAGAGCAGGTGACGATTTCTTCAGTTTATGAATGTGTTTATGAAATGTAGTGAAGTAAAAACTAAAATATTATAAACTTTATAAATCATCATGAATTATTTTGAGAAATGTAGATCTTCTTTAAAGAGAATTTTACAAAAAATATTGCTATTTTGTATAAATGTATAGATTAAAATTATTACAAATTGAGGCAATCACATTTTACTATCTGGTTATGTAAGCTAGTTGGACAGAAAAAAAAGAATAATGTTGCCCTTTTCTCGGGGCACACAATCCGAGTCCTGAATCAGGTTAATTAACCCATTAATTGACGTGAGCGGTAAAAACCCGATCTCTCATTCCTTGCCCATGTCGCCCATGCCTAAATCCGCCACTGTGTAGTGAAAGTTTCCCAAAATAAAAATACTCTGATAAAGTACAGATGCTTAAGTACAGTAAGAAAGTAAAAATGATTTTTTTACTGTCTACCACTGGTGTTGAGTGGTTTAATGGATTATTTCTTTTAAGTATCCTGCACACCTGTGTTTGATGTAGGCGGTGTTGTATGGGCACAGAGCTTGTTGATTGGCTGATGCAGCACACTTCCTGTGTGCACTCTCGTGTTCAGGCTGTGGGGATGTGGCAGGTGCTGCTGGAGGAGGGAGTTTTAAACCACGGTGAGTGTGTCATACTCATTGGCTTTCAAAAGACATTAGAGTCATATAAAATATGACCACAAAACAGTCTGAGAGAGCTCTTTTTTAAGATCTATTATCCAGATGATAATTTCCCTTTAGAGTGACACTACAAATGTGATGTGGTCGAATGTGTTTCTGTGTTTATATGTTCTTTGTGGTTCCTGTTCTGTGTTGTGCTGCAGTGGACCAGGAGCTGAGTTTCCAAGATAAGTATCTGTTTTATCGCTTCCTGGACGATGAGACAGAGGAGGCACCCCTCCCCAATGAGGAAGAGCAGAAAGAGAGTGATGAAGAACTGCAGGACACCCTGCTGCTCCTCTCTCAGATCGGACCTGACGCCCATCTGCGAATGATCCTGCGGAAACAGTACGTTCTTCCTCAGAAACATCAGCGCCTGCTAATATGAGTCATTACGTCTCCCAGAGGACTCTGGGTTATAAAGAGAAGTGCCTCAAAGTGATCTGATCTATATCTGCTACTGTTTGGCTGCCTTCCTATGAACTTTCCCACAATTCTGATAGTCTGAAACTCTCCAAAGACAGATTAGACTTTTATTTGCATGCTGTAACTGAAGCAGAGACCTTTTAAAAGTCCTTGAAGATGTAAAATCTGCACCAGGACAAAACTTTTTAAAATGTCAGAGTAAGTTCCAAAGTCATTACTGCCCAATGACATCATTGTCCTTTCTGCTCTGCACTGCAGGCCTGACCAGAGGACAGTAGATGACCTGGAGATCATTTACGAGGAGCTGCTGCATATTAAAGCCTTATCACATCTCTCCACCACTGTAAGCCCGCATGACAGTCCCTTAAAATATCGTTCTGTGTGCGTACGGAACATTCTGGCATCTCGCGTTTAGTCTCCGCTATTTTGGCCGCAGTAATATTACAGCGACAAAAGACTCGTTATGTTCAACAATTTGAACTAAAGTTAAAATTTTTGTTGATGATTGTAGGCTGCTTTACAGAGAGTGTGCTTACAGTGTCGCCATGTCCACTGTTTTTGGTCTTGTTTAAGGTTGGCTCATAAAGCGATCAAGTTTATGGAGTTATTAAGTGAGCAGGTGCGGGTCACCATATTTTGGTATTATTTTCAGCATAAAGCATTTTGATTTATTTCGTTTTTGTTTATGGGCTTGTTCTTGTTTGCTGTTTTTCTAGCAGGATCTGGCAACACAAATGAGTCGAGGCTTGTACTGCTTTCCCTGTGATAGCTTGCACTGCACACATACAGTAGAGAGACACATCTCTGATATGTCATAAACTACTAGCTGTCGGTTCCATACATACTGCGGTGAATTTTTCACTACCTGCATTTTTCTAGAGTTAATTCAGTCGTAGAATGTGGATGTCACTCCTGTAAACTACTGAACGGTGTGTGTGTGTGTGTGTACAGAACAAGATTAAGCACTAAAAGCTGAATTGACAACCGAATTTTGCTGCAGTGTGTACGTGGCCTATATAAGGTTAGAGGAAATTAGTGTTGTATACACACATTTCAGTAAAAGAACGATTGAGACAAAAATGAAAATTCTATCATCACCTGTAACACTTTTTTCTTTTGTGCAAAATAATAGAACTTTCGCAGAATGTTTCGCAGGCTTCTGTTTCTCATAAAATGAAAGTGGATGGGAACTGATGCTACACAAAGGATAAAAAAGCACCATAAAAGTAGTCCCACCCATACTCTTGTGAAAAAGAAGTGCACTTCATTGTATCAAATGTGCAATTGTAGTGTGCTTCAAATCTTTAAAAGAAAGTATATATACACTGTAAAAAATAATACGCTATATCTACTCCAATAAAATATTGGCAACAGATTACAAGCAATATCTTTAATTAAATTCAACAAATAGAATTGAGTCAGAATTAATCAAATTAATTCTTTAAATGTCAACCATTTAAAACAATTAAAATTTAAGTAAAATTTAAACAAAAATATCTGAATAACAGACAGACGTCAAAGATGAATTAATAACTATTTATTTTTTATTGCCAACATTGAAGCACATGATGATAACAAGTAGAATCAGGAAAGAGAAACACAAGAATTAACAGTTTAGAAGTTGATGTTGATATTATTGAAAATGTTTGGTCACCATTATGGTGACCAGTGTTTTGTTTAGTTGGGCAGTTTGACTCTTTGCTTTTTATGTCAGTTTGTGTTTTTTTGTAATGGTGTTTGCTAATTTTACACATTTTAAATGGTTGACTTTTAAGGAATTAATTTGATTAATTCTAACTTCATTCTTATATGTTGAATTGAATTAATAATATTGCTTGTAATCTGTTGCCACAATTTTATTGAGTAGATAGAGTGTATTACTTTTTACAGTGATAAAAGTATAAAAAACTGTATTGCACTTACAATATTAATGAAATAAAAGGACACCTAAGTGTACTTAAAGTGCACTTAAAACACTTAAGCAAACTTTCAAAAACTGCACTTTGTAGTAATGTCAAATTAAAACGTTTACCTTAAAGTACATTTTAAATCAAGTACTTGATTATAATTTTAACTGTAGCATGTTATTCTATATTACATTTAAAGTTAATATATTTTAAATGTACTGTATTGCAACAATATTATTACAGATTTCAGTTCATTTGAATGTGAATTCACTTTATTTGAATGTGTCCTTGTTACAGTGTAACTATACATTTAAGTACTAATTATTATTAATGAACTACATGGACTTACTGTAGGGTAAGGGTAGGATTAGGGTTTGGTTTAGGGTTAGTTGCATGTAATTATGCTTAATTTACAGTTATTACTATAGTAAATACATGTAACATGTGTAACAAGGACACATTCAAATAAAGTGTTACCCAGATTTCAAATATATTTAAATACATGACACAAGCTTCAATATAAATTAAAATACTTAAAGGGTTAGTTCACCCAAAAATTAAAATTCTGTCATGAATTACTCATCCTCATGTTGTTCCACACCCGTAAGACCTTCGTTCATCTTCCGAACACAAATTAAGATATTTTTGATGAAATCTGAGAGGTATATGACTTCTCCATAGACAGCAACATAATCAATACTTTCAAGGTCCAGAAAGGTACTAAAGACATCGTTAAAACAGTTGACGTGACTGCTGTGGTTCAACCTTAATGATATGAAGCGACGAGAATACTTTTTGTGTGCGAAAACAAAACAAAAATAATGACTTTATTCACTTCATAAAATGAAGGTTGAACCACACGTTGACTGTTTTAACGATGTCTTTATTGCCTTTCTGGAGCTTGAAAGTGTTGATTATATTGCTGTCTACGGACGAGTCATTTACCTCTCGGATTTCATCAAAAATATCTTAATTTGTGTTCCGAAGATGAAAGAAGGTCTTACGGGTGTGGAACAACATGAGAGTGAGTAATTATTGACAGAAATTTTATTTTTGGGTGAACTAACCATTTAAGACCTACTTAAGCTGGTCAAAAAAGCACTCTAAATTTCAGCTAAATGTGTTTAATCTATATTTTTTACTATAATACATTTTTATTTAATTGCAGTTAACATGCAATTAAGTGTCCAAAAACATCACATTCAGTCCGCATATATTCTTTTAAAGTATATTATTTCTATAATAAGTACTCTTTTTAAAAGTGTTCTTCTCGATTTTTTTTTACAAGTGTACATAAGTCTATACTATATTTAATATTTAATAAAAGTCTTTTGAGATCAGGTTGTGTGAAGAAACAGGCTAAAATTGAAGTCATTATTCACTGAAAAAGCTGCTTTGAGCCAGGTTTGACTTCAGTAATGAGATATTCAATAACAAACAATCTCATTAACATCAAACCTGGTGTGGCATATCTTGACACCCCACATTTGAATGTACATGAATGAGAGGTACGATTTTCATTAAATTATGAATTTTGGTCTGTTTCTTAGACTACGCTCTATAGTTTTATGGTTTTAAGTTATATGGATTTGAAATGATACAATTGTGCATAAAAATGAATAGCAAGCTGAGCTTTTATATGTGCGTATTGTTTAAAATATCATCTGCTTTCAAATAATGCTGATTTTCCTTTTTTCATAATTACATTTGTTTCATCCGTAATATAGAGTCTATTGTATTCTCTTTCCTCCTCAGGTGAAGAGGGAACTAGCTGGTGTCCTAATATTTGAGTCACATGCAAAAGCAGGCACAGTGTGTAAGTGTCAAAATGATTAGACCACGAACCTGTTAACTTCACAAAATTAAGTCAAACCACATAGAAACAAACAGATTTAAATGACTACTGGTAATCTGAATTTATCTGCCTAATCTGTGCTGATAAATGTTTCTGTGCTATTATAATCAGACAAGTTTCATGTTAATTATTGATCTCTTTTGTTCCCAGTGTTTAATCAAGGGGAAGAGGGGACGTCATGGTACATCATTCTGAAGGGCTCCGTTAACGTGGTGATCTATGGAAAGGTCAGACTAGTAATTCTCTACTAATGCGTCATGTTCAACAGACTAATTAAGCGTTTAATGTGTGATAATGCAGGCCAGCTAATGCCTCTCAAGCCAATTATAATACATGCAAACTGTGCCAGGAAAGTGTGTGTGTGCAAATTCAATTACAGCTAGAATATGTTTTCATTACTGTCTGTGCTGTTTGCTGGTTTGTCTGGCTCTCGGCAGACAGCAGCGGGCTGTTGAGATGTAATGTCTCTTTGCAGGGTGTAGTTTGTACGTTACACGAGGGAGATGACTTCGGGAAGCTGGCTCTGGTGAATGACGCCCCCCGGGCAGCGTCTATCGTACTGAGAGAGGACAACTGCCACTTCCTGAGAGTGGACAAAGAAGACTTCAACAGAATCCTCAGGGTCAGTGCTAATTATTCACTATGTGTGCTTAACAACCACAACAAAACAAACGGCCTTCGCTTAAAAAAGTGCTTTGTCAATATTCTACACTGTAAAAAGTGGTGCAGTTGATACCCTTAAATTTTGTTTTGTTGGTGTAACCTAATGTATTTAAGTTGATTCATTGATGCTAAATTTAACTGTATAAATGTTACAGTGTAATTTATAAAATCACAAAAATGCAGTACTGCAGTGGTAATACAGTACAGTGACGATAACAGATATATAATGTAATGTCGTGGTACACTGGTGTATACGCTACCAGTTATTCTTAAATATTTGAAATTATTTTGTAGACGAATCTAAATTGTAGTGTAGTATGATTTATATACTAGTATTTACTAATATTTAGCTTTATATTTTCAGGTTTTATTATTAGTTTAAGTTTTAGTAATTTAGTTTTTCTATTTAGTATTATTTATTTTTTTTTATTTCTGTTTTAGTTTCAGTAATTTTAATACTTCAGCTTCAACTTGATTTCATTTAGTTGCCAGAGCAACATTTCTCATTTTTAAATTTCTTTAATATTCTGATTTTTAAAGTTAGATTTTTAGTATTATTGAAAATGTATTATAGTTGTAATTTACTATATAATTTTGTTAATATTTTGAATTAGATTTTATTATTTTATTTTCTGTTTTTACTTCTATTTTAGTAATATTGTTGTGCATTTTTATCATTTTTATTAGTTTAGTTGTTCCTTCAATATGTTGTTATATATATAGTTTTTATTAATTTTTATTTATCAGTTTTAATTTAGTTTTAGTTAAATTAAATTCAAATGAGAAATGTTGCCTTGGCAGCTGGCTGAAATAAAATAAGTATTTATTTTAAGTAACGAAAATGTTTTTTTTTCTTTTAGTTATAGTTAACGATAATAACCCTGGTACCTACGTATGAATTTCTTTACAAACGTAATTTTTTTAAATTAAAAAATAAATAAATAAAAATTGAAATGGGTGAGTTGTAATAGTTAGTGAAGGAAAAGCAGCCAACAAGTGTGCAGCAAACATGTGAACTCCTTCAATATTGAATGAAAGCATCCCAGGATGCAAAAGTGAATATCCAGAGTAAACAGAGCTGGAATATAGACAAAAAAGAAGCTCTAATTCCATTTTTGCTAGTGTATTTTCAGCCTAATGACTATGTAATTATCGTCTAACTGTTTTCTCATGCTGTCTCTGCATTTGTGTGTGTACGGTGTAATCGTCCCTCCATCACCAGCACAGGGGAATCTCTGTCTCAGCGCTGTGACAATAGGGAGCTCAGCTCAGGAAAGCCAGAGCAGTGTCTAAGCGGAAGCTCAGTCTGATAGTGAGGGTGTGGGTGTTAGTGTCTTTGGCACAGACAGAAACAGGATGCCTTCTATCTAAACAAATATAGTGAGATTTAGTGAGATTTCACATTCTAGGGTCATTTGTTGCATAGTTACACACAACATGATGCAACTGAAAAAAACTTTGTATTCACGGTATCAGTTTATGATGGATGCGACAGATAGAAATGGTTAAGACCTTACTGAACATTTCAACCATTATTACATAGAAAAAATATACTGTTGATAAAATATAGCAGCATATATTGCCTCTGATGCAAAAATGTGTCATTAAATGTATTATTCATTATATAACATTACGTAAAATATCTATTTTTTAAAAGAAAATGCTAAAGTAAATACTTGTCATTTAGATCACGAGTTCAACTGACAAAAAATGTTGGAACCCTTGCTATTAATTGAGTGTGAGTCTCCCTCTACTGGTAATGATGCTGAATTACAACAATACATTACAGAAGTGACATTGTGGAGAACACCTCCATTTGACTCATACTTAATGATCTGGGCTCTCAGTTTAGTACTGTGTAACTGTGAGTTTAGTGCTGACATCAGATACACCATCACAACAGCACTAATCCAACATTAGCTGAGCACATCATTTCTGTCTGTTGTGATTTGTTTCCTGTGTGTACCTAACCAGCCATTTTTATTAGTACATCAGAAAAAAAATATATAGTTTGATTAGTAATGATTAAATCTAATTCACATACTGTATTTCATCTGTGTGTGTGTATTCAGGATGTGGAGGCGAACACGGTCCGTCTGAAGGAACATGAGGAGGATGTGTTAGTTTTGGAGAGAAGTAACAACAGGAGCTCCAGCTCTTCTCCTCTCAAGTACATTTATCTTCTTCTGTCAATTTTAACATTAAGAATTAAAGACTACTATAGAAAAACTATAAATTGTCAACAACCTCAAACTACATGTCAAACCGTGACCTTGGACCTGTTCTTCAGGTACACTGTGATGTCAGGAACTCCAGAGAAAATTCTGGAACATCTTCTGGAGACAGTGAAACTTGATTCCCAGTTCACAGAGTCAGGTACTTTACAATGCATTCAGAGAAATGCAGTTAAACAGGGAAACTGTAACTAATAATCCACTGTAGGCAAGTTTGACAAACCCATGTGGAGTTTTGTTTAATCAAACGTGAACCAAATACAAAATAAACAAAAACTTGACTTGACTTGACACCACTGATATGAGACAAACAGACATGGCTAACTACAAAACTATTGGTGACCAAAACAACCAATGACAAGATGGAACTAATGAACATGGAACTGATAACAAGATAATGAACCAATGAGAAGATGACACATAAACTACAGAACTACATGGCAGGAACAGGGAATCATGACTATAACAAATTTCAAAAATCAAAAGACATGAAAACATGTAGAAAACCTATACAGATGTGGCATATTGACCCCTCAAAGGGCTGCTCCCGACGCAGAACCCCCACCCGAAACACACGAAAAGTCCAGGAGGATGGTGAAGCAGAGGAAGTCCAGGGGGGTGGAGGGATGGATAGCCAGGCCGGAGAAAGAGGGCCTGGATCGTGGCCTGGATCGTGGAGCAGAGGCGGGCATGGACTATGGAACAGAGGATCATGAGGCAGTAAGCGAGGCCATGGACAGATAAGCAGAGGCGAAACCCCTGGGGGCTCAGATGGCCAAGGTGTAGCCAGTGGTGATGGAGACCACCAGGGTGGAGCTGTCGGAGAAAATGAACACCTCAGTAGAGCAGGACACCACCATGGCGGAGTTGGTGGATCAGGAGACCATAGCGGAGCAGAAACATAGACAGACTTCATGATAGAGCAGGCATGGATGGCCTCCGTGGCTGTGATATGAAGCACAGGAAGTTTGTGAACGGCTTCCGTGGCCATAACATGGGGCACAGTGAGTTCATAAATGGCCTCCATGGCTGTGATATGGCAAGCAGAGGATGTGTGTGTGACCCTACACACACAGAATAGTAATGGCCACTACCTCTGGGACCACTGGACTTGGCCCTGAGACCACCAGACTTGGAAGCACTGGGACCTCTGGTCTTGGGAGTGCTTTCTTGTGAGCCACGGTTGGCATGGGACCGCCTCCATTGCCAGGAGAATGATAGCCCTCCAAATATTTCTTTGAGAAATTCTGGCTTGGCGGCCTTGATGTTAGGAGACTCTGGAATGGCGGCCATGACATGAAGAGGCTCTGGCGTGGCGGGTACTGTGGAATCGCATAGTTCCTCATCTGCGTTTCCCACAGTACATGATGAGCCACTCAACAACAGGGCATAGTCAGAGTCCAGTGAGGAGTATTTTTAGGCATTAAGTAGTTTATAAAGTCATTTAGACCATTCCAAATATGTCCTTTTAAAGCTAAATCAATAAAGCCCCCTTGATAGCAGAGACCACAGAAGTCTTCAACATAAGCCTCCAGGGGACAATCCATCTGACATAGACGCAGTAAACTAACAACCACAAACTACTGAACACAAGTAGCTCTTGTGTACAGCTTTTGTAAAACTCTATATAGTGCTATTGTGTTGTTAATTTTCTTTTGAATCTTTTATTTTCAATGAATCATTCAAACTGGTTGAAAAAAAAAATGGTCTAAATGATTCTTTATTGAATCAATGATCAAAATGTTTTTTAAAAAATCTTTCTTCAGTAATCACAAATGACTGGAAATGCTATGAAAAGTGGGAACACTGTAAACATACATTTACTGTACATGCACTGTGAAGAAACCAATCATTAACCAGAATAAGTTATTAACCTTGCTTAATGTTACAAATTGTAGCTTCCTTGAACTCACCTAACTAAATTCTTTCTTTCTCCATCTCTGTAGATCCTGCTCTGGATGACTTTTTGCTTATGCACTGTGTTTTTGTCCCAAACAGTCAGCTGTGTCCACTGCTTGAGGCCCAATATCCTTTACAGCTCTACTTGCTTATGGCTGAAATAAGAAGCTGTAGTCTCCGTAGATCTATGTGTAACACAGTGCTTCAGCTCAGTTAAGGGCGCCAGTGTCAGTGTGCCTTAGCTGTGTATTTTAGGAATGTTGTTTTCATTTGATTGCGCTTGTGTGCGAGTCTCTCTGTTTTAAGTCCTTAGCACTTGTGCACCTATCACGCTCAGGCATCTCAGGGCAGTGAACAGGAGCAGATGGATTACACTCTCAATAACAAGCGCAGGGTGATTCGTCTGGTGTTACAGTGGGCTGCCATCAACACAGACCACCTACAGGAGGAGGACAGCTCCTTCAACTTCCTCCAGGTCAGCAGCTTTACTTAACTCCGGTCTGGTCTGTTCAGCCATGTCGGTTGACTGAAGTTTTTAGACAGTTCACAAAGCTGTTCATTTTGTGGAGACTTTCTGGACCCGCTGTGATTAAGTGTGTATTTCATTGTCAGTCCGAACATGTTGTCTGTTGCAGGAGTTCTATGAGACAGTGTGTGAAGATTCCAGACTCATTCCAGCTCTGAAAGATCAACTGCCTGAACTAGAGAAGATCATAAAGCAAAAGTAAGAGCAGAGTCTTGCACATGAGAGGTTTTTAACCCTGTGAAGCCTGACATATAAAATAATAGTCAGACAAATCTAATTGTTTGAAATGGAACAGTTTATTGAACCTTTAGAAAAAATCTTTAAAAAGTATTAAAATAATATCAGATTTGATACATTAGGTTTTATGGCTCATATAGTTTAATATAGTGAGAATATGGAGCTCGTTCTCGAGGAGGCAAACAATTAATTCAGAGGCACAAACTGAGCAAAAATATCCAATTTGGTGCAGTTGCTGTTATTTATATGGCCAAAAAGTCTAATGAAATTCTGATGCTTGTAATGTATATCAATGAGATCTTTATAACAGTATGACAGACTACTTACATAAAATCTCATCACTCTATATCCGCCAATAATATATGTCGTAGTAAGATGATGTAACACAGTTCGTATATACGGGAAGAAGGAGGCGGGAACCGGCGAACGTTCAACACAATTTTAATATTTAAAATAAACAAATACAAAACGAAAGTAATGCCGGCAGACGGCCGTGAGGGTCCACACAAACATAACAAAACCATAAAATAAAATACAGGCCTGGTCCTCTCTCGTCTTTCACTGTCGTCACTCCCCTTTTATGCTTCCGGAGCTCCTCCGTGAGAGATTCGAGGCCGGTGCAACACGCCGTTCCCTCACGGCTCTCGCCCGCCCTGCTCGTCACATACCCCCATCGCCCCTCGCAGGCCGGGGGGTACTCCCGAGACTGCGCTTTACTCCTCCCGGGGGCCAGTCTCGGCGGCTGCAGCACCTGGGGGTAAGGACAGACGAGAGGAGAGAAAAGGAGACGGAAGCACAGGGAGCGACAGACGAGAGAGGGAAGAGAGGAAAAAGAAAAAAAAAAATAATTCTTGGTCCGGTTCCCGGACACACTGCCGCTCGGTCCTCAGCCAGCCGAGAGGCTCTTCCTCGCGGTGCCATGCGATGGTACTAGACGCTCGGTGGACGGCTCGATCCTCCTCCGCCCCCTGGTGGCCGGCGATGGCTCCTCCGACTGAGGGCAGCCGGCAGCGAGTCCCCCGTTCCCTGCTCCTCCCCTTCATGGAGGACGGCAGCAGGCTCCGGCCCACGGCGAACGGCGACGACTCCTCTTCTCCCTCTCGGACGGCAGCCACCCCACCTCGTCCCAGGAGCACGGCAGCGAGCTCTCCATCCCACCCATTGATAATCGCTCCAGCACCACCGCCTCGGGCAACCACTCGCGGTCTTCACGCTCCCGCGCTGCCCGACCTCCGCAGCACCGCGATCCCCCTCAGCAGCGTGGGCTCTCCGACAGCATGTCCCTCCTTCCTCCCAGGTTTCGGCACCAATGTAACACAGTTCGTATATACGGGAAGAAGGAGGCGGGAACCGGCGAACGTTCAACACAATTTTAATATATAAAATAAACAAATACAAAACGAAAGTAATGCCGGCAGACCCTCACGGCCGTCTGCTGGCCACACAAACATAACAAAACCATAAAATAAAGTCCAGGCCTGGTCCTCTCTCATCTTTCACTGTCGTCGCTCCCCTTTTATGCTTCCGGAGCTCCTCCGTGAGAGATTCGAGGCCGGTGCAACGCGGTCTCGCGCCGTTCCCTCACAGCTCTCACCCGCCCTGCTCGTCACATATGATATTAAATTTCTTAGTTTTATGATCAAAGCTCTGTAGTGTTTATTGTAGGGGGCAAAACATATTGTATAATGCAATGCAAAACAATTATGATTGAGAGATTAACAAATAAACGTTCATCAAAAGCCTGATGATCATATTTGCTGCTTGAGTACACTAAGTGTTCATCTTGATGTATTACTAACAGTATAAAAGTTATTCTTACGTTAAAGATTTCACATCAAAAAGACAAGTGAACCATGATCTGAAGGTGGAATCAATTATACTAAAAGTCCTTTAAACTTCCTGAAAAAAAGTATGAACTACAGTATACTATCACAGTCACCTGTCACCTCAGCACTACATTTCCCATCATCCGTCCTGGCTCCCACCTGCACACACCCACACCTGTCACCACACAGACAATCTTCGTCTGGTCTACGACTAGGACCCACCGAAGCATTGGATGATATACTTACCTGTACTACTTACTTCAGTGTTTTTCTCCTGGTTACCACTCCCTCCAGATTCCTTCTTTAGTCTCCTGTTTCCCAAGTGTGAGTCTCCAAATACCTGAAAGACAAAGAGAATTATCCTCAAGTCATTGATTACAGCTACATACTAGTGTTCATGTGTGTGTGGTGTTGCATACCTGTCTTGTCTGATCCTCTTCATCTGCTCAGTTGTTGTTTACTGCAAATACTCACATGGTGCACTTCTGATCATTAATAAATCTGTGTTATCTTTCACTCACCATTCTCTACGAGTCTTTTTCCTGACAGAAGATCAGGCCTTCCCAACTTGGTGCCATGGAATGATAGCACCATGAAGATAGTCTTCTAAAGCGGATGAAATGATCATATTTCTCAACAGATACCGGCGTCAGCTACCACATGTTCCCTGGTGCTCTATATTGATTATGTTCTGTAGGTTCTCAGAGTGATTTTTCTAGAGTTTGTTTCCGAGACTGAAATTCCAGAGTCCGTTCCAGTGAGTGAAACTCCTGAGTCCGTTCCAGTGTGAGAAATTCCAGAGTCCCACTCCAGAGAGAGCAGTTCCAGAGTCCGCTCCATAGAGAGCAGTTTCAGAGTCCATTCCAGAGCCCACTCCAGAGATAGCAGTTCCAGAAAGAGAAGTTCCAGTGCCTGCTCCAGAGAGAGCAGTTCCAGAGCCAGCTCCAGAGAGAGCAGTTCCACTGCCCGCTCCAGTAAGAACAGTTCCAGAGCCAGCTCCTGAGAGAGCAGTTCCACTGTCCGCTCCAGTAAGAGCAGTTCCACTGCCCGCTCCAATAAGAGCAGTTCCACTGCCCGCTCCAGAGAGAGCAGTTCCAGAGCCAGCTCCAGAGAGAGCAGTTCCAGAGCCAGCTCCAGAGAGAGCAGTTCCAGTGCCTGCTCCAGAGAGAGAAGTTCCAGAGCCAGCTCCAGAGAGAGAAGTTCCAGAGCCAGCTCCAGAGAGAGAAGTTCCAGAGCCAGCTCCAGAGAGAGCAGTTCCAGTGCCTGCTCCAGAGAGAGCAGTTCCAGAGCCAGCTCCAGAGAGAGCAGTTCCACTGCCCGCTCCAGTGAGAGCAGTTCCACTGCCCGCTCCAGTAAGAGCAGTTCCACTGCCCGCTCCAGAGAGAGCAGTTCCACTGCCCGCTCCAGAGAGAGCAGTTCCAGAGCCCATTCCAGGGCCCACTCCAGAGATAACAGTTCCACAGTCCACTCCAGAGAGAGCAGTTCCAGTCCCCCTCCCCAGCCATAGTGACTGTCCCTAAGTCCAGTGTTACCAGCTCCCTAGTCTGCCTGTTCCCTTGTCTTAACCACAAAGGCCAATAAAGTGTCCTCTTTCTGTACTGTGCCGGCCTTGATGGTCGTTTTCCTGTCCTCTGTTTGTTTTAGCGTGTCCCTAGGTCTGTCCAGTCCATTCCTGTCATTCTCTAGTCAACTGGCATTCAAGATGACCATCTCTTGGCCATCACTCCAGATGTCCGTCTCCCAGCTGGCGCTCTTGATGTCCATCTCGCAGCCGGCGCACCTGATATCCATCTTCTCCATGGTTTCCTGTGTTGTCAGCGCCTACTTGATTTTCATGTATCGCTGGTGACACTTTGGAGGATTCCCGTCTTCCCTGCATCGCCCTGGTTTCCTGCTCCGGTCATCTTATCCGACACTAGGGCGCCCGCCCTGGATTGCATTGGATGATATACTTACCTGTACTACTTACTTCAGTGTTTTTATCCTCATTACTGTTCCCTCCAGATTTCTTCTCCAGTCTCCTTTTTCCCAAGTGTGAATCTCCAAATACCTGTAAGACAAAGAGAATTATGCTCAAGTCATTGATTACAGCTACATACTAGTGTTCATGTGTGTGTGGTGTTGCATACCTGCCTTGACTGATCCCCTTCATCTGCTCAGTTGCTGTTTACTGCAAATACTCACCTGGTGCACTTCTGATTATTAATAAATCTGTGTTATCTTTCACTCACCATTCTCTACGAGTCTGTTTCCTGACATATACAAAGTATGGAGTACAGTACGCTTCATAAGGTTAACATAACTGATTTAGTTCAGTCACTGAAACCTTTTAATTGCTCATATTCATAACACTCATAACATTTATTCGCAGCTCCGATGATGGCCTGCCCTCTCAGAAAAAGGTGAGGGGAAAATAAAAACAAACACAGTTTCTGTAGTATTTCCTTCAGTGCTGAATAAGTGATAGTCCTCTCTCATTGCAGCACAAAGTCCTGCTGCGTCAGTTCAGCACTGGGAACGACAGACTGCAGAAGCGACAGCCAATCAAAAGCACAGATGAGAGTGAGTCTGTATCTGCTCTCCAATTCAGTAGTTGCATTAGTACATGACTAAAGGCCTGTTCACACCAAGCATGATGACTATAAAGATATATTAGCGTCCACACCAACGCACAATATTGATAAGTTTTTTGTAAGTGTGTGCTGCAGTTATGTTATCTGTCACTGTAAATGCTTGAGCTCTATAAAGCTGTATGAATTCTGATTGGCTGTCAAAGTTTTTATCATTCATCAGCTGGGAAAAAAAACACTCTGAAAGTGATTCCAACGATATCGTTTCTCTGTGCTGTTATCATTATAGTTGCTGTGTGGACTATTCTTTTATATTTAGAATGATTTTTAGAACTTTATCATTAGTAATCATTTTAGCTATTGTCCTTGGTGTGAATGGGCCTTAAGAGTGCACATATGACTTCTTTCCTTTGGTTAATTTCACAAATTATTTTATATAATATTATATATATTCTCATATCAATGTTTAATCATATCAATCTCATATCAATGAGCCTATCCCAGTTTCTTAGGCCAGAGGCAGGGGAAAGCACCCTGGACAGATTTATTTGGAATGCCGCCATGTAATGTGGAATAATGAACAGTCAGTACATTATTTTACTGACAATGTAATGTGACTATGTAATGTGGAATAATGAACAGTTTTTGTATTGTTTTGTTGGTGCAGTCCTCTTTAAGGTGTACTGCAGTGATCACACCTACTCCACTATCCGAGTGCCTGTCGCTGCGTCTGTCAGAGAGGTCATCTCCGCGGTTACCGATAAGCTGGGGTCAGGCGATGAGCTTCTTCTCATCCACCTCAGCTCCGCTGGAGGTAAAAAAGACACACACACACTACCCATTTTTCCATTCTTATCGCTGTATTGACAGCCGTTTCCTCAGTTTTCATTCGTGTTTGATTAATTGCAGGTTTATTAATTCCATGTTTGCAGAATGTGCTGTTGTACTGACTCTTATCTCTTTGACCTCTGGCTGACAATATGAGCTCTTTGCTGCACCCATCTTGCTGTAGCATTTCAAATTCTGCATCCCAGTGCTGCTGCTCTCTATTAGTGTGTGAGACAGATGTTCCATTCTCACTGCCAGTCACGTCTGTGACACTGTGACCTCGTGCTGGCATTACTGTGGCCGCACACTGTAGCAAGTATTTGGACACTCAAGCCATACTGATAGTGTCACTGAGTTAGATAAAATATAGCAAGGGGCAGTCTGCTTTAAAACACACACACACAGAACGTAAGGTTTTTGAGGAAAACATTCCAGGATTTTCGTGATGTAGGCGGAAGTACCGCGGTAGGGTGATAAACTCCATCTTATTTTCTCCTCCAACTTCAAAATCATCCGACATCGTTGTTTTACCTTTTTTTTGTAAAGGCCATTTGACTTAGTCTTTGCATGTTTGCTTTGTAGACACTGGATTGGTACTTCCGCCTACATCACGTGTGACCTTTCCAATGTGATTACGTAATGTGTGGCGCATCACAGAGCAGTGCAAGACGAGCATTTATGGTTAAAAAGTATATATATTTTAATTTTTTATAGAAAATGGCTGATCATTTCACTAGATAAGACCCTTATTCCTCGTCTGGGATTGTGTAAAGCCCTTTGAAGCTGCACTGAAATTGACATTTGGACTTTCTACCCAATTAAGTCCACTATAAGGAGAATAATCCTGGAAAGTTTTCCTCAAAAACCTTAATTTCTTTTCGACTGAAGAAGGAAAGACAAGAACATCTTGCATGACAGGGGGGTGAATAAATGATCTGAAGTGAACTAATCCTTAAAGGATGTAGAATATGGTCATGCAGAGTAAGGCATTAATATTTGCTTTATAAGTACTAATATAAATTCTCAATTGATATTGTTCATTGAAATTTACTGTATTATGTAGAAAAGTATTGTGAGAAAGAGATCGAGTGAGCGAGTTTATTACCTGCATTCAGATTTAGCATTTTCCTTCAGGTCAGTCCTATGTTCATAATAAAACATCTGTTTAAATGTCCGATGTTTTATCTTGTCCTTTTAACAGTTAAGGGGTTTTCCCGTGACTGACAGCGAGCGCTAGTCAAAGCATTTGTCTGTTTTGTCTTGTTCCGTGTTCACAACAATTCAGTCTTTTCAATGTAAAAGTCTTCGCTACTGACTGACACACTCATAAAATCAGTTTTTGTCGCCATCTAATGCTGTTCAAGGTCAGGGACTATTTTTCTCCGGTGGAAGGAAGGCTTTAGTGAGAGTTTACTTCATGAAAGTTGCATTGATACATATTTTTGGCTTTAATATTTGTATTGTGTGGTAACCGTTTTATAAAAGCAATAAGGTACGAGAGGCTGTGCTGTATCGTGAATAAGTCACGGCTGAAGGGCGTTGTTAGGCTTCATACATCATACACGAAAAATCCTCAAAACACCAGCTGATTTAAAGACATAGTGAAGAGAAAAGCTCCTGCAGCATTTATTTGCACGACACTTGGATTGATATGCAGGTGTATCACTTCCGTCACGTTGCCATATTATTAATGAAGAAAACGATTTAGGTTTAAGGTTATTATGGAGTGCAACCAGACACAATAACAAACCATGTGACCCTGATGTCAACTCAAGCCAAAGTGGAATTACGTGTGTGTTCTAGCAGGGGAGTTTTAGCTACAACAATCAATAAAAGCTGATAAAACAGCTGCCGGTTGAAGTTGATGTGCAAATGTGAAATATATATATATATATACACATAAGTGAGTGGTGTCTTTAGCCTTTTGGAATGTAAATATTGCAAAATTACTGAACTTAGTGATTTTAATGAAGCAACTTCACTGTTTAGTCAGTTGAGAAGCAGCTGATAACTGACATCTGTGCATCCACATTCATGAAAAGCACCTACTTTAAAAGTGTATTACTCTGTCACACTGACTGATGACTGTGGATTTGTGTTTTTCAGATAAAGAGCTTCTAAAGCCATCTGATGTGTCCATCTTCTCGTCTCTGAGTATTAATGGTCGTTTGTTTGTCTGCTCGAGGGACCAGATCGACACTTTGGTGTGTGAGAGCACCTGGAGACTGCGTTTAAAACACACATCTGCTGTAAACAGACATGGTTTGACTTATTGATTGGCTGACTAACTGATCAATGGATTAACTGTTACTAGACTCCACTGCCGGAGCAGGAGGGGCCGTCTGCAGGGTCCATGTCCACGTTTGAGCTCATGAGCTCTAAAGATCTGGCTCATCAGATGACTCTCTATGACTGGGAGCTCTTCGACTGTGTACATGAGGTACGTACACACAGTTCTGCTTCTGTTTTAACAGTCCTCTCACTTATTAACCACCAGTTCTAATAGTAAGTTCTAGTACACTTCTAGTAAGTCTGTATGCATTTCTGTTTTAGCATGAGCTGATCTACCACACGTTTGGCCGTCAGCATTTCAAGAAGACCACGGCTAATCTGGATCTGTTCCTGCGGCGGTTTAATGAGGTGCAGCTGTGGGTGGTCACAGAGGTTTGTTTGTGTCCCACGCTCAGCAAACGTGTCCAACTGCTCAAGAAGTTCATCAAGATCGCAGCGCAGTGAGTCTCTGATGTCTTTACTAACATGTAACGTTAATGTGGGTGATGAATCATTTTGTTCAGTAGAGTTAACAATATTAATGTAATGTGATTGAAGTGTACTGCCAAAAAGCATTTATGGTAAACTAAAATATACTAAAATAAAATTTCTATTGAAACTCTTATGTCAGGTACACATTTGTAATGATGAACTCGCAATTTATTACATGTAAAATATTAACTTTGAATGTAATTTCAAATAACAAACTACAGTTAAAATTATTATCAAGTACTTTACATGTGCTTTAGTATGTTGGTCAACAAATGAAAATAAGTGTACTTACAGCATGACTAAAGATTATTAAAACAATCATTTAAAATGTACATTATTACAAAGTGCATCTTCTAAAAGTCTACTTAAGTGTGGAAAGAAACATAGTCATGAAACTACTTTAAGTACACTTAAGTGGACTTTTATTTCAATATTATATTATCATCAGAATGTTAAATGTTATTAACATTTAAAGTACACTACACGCATGAACTCAATACAATTAAGCCTATTTCTTTTTCACAATGATGTTTGTCATGTGCAGTGTAGTTGTGTTTCACAGTAGAGAGTGTGTGATGTTTATTAATCCTTAAACGCATACCTTGGGTCTTTAGCGACCCGGGACATCATTCACTACCCTCCCCCTCACTAATTTTTTCAAGTTAGACATCAACCTTCTAAGCATTGCTTAACCCCTTAAGCCCTGAGGGTATTTCCAGAGGGTTTTTTTTTTCTTCTGAGTGACACAAAAAAGTAAAGACACGTAACTCCAAAACTATAGCAAGAAGAGTCAAAAAGGTTGGTATCATTTGAAAGTAAACTTTTTAAATTTTAATATATATATATATATATATATATATATATATATATATATTAAACAGCAAAAAAAAAAAAAAATTGGAAAAAAGGGAAAATTTACATATCATTCTTATTTAAAATAGAATATCTGGAAAATTTTTATAATCATATTGAAAAATTTGATGGTGGTGGTTTCGCTGGCGGGACACTTCGGGCTTAAGGGGTTAAACTATTCATTATAAACAATATAACAAGGAAAAAATAGAAATAAAACTGTAAATTATATATATAAAAAATATATATAATATATTATATATATTATAATTATATATATAAAACTATAAATTAATGTCTACTTAATTCTATTTAATTTGTTGTAAATGTTTATGGAGTCGTTAGCGACCCGTTGAATGTAATAGTGTAAGTAAGTGCAATTCAGATTTATTCCTCAAGGTGGCAATGTCTGATACACAATGTTGATGTGATGTTTCACTCATAATTACTGCAGGCATAAAACAAAAGGATACACAAATATCATCATGAAAAATTTAAATGGCTCAACAATTTACAGCAGAGCAAATATACTGCATGCAGTAGCATTTTGTGTCACTGTCGCTTGATGCTGGATCTGGTGAAGAAGCTGACAGCGATCAAAATATTGATTTTGAAGAGGTTGCAAACGATAGTTTTTAGAATATGTGAATATGAGCCAGATGCTACTGAGCCAATGAGCTCTGACGATGACAGGGATGATGGTAAAAAGCATCTGCTCAAATTTAACCCTTCCAAGTTCCAAAAGGTAATAAAATATATGCTTTATTCTATTCTTTTGTAATTATTAAAATATCAGGAGAATAATATATTATTGCGGCAGTTAGAGATCCGTCCATGTTAGAGATCTGTGACGCTAAAGACCCAAATATGTAATAATGATTGACGAAACAGTCATGCATTTAAGGGTTAATCAGTGCAGACACTATGCTGTTCAGATTGCGCGTCTCTAAACGGTGTGTGTTCGCTCTTTTTAAGCTGTAAAGAGTTTAAGAATTTGAACTCATTCTTTGCCATTATCATGGGCCTGGGAAACCCGGCAGTCTGTCGACTCAGTCAGACATGGGAGGTGAGCATTCACTACACACATGCACACTGTCATGGTTGTTCCTAGGCATGTTTAACACTGATTCAGCGCTCACAGAATAAGAGTTTGCTCTCTCACAGAAACTGCCCAGCAAGTTCAAGAAGTTTTACGGAGAGTTTGAAAACCTGATGGTGAGTTCAACATGGAAACCGCATAAACAGATAATGCTAATGACCCTGCTAAACATTTAATCCAATATTAAAGCTTCTTCAAGAGAACATCAGAAATCTGTTGTTTTTCTCATTGCAGGATCCCTCCAGAAATCACAGAGCGTATCGACTTACAATGGCCAAGTTAGAACCACCGATCATCCCATTCATGCCTTTATTGATTAAAGGTGAACTTTACACCGCAATCACAAACACCAACAAAATCTGACACATCTACATGGTCATTATCAGTATAGCATTTTCAACAATTATGAATAATAGTGGAGACAGCACAGCTATGAAATATGAAATAGACTATGAAATGGCAGTATTGAAACTCCTTCACAGTATATTTTAAATGAAATGTTTCATAAAGAAATTCATACGGAGGCACAATATATATTTGTCATCAATTTTTTTTTAATTAATTATTAAAAAGGGGGACGTGTGATTACATGATTTAGTGACATATTCACCATTTTTAATTCATGTCTAATTAAATTAATATGTTTAAAGGCACACACATCTAGATCACAAATATAAATTTAGTCCAAATTTATATTTTTCATATTATATAATTGATTAAAATTGATTTTAATATTATATGATTAAATGGTCAAATCATTTTAAATATTTTTAGAACATTTAAATGACAAATTTGACTTATAAATAATATTCAAAAGACTATAAATGTGCTCAAACATTAAAACAAAGTGTTTTAACTGTGCATTTGGATATTGTCACAGATATATTTAGTTTCATTGTGTTTTATTTTAGCTTTCCCTGTTTCTGTTTTCCAGTGTTCCTATTCCTTGTTAGTTGCTATGGTTACCACTTGATTGTTTGATTATGCGCACCTGGTCTTCATCTATTTTCTTTTGTTTGTCTAGTATTTAAACATCCTACAGTATTACAGTTTGGTCTGTGTTTATCCTGTGTGGTTCTGTGACCTCCTGAGTATTTCGAAATTTGAATAGTTAATAAAGTCTGTTAATTGAATCTCCATCTTCGTGAGTGCTGACCAGCAATCCTGACTGATATATATTCATACATAATTCACACAGTACATTATGACATTATGAGTCAAAGCAATGAGAAACTAATAACAGGCTACATTAACTGCAATATCCTACTGAAATCAAGAGTCGGAAAACAACAGAACTGTATAGTTTCAGTGTGACCCAGAAAACATGCAGAATGTCTAACATCTCAATTTTTGCACTTTCAGATATGACTTTCACACATGAGGGGAACAAGACATTTACTGACAGATTGGTCAACTTTGAGAAAATGGTGAGTTTGCAAAGAATTGCAACATCATGAGAAAGTTTCAAATTAGACTTCCTTAATGTTTTTGTGTGTGTTTTCCAGAGAATGATTGCTAATACTGTCAGAATCATGAGATACTGCCGAAGTCAGCCATTCAGTAAGACAACAGTATGAACTTAATATCAAAATCATGTTTCAGTTAAAGTGATTCTGATGCATTTCTTTCTCTCTCTTTGGTAACTATAGATCAAGAAGCACCACAGGTGACTGGTAAAAGCCATCAGGATGTGCGGAGCTATGTGCGTCACATCGGTGTGATTGACAACCAGCGCACCCTATCACAGCTGTCCCACAGGCTCGAGCCGCGCCGGACCTGATTCTACACAACTACTAGACCAGTGCTGCTTTACCTCTGCCAGTGAATAAGCTAGCTGTGTATGAACAGATCCTTCCTCCCCTGCGGCGTATACACACAGTATAGTCAAACATGCCTTGGCACAAGGGCTTTCCATTCTTTGGCTGGTCGTGTGAAAGTGTGGCTTTATTTCAGTGTGCGGCTGCAGGATGTTTGGACCTCTGTTTATGACCTTTAATATTCTGCCACAGATAAGATGTTGCCCCTTACTTTCAGATTGTGTTTCTTAACAGTCTGACACATGGTGTGTTTAGAATTTGGAAGTTTCTTTCAAAGAGTGTTCTGTGGAAGCTTTTTGAGACTCTTTTTTTATGCTTTGAAAGAGATTCTGAGCATGTTGTGTTTATGTTGGTCTTGCACTACCATTCAAAAATTTGGGGTCAGTAAGAATATTTTTTTCTTTCTTTTTTTTTTAAAGAGATAAATGTTTATTCAGCAAGGATGCATTAACTTGAAAGTGAAAGTAAAGAAAAATCTATTTTAAGTAAATGCTATTCTCTTGAACTTTCTATTCATCAAAGAATCCTAAAAAAATAAATAAAGCAGCACAACTGTTTTTAACAGTGATAATAATCATAAATGTTTCTTGAGCATCAAATCATCATATTAGAATGATTTCTGAAGGATCATGTGACACTGAAGACTGATGCTGAAAATTCAGCTTTGATCACAGGAATAAATTACAGTTTACAATATATTCACATAGAAGACAGCTATTTTAAATTGTAATATTTCATAGTTTATACTGTAGTTTTGGTCAAATAAATGCAGCTTTGGGGAGCAGAAGAGACGTCTTTCAAAAACATTAACCCCAAAATTTTGAACGGTAGTGTATATCAATCATAAAGCATTTTGGATTTCAAATTTTTTTCTATTTCTTTTTTGGACTGGATGTAAATTAAAGATATTTAACTTAAACATCAACTTAAGCATGAAGTTAAAAAAACTAACATTTTGAATGCCTATTGGTGGCTTGTCTGCAAACTTTGTGTGTATTGTGTAAATAAAACCATCATAAGATGCATATTTACTGACATCTTTTTTTCATTCATAGTTGTGTGTTGTCCTTTTCGACTTGATTCAGTTCATATATAGCTTACAATATAAGAAAATATTTTATAAATCATATTAAATATATATAATAAATATATAATAAAAAAAATACAAATCATTTTAAGTGTATCATTTAAGAACAATAATCCTAACATATAATATTTCAATATTCTTTTGGTATTAAAAATATCACATTTGTTACATACTGCTCTGAAACTTAAAGGATTGGAGATCCAAACGCAGTTTTAATTATAGGGACAATCCAGATACATAATCCAAAGTACAGGTAAGGTCAAACACAGGCAGCAATCCAAACAAACAAACAAGGCAGGAAACATGAGCAAAAGAGTAATCCAGATGCAAAGCAAAACCTCACAGTGAATAGTGAACAGTGAACAGGCTAATGAGGTAAATGAGACACAGGTGTAAACAATCATGGAAGATTAGTCTGGGCAAAGGATCATGGGGAATGGAGTCCGTGTTAGTGATAACAGTCCTGGGTGGAGTGCCCTCTGGTGGTAATCACGGGCACTCTCACAGGTGATTGTGACAACATTAGTGCCAGGTTTCACAGACAAGGCTTAAAGGGTTAGTTAACCCAAAAATGAAAT
The DNA here is from genome assembly GCA_037950675.1 of Hypophthalmichthys molitrix. Lineage (NCBI taxonomy): Eukaryota > Metazoa > Chordata > Actinopteri > Cypriniformes > Xenocyprididae > Hypophthalmichthys > Hypophthalmichthys molitrix. The sequence goes on along the minus strand of CM075500.1, from coordinate 5,213,567 downwards.
TTCTGTCATTAATTACTCACCCTCATGTCGTTCCACACCTGTAAGACCTTTGTTCCTCTTCAGAACACAAATTAAGATATTTTTGATGAAATCCGAGAGGTATATGACTCGTCCGTAGACAGCAATATAACCACCACAGTGGTTCAACCTTGATTGTATGAAGTGACGAATACTTTTTGTGCGCAAAAACGAAACAAAAATAATGACTTTATTGAACATTATCTTCTCTTCTGTGTCTTTCTCATAAGCTGTTTATGTTCAGAGCTTCCGTCTACCTCAAAACGTCGACTTGTGCTGCTCACGTGTGCAGCTTCGACTAGCTTCGCCGCATTCACGTCACCAACTCTAAACAACATACACAACTGCCAAATTTTCTATATATTGTAATCATTATGATCACATTTTGTAATAATTGATTTAATGTGCTCATTGTTTCTGCCTAAACGAATACATGATTTTAGCTATAACCGCATGATTTGTTTTATCTCAGAACAGAATATTCTGACATTTTGACAGTCACCTAGGCTACTCTGAAGAATTGTAATGTAAAAACGTGCATTTTCTGTAAAGCAGCTTTACATGTATTGTAAAAAAAAAAGGCCATGACGGGCCATACAAAGCGCTATACAAATAAATGTTAATTGAATTGATTCGAAAATATGCCATTGTTTTGTCTCAAGATGAACCCCAGTAATGTTTTTTCTAAGGCACTTTTATAAAAGCTACTTAATGTCCTGATTTAACTAAGACATAATCCTGTCTGTGAAACAAGGCCTAAGTATATAATATATGAATCGTTCTAAAATTACATTCGTTTTAATGAACAGTGTGTGTGTGCTGAATTTGTGTCACTTTTGACCTCTCGTGTTCGCGCGGCTGCCTCTTTGCTCTGGTGGGCTGTACGGGTGTGTCCGCTGTGTGTCGCTGTTTCTCCCCGGCTCTGCTGCGTCACTGCGGTGATGTTGGCAGCAGCTCTGTTCAGGAAGAAGTTGTTACACGTGAAATCACCGGACCGGACACTGACTGGAAATATCTGACACTGAGTCACAAGTTGACGCAAGAACTTCATGACTGCTGTCCATCTCTCCCGGGAAGACTGACAGCAGAATACAGGAGAGCGGGTACGTGTGTGTGTTTGTGTGTGTCTGTTTGTTTGTCTGATGTTACACTGTAATAACATGTCTGATACCGTGATGGCAGTGTGAGATGTGGATCAGTGCTCGTGTAGCTCATGGATCTGTTGGGATCTGTCTGGACCTGTTCCTGCATTATCCCACATCACAGACAGGGAAAGTTTTGATGAAATGATCACTTATTAATGATTAATTATTGCATAAATGTTCTAAATCTGCTTTTCTAAAACCTTAAAGTCAACCATAGCACGTGTGGTTTTGGTTTAGAGTCAGGTTTATGTAACATTTTGCTGTTTGCTGTAATAGAAAAATGCATATAGGGCATGTTATATAACTGTTTACACTAATAGCATGTTGAATCCTTTACAAAAAGTACCAGAACAGTGATGATTTCAGATGATTGCCATATTCATGTTTTTGACATGATGTTTCGAGGGACTTCATAGGAGTTCTGTATGTGCTTAGAATGTAATAATGCATTTATTATACCAATGCATCATAACTAAAATGATTCTGAGGGAGCGGAACAGCCTTGTTCACCTTATATTGTTGATGTTGATGTTTTGTTGAAGTCATTGTTCTGTCCACTGCATGCTGCATTGTATGATGCACAGGCCTTCAGTAGATGAATGACAAAAATTCCAATTATTCTGCTGGTTTTTACTTTCTGTTCCAGTGCAGAGAGCATGTGCTGGGAAATGAATGGTGGAATGTTGCTGTGATCCTATTGGTTCAGAACTGAATGAGAAAATACTGTACAAGCATTGACATGCAGACAGGTTATCAGAATCAGATAATACAGGAATCCCAAAAGTATTTGGACACTTCAATCATACTTGAATGAAAACGAATGAATGTCATTGCATTAGATACAGAATATCAAGTCAAGTGTCATTTATTTTAAAGAACGATAACACAATCAGAAATGTCGAGGAAAACATTTCACAGATGGAACATGTTTGATACAGCAGTTATGAAACAATGATTATATGGTTGACAATGCAGTTAAATAGTATATTGTGACTCTTTGTGGTTATCAGTGTTAGTTGATCATTTGCATATTTAATGTGATTCTCTATACCTGTGGTTAGTTCACCTGTGTGAACTTGAGAACGGACTTAATCCACTAACAATGATTAAAAAACATCGATTGAGCAAAAATGAGCAAGAAAAGCTAGTGAAGACCCTTGTGAAAAAGAAGTGCACTATGAATGTGCGCTTACGGTGTACTACTTCAACTCCAAAATATATTAAAAACTTGCAGATAATATAATAGTAATAAAATAAAAGTCTATTAAAGGATTAGTTCACTTTCAAGTGAAAATTAGCCCAAGCTTTACTCACCCTCAAGCCATCCTAGGTGTATATGACTTTCTTGTTTCTGACGAAGACAATCAGAGTTATATTAATAAATATCCTGACGCATCCGAGCTTTATAATGGCAGTAAGCGTTACCAAACGAGTATGAGCTGAAGAAAGTGCTTCCATCCACATCCGTCCATCATAAACGTACTCCACACGGCTCCGGAGGGTTAATAAACGCCTTCTGAAGCGAAGCGATGCATTTGTGTAAGACAAATATATCCATATTTAACAAGTTATGAAGTAAAAATACAAGAATGCCTTCCTTATTCAAATTACGGAAAAAACTGAACTGGCGCCGCGTCAGTCAATAGGGAAGGCGTAGGACGTACAGCGTAAGCTTTTTGAAGAATACGGAAGGCGGTCTGGTGGGAGTTACATATTTTACTTCATAACTTGTTAAATATTAAATTTTAATGTTTCAGTAATCTTTTGTCGTGCTTTAAAGGGTTAGTTCACCCAAAAATAAAAATTCTGTCATCAATTACTCACCCTCACCCGTAAGACCTTCGTTAATCTTCGGAACGCAAATTAAGATATTTTTGTTGAAATCCGATGGCTCAGTGAGGCCTCCATAGCCAGCAATGACATTTCCTCTCTCAAGATCCATTAATGTACTAAAAACATATTTAAATCAGTTCATGTGAGTACAGTGGTTCAATATTAATATTATAAAGCGACGAGAATATTTTTGGTGCGCCAAAAAAAACAAAATAACGACTTATATAGTGATGGCCGATTTCAAAACACTGCTTCATGAAGCTTCGGAGCGTTATGAATCTTTTGTGTCGAATCAGCGGTTCGGAGCGCCAAAGTCATGTGATTTCAGCAGTTTGGCGGTTTGACACACGATCTAAATCATGATTTGACACGCTGATTCATAACGCTCCGAAGCTTCATGAAGCAGTGTTTTAAAATCGGCCATCACTATAGAAGTCGTTATTTTGTTTTTTTTTGGCGCACCAAAAATATTCTCATCACTTTGTAATTATTAAAAACTTACTGTTATTACTATAGTAACTACATGTAAGACATGTAACAATAACACTGTAAAATAAAGTGTTATATTCTTTATATAATTATATTATTTCACTAAAGTCCACTTCTTTTTCACAAGGGGGGAAAAGCTCCTGCAGCATTTGATGACACACTTGCTTTGAAATTTAATCTAATTCAATGACAAAATTTTGATTTTAAAATCCATCTTTTCACACTGAGGACAACTGAGGGACTCAAACACAACTATTAAAAAAGGTTCAAACATTCACTGATGCTCCAGAAGAAAACACGATGCATTAAGAGTCGGGGAGTGAAAACTTTTGAACAGGATGAAGAGGTCCAAATTTTTCTTATTTCACTTGAATATCATTTTTTTTTTCATTTAGTACTGCGCTTCAGAAGCAACAGAAGATACTTGCATGTTTCCCGGAAGACAAATGAAATACAATTTACCTTGATCTTCAAATTCCAAATGTTTTCACCCCCCATCTATTAATGCATCACGTTTTTTTCTGGAGCATCAGTGAATGTTTGAACCTTTTTTAAAAGTTGTGTTTGAGTACCTCAGTTGTCCTCAGTGTGAAAAGATGGATCTCAAAATCATACAGTCACTGCTGGAAAGGGTTCAAATATGCAAAAGATGCTGGAAAACTGAAGAATCTGCAGGACCTGGAGATTTTTACTGAAGAACAGAGCTCAGTTTAACTGCTCAGAATAAACAAGGGACTCATGAACAACCATCACACAACAAAAAAACAGTCGTAGATCATCCAGGTAACCACACAGTATTAAGAATCAATGGTTCACATTCTTATGAATGGGGTTATTTTAATAAATTCAGCTATTTTTTTTTGTGTCTTGTGGATTATATGTAAACATCTTTTATGTAATATATCTTACTCAGGACAGTACTAAATAAAAAATAACATGCATTTTGTATTATCTCCCTTATTTTGTTAAAATTATTAACATTTTTACAGATTCTGCAAGTGGTTCACATACTATTTCTTTCCTGTGTGCTTGAACGTAAAGCACCAATCTGTGATCTGCTTCCTGTGCTGCTAAATATAACACAAAGCTCAAACCTGCTGCGTACCTCAGCAGTCCAGTTCAGACCTCTAAAAAACACAAAAACTTCTATAAAAATGTGAAACTTTTTAAATTTTATTCTCCTGTCTTTTTTAACAAGATGCATTCATAGTAATATAATGAAGTTTTTACAGAAAAATGCATTTTACCCCATTCACTACCATTATAAAGCTTGGTAGAGCCAGGATATTTTTAAATATATCTCCGATTGTGTTAGTCATATACACCTAGGATGGCTTGAGGGTGAGTAAATCATGGGATAATATTCATTTTTGGGTGAACTATCCCTTTAAGTTTTAAGCATTTTGAAACATTGTCTTTGAAGTACAATTAAGTGCACTTCCTTTTCACAAGGGTACACATGCTGGTATGATCTACACTTATGCTGTCAGCTGATATCAGATCAGTGTGAGTGTGTGGATCATCTTGTGTCATGTGGTTTGATTGCAGATATGAGGAATACCAGGACTGTTGAAAGGAGTGTCCTACAGTATAAGACACAGTAAATTTGTTGATTATGCCAAACTTTGTGCTTTCTGTCATTAATTGAAGCTGGTTGTTATGAATCTTGCTGATTTGAATATGTCACTGTGATAAAGTTATGTCTGTCACAAGAACACATAAATACACAGAGCCAAATATTACGTTCACACCAGCCTGTGACACTAGAGCTAAACTTGTTAGTGTAAGTGTGACAGCTTGCGGTGTGTGTGTGTGTGTGTTGACTGGAGTAGAAGTGAGCAGTTCTCTCTGTGGCAGATCAAATCACAACATCTCTCCTCTGAGGAGCCTCGTCCCTCGTTCTCCTCTCATCCTCTCCTCTTTTCTTCGTTCTTCAGGAGAGAAGCGTGTTTCTAAGTGCCATTATGAGATGGCATCTCTGGGCGGCCCCTTTGTGGAAATCAAATCCGATGACATCCTCTTCTACGAGAACTGCGGCGGCGGGAGTTTCGGGAGCGTGTATCGCGCCCGCTGGCTCTCGCAGGACAAAGAGGTGGCGGTGAAAAAGCTTCTGAAGATTGAAAAAGAGGTGGGAGTGAGAGTCGCCTGAGCTTTTCATACACATGCTTTAATTGTCAGTGTGATAATCATTTTAATTGCCTCTCTGTGTGTCGACTCCAGTCCGACCAGCGCGGTTACGCCTCCCCTCTTCTCTACGGAGAGAGACGCGCGCTCTCACAGCGTCTTTTGTGAAGTGAAATTCATAGACTATGTCTTTAAGAGAAAATTGTCACATAATTAAGTCATATTAGTTTCAGCTGAGTGCAGTGTTTGTCTTTGGGGTGAAGTGTATTTACTTTTAAGTGCTAGATTCATTGTTGTCTTTGTTCTTCGCATATAGTGATTTTCGAGCATAATGGCTCTGGTAACGTTTGGGATGGTACCATTTGGTCGGGGGGAAAGTGACATTAAAAATTATAATTTGATGGAGGACTAACTGCTTAAAAAGTTAGTAAATTAAATCACACAAAAGTGTTGTCAGCTGTCAAATTCAATTTTAAATTCATCTGATTCACTTCACATTCCAGACTTTTTAAAGGGGACTTATTATGCCCATTTTCACAAGATGTAATATAAGACTCAGGTGTCCCCAGAAAGTTTCAGCGCAAAATACCCCACAGATCATTTATTATAGCTTGACAAATTTGCCCCTATTTGGGTGTGAGCAAAAACACACTGTTTTTTGTGTGTGTCCCTTTAAATGCAAATGAGCTGCTGCTCCCGACCATCTGTCCAGAAGAGGGCGGAGCTTTAACAGCTCGTGCTTTGGTTGTTCAACAACAACAAAGCTGGAGAATCTCACGCAGCCAAAATGAGGATTGTCAGTAACGGTGTTCAGCCTTACATTGTTGAATTGACCCTCATTTGTGAAGCAGTCCGGCGTAAAATGACGCCATGGTAACAACACTCTACTACAACAACTCTTCCTCTTCTCTAAAGCAGCCCAACATGGCCTCACCCCCTTTGTTGCATGTTCTTGGGGGCGGGGTTTATGTAAATTTTAGGGTTAGTGATGTTACCAACCCAGGAAGAAGCTTGTTGTAGTCCCTACCAGCCATTTGTTGTAGTGATTTCTGTAAAAGAAAATATCTCCCTTTGCAGATGTTGTTTATGCTCAAACAGCAACATTACACACTAACTAAAGTTAAAAAAAAAAGTAAAATCATAATCAACCACCCTTTTAAAATCAGCTTTTATCTTAAATGATGCTGTTAATATAATTTGTAATTACATTTTCTTGCATTAAATTAGGAATGAATGTACATATTGAATCTGCATCATGAATCTGTATCATATTGTCATGTTTCAAGTCTTTGTTCTGGCTGTATTTGTAGGCGGAGATTTTAAGTGTTCTCAGTCATCGTAACATTATCCAGTTTTATGGAGCAATTCTGGAAGCTCCCAACTATGGAATTGTTACAGGTCAGTAAAACATGACTCATCACTCTCAATCGCAACATTTATTACAGTGTTTGCATTGCAGGGCGGATCTGAAATTCCTCAAACATTCTGTCTTTATTATTCTGCACAGACTCCATTCAATTCATTTATAATTAATAATTCTTTTCTGCTTTTTACTACTCTATAAGAATTATACTTTAAGAAATTGAAGATAGAAGTTGGAAAATGATGTAACTGTTGTCATTTGTATAATAAACTGTGATTGGTCTTCCTTGCATCTATTTATCCATCTCTATTATATATTTAATACCCATATATCACTGTCTGATTATTTGTTCTTGCCAAAAACGTTTTTGCTGAATTGCAAGCACTGGTACTTCTTTCAGGAAATGCTAATTTCTCAGTTGATCTCAGGCCAGTTTCATTTGCATTTGGTTTATAATAAGCAAATAACAACAATAAACAAATATCCATTGGCCTCGTTTGTGAATTCACATGATTAAATGTGGATTTCCTTCCACTTTAATAAATGATCTGCCAGACAAATAAATTACCAGTCAATTTGCAGAACTAGTGTTCTTGTAATTTGATTGAATATGTTTTTTTATTAATATTATTCCACTGATTCTTTATAATTGGGATAAATCAGACTACAAAAGTGCAAATATAAAAGTTATCTACCACATTTTTTTCTTCACTTTTTTTCACAATGTGTACTGTATTGAAAATATACATTTTTTTAATTAATCATGGATTAATGAAATTGTGGGACCTTTGTCCCATAACTGAAGAATTAGTGATAGCACATCAGGTCTCAATGAGCTACACTGATATAATGCTGTTCTTCATGTCAAAATCTTCCTCAGATACCTGTAATGAGATGTGGTGTTTTAGTCAGCTTCTGTTTCTTCTGTGCTGAGCGAGTGTGACTCAAATGAAGCTGTAGTGATTGTAAAAGACAGTTGAGTCTCTCTTTATGAAAAGTAAATGTAATAAGAGCAGGTGAAGGTGATGTTTATGACCAGCTCACCTTTGTCATTGAGGGTATTAATTTCCCCTGTGTGTGTGTATCTCTGTTTGAACCTGATAATCTGACCGTTATATGATGTGTGCTCACAGTGACCTAAACCAAAGCTAAACATGCTATATTTATGAATAATAACAGACTCAACTGCACTTGTATGCCAGTTTTATGTATCTGTATTTGGATACTTCACATTCTTTTGGGAACATGTCTTTTGTAGTGGGACATGCTGAAATCCTAATATATATATTTATTTTGATTTACTCATTTTAAACAGAATTGTTTTCAATATTATTTATTTTTTTATTACATATGACATTTTTACAACCTAATATTAATTTAGACACTACATGGAGTAATGGTACTTGTAATAGTACTAATAAATCAATTTGTAACAGAAATATTTAATCCTGTGATTCATTAATTATTAAATCACAAAGAAAATGCTTTTACTGCAAATCTTATAAATTAGTAATTTTATATATAATATATTCAATGAACATATATTACATAAATATAAATATTGACTGTTTTAATATATATATATATATATATATATATAATTTTTGTTTCTTGAGCATCAAATCAGCACATTTGAATGATTTCTTATACTTATTCAGCTTTGAAATACTTATTGCACTTATTAATACTTAAAAATACTCTTAAGTATTTGATAAGAAAATACTTATTAAAAATCATAGTAACACTTTAGTTTAAGGTCCAATTCTCACTATTAACTAGTTGCTTATTAGCATGCATATTACTAGGATATTGTCTGTTTATTAGTACTTATAAAGCACATATTAATTATTATTCTGCATGACCATATTCTACATCCCTTAATCCTACCCAACACCTAAACTTAACAACTACCTTACTAACTATTAATAAGCAGTAAATTAGGAGTTTATTGAGGCAAAAGCCATAGTTAATAGTGAGAATTGAACCCTAAACTAAAGTGTGACCAGAACCATATTTCCTCATGTCAGTCACATGGATCAGTAGGGTCGTATGGGGCATCTAAACATGAAATAACTAATTAAGGTGTGTCCTGAAATGGGGTCAAAGTCCACAGCTTAGACAGCACTCATATGTTTGTTTTTCTGCAAAAAGGGCTATCAGAGATCGAAACTATTTTTCATTTAATCATTTTAACTGTTGCCTTTAAACAAGTGTCATACCATGCAAATAAATGGCATTACAGTTGTGTTTCTTCTTGTCCTGTGTGCCGTAGATGTCAGTGTTTGTGTATTGTGTGTAGTGATTGTTATATGGTTCCAGTGAGTTTAGATGATGCCATTGAGTGTTTGAGCTCAGAAACAGGATATTGTGATAAACAGTGTTTAACAGCAAGTACTATAGCACTGTACTCGATGACAACTAATACTAGTGCACTACATCCCACAGCAGTGATATGTAAAACTACTGCCCAATACAAGAGATTAAGCATTTTAATTTGTATTATATGTATGTGTGTGTGTTTTATTATAGAGTATGCCAGCGGTGGATCTTTGTTTGACTATCTGTCCAGCGCCAAGAGTGAAGACATCAGTATGAAGCAGATTATGACCTGGGCCATAGACATTGCTAAAGGTATTATATACACTCAAACACACATAAACTGAAAAAAAGATGAGATTAAATGTTCTAAATGTAAAACAAAATGCATTTACAGTGGAGGCCTAGAACAAATGCTCATACTGTTTCAAAAATATGACCAAATATAAAGATATAAGTAGAGGACTGGAACATATCAATGCATTGCAAGTGTGCTGTCCATACTTAGGGTAGACCAGGGTTTTGGGATCTGCTCTGAGCATCTTAAACCGGTTAGGACCAGCAGGGAGGTAGCTTACTGTAAAAATTATACAGTTTAACTAATTTTAACTAACTCCCAGCTGTTTCTCTGACCGGACTTGACCTGTGAGAGGAAATGAACTGAACAATTTACATTAATATGTGCACCTCTTGCTGCAGCTCAGACTTTTGCATTCACATACTTGTGTAAAATATGTTGCAGTGTTTGGATTAACATTAAACATGGTCATATGACACTGGTGTGATATAATCAGTTACCAATCTTGTTTGGGTAAAGTTGTATCAGATCTTTCCAATCTGTATGTACCTTGTCGCTTTCAAGTATTCATAAATCACTGTTTACATGGAGCAAACAACACCAGACAAGAAATGAAAGCATAATGTTTAACCAGAAGTTTGTCTGTCTGGAAAAGGACATTATAAATACACTGCCGGTCAAAAGTTTGGAATAATTACAGTTTTTTAAAGGGGTTAAGAACTGCATTTTTTATTATTTTATAATGTTTCCTGATGTGCACAATGTCAGTATGATTTTTACTTCAAAAATTGTCATAATTTAGAAATAAAAGGCCATTTTCTACCCTAATTTTGGCCCTCTGATTTGAACTCTGTTTTAAGGGGCGTGTCTGCTGTGAGACTTCAGTGTAAACGCCCACTGCTGTGATTGGCTAACATCTTTGCATATGAAATATGTATTACAATTGAAACTCTTTTGAAAACATTTACTATGTTTTTACTATTACAGCTATCAAGATTAACTAATCATGAAAAGTGTTGATTAGCATTATATTTAGCATGAAAGGTTGTAGCCGATTATTCAGATTGTACCCGATGACAGACATGTCTGTTGAGTGCATGAATACAGTGATCTCGTCATTGCAACTCGATTTATGCAGACTAACAAATGTTTTTATCATAACTACTAGTGCAAAGATTATGTAAATGAGAGTCTAGACAGCGTCATTGCTTATAATGGGAGTTTTTGGCGAGAGTCCAGAACTCAATAGCTGATAAACTTGCACTGTGTGATTGACAGCTCCAGTGATTATAAAGGGAGCGTTCTTGGATCGCTTTCTATATGTAATTTAATCACAGTTTAAATAGCAGATTATTTACATCCCACTAAGAGAAACAATGTGAAGTTGATCGTTTAGTCACTCGCTTGATTTCCTGACACATAAACAGCGATAAACTATTTTGAGTAAAGAACGTCTGACTGTACATGAATCATTACATATCAGAAATCACTGATCACAGATCAGGCATTAGAATTAACACGGTTACTTACATGTTGTGGCAATACTGTCGGGTCCTTATCTTACAGTAAAAGTCTGTTTGCAAAGCCTGCGCCGAAATGCGACTGATTTACCAAAGAATCCAAAGTGAAATGTACCGAACAAACAAATTATTCTCTACTGAGACATTCACATAGTTGAAAATAAATAAGCACTTTCCTAGCATTTGGACGGTAATGTTATTTTTAGTCCAGTGATCCTGTATCTCTCTTCTGTCTGTCTCATCTCACTAACGCATCAGTGGGCGGGGCCAAATATGTGATGATGTAGAAGTAGTCGTTGATCTTCTTCTGCAGAGGCGGTCTTTAGTCACACTGTTACATCATGTGACAAAATCTGAAACGAGTCATTTTCTGAGCTTGGATTCAAAAAAAGCTGTTTTTTGACAAACGAGGAAGTTTTGAGTTCTGAAATGTACAGGATGTTTTCACAGTACAATGACGTCTTACATTTCAAAAGATCAAGGGGATTTTGATTTCTCAATCCATGACCCTTTTAAATGTTTTTGCAAGAAACCTCTAATGCTTACCAATATTGCATTTATTTGATTGAAAATACTAATTATAATTAATAATTATAATTGCAATTTGAATATAACTGTTTACTATGTGAATGTATTTAAAAATGTAAAACCTGAAGTATTCCTACCTAACTAATTTATTCCTGTAATTTGAGGCAAAGCTGAATTTTCAGCATCATTACTAAAGTCTTGTGACACTGAAAACTTTACTATCACATGTAATAAATTACATTTTTAAATACATTACAATAGAAATCAGTTCTTTAAAACTGTAATAATATTTAAAATATTACGTATTTACTGTATTTTTGATACAAAAATGCCTTGGTGAGCATAAGAGACTAAATCTTAAAGTCCCCCTGTGGTGAAAATCTATTTTTTAATGTTGTTTATGTGTATGTGGTGTTTTTAATATGCTTTAAGACAAACCATGTGCAAATTCATAAGTCAACACCATTGCTGAGTATTTTCTCCTTAAAACTGCAGTGATCTAAAGACAGTCTCAAACCCGCGGTTTGAAATCGCTGGTGTCTGTGAGGTCACAATCTAACTTGTAACCAATCACAACAATGTGCCGGCATATCATTATCAGTGAACTAGCAGGGAGAAGCCAGGTATATTTGTCTGATATGAACAATCGGGTAGATTTAGCAATGTAGTGGGTGTATGATGTATATTGAATATGAACTATATGCCTTTCTCCACCGACATTCTGAGTTGTTCAAAGCGTTTAAGGATACTGATTGTTAGAAGGCAGCTGTCTGACTCTGAGATGCCGAATGGGAACATGGTTTGTGTAACATTAGCAACACATTATTAGCTGTCTGATAACGTAGTCAAGCAAAAGGCTAATCATATTATTTACCGTTACGTGTCAGACGTTGTAAAGATCGATACCATTGTGCAGCGTTTACCTCAGTACGTTGACCGAGTGGATCTCTGGCGTGAGCGAGTGGAGGCAGGGCTAATGTGCATATTAATTGATCTGCGTATTTTAAATGAGGCAAGGGTGTAGAGCAGGGCTTGTCAACTGCAACCCAATCTCCTTCCTCCTCTTTTCCTGGCGGTGCAGCTAAATTTGGTTAGATACGTGACTGGCCGCAGTGGCGCCTGCAGCTGTTCGGCTGTATACGCACTGTTCGTACCATGCACACTCCTCCGACTGACCTGAGAAACGTTTTCCGTGCGAATACTTCAGCAGTTCTTATGTGTGTTCCGTATTTCTGTCGACTGAACCAGCGATACCAATCATTCGTGAATTAATCATTCTTTTGTCTCGATTCTTTCTTTTACATTGGCGAAACGCGCTTGCATAACGATCTGAAACGATTTGGATTCGTTCGGACCGCTCTGTCACTGAATCATCTGTAGTTGTTTCTCTGTCAGTAACAACAAATACAGAACAAATAGCACTGTTTTCGTGTGTTTCACTAGTTTACTTTGAACTACGCAGCACGGCCCAGTGAATAATGGAACGAAAGCTTAAAGGAGCTGCGTTTATTCCTGGTCACCATTATTAAACAGCGTTGCGACACCCATTGAGAAGCGATTTAATTCGACATTCACCTCTCGTTTACAAATCACTCGATTATTAAACTAGTTTTAAATCAGTTGAAACAGCCTCAACATTCCCAACAAGACTGATGAGGAAAACAGGAGAAACGTGCCATGAATGAAGATAGAAGACTTTTAAATCCCAAAATCACCACCCTTACAAACATTTACCATAAATTTACTGTAGTAATTTACCATGGTTTGTGGAAATGTGGAGTATTTATATTGAAAACTATGTTATAGCCATTTATATTGCATTATATTTATTAGGTAGGTAGGGGAATATTCATGTCTTTGTTAAGTTGTAGTTTGTACCTGTGTTTAAGCGTTTTTATAGGCCTTTATAACATATAATATAATATCATTTGACAGTGGTAGTGAGTAGCCACGTATGGTTTTACCTGTGGTTACCAAGCCTAATAAATAATAAAATAATTCTTACCAATAAACCCTCCACCCCCCCAGCCCACCTCAACTCAACTTTTTGATTTGATAATCCGGCCCTTGAATGAAACTACTTGAAGAGCCCTGGTGTAGTTACATTCAAGCTATTTTAAGGCATGAAGACATTTTTTTCACCAGAAAAAACATTTAAATATGTCATTCTGGTGATTAAAGATTCATTTTAAGGGATAAAATTATCGCCTACTGGGGCACTTTAATTATTCCAAACTTTTGACCAGCAGTGTGAGCACTTTAACAAAACTGTAAGCTTTTTATACTTCTTTGATGAACCTCTCAGGCCCACACACCTTCTGTCACGGTTGGTTGCAGGAAGGAGCACAGACGAAGAGAATAAATCCAAATACTAGTTTAATGACGTAATCCACAGGTTACCAGGCAGAGAGGTGCAACACCACTTACTCAAACAGTGAACGGACAAAGACTGAGTGAACAGGGGGAAACTAAATAGCAAACATAACAAGGTTGATTAATGAGACACAGGTGATACAGATGAACTAATGATGAAGGCGGGAAACAGAACATGTGACCATAGAATGCAAACAGAAAGTCCATAAACTGAAACTAAAACTAAACAGACTGTGACACCCTCTAGGTCTTCATTGTAATCGCAGTACTGTAAACACATTTCCTGTTTGTTTATGCACACAGAGAAACAAGCAACAGATGTTGTTATTTTAACTCAAATATTCCAGTGTAATAATGACTAATAACAAAATCAAATTCTAGTTTTTCACAATTCATCTTTGTATGTTGTGTTTTCTCTCATAGGCATGCACTATCTGCACGCTGAGGCCCCGTTTACAGTCATTCACAGAGACCTCAAGTCCAGAAATGGTTTGTAACTTTGTGAAATAAAGGCTCTATATATATTTATTTGAGTTCTGGAGTGCTTGAATACTGACCTTGTGTTTCTTTTCAGTTGTGTTGACTGCAGATTCAGTACCCAAGGTACATGATGACTGTCTATTCATACATACAGAAACAAGTTCTCTATATTTTATTAGTCCTGCATGAAAAATAGCTACCCTTATTGCAAAGTCTGTTTATTAATTGGACTCTCCATTTCCTCAGATCTGTGATTTTGGGGCGTCCAAGTTTCATTCTCACACCACCCACATGTCTCTGGTGGGAACATTTCCATGGATGGCCCCTGAAGTCATCCAGAGCTTTCCTGTGTCTGAGACCTGTGACACATACTCTTACGGAGTGGTGAGTGTGTGAACGTGAACGCTGGTAGCTGAAAAAAGTGAAAAGGCTGTGTCATCCATTAGGGGTTCAAGTGCAAAACGCTGAAACCTTATTCTTATTGGCCAGATGGTAGGTCTCAATTGACCCTTCGCAAAGACCCGCCCCCCTTAGTTACTGTTGCTTTGTCCGACAAGCCATGGCGCTGTCACGCCACACAGAGGGAAAAATACATCACGGAGCAAAGAGGACACTGAAAACATGTCGACAGACAAGACAGAGCAGGTTATTTATGATATTAAACAAAGTCCCAGCTTTCAAATTGTGTATTTTTTTTTAAGAAATTCGAACGATAAAAACCGTTTTGTGGCTCTTTAATGTGTCGTGACAGATCGCTGTAGCTCCTCAGATCAAGCGGCTCGTGAACCGATCATCTCTTCCTAATAGTTTATTAATAGCATCAAATAAACATGAATGAACATCATAAGGAATGTTGTTTCAAACGCGGAAAGACGTCAGTACACACCATTTTTCAAGTTCAAGTCCACCTGCTTTGTCGGACAAAATGGCGGATTCGGTGTTATGACTGGTTAGATCACTTGTCAATCTAACTCCCGGTGAAGGGTCAATTTTGGGAGAGATTGACTTGATATCACCCCAGTCGGTCAATAGGGGGCACTACAGTGATCAAAAGTATGAAATCGCTCATAATTCCTAGACCATTCGTCTTATACCTTTGGAATCCTTGGCTCAAGACGGACAAAACGTATTATCTCCGATTACTTTTGCGAACTAGTACTAGGTTTTTTGCCCAATATCGCGTTTTACATGTTCGTAAAGAATTGTACATTATGCAGTGTTTCACACATACACGCAATATTGATATCACGATATCCTCATTCTGAACAACTTTGCCTCAAGCACCACTACTGTCAATCAAATGTTTGTGAAATATCTGTGATTATTTAAAAAAAACCTACTTTTGCAAAGTAGTCCTATAGGTTTTTCACTCAACCTCAATAAAACCACTGCAGTACAATTCTCTGGAATCTCTACGTCAGAAATGTTGAACTTTAGATAACTATAACTGGGTAGTTTCGAAAATGGCATGTATACCCAAAAGCCTATAAATCCTAAACAAAAACTCGAAACTTCACACAATTAGGTAAGTATATGTATATGATTCTAAACAAGCATGCAAACTTTTATGGAGATTGGACTATAGGTGGTGCTATAACTGTTAAAAACCATATATTTCCATAGTAAATTGTCTGTATTGGCTGTAAATGGTCTTTTCAATCTATGATCTAGGTGGTTCCAGGATTGCTAAATAAAACATAATACATTTTTATGCATGTGTTTAAAGGCCTTAAAGGGTTTGTAGCCCGATAATTGCTGCTCGCAGCTATATTTTAAAGTGCATTCTTATATTTGTTCAATTGAAAATCATCTGGTTTAAACCTGTTTTGTTGAGTTTATCTAAAATAGGGTTTATCAATATCTAAGTTTTGAACCAAACACAGTATAATTTGAGAAAAACTAATAAATTTGGCTGTAAAATTTTTTTGTCAGTTGGTGGATTCACTGGGTTTGTTGGCACATATAGTTCTCTTTTTCATATATCTGTGAATTATAAGTATGTTTTTTTCAGGTCCTGTGGGAGATGTTGACGCGTGAAATTCCCTTCAAAGGTCTGGAGGGGCTGCAGGTGGCCTGGCTGGTGGTGGAGAAGAATGAGGTGATGGCAGATTCTGATTGGCGGTGTCATGGATGAAGTGTGTTCAGCAGTTTGATGTGTGGTTTTTGACATGTGTTATCTTTGACACGTTTTTTGCAGAGGTTGACAATTCCCAGTTGCTGCCCAGCCAGTTTCGCCTGCCTGATGAGAAGCTGCTGGGTGACAGAACCAAAAGTAAGTTAAAAACATGCATGTTTACCACGGTATGTAAATGAGGTCATAAAGCAGATCATGACCACAGACTAAACCAAACCCAGTTATACAGGTTTGGAACGACTATATATGGATCAACTCTTTTACAGTATGATTATCCTGATCTTATTTAGCAAATACAGTATAAATTGTAATGGTTTTGATATTGCATAGCAAACTTTAGATAATTACATACATTGCAGAGCATTAGCAATATGTTGCAGTATACTAATACAGCAATTATGCAGTGCTTAAGAAGATTGGTAAAGTGCAATGCATGAATAATAGATAAGACATGCTGTTTGGTCAGGACATTAATAACCGCTGTCTTTATTAATATATGACTTATCCTGACATTTTTAATTCATCCAATCAAAGTTCATTTCATCTGCCTCATGTCAGGGCTTTTTCCCCCTCTCAGTTTCACTCTGTCCGGTCACACCTCTCCTCTGAACGCTCACACTCATTTAAGTGAGCTTCATAAATTCATGTTCACTGGTGCTGACGTCTGCCCGTCACTCACAGAGTGCGGGCGTGCCAGAAAACAGTATCATAACACTCAAAAACACTCCGATTGCAAGTTGAGCTGCACACAGCTGTCGTTAAACTCTGATGAATATCATATGGATGTTTCTTCAGTGCATTAAACTGATGAAAACTTAAAACATTTGACTGAAAAAGCTGTTAATGTGTCACACAGCCTGCTGCTTTTATCAACCGTTTCAAAATTTCAAGTCCCGTGTGAAAAAGAAGTGCACTTAATTGTATTGAATGTGCACTTGTAGTGTACTTCAAAATCCTAAAAGTACATTTTAAAGAAACTGTACTTGCAGGTAGTTAATAATGAAATAAAAAGTCACTTAAGTCTCTTAAAGAGAGCACACTTTCATGACTCTTTCTTAACACACTTAAGTACACTTTTAAATTCACTTTGTAATAATGTCAAATTAAAAGTTTTACTTTAAAGTACAAAAGCATTGTTTTAATAATCTTTTGTTGTGCTTTAAAGAAGTACACTTATTTTGACGTGTCGACTAACATACTAAAGCACATGTAAATTATAATTTTAACTGTAGTCTGTTATTAGATATTTCATTTAAAGTTAATATATTTTAAAAGTACTAAATTGCAACTTCATCATTACAAATATGTAATTACAAATATATTTAAATACATGACATACAATCTTCAATATAGAAATGGCATTAAAGTATATTTTAGTTGACCATAAATGCTTGTCATACAATCAGCAGTAACTTTAACATATTTCAAAGACAATAGAAGTAATTATGAAATTGCATATAAAAATGTACTTAAGTCCTACTTAAGAGGGTAAAAGTTGCATTTAATATAAATTAAAATTTAATTGCAATTAATTTACAATTAAGTGTCCAAAAATATTACATTCAGTTCACACTTAAGTACACAGTTCACGCTTAAGTCTTTTTACCCAGGTAAAAATAAAGTATACTTGAATGCACTAAAAAAATACTTATAGTTATACACTATAAATAATAATTAAAAGTATATTTCTTCTTCAGTGCACTTAAAGTATACTAAATACCACTAATACTTAAATTGATTTTTAGTGCATTGAAATAAAATATACTACTGCAAAATTGTATTAGTGTATTTCTTAAATGTGTGCTTTTAATGCTTTAAAAAATTAGTTAGATCTTAGTAGACTTTTATATAGTAATCCTAAATTTAAATTAAATTGATTTTATTAAAAATATATTACTAATGTACTAGTTAAAGGTACATTTTCCCAACTGTGGTACTTAAGTACACTTAATATTAATGCACTGATGTGCACTAACACTTAAACTGATTTTAAATGTAGTCAGATAAAGTAAACCAAATATACAGAAGTGTTTTATAAGTGCATTACTATGAACGCTTTACATTAAATTTTAGTGGATTTTTATATATAGTTCTATTTTAATGGACTTTCATGAAA
This sequence comes from Hypophthalmichthys molitrix, assembly GCA_037950675.1. Taxonomy (NCBI): domain Eukaryota; kingdom Metazoa; phylum Chordata; class Actinopteri; order Cypriniformes; family Xenocyprididae; genus Hypophthalmichthys; species Hypophthalmichthys molitrix. The sequence goes on along the minus strand of CM075500.1, from coordinate 5,194,830 downwards.
AATACAGTAAAAATGTATTGATTACAAGTAAAACACCATTAATATATACTTGACTACATCATATACATTATTCCTCACTTGTAAGTCGCTTTGGATAAAAGCGTCTGCCAAATGAATAAATGTAAATGTAAATGTAAATATAAACGGAATATTAACATAGTTACAATACATTTGAAATTAATTATTTAAAGTATAAAAATATGTGGGCAATACATTATAAATACATTTTGTATATATTTATTATATATTATTCTTATATTTTAAATAATTCATAAGTCTGTTTTCTATGTCTGATGTATATGTATATTTTAAAAGTGTATGAAAGATGGGTTCAAGTGTACTACAAGTGGTAATGAAATACATTTTTTTAATACAGAGATAGTAAACTTGTTCTTCTTGTACAGATGTTCTAGTGTTTATTGATTAGATCAGAATTTGAGTATGTTTTATTGGCCAGGCAAGCCAATCATCAGTGTATAACATATTTACAGTCGTTTCGAAGGGTTCAGTGTTTCAGAAAGTGTGTGTATTGGAAATGCTGATGTTCTAATGCAGATGCTGTGATTGTGTTGTAGGACAGGCCAGTGTTCAAAGACATCCTGTCCACGCTGGAGTCCATGTGGAACGACAGTCAGTTACCTGAGGAGTGCAACACCTTCCTGCACAATAAAGCAGAGTGGAGGTACAGTAACACGATTACAATATCACTGACCTGCCTATAACCATAACATGTCTAACTCACACTATAAAAAATGCAACCATTTTGATTTAAAAACTGGAGTTTAAATGCTAGTTTTAATTGAGCATTCAAAATGGTGCTTTAAATGTAATATTATATATATATATATATATATATATATATATATATATATATATATATATATATTTTTTTTTTTTTTTTTTTTTTTTTTTTTTTAAACAAACTACCATGTGTGTCCCTTCACACACACTGTGTACTGGTGGTCTAGAAAGTCATGGGTGTTTGATGCTATATTAAGACCCTCTGGAATTGGGCCAGGATACAGGGACGGGAGGTTCCTGTCCCTCCCTACAGCTAAACAGAGGAACAACAAATGAAGAAAAGAAATGTGACATGTCAAAAAAAAGGGGAACTTTAGGACACATATGATTGTGAAATTCCAATAGCATTTATTAGAAAGAGACAGACAGGGAAATCAGTCACACAGGAAGTGTGGGGTTGAAGTTGGGCAAGCAGGGCTTCAGGGGTGGGGCTCAACGGGATGGGAGGTGTCTGAGGACATGAGTTCAAGCTTCTGTCCATTTATAAATAACTGTTGTCTGAAGAGAATGTGTTCCCTCTGCTGGTTAAATCAGATATTACACATTAACAGTGACTGTACTCACCTAGAATTAAAGAAACACCACTGGGTGATTCTGCACTAAATGTTGCCAAACAACTGAGAAAATCTCTTACTTTTGGCAGCATTTATACTGTCTAGGAAATAAAGACAACATTCATTTCATGCATTTCTTTGTATGCTGTGATCGGTGGCCAAACCAGTAAAGTCAGAGCAAGTGTAAACATGTTTGAATGAAAAATGTCATTTTTATACATATATGAAATGAGTAACTGTTTTAGACAGGTTTAACAATAAATATAAACACTATTAGAGCACTATTAAGTGTTTTTGCCAATCAATATAATGCATTTGAACATAGAAAATAGTTCAATAACTGATTATTGAAGATTATTGTGATTATTTTTAAAGAGACATGATCTAGGTGAAACCATGGACACTGGGTCATGTCTTAGAACAGAAATATATATATATATATATATATAAAAACTATTGACTCAACAATTTTGAAGAGGTTTTTTTTTGTTGTTTTGGCTCCAAAGTCCAGTGAAATTTATAATTATGTTGTTAAATTGTTACGGAAGCTTGTTTCTGCCACTGAATAAAAAATTTAAAAGGTAATTGCGAGTTTACATCTTGCAATTCTGACTTTTTTTTCTCAGAATTGCATGAGATAAAAGTCAGAAATGTGAGATAAAAAGTCACAATTATCTTTTAAATTGTTTTATTCCGCTGTAGAAACAAGCTTCTATAAATTGTCAATGCAATCAAAAAGTGTCAAAATATGTAAAAATAGAAAGCAGAACGTAATATTAAAATGTTCTTTTTTTTTCTAATCTTAAATATAATCATGTAGATCTCCATAGATATTTTCATATTAGTGCATCAATGTATGACACATTATGCAGTAAAATATTTAGGTATGTTCTCATTAATCGCTTGTTTATGAATATGGATATGTTTATGAATAGGGATATCGTGTTGATGAATCTGTTGTGTATTGTGTGAGCAGGTGTGAGATTGAGGCGACTCTAGAGCGTCTGAAGCGGTTGGAGAGAGATCTGAGCACCAAAGAACAAGCGCTGAAAGAAAGAGAGAGACGGTTAAAGATGTGGGAGAGAAAACTCATCGAGCAGTCCAACACACCGGTGAGTCTCTCTCTCTGAGGACCTCGACTCCTCGCTCGAACTGAAAAACATTGTTTACTCAAAGCTCATTTTCTTTCATCATTTACTCGTGTCTTTTGTTTCATTAGTAGACCATAAAAAGAAGATGTTTAGAATATTTACATTCTTACTGTAGTGGCCAAAAGTGATGTTTAGAGGGGATATTTGTTTTTTATGACCCTACAAGTTCGATTAAACTATTAAAATATGAGGAAATTATTTTATATTTTAAATGTAAGGGAATAACAAAACAATAAACTTGGTTAAGGTATTTATCTAACAAAATTATTTGTCAATGCTTTATTTTACTATGCAAAAATAAGTTATTAATATTTCATTGGTTTTTACGTGTTCATATATATATATATATATATATATATATATATATATATATATATATATATTTATTTATTTTTTTAATTTAGACAAAAATGTAGACAAAAATAATGTCTACACAATTTGGCATGTTTCATTGCATTATTAAGACAAATAAAACAATTGACTCCAAGTAATATGCTTACGAAATCGTTAATAATATTTGAATAATGAGTAAAGATGTAAATTTTCCTAGGCCGGACATCACCTTTGGCCACTGTTGTGCTTCTTTAAAGCACGACTAAAGTTTATTAAAACATGATGATTTAAAATGTACTGTAAAATAAAATTTGAGTGCACTTTTTAAAAGTGTACTTAAGTGTGGTAAGAAACAGTCATGTCAAAGAAATAAATATACCTTTAAGATTTGAAGTAGGGATGCACCGATACCATTTTTTAAGGACCGAGTACGAGTACCGATACTTTTTTTCTAGTACTCGCCGATACCGATGCCTATACATTTATTAATTTCTCTTGCGGTTTTCCAAGCACAACGCAGTGAGACTAATGAATGTAGGACAGCTTCTTTATTATTACTCCAATGAAAAAAAGTAATAAATTGTATGTGCTTGTCACAAACTTAAAGAACAAAAATTTCACAGTGTCCAATAACCTTCAAAGGGCATAATTACCAATATATATAATTGTTGTTATATAAAAAGAAATTTACAAACAAATTACAAACAATACAACAAATACTATAGAGATACAAATTAAATAAACTTGTTTTTCAGATACAGTAGGTTTATTTACCATGTACACATTTATTTAACATATTTTGTTGTTTTATTAACATTAATGACAAATATAGGTTACGGTCCCTTTAAGACCGAATCCATGAATACTGACACACATCCTGTTTTCACCCAAATGTTTACGTCCACTTAAGCCATAACCGACTGTATTTACGTGAGATACTCCACATGATGGACATTTTGACAACTATGTGTGCATTTGACCATTCAGGCGCGAGGAGAACCGATCGCGCGCTGTCTGATAGAACTGGGATCGCGTGCACACGAGAGAGAGCGCTTCTGGTTTGTGCCATTCAGCGCGATTCCGCCTATCCCGCCTTTACTAATCGATAACGAATTGTGATTGAAAACATGCAGTTCGCAATGTGTGTGTTGTCATCATTAATTCTGAAGTATTTCCACACCTCTGAGGCTGACATTGTTTCTGCTGCTGCCGCCGGTCTCTCTGTGCACGGAAAATTCTGTCAGTCACGTGAGGTATCGGTCTTTGGTATCAGGGGTATTTTTACGAGTACGAGTACATGAGGCCCGATACCGATACTGGTATCGGTATCGTTGCATCCCTAATTTAAAGTACACTACAAGTGCATATTCAGTACACTACACTTGACATAAGTTGTTGTGTGGCAGTTGAGTAAATGAAGACATTTTGAGTGTACTGTTCTTTTAAGAGGTCTCTAACACACATTAACACAAGCCACTCACGTTACCTGCAGCTCACCTGTCCATCATGAGATGCGTTGTTTTGCTGCATGACTAAAACAGACTACAGCCGCAGCAGATCCTTTACATTTATATAACCATTTGGCAGACGCATTTATACCAATCAGCTTACATTAGGTACACTTTTCATGTCAGATCATACACTCCATGGGAATCAAACCCATGACCTTGACATTGCTAGTGCCCTGCTTTACTGCATAAGCTACAGAAACGCTGCACAAATAAACAGCAAAAACTTTGTTAGGTTGTGTCAGGAGTATTTAGGGCACAATTTCCTGAAGAGGCCAGTGCTGCAAAAAAGGAATCCTTTCGTTGGCTGCTTGTCTTCAGCTGTACGCTTGGTAACTCTTTATTTTTTTGATGGTCCACTTTAGACATTCTACTGACTATAAGTAACTTTGCAACTACATGTTTTTTTTGTTTTACCTGCCTGGGGACTATAGATGTACAAATTAGCTAGGGCTGCATGATATTGGAAAAACTGACATTGTGATATTTAATTTTTCTGCAATATGTATTGTGATATAAAAAAAAAATTCACCAGATGACTTGAATAGCTCTATTTGAAAAGAATTATTCATTCCAGGATGATTGGGGTGATTTTGATTCAGTTTTTTTGCATGTATGTGTCTGTTCAGGCACAAATAGACTCGGAAGAGAACATTTGGTGTTCACGTGCATCTGAGTGCATCTGCACGGCTCTGTGTGTGTGTGTGTGTGTGTGTGTGTGTGTGTGTGCACGTGTGTGCTCAGAAAACAGCTGCACGTTCAGAATTGAGTTCTCTTTCGCGTCTTTGTGTGCGAAAACCGCTCAAATGTTTAAACTGACAGGACCTAGAACATGCAAATGATAAACTTTCATTGTATGGTGGTCTGACTTTGCAATTAATCAGAGAATCACGTGCACTTTTAACCGTGGTGTCTGGTCTGTATGGATTAACGATCCCCACTAGACATCGAAAATCCTACGATGTGACTATCGCGGATGCGCACATCGCGATACTTATACTAAAACAATATAATGTGCTGCCCTAAAATTAGCAATGTTGCTATAATGTTGCATGTTTACATTTTGTATTTTGTATTGATGTCCATTGGGCCTCATTCATGAAACTTTCGTAAATATATGAGTAAATTCGGAGTAACTTGCGCATAAAACTGACCTTCCCAAAAACTCTTCTCTGGATTTACAAATGCTTCGTAAACAAAGGGTTTGATAGTAAATCTTGATAGTTAATGAATTCCAATCATTCCTAAATAGGGTGTGCGACTGCGTGTGCACGCTCATTCACAATTAGCATAATCTCCGCCTATGAATTACAACTACGTAAATTACGTGTCCAGGAAAGTTGTGGAAACATCTGGAATCCCTTCTCAGGTTTGGCTCTAGTATAATACATAAATGCAAAAGAGACTAATAGGCCATATGCCGAATAATAAATATTCAATTAATGTATGTCTACCAGAGCGTTTTTAGCCAGCTAAAATGGCCAGCTGGTGGTGCTTGAGAACGCTTTGTAGGCGCAGCGTTTTTCCAGCTGAGACACTTTGGTTGCTATGATTTGGAATCCACGGCAGTAACGTATTACAAGTAGGCCTGTCTCATTTTGAAGAATATTACAGAAAATAAAAATTCAGTAGCTAGCAATATTAACGTCTCCATTGTTGTTCAGTCATTGTACAAGTAGGATGGTTGGTCAGGGTTGTCCCGCCCCTCATCCACGATGATTGTCGAAGTCGAACAGTTTTCAACTCTCAACTGCATAATAAAAAAAAGACAGGGCAAACAAACTCATGAAATATTATTATGGTACCGAGTGCATCAAAATGCATTGTCATTATCAGTTTACCTAAAATAGAACGTTTGAATGTTTTACGCACCATTTACACTGGTCGGGAGCAGTATGGGGTTAGATTCCCGCCTAAAGTATTGCGGTCACGGATCAAAAAATAATGAGCAAGAATCAAAAATTTAAAAACACATGTAAAAATATATAGCACAAACTGAAACAAATAATGCAAAATGATCAGAATGGCAAAGAACGTGGTCACGGATAAAAATAAAAGCGCATTTAAAAAAATAACAAGCATGAATCAAAACTTTAAACACATTAAAAATTATATTGCACAAATCTAAAGTGATGTCATCTCCCTCTCTTCGATTGATTGGCTAGAGGAGGAGCTGTCAATCGAGAACTAGTGGACCAATGGTGACACTTAAGCCCTCCCTAATTTACATGAAACTCGAACTGCAACATTTGGAAAAGCAAGAGCGGAACGTAGAAAGAAGAGCAAAGAGAAAAACAGCACAAGCGTACAAAAGAGTAAATTATGAGCAGAAAATGTAAGAGAGCACAAAGTACAGAGTAATAAAAGCAAGGAAAACAACATTTAAGAACACAAACACAAGTTTAAGATTTGTGCAATATAATTCTTAATGTGTTTAAAGGTTTTATTTACGCTTGTTATTTTTTTTAAATGCGCTTTTAATTTTTCTATTCACGCTTATTATATTTTTATCCGTGACCACGTTCTTTGCCATTCTGATCATTTTGCATTATTTGATTCAGTTCGTGCAATATATTTTTACGTGTTTTTAAATTTTTGATTCACGGTTATTATTTTTTGATCCGTGACCGCAATACTTTAGGCGGAAATCTAACTCCATAGAGCAGGTGTAAATTTCTTCCATAACAACTAACATTTTGAAAATACAAACATTTTCATGAGTCTGAAAATATACGTCAGAGTGGCTTTACAAATGCTTTATACAAAAATTCATTCTGCTTGTGTTTCGTGAATGAGGCCCATTGTCCCTATGAAATAAATAAACATGTCAACTGATTCTACTAACCCAAACCCTAACATCTAACTCAAACCTTACAGTCAACTACAGTTTACTAATACACTAGAGTTAGTTGAAATGTAGTTAGTCTAATGTCTGAAGTGGACTATCGAAATAAAGTGTAACCGTACGCTTTACATTCATTGCCTTCTAAAATCTTTCTTCTCTCAAATCAGTTTTTTGTTTCTGGAGTTTATGAACTGATTTCCTTTCTTTCATTTCTTCTTTTTCTGTGTCCTTTTTTCTCTTTCTGTGTTTTTATTTATTTTAATTGTCATATTCTCTGTCTGTTTTCATCTGCCTTTCCTCGTTCTCTCAGTTCTTTCTTCCTCTGGCCGCAGCGTTAAGCTCAGAGTTGTTTTTTGAGTCGGGTGTGGAGGAGTTGAGTTCAGAGGTGTCGTGTCAGATCGGCAGTGCTGCTGATGGAGAGCTGCAGGCCATCTGGAGGGAGTTTGGTGAGATGTTTCCTCTGGAGTTCCCGTCGGCTCCTCTGCAACAGGCTGATCACATCTCGTCCAAGACCTGCTCCCATAGACAGGGGCGCAAGATCACCATGCCTTTGGCCTTGGCTGTGTTTGACTCATCTGATGATAGTGATTAGGACTGTAATAAGGTGTCCGTTTATTTTGCCTACCCCTATAGTGTGGTTAAAATGAATTTATATGCACTGTCTTAATATGTCAGATATAATTTGAGTACAATTGATGAATAATTATGCTCTTAATAAGGATAGATCTTTATTTAGACTATATATATATACATATATATATATACACACAGATTTTTATAGAAGCTTTCCAAATAAAAAATAAAAAAGGCAATTGCGAGTTTATAACTCAGAATTGCAAGAAAAATTGCAAGGGGAATTAAAATGCTTTTAAAGTGCCTCTATTATGCATTTTAAATGCTCCTAATTTGTTTTGGAGTCTAGGATTACATGGTTTACATGAATCCAAGGTCAAAAAACACTTTAATTTTCTCATAATATCCATTGCAGCATCGGCTCTTTTCTCACAGTGTCTGAAACGGATCGATCAAGGATCCGGTCTGTCCAAACCCCACCTTTCTGAGAGCTTTATCTACTTTTATTGGTCAGATGACCCAGCCTGTTGTGATTGGTCGACCTCTTACTGAAACAAAATGTCAATTTTTCAGCTCTGGATCTTCGCTTGATACACAGTGATACGAACAGTAACGCTGGCGTCGGTTTTACCATATCAATTCTAGAGCGAGTCTCATCCTTTTGAAGTGCAGCAATGTGGATTCGCAACGCAGAAAACAGCATCTTCTCAACATTTTTACAACATGAACCAAACTCTTCAGCTACAACTACAGTGTTTGAGGGTCAAAGCAGACGTTGTTTGTGGGCAGCCAACGAAGACCATAGGCTGGCAATATGAAAATGTGTTACAAACTTTTAAGCTTTTACATTTACAAACAGTAATATTACACATTACATTAAAAGGTAATATTCGAAAGCATAATGGGGCACTTTAAACGGTATATTGCTCACTCTTTCCTGCAATATCCATTTCAACTTATTCAATTATATAAAAGAACATTTTAGTTTTTGTAAAGAAGTTTGACCATTTAAGCATATGTCTTTAGAACAAACGATCTTTAGGATTACGAGAAACATAAACTCAATCCACACATTTCACTGGTAGTGCACCTCAAGTGGTCGTATCAAAATGAACTGGTTTTATTCAAGTTTGTTTAGAAATCAGACGAGAAATAGCTTCTTAAGGCACACATTTAGTTACAGTGTGTTTGTGCTGTTTGAATCTTTTTTCCATCAGGAACAGTATTTGTTTGCTGGAGAAAATATGCTGTTTTTGTAAGAAGAGTTTTAAGTGGACATAAGTCGTCTGTCGTGCGCCGTGGAGGTTAGAGCAGTCACTTTCTTTGATTCTCTGTAAAGGCTGTATTAGGTGAGGCCGCTTGACGCCCACCGGGTCCTTATGGATGTTATTTATGGCAAATGAAGTGGATGTATAGCCACATGCTGAGGAGAGCGAGAGAGAACAGCATGTCAGCGTGGCAAGGACAGCGCGCACTTACGAACAACTGACATTTCACTGACATTAAGATTGGCCAATTTGAGCAGTGTGAAGACTGTGAGGAACTCACACACCATCAAGAAAGAGAGGGAGAGAGAATGAAAAACATGAGCAAGAAAGAGTATTTCAATATTTCTTCCAGTAGAAATGAAATGCGTTACAGTCAAGTATCTGTTTTATTCACACTTTCCTAGGAAACCTGAAAACCTGTAAAAAAAAAAAAAAAAAAAGAAGAAGAAAAGAAAGAAATGACAGCGCTGTTCACTAGATATACCACTGATATTAATTCAGTTAAAGACTTTTATATTATATTTAAAAAAAAAAATCTAAGTATAATATAATATTAATGAAATAATTAGCTACTTAGGTGTACTTACAGAGAGCACACTTTCATTAAGTACACTTTTTAAGGTGCACTTTGCAATAATGGCAAATGAACTGTTTTACTTTGAATTACATTTGAAATTATTATGTTTGAATAATCATTTTGTCATGATTCAAAGAAGCACAGTGAAGGAAATTTTGAACAGGTAAACGCTTTAAACTAATTGGACTCAGCAGTAACGCCATCTAAATGAGCAATATCACACAAGTAGCTGTGTGATATGGCTGTAATTCGGCCGTAGGTAATATCGCACGACTACGAGTGTGATATTGCATATATACAACAGTTCGACGGCACGAGTGTGTAAATAAATAAGAAATAAAAATGGAGTGTCTTTAAAACCCTCTTTTGTGCAAAACTACTTCCTTCCACCACAAATTCAAATCTCAAGTTGACAGTTTGACCAAGACTCCGTTACTAATTAATAATAGTTATAGTAGCGAAGGAATGTTGAGTCCCTCCATTGAAAGTCATTGTATTTTGTACAGTATTATTGAGAGAGAGATCGCCTGAACGAGCATTACTTGTGTCTGATATAACATTCATTCTTCAGGTCAATGTCCATAATATTATATCCATTATAAAAATCTGTTTGAATGTCCGCTGATGAAAGTTATCTTTGTATTTGTCCTTTTTACAGTTAAGGAAATTTTCCATAACAGCGTTAAAACAACGTCCTTTGTTTACAAAAGTCCCTTTCAGTTTAAAAGTCTCTTGCGACTGACTCATCCACCATCTAATGGCGTATTAATGTAACTTCCACTCAATCCATATTACGCACTAATGGACACTTTCTCAATACCAAATACAACATATTATTTATTAAATAATATTTATTGAACAACAATATTTAAATTAACAACAATAGCCATTATAAATGACAATAGGAAATAAACACAATTGTACAATTCAGTCAAATGTACAAAAGCAGCGCTCTACTGGATGTCAGTTAAATATAGCCTTAATATTAAATTATTAAATTTAACCTAGCCCAATTCGATTTACTCAGGAACAAATAATAGATTAATAAGACCAAAGATTGCCCATTTTATGTACCAAAAATGAATTATGATCTCATGTTTAACCACTATAAGAGCCAGTGGCAAATCACCGAAGCACTGGCTGTGATGAAGCTGTTCTCGGCGGGTACACGAGCACTGAACGGCCGCTGACGGCCTGGAGCTCGCATCTCCAAAAACGTCTAAACAAATTGTAAAATAGGTGCTATGATTAAATATCAGTCACATATTTCAGGTCTAAACAACTACATTCTGGCCTAAAAACTCTTAAAACTACAGTTCGTGGTACAACATGTCAAGTGGTTTCACGCAACTATATTGAGTACTTTGTACAAATAACAATTTAGTTGTATGAACAAAAGAAATTCAAGTAAAGCTGACTTTTCTTTGATTAAATACAAATCATTTGAATTTCACTGTTACATAATATTTATATGTGCAGTTTACTTAATACAGCCTAAACTCAGGTGCCACTCTTCTGCATAATGGTAACCACAAAATTCAAAAACATTACAGAAACTCCTCTAAATGTCCAACATAACTGAACATTAAACACTAACATAAACTAACAACATATTTCCCTTTACTGAAAAACACTTTAATCCCTAAATTTACTCTCCTAATGCAGTCCCTTGCAAAGCATGCTGGGAACTATGGATCCACTGCCCAATTATGTCAACATTAATTTGTGCGTTTCACTCAGCAATGTTAAGTTGACTGAACAAACACTTATTAAGTAAAGCTGACAATACTCATTTTTAGTATAAACAACTCAGTTAAATGTAGTTACATGTGTTTTTAAATTAATGTGAACAAGGTGGTTTGAGTGAAACCAACAACATTGAAAGTTCATTTTTTTGAGTGTTGGTAAAACATTTGCATGGGTTATTTGTTATAGGTAAAACTGTAATAACATTATGAGCGTTAGTTTTGACACCATTAAATATTGATATTATCCCCCTCTTTGTTTCTTCATGCTGTCTTTATATTTTATCGTTGATAGAGTGTCTTTTCTCTAAGAGAAATTTCTCTCATATCAGTGATGTAAGTGAGACTAATATCCTGTACTGATGTCTAAAAAAATGGTATTTACTGAAAACACTCAGTACATGCAAAATTGTCATGCTGAAACAAAAGACTGTAACTGTTTTAACTTGTAACACAATGATTAATCTTATATTTTGTCTGTCTATCTAAATGTCTGTCTGTCAATCAATCTGTCCATCAGATGGAACATGATTATGGTCTTCGAATTTAGAAGAAAGTTTATGGAATAGTTCATTATTTTAGAGGGGAAATTTTGAACTTAACACATAACCTGGGACACAACTTCACATCCTGTTAATAAGCTGTCAACTCAAAAACAAAACTGAGATACAGCACAGAATAAAGACCAAATGCCAGCTTTTATTTCATAAAAGAATCCAAATTTGTTAATAGAGAAATGAGATTAAACACCGTCAAACATCCTCATGAAGAAAACACACACACACAAATAAAATAATGGATTTTTGCTGAAAATGATCTAGATGTAAAATGTCTATCAGTTTTTCATTTTTAAATTATTTTTTTACACATGTAAATTCATTGTTATGAATGACTGACTTATTTGCATTACAAGTGAGCATCATACACTGTATTATGACTGAATCAAACATTGGTCAATTGAGTGTGTGTATTCAGTCGTTCTTATTGTTAATACCTCAACTTCATATTATGAGAATACTAGCAGAATATTTAGGTAAATTTGATAGGTGAACACGATGACAGTAGCCCGTACGCACATGTGAGTGTTTCTGTTCTTCTGTCCGTCTCCGACAGCTTCTTCCAAACCTGGCGATCCACTCCTGGACTGAAGAACATGTGGTGGGTAGAGTATTTTCTCACGCTATAGAGATAACTTTTACATTTTTGTTCTTTTTTAACATTTTTGTATTTACAGCATTTCTGGATGGAGCAGATCTTTGAAGGTGAGATTCTTCTTCACCTCTGACATTGATTAACTGTTTATTTAAAGCTGCTTTTGAACTCTTTATTCATCAAAGAAACCTGAAACCTATTTTTGACATTGATAATAATAATAAATGCTTCTTGAGAAGCAAATCAGCATATTAGAATGATTTCTGAAGGATCATGTGACACTGAAGACTGGAGTAATGATGCTGAAAATTCAGCTTTGATCACAGAAATAAATTACATTTTAAGATACACTGCCCGGCCAAAAATAAAGTCGCTGTTTGGATTTAAAGAGAGTCTATGACTGGATCATTATTGCAGTGATTATTATGTTTCTAGCATGTTATATGTTGGGAGCAGTTCTATTAACCTTAATTGATGGAGTGTGTAGCTTTTCATTTCTTAAACAACCATGTAGGAAGACACATCATGGCCATATTCCAGGATGACAATGTCAAGATTCATCAGGCTCAAATTGTGAAGGAATGGTTGGGAGGAGCATGAAGAATCATTTTCACACATGAATTGGCACCAGACCTTAAATTCATTGAAAGTCTTTGGGATGTGCTGGAGGAGACTTTACAGAGTGCTCACCTCTTGCATTATTTGTCAATACAAGACTTGACCAAAAATTGATGCACCTCTTGATGGAAATAAATGTGATGTTATTTCTGTCAAGTGGTGCATCAATTTTTGGTCAAGATCTTAGATCTTGTATTGATAATGCAAGAGTTGAGCACTCTTGTCTGTTTTGCCCGGGCAGTGTACCTTAACAAACATTACATTTTAAAATGTAATAATATTTCACATTATTACTGTTTTTACGGTTTTATTTCTTTCAAAAACATTAAATCTTACCCTAAACTTCTGTACAGTAGTGTATTTTCATATAAAATAATCAGAAAGGTTTCTTTTATGATTACATTTTTAGGTGTAAGGCTAGAGGATAGAAAATATCATTAGCTCAGTATAAGAACATTTAAAACTGATGGTATGATAGAGAGATGAGCGTGTGTGTGTGTGTGTTTGTGTGTGTGCTGGAGGTGATGGAGAGCTGCAGCAGTACGCTGATGTGTTCAAGCAGAATCACATCACAGGACAGAGACTCCTGCTGCTGACTGAGAATGACATGAGAGATCTGGGAGTGACGTCGAAAGGACACATCATACATCTGAAGGTGCCAAGCTACTTCCTCCATGATTACGACTCTTGCCTTTTGAAATGTTAGCACTGGTGTTGCTATAGTGGGCTAAACAGTTCATTAGCACACATTTAAATGTATTAGCACACTGAAGAGTTATATATGAAATTGTTGTATTATTATTATTTTTAAGTGATTCATTGTTACTTATTTATTATGATATTTATGATTTTTTGTCTCTGAAAACTTCTCCATGGAAACATCCTAGAATTCTAGTAGGCTTCTAGAGATTTGTGGATTTTCCAAATGCCAGAAATGAAACTTAGTGTGCAATTTGAATCTCACATGCTCCTCAGATTTAAAGTGCATCCTTGAAACCATCAGTCCAACAGGACTGCAAAATATATTAGGGTCCCACTTTATATTAAGTGTCTTTAACTACTATGTACTAACATTTTATTTATCCCTCTGGTGCTGTTCGGTCATTTTTGACCGAAAAATTTTACATAGGTTTTTTTTTTTGTTTTTTTTTTGGTACAATGGTACAAAACTTGGTAAAGGTTTTGGCACTTGCTGTGCGAACACACACACACACAAATATGATTCAAAAAGGTTAAATGGTTCTGAAAAAAAAAAGTCACTCTTGTATTGTTCGTGGTCAAAAAATGAGTGCATTGGAAATGAATGGGAGACGAATTTCATCTAGTGTAGATGTTTGGTACTGCACACAAACAAATTCTTACTGAAAGCTCATTTTTTGAGATATCAACCTCAAATTTGGAACACAACTTGTTTAGATTTATAGCTTTGATTTTCTCACAGTTTTAGGGTAAAACATGTTTTGGAAAATATATATATCATATAAAAATTGTTACATTTTTCATAACATGAAATGTGTTTTTTAAACTTTAAACTCAGCAATAATTTGTCAAGCGTCGTCTTTAAAAAGAGACCAAACTTAAGTCTGTGCTCCAAAGCAATCAAGATTTATGACAGTTTAAGTTGGAAATTGCATTTTCAGGTCTATGCTCAAAAAGTCAATAAATGGATTACAACTACTGCATAAATATAATTTAGTACAATAAAATCCCCTAAAAATACAAAATATTAAATAAAAAATATTATTGAACTACAATATGGTACATCATTTCATTGAAATTGAAAAAAAAAAAATTCTGTCCTTTATGATCGACATGCGAACAGTACCAGAGGGTTAATCATTTGATACAGTGCACTTATTGTATACATATGTTTTACATTGTACTTGTATTTAAAAAATACTTGCATGTAATTAGTTACACCTTAACCCACTCTTACACCTTCCCATCCCACCAAACCTATCCTAACCTTACCAAGTATTTCACTATACAACATCAACTCTAGTACATTGTACCTAACAATTATTTAAAGACACCTAATATAAAGTGTGACCAATATTCATTGTTTTCATGCGTTAGCGATCTAGGTGATGAGTAAACTAACTGAACTAGCTAATCCATAGGAAAGCAAAATCATGAATGAGATCTCCTTTACTTCTCCTAGACAGCAATGAGACTGAATAGAGAGCAAATGGAAATGTTTGCTGAGATCTCCTGCGTCAGATTGTTCTTCTAAAGGCCAATTCACACCTCATCAGATGGATCTGACAGATGGATCAGTGTGTTACCCCTGTCGGAGCCTGTTGGCGTCTGTTGGAGCTTGTTTTTGCCAATTGAAATGCCGTTAGAATGTCTGAGAAGTGACGTGCTGTAACCTGGTGACTGTCGGTCTGCGTCTGTCAGTGCAGTGTGAATTGGCCTAAAGAAATAGAGCAAGAAATCTCACGTTTCTCACATGAATTTCTCAACAATTCTCAAACTGTGCTCAGAAAGTCCAAGATCTCAATATGAAGTCATATGCACAATATGAAGACCAAATCTGAGCACTGCCACATTCATTTTGGAGCTTGACAGTGTATGTCAACGATCAATTTATTTGTCTCTTCATTTCCCCCAATTAATTTTAGAAATATCCGTGACAGCGTTGATGTTTAATTGAAAACTCCATTATGTCGTATTGCTAAGCTTTGAAAGAGCAACCTCTGAGAAATAATTTTTCCTCCTCTGGGATCCGCTGCTAACTGACATCACACATCTGATCCTGTAAGGCATTAGTATGTGCGCTCCGTAGAGAGCCTGATTTGTTGAATGAATTACTCTAGATGTATATGACATATGCCAGAGCACGAATTATATGTTCATAAGTGATACACAATGGTATTAATTGTTGTTTTGCTGCTGAAAGTCCATTAACAGGTAATAATTGTTACATTCACACACAGCTGGTCATTGGCTGATTGTCAGTGCACTGCATAACTGCATAAATCCATCTCGTAATGTTTTAAACATTATGTCAAATCTTTCTTTTTCAGACCGAAATTGAGAAACTTACCCACGACTACCTGAGTCTGTTCCATTTTCCTCCGTTGATCAAGGCATGTTGTCTTTTATCACTTTCTGGATGATCTTTTACATAGATTTTAGACGATTTTGCATTTTTGAACAATCGCCACACTGTTTTAGCTGAATTCTTCCTTATCCACCATTCTGTAAAAAAAAAAAAAAAAGTAATTGCTTTCAGTAAACTAAACTTAATTTACTGGGTTTATCCAATTAATTTGTCAAATGTATTTGAATTGACAAGCTATTTCAACTTTCGGAAGTAGGTAAAACTCTAAAAAGCCCATGCAAAAAAGAAACAAAGTATGATTTTTTGCTGTAAAAGGTCACAGCTAATGTGTTTAAATGTTTCTTATGTGCACTCTTAGAATGGTTTGCCTACTGAGGAAGATGACGATGAGTGGAGGAAGACCGTAAATCTGGAGTTGGTGTTTGGATATCACTGGAAAGCAGGCACAGGCCAGACGGTAAATCACACCGCTACATATCATGTGTAGAAGCCCTTATAAGCTGTTTCCATCTAAAGTTGCGAATTCAACTTGTGCGCAAAATTGGAATCTCGCATAAAACATTTGCGAATAAAGCAGTGTTTCTATCCACCGAGCCAAAGAGAACAAAATCGTCACTTCCTGATAAACTGGTGCAAATTATTGTTTAGAAAAGTATGAGAAGCCACTGTATATAATCATTTTTGTATATAATAAATTACTTGCGTCTCAGAGCACACAGATGAAACACAATAAACGTGTTATCTTGCTTTCGGAGGCGGATGCTGCTGTTTGGGAATGCTGTCGTGTAAGACAGTTCTGAGGTAAATATATCGAACCACTTTGACTACAGACTTTGCTCAGGCATTTATGCTATCGCATCATAAAGTCACATGATTTTTTTGATGCACATTGAGGAATTTATTCGGTAAATGTGTTTCCATTGTAGTTTATGCACATGTTTTTTTATCGGATAAAAATAGGTTTATGGTACACAACTTAGGCCCTGTCCCAAATAGCACACTTCATGTGCACTTACAATTTGTGGACTTACAATGGCTCCCGCAAGACCGTAGGGTGTCCCATTTATCATTTTAGATTTCAGAAGGGTGCTCACAAGCACCCCCTTTGGGGCCGATATGCCCTAGATGCACGCTTTTGCCGAACCCTCGAGCTCCGCAGCAGACTTTTACCGACAGCGGCATGATGTCAGGAAAGTGCGGAAGGTTGCAAGGGCTTAGTGTCCACCAAAGTGTTTTTTGCTAGCTGAAAACACCAGAGCTCCTCTCAAAATGCCTTTCTGCTGACGCTTAAGAGCGCTTCGGCGGCGCAGTGTTTTTTTTTTTCAGTCGAGACGCTATATGTGCTATGATACATAATGTCCGCTGAAGTGTTACGAGTATCTGATTTCGCAAATAGTTTGCTTCTGAATATAAAAATGGTGACTCAATGTAATGCACTTGCTCTGGCACTCGTTTTGGACGAAAAGATGTGCTCATTGTTGTCATTTGGTATTATTGTACAAGCAGAATGTGATGATTGGTTGGTGTTGTATTTGCCCCGCTCCTCCTCCACTGTGATTGGGCGACTTGGTAAAAAGTGACAGTGATTTGTCATTTTATGTTTCTTATCCAAAGTTGAACATTTTTCAACTCTCAGCACTCAGTCTCGCTGGTGGCGTTTTAAAAAGCGTGGAGCTCCCATTGAAAACAATTGGAAAAATACGCTAGCCTCGGGAAAAAACACACGGCCTTAGGGTTCCATTTGAGACAGGGCCTTAATCCACACAATCTTTGAGTTTGGCATAATTTTATTCTGTGGGATTTTTTTATATTGTTCACACTACAAAAGAACTACTAGATTTCCTCAAGAAAATGTGAGTGATGCTTGATTGTGTTGTTGCCCAGGTGTTGCTGTGTGTTTGCTAGGATGCTGTGGAGTGTTTTGAGTGGTTGTCAGGGTTTTGTGGGTGGTTACCAGAGAGTTACAGCACGTCTGTGGTTGCTAGGCTGTTTTTAGGTGTTTGCGTGGGTGTTGAGCTGCGCATATCAATAGGTATGTTTCCATCTACAAATTTATTTGCACATTTTTTAGCAGATCAAAACAAGATGCACATAAATTCTTAAAATGTTTTTTATGCACTCTTCTTATGCATCCGATAAGAAGACATGCACGTGGATTATGATGGGAAAACACTTATCGAATGCGCAAAAAACTCACGTGACTTTTGCCTCAACAGTGGATGTGATTAGATAACTAGACTAACCAGCCGATCAGTTTCATTGACAGGATCTCAAATGTTGGTTTGATCATTCTGAAAAGTCAAAGTCTGTCATCAGAATGATTTGGTTTAATTTCCTCCCAGAAGCGTCTCACATGATTGCGTTTCTTTAAATAACAGCATATAAATAACGCAAGAGAACATGACAGCGCTTATTGAGTTTTGTCTGTGCGCTCTGAGACGCAAGTCATTTATGATGTAGGAAAAAAGAGCCAGTTTCTTCCCCGATTGCAGCAACTTCCATTTTTATTACAGATATTTTGCACCAATTTCCCAGGAAGTGACTCTTTTGTCTTCCTGAACACATGAGATGGAAACCCTGCTTTTTTCGCAAATGTTTTATGCAATATTTCGATTTTAAAATCACAACTTTAGACGAAAACATAGCTAGTGACACATCTATTCATTTATTCAAAAATACTTTAAAAGATGCGATTTAATTTCTGTATTAATATTTATTTAGATATTTTGCGGCATAAACTCAAATATGTTAAAATGAAGGCCTCAACCTTAATAAGTAGTAAAGCATAACGCATAAGAAAAAAACGAAACAGAAAATAAATTATTTATATTTTTAATTATTTTAACATAACTGCCTCACTCCTTATTGTTATTTGAAAAAGTCATGTGGTCCAACCACCATGCAGAGGTATGCAGAAAAAATCATAAAACAGGAAATGATGTCATAGAGAGGACCCCTGCAGACCATCGTGACGTGTCAAGGTCAATAAAGATAAATAAAATATATAAATAAATATATAAAATAATGGATAATTGAACAATGCAAGGTTAGTTCAGAATGTAAAATGTCATTTAGTGTAACTCCCCAAAAACATAAAAAAATCATGATTTTATTAAAAACAAATGTATATATATATATATATTACACTTGAAATATATGTTTTGGAAAGTAATGATTCAAATGTGGACACTCACATGGATTCTAGAAATATTATGGCTACACCTCATTTTAAATTGGCTTTAAATCAAAACTTTTCTTGGAAATGTTTCTAAGATGATTACATTTCTAAGAACTTACTCAAACACATTTTTTAAAAAGGTTTTCCTTGTCATCTCACTTTAAAAAAGTAATTGGATTCCTCTCCTCAACAAGACGCATGATGGTCGATCGCTAATCTGAATATTGGAGGAACATGAATGCAGTGTTTGTTCTCTGTAATGTATGGAATGTTTGTGATTTGCTGTCATTATTTTTGCATCACCGTCTGTGCATGTTAACAGGGGGCTTTTGTTGGAGGTGTGATGTCTTGTCATAACTGAGATGTTTTGTCACAATTGCGGCGCTCCTTGATTTGAAGTTGTCTTCCTCAAGTAAAAGATGCCTGTTATCGCCCTCCTCCGAACACTGACCTGTCTCGCTTAATGCTTTTTCGGTTCCCAAGCCTCTTGTTTTGGCTCCTCTTTTTCGTTCACTTAAAAAAAGCCGCGAGAGATAAATAATTTTTCATGTAAGGCGAGGCGTAGCATCCACCCCCTCTTGCCGGCGAGCCTTTGTTTGGGCCCCTGACACAGGAGAGCGACTGCGTCTTCACTTTCCGTTTGAATTTAATCAAAAATTTAGCCAGAAGTCATTTTCTTTTTAAAAGGCAAATGTTATTTAATCTTTCAGCTGTTCATTGTCCCATCATAAATAGTCCCCTTTCAACGTGCGGCGGGGCTGAAGCGGGGCCGCTAATTGCCTCCTATTTCTCCTGACATGTGGTGGTTTGGTTGGGAGGAAGCTCAGCGGGAAGAAGGAAACAGGAGTCTGAGAAAATGAGAGCTAATTATTTTCCCCTGCCTGGTGTCAGCCTCCATGTCAGCCTTGTTTTTACAAACTGCAAGGTTTTTTGCACTAAATAAAACAAACCCGCTTCGCTCAAGGTTTTTTTTGCCGCCTTTTTTTGCTCTCTCTCTCTCCATCTCTCTCTCTCTCTCTCTCCTGGCGGTGTCGTGGTACCAGCTGCACTTCTCAAAGCCTAAATGAGACCCTGCGATTGTGCTTTGCCCATCTGACAGCACAGAGTGTTTCTGTTAATGAGGATATCAGGGCTTAGTCGCCGGAAAGGTGCTGAATTATGTATGAGGTGTCATTAGACGCTTACCACGCTGGCCGTCATTACCGCACATTGTTTCTGCTGCTGCTATTAGGCAGGGATAACGTTTGGCAAACGCTTGGTCAGCACTCGGCCGACTTGTTACTGGACGCCTTTAAGCTCTGTCCAAAAACAAACAGGCACACGCTCACGGGTGCCTGTTCAGGCTTGTGTAACAGGGTTTTATATATGGCATGTGTCTCCACTTGCCAATAATGAACAATTTAAATGATCAGACTGAAAGATGATTGGACAGGAAGGGGTTAACGGGGTTTCCTATTGGCTGGTTGTCTCTCTGTGCTGCCAGAGGTGAGGAGTGTGATTGGCAGCTCCTTAAATCAAATTCAACCGTTTATTCACAACACACTGTCATTGAAATGTGTGGTATGTTATTTTAGTATCATTGAGATATTTTAGTTTTTATTCATATTTTCAAATAGTTTTTATGTTTCATTTTAATTTTAAAGTTTTAGAAATTTTGTTGTATGATTTTGACATTTTAGTATTATTATTTTTAAATATGTCTATATAGTTGTATTAAATTTTATTTTTAGTACATTAAGTTAAACTAACTTGAAACATTTAAAATGTTGCCTTGTCAACTAAAAAAAAAAAAAAAATAAGTGTTTGTATATTTTATATTATTTTAGTCAGGGTTATTATAGTTAACTAAAACTAAAACCATTAAAAAAATTAAAAAAATAAAATTGAAATAAAATAATAAAATAAATGTTAACTGAAATAAAAATTAATAAAAACTATAGACACATTTAAAAAAAAAAAAAAAAACACTTGACAAACAAATTAAAATGACAAAAACAACAAAATGATTAAATATTTACCTAAAATTAAAGCGGAAAATGTAAAAACCAACATTGATTTCAGTTAACGTTCATTTTACTTCAATGTATGGTTTTAGTTAACTATAATAACCCTGATATTGTCAGGTTTACAGACTGATCATTTGATTTTTCTGCTTCTGTTTGGTTCCTGTGCTTCCTTCCTGTTTACTGATTATGCCCTAGATTGTTGTCATGGTTACTGATTGCTTTGTGCACCTGTTTCATGTTCAGTTTGCTGTCACTTCATGCGTTTTCTCTGATCCTGTTGTGAAAAGATCAGGTGTAAATGCCCTCTAAATGATCACTTCAGGAGGTGGTCTGAGACCCATTTCCAAATGAAACTGGACAAGTGTAAATGCATTTGGTTGTTAAAACCACAACATGCATCACCGCAGCTGAGTATGTCTTCAGCAAGCCGAAGTGCAAACTGCCACAAATGAAACTCCTGAATTCGCATCCTGATGCTTAATCATCTTTATTAAAATTAGTGAGACTAAATGATCTTACCAGTGCTGATGTTGCTCTCTCTCTCCTATTGCAGTCTTTGATCTTGAAATTAGCCTGTGATAAATAAAATGCAGCTCATATCTGTTACATTCGTACATTGTTTTGCGGAGACACATTTATGTGGCCAAGTGTCCTGTAAACTGAATAGTTTCAACAAATCGGATAGCTGTCCGTCCGAGCATGAAGTGACCAGGTGTAAACAAGCTCTTTGTTTTTGCAAAGCTGTTATGTTTTCCTATGCACTGTGGTTTTTGATTATCTTCTTTGTTTCACTTACATCCAAGATGTTCATGTCTTTCTTTCTTCAGTTGAAAAGCAATGAAGGTTTTTGAGGAAAACATTCCAGGATTTTTCTCCATATAGTGGACTTCACTGGGGTTCAACGGGTTGAAGGTCCAAATGTCCGTTTCAGTGCAGCTTTAGACACGATCCCAGACGAGGAATAAGGGTCTTATCTAGCAAAATTATTAGTCATTTTCTAAAAAAATAAAAAATGATGTACTTTTTAACTACAAATGCTCATCTTGCACTGCTCTGTGATGCGCCACGCATTACATAATCACGTTGGAAAGGTCACGCGTGATGTAGGCGGAAGTACCATTTCAGTGTTTACAAAGCGAACATGCAAAGACTAAGTCAAGCGGCATTTACAAAAAAAGGTAAAACAATGATGTTGGACGATTTTAAAGTTGGAGGAGAAAAAGAAATTTCGCCCTACCGCGGTACTTCTGCCTACATCACGCGTGACCTTTCCAACGTGATTACGTAATGCGTGACGCATCACAGAAGAGTGCAAGATGAGCATTTGTGGTTAAAAAGTATATAATTTTTTGTTTTTTAGAAAATGACTGATTGTTTCTCTAGATAAGACCCTTATTCCTCGTCTGGAAACTGACTGAAATTTGACATTTGGACCTTCAACCTGTTGAACCCCAGTGAAGTCCACTACATGGAGAAAAATCCTGGAATGTTTTTCTTCAAAAACCTTAATTTCTTTTCAAATGAAGAAAGAAAGACATAAACATCTTGGATGACATGGGGCTGAGTAAATTATCAAGAAATTTTTATTCTGAAGTGAACTAATCCTTTAAACAGATTTCAAATTCATAAATATTGTGGACTACAAATATAAACTACAATAAAAATAGTATCTGTACTATTATTAAGACTATAGTAACAATGACATAATAGATGCAATACAACAAAAAAGAGATGAAGTGCATTATCCTGAATATTGTCTAATAATACTTTAGACTCAGAGTTAAATACGTTATCAATGAAGAAGGACAGGTTTTATGAATGCACAACGCAGAAGGGACAACAGACAGTTACACTTGCACAAGGCCTCACTATCAAACAGCGTGTAAGTGTGTGTAGTGTGAACAGCCACATGCTTTAAGCCGTTCCCTTTGACCTCGGCGCCGGGCTGGCAGATTGGACGGATCATTACCGCTCGGCTCAGCCGTGTCTGGCGTGGCCTCTCGGTAAGGGGCCTCATCTCCATTGCTAATGTGAATGAGAATGGATGTTAAGGTCTCTCGCTCTTGTTATGCCTGAGAAAGGAACACGGTCGCTTCTCTGCACTCTGATCTCTCGTAGCTTCGGTCTTCACATCATTCTGTCTCAGAAACATGTGTGTATGAATGAATACTCTCCCGTTGACATTCAATGATTCATTCTCACGCTTGGCTTCCTCAGGGATATGTTTGCGTTTACACGACATAACACAATGTCTCGCAGCTTTACAACAGAGCAAAGTTCAACATTATCTGTAACACATTCGAAAAGCTAGTAGTAAATGTGTCGCTTTATAGCCACTCATCATTTATCGTGTTGTGCGTATATAAGGCCGTGACACGCCAAACCAACATAAATCAGATGAGAACAAAACTTGTACTGTATTGAGCTCAATAACGACAGTGCTTTATAGCTGAATCAAATTCTTTCATATTTGATGAATTTTGCAACATCAGCACTGTTATTGAACTGAACTGAATCAACATTGAACTGATTCAAGCTGAATGATGACACTATTGCCTTCTGAAGAGCTGCTTATAGCCGAATTGAAATAATTTCATAATTAATGAACTTTACACATTTATTGAACTGAACTGAATCATTTTGGTATACTCTTATTTGAAAGTATGCTCAAACTCAAGACGTTTTCATCCTTGTTCACAGGGTATCTGCAGGGTTCAAAATGCTTTTTAAGACATTTAAGACCTGCACAAATAAAACTAAAACTGTATCGAGGAGGATGTAGGTCATTGTTTATGGTAACATCCTATTCCATACAATGACTGTAAAAACAATGATTTAAACAAGATTACATATTAAATAATACAAGTTTTGACAAAAACAGGTTTCTAATATTATAAACTTTGCACACACTAAAAAACACTAGGTTAAAAGCAACTCAATTTGGGTTGTTTTTAGCCCAAGGGCTGGGTAAATATAGGACAGAACACATGTTGGGCTGATTTTACCCAGCAAATTGGGTTGTTTATTTACACAGCATCATTTTTAATTTTTACTATACTATTTTTTCCCCCCTTTTCTTTTTACTTCATACATGAATTAGTACTTACAGATTAACTTAAATCCTCTAAACTTTTGTAAAATACTCCACACAACCACTGGTTTACATTATAACTTCCTTTATTTTCAATGAGTATCATGTTTTAAAGTATGTATTTTATACCATTTTTTATGTAGGCTACAACTTGTTTAACAAACATTAAAATTAAACATTTAAAAGTAATTCAAGTGTAATCGTCCAGTCTCTGTTATCCTGCTTCCACCGTAACATCACTGGTTCTCGTGCCGGAGCTGGAATTGTGTTCGGCGGGGAAGACCTTCAGGCTGTCAAATATAGCCGAAATATTTAGATTTAGTATCTTTGTGAATAATGTCATTTATTTTATTCAAGGCATCTGGCGTTTCCATTACGCGAACAGTCCGATGCTACACTCATTTGACTCACATCATGTTATGTTACATTGCATAAAATTAAAGGGTTAGTTCACCCAAAAATGAAAATTCTGTCATTAATTACTCACCCTCATGTCGTTTCACGCCCGTAAGACCTTCGTTCATCTTCAGAACACAAATTAAGATATTTTTGATAAAATCCGATGGCTCAGTGACGCCTGCATCGCCAGCACTCATTTTTCAATGCCCAGAAAGCTACTAAAGACGTATTTAAAACAGTTCATGTGACTACAGTGGATCAACCTTAATATTATAAAGCGACGAGAATACTTTTTGTGTGCCAAAAATAACAAAATAGCAACTTTATTCAACAATATCTAGTGATGGGCGATTTCAAAACACTGCTTCATGAAGCTTCGAAGCTTTACGAATCTTTTGTTTTGAATCAATGGTTCAGAGCGCCAAAATCACATTTCAGTAAACGAGGCTTCGTTACGTCATAAGTGTTTTGAAACTTCAATAGTTCACGTGACTTTGGCAGTTTGATACACGCTCTGAACCACTGATTCGAAACAAAAGATTCGTAAAGCTTCGAAGCTTCATGAAGCAGTGTTTTGAAATCGCCCATCACTAGATATTGTTGAATAAAGTCGCTATTTTGTTATTTTTGGTGCACAAAAAGTATTCTCTTCACTTTATCATTTTAAAGTTGAACCACTGTAGTCATATGAACTGTTTTAAATGCGTCTTTAGCTTTCTGGGCATTGAAAAAGGGAGTGTTGTTGCTGGCAATAGAGGCCTCACTGAGCCATCGGATTTTATCAAAAATAACTTAATTTGTGTTCTGAAGATGAACGAAGGTCTTACGGGTGTAAAACGACATGAGGGTGAGTAATTAATGACAGAATTTTCATTTTTGGGTGAACTAACCCTTTAAATGATTTACAGTGCAGTAACAATTTTATAAATAAAATCTACACAAACCTGTATTTTACCGAAGAAATGCACCAATTCGGTGTCACTGAGAACTGCTCTTTCCTGAAGAGGATGCAAATAGCTTTTGATAAATAACTCAACTGCTGGGTTGTTACATCTGTCCTGGGTAACTCTAAAACCAAAGGGCCCCGTCGTTCAGTGTCTATGTTATTTCTCTCCAGAAGTTATGATGACTGATAAAAAAAAATCCCGTTGTACACCTAGAGTTTACCAAGAGTTGCAAATATCTTACAAATATCACACAAGAAATTGTTAAAATAAAAATCAACATATAGGGCCCTATCATACACCCGCCGCAATCTGACGCCAGGTGCGATGCAAGTATTTGCTAGTTTGAGCCCGACACAGTTATCATTTTCACGTCCTGCTTCACGTTGTTTAAATAGCAAATGCACTCGCACCCATCTGTTCGCCCATGGTCGTACTGGTCTGAAAACGAGGTGTGTTCAGGCGCATTGTTGGCAACTGAAAACGACTGCATCATTGCAGAAATCTGGTCTAAAGTCAATGCCGCAGTATTTGTTTTGTTATTTAAAGAGCGCGTTAGTAATATGCGCCTATAGGCGGGTGCACAACACGCGTACACTCTGCTTATTACACACAGGGACGCGCAGCAGCACACAAACTTGCCAAATATTAAAAATAAAAGGATCACAATGTAAAATATTATTATTGTGTGCATAAAGATAAAAATGCTTTGGTGGAATCCGGCTTGTCCTGTTGATGTTCTGCTCACGCACTTTAACCTCACGCACGAGCAGATCCGTTTCCTCTCTTAGAGAAGCGTTCCGTTTTTCTGCTTGCAAATTCCGTCATGTAAATAGCGAATCCGCCATGGCGCGAGTGCAACTGGCTTTTAAAGGGAATGGGAGATGACACTCTGATTGGTTTAATGCACATTATGCCCAAAACACATCCATTACTCATTAAGAGACTAGGGACAACCCTTTTAGACCGTGCGCCAGGCGCGGGAACCATTTTTCCCGTCGTTAAACTAGCAAAAGTGGATTCGGACACGCCCTAAGTGCATTTGCGCCGTGCGCTTCAGACCATGTGTTTGGATCGTTAAAAAAGGGCGCATGGACTTACAATGAAGGAGGGAACCAGATCATATCTAGAGACCAGGAGCCAGTTTTATAAAGCCACTATGTTAAGACTGTGTCTTGACACTGATTTGACACACTAGGAATTAGTCACGAGGTAATCAGTCTTACTTTTCTGATTCAAATTATTAGACAGATCTACCTTTTTATGTAATTGACTTTAAAAGTTAGCACCAGCCTTGAAGAAAAAAAATAGTTGACTAACTTTTAAGACTAGTCTAAGCAGTTTGCAACCGGCCCCAGAATATCATATAGATGACTTGAGAGTAGCCAGAACACCCTAGAACCCACATAGCATCGCCCTGGCAACCACCCACCTGTTTTTTGGGGGAAGAACCACTGAAATGTTCTTCAGAATGTGTAGAAATTAAGATATTGCTTTTCTAAGCGATTACATTTATATTAATGAGGTGGGAGAAATTGTGAAAATCTAGTTAGATTAAAGTGTGCAGGTAGATTCACCCTGGTTTGTGCTTTGTGTGTTCTTAATTCCCATTGTTGTCCTCTAGGTTGTGCTGTTGGGTCATATCACCCTCAAACTGCTAAAATCATACGGTCTACATTTCTGTTTGTTAAAAACACGCATTATGGCTATGTCCACATTTACCTGCATAAGATGCTACACTTTAACCTCATCCTACCCGCTGTTTTCTCATCTGTATCTCATGCTGTCTTTCTGACCTCTGCAGGACTGCAAATGGAAAATGTACATGGAGCTTGATGGGGATGAGGTGGCAATAGCATATATCAAAGACGTGACCTTTAATGCCAACAGACCAGATGTAGATGTATTAAAGATGACCAAGGTGAGAGATTCCATATATCACTGTAAATAATGTCTCCATTAGTTTCCCACTGTGTTTTGAGGAATGCAGGAGACGAGACATTAGCACAGTTTGTTTCCTGAGGTCATATACCTGAGATAATTCTACCTCACAAATATTTACTCCACCAACACAAGTCTTAAATGTGTCATGAGTAGAGTGAAGACCTGATGCATGTTATGATGCTGTCATGCCTTTGTGATGTGCTTTACTGTTTGTGGTAAAATTTAAATTACTCTCCAGCCTCCGTTTGTCATGGATAAATGGATAGTGGGAATATCTGGCACACAAACTGTTGACTGCATAGTAAACTATGAGGTAAGTACCACTCAAAAGACTAGAACTTTATATAGTCCTGTTCTGCATGTACAGCACATACTACGAACTTATTATAGTAATTACAAGGTACGGTAACACTTTAGTATAGGGAACACATATTCACTATTAATTACGACTTTTTCCTCAATAAACTCCTAATTTACTGCTTATTAATAGTTAGTAATTTAGTTGTTAAGTTTAGGTATTGGGTAGGATTAAGACTGTAGAATAAGGTCATGCAGAATAAGGCATTAATATGTGCTTAATAAGTACTAATAAATAGCAAATATTCTAGTAATTTGCATGCTAATAAGCAACTAGTTAAAAGACCCTAAAATAAAGTGTTACCCAAGGTACTAACCCTGAACTCAACCCTAAACCTAACCTAATCACCTAAACCTAAAACTTAAATGTAGTTACCTCAGTGTACTTACCTGTAAGTATGTTGTAAGTGCATAATTACGCTGTAAAATAAAGTGCAACAAATATTTTTGTAATGTGGTGTTTTTCAGAGTGAAACTGCAATAATGCTAGCATTGTGAAAAAGAAGTACTATTTAGCAGAATACATGTTACAGAAATAATATAGCTTACTTTAAAAGACTATACTTAAGTTCAAACAGATTATAATGTTTTTGGACACTTAATTACATGTTAACTGCAATTAAATACAAAAATGTGACAAAAATCATAATTACTTGTCTATGAAATATGGTTAATATGGTTATGTGTATTATATTTGATGCAATTAATTGTGATTAATCGCATCTAACAAAAGTTTGTAAATGTGTGTGTGTGTATATATACAGTATATTATGTTTGATGTGATTAATCGTGATTAATTGCATCTAACATAAAAGTATGTAAATGTGTGTATATATTATGTTTGATGTGATTAATCGCAATTAATCGCATCTAACATAAAAGTTTGTGTGTGTGTATTAGACGTGCCGATATTCGGTAATATGATATATCACGATAATGAATATACACGATTTTGTTACTGTGGGCACCTAAAAATACTGTGAATAATTACTTATTACGAATTATTCGAATTTTTATATTACATTTTAAGAATACTTTACCCATCAACCATATAAAATCCACAACACCGCTGTACTCTGCGTCAAAGAGGCACGCGCACTATGTAAACAAACCCAACGTGCATGAGAAACACATGGCGGAACGAGTGAAAGAGACGCGCTGAATGAAAGTGCACGTTCACTCTCCCACAGCAGAGGGCGCTTATGGAACAGCAGAAATGCAGTGGTTACCCCAGAAACCCTGTAAACAAAGCAGCTGCTACTACAGTATTTAAAATGCTTCAAACAGCCATTCATTTTTTTGTATTCGTAATGTTGTTCATCACAGCACCAAATACTTAATGCTTAAAGACTTAACTAACTATTTATTTTCAAACTTAAACATTTTTATATTTTAATATGGACTATAACATGTCCTGTAATGATTGAAAAATTTCTGATTATTTGTTATTGTTCAGTAACACTTGATGACCTAAGGCTTCATTAGTTAACATGTTAATTCATTATTACCAAACTGACAATGAAAAAATACTTTCATTATAGCATTTATTAGCATTTAAAATAGCATTTATTAACATGTCTAGTGTGTATGTGTGTGTTATGTTTGATGTGATTGCGATTAATCCATTTGGCAGCACTAATTTAACACATTTATAATGATTAAGTTGAAAGTGTACTCTTAAAGTACATTTAAGTGGACTTTTATTTCATTAACATATTATCTGTAAGTACAGTTTTTTTTTTTTTTTAAATATGTACTTTTAATAAGTGCACATACAATACAATTAAACACTCTTCTTTTTCATATAGATAGCAATGCATATTAAGAAAGTAAATGGTCGATTTTAATTTCATATTATCTGTAACATCTATTTATAACATCTAATGTTTAGCTACATAAATATTATAATCTCATTATGTGCAACTTGCTTAATAGTTCATTCAGTATGTCTTGTAGTTACTTGAATACGGCATGTTCAAATGTGCCATCAAGGTTATAAGGGGACACGAGACTGTTTTCAACTGGTGCCTTGTTTCCTGACAGAGTAATGTGAGATCTCCGAAGTGCACGAGACATGTGCACACAGTGCAGTGGAGTCCAGACAGCAGGAGGGACGTGATCAAACCAGTGGAGCTGGTCATTGAGACGGCGGCGAGCATCAGGGAAAGTTACAACAGAAGCAGGTCCAACTCAGGTAATACACTACTGATTCATAGAGAGCGTATTAAAATGTATTATATTGAACCTTCTTTTGAGCTATTTCAATATAATTCCAAGAGATTAAAAAACTCGTGCCATCCAAGTAAATGCTTCATTTAGGCAAATATTTTGCCCAAGTTTTATTTATTTAATTATTTTATTCAGTTTTCAGTTTTATTTGGATTTTAATAGTCCTGTTAAATTGATTAATTGCGATTAATTGCATCCATGCATAAAAGTTTGTTTATATAATATATGTGCATGTATATGTTATTATATTTATATATATTATATGTGTGTGTCTGTGTGTGCGTGTCTGTATAGATATATATACACACACACACACACACATATATATATAGATATATATATTAATATATAGTATATGCTTCCATATCTAAAGCCCTTTGAGTACCCATAAAAGCGCTATATAAAATTAATGAATTGTTGTTATTATTATACATACGTGTGCGAGTGTGTGTATGTATGTCAAATCGATTAATCACAATTAATTGCATCTAACATAAAAACTTATATATATAAACTTTTATGTTAGATAAGATTAATCGCGATTAATCGATTTGACAGCACTAGATTTTAAGGATTTTATTTGGTAGCAAAAATTTCAAACCCCACATAAAATGAATGGAAAATAAACCAGCTTGTATAAAATTTCATTTGACTTCCTGAGACTTCATTTATTTTCAGCCATCTGTTTTTAAGGCCCTGTTTTGTAACTACTTTATAAAATCGATAAAAATGGCTTGGATTGTCATTCTGTTTCTCAATCAGGTGTTGATCCCAGATGGATTTACAATCTGAGAATGAAGCAGATGAGAGAGCAACCTACCCAGGAGTCCACAGGCAAGATGACCCTCCCTCAGTTCCTGTCTGTCATGGGCAACCAATCATCGTACGCCGCTGCTGTGAGGAGGTCACCCAATCGCAGCCCTCTCACTCCATGGACAGACTCGCGAAGTTCCTCTCCCACCCTTTCTGTCAAACTCTCCTCCATCCACCTGGGGTCAAAGGGCAGCAGCCCGTCCAGCACAACATCCGAGAGCACCTCAGAGCGAGAGCGCCCCCCTAGTGCTGGAGCAAAACACACCTATAACAGAAAAACATACTATGACCACACACTGAAAATCACTGGAGGAGGAAGAGGAGATGGAGAAGCCAGGAGGTTTAATCAGGTGACACCAAGAGGATCCAGAGGCTTCCAACATGCTGGACGTCCACGAAACAGTTATATAACGCCACCGAACCACCAACGCCCAATACCGGGGATATCAATTGTCAATGATGGGGTGAAGCAGAAAGGGGCGCCTGAGGAGGCCGGGTCTGGCGATGGGGAGTGGATTAAAGTAGAAAGAAAGAAGCCTAATAAACAAGAACATAAACATCAGGAAGTAAGGCAGGCCAGAAACCGCCCACGTAGAGGAGGGAGGGGAGGTGGCCGTGGCCGAAGTTGAGCGTGTATTCTGATAGAAGGGTTGGTAATGAATCAAGTTCGATTCACAGTAAGGGCTAAACGGTGACCTGATCTTATAACCAAAGAAAGCACTTAAACCTGGTTGTTCCTAGGGGATTGTTGGTGTATTGTAAGTACACTTAAATAAAAGTGTCTTCTAAATTGACACTGATTAAGGGCAAAAGTTCACCATGAAATGGATATACTGATCTTAAATGTCATAAATTATTATGCTGTTCCTGAAAAAGGCCCATTACCTTTGCTTTTTTAAAGTTGATATTTCCTTTCTAGGCTTAAACTTGAATTTGCTTCTCTTGAAATTTTGTTTTTTGTGTGTGTGTGTGTGTGTGTGTGTGTGTATTGAAACTATGCCGAATACTTCAATGATAATCATAATTGAGGACATTTTCTATTAAACTGTTTTGATAATGTCTGTCTGCAAGGCAAATGTGGTTATATTATATTGTGGTATTTTATTGTGGAAGATTATTTCATTTATATGATATTAAAGATATATTTATTATTATATTGGTGGAATTTTAAACTTTGTCAATTTATAAGATATTAATAAAATGTAAACTTTGAACCAACACTTTGCTTGTTTTATCTAGCCAGCGTTTCGCGCGATTTATGTGTCCTTATGCAAATGAGCTCAGGTTTGGCGCCACAGCTAAAGATCCTGTAAGCGCATGTAATGCCAAATAGACATATAATTATATTCGCCTTTATTTTAATAACCCCGGACTTCTAATGCAATTGTATCACAAAGTTTATACTGAACTCATAATCAAATGAATAATAAAGTTCTTGAATCTTCAAAGTATTCGACTGGGTTACTTTATTAGCTTTACACAACTTCCAGGACTCTCGTGTGGCGCGGAAGAGAGTCACGCCCCTTCAACATTTACGCGCCAACTTCCAGACTAAACACCGCGCCACAGGACAGAGACACACACTCGCAGAAGACTCGGGCACACTGTAAACTTACACCCCCTCAAACCACAGCGAACTACAACACGATGCGCTCCAAGGTACAGTAAAATATGCCAGCTTCTGTTTTCTGCTGGCCTGGAAGTATAGCTGCTGTTAAAAGTGTGTGTTTTGCGAATGAATGAAGGCTGCCGTGGCGTTTGTAGTTAAAGTGCGTTTCAACGCTATAAAAGAGTTAAAATATCAGTTAGATTGATTGTTCATGTTATGTCTTTGTTTGGGACGTATATATATTCGAGAGCATGTTTGTTTTTTAAATTTGTAAGTGTTTTAAACTTGTAGGCTTGTGTTTGGTGGGGGCAGGGCTCGCTCCTAACTTAAGAAAAAACATTTATTTCAACGAGTAAAATTAATTATTTAACAATATTATAAAAAATGTTACCTAGGGAAGTTGAAATAAACTTATACAACGCTGTACAAATAATTTAACTTTTTAAATGTTCTTGCAAAAATATTTTGTATAAAAAGAAATGCATTTAATTGTTAAATTTAAAGGTCTAAAAGTTTCTGCCGCAGTGTTCACGCCCCTCATACACAGATGACGTGTGAACAGAGCTGGCTTTGAATTTTACTCCCTTCCATTTTAAATTCTTGACTCAAAGTGATTTACAGCGTTTACAATTTTAAAGCCATTCTTGCCGTATAATATTAGAAGATATATACAGGCCCTCTTATTGTCCGACATGTGTCGGTATTTGAAGTATTTGCTGGACTCTCGTTCTTCATTAACGGTGTGAATACTGTACAGAGGCTGCAGGCGTCTCCACCCTCCACCAGGATGAACCTGCGCAGTTACAGGAGCACTGCTGTGGTTCCCATGGAAACCTCCTCTTCCTCCTCCGATGATAGTTGTGACAGTTTTGGATCCGATGGTTTTGGGACCTCGGTACGACATGAACGTTTCCATATGTAAAATTGACCTACAATTGTGTTTGTGTCTTTCATGATGACAATTTTTCTTTTCTTTCTTCTAGAAGAGACCACTGAGACAGACGAGAAGCTCGGCTCAGATTGAGAAAGTGTTTAACGTTCTACCTGTGACTGAGGAAGAGGACGCATGCAGCGGTTTTGAGAATGACCTGAATGATGACATGACCGAAATGGTTTGTAACTAGAGGAAACCCTTAAGTCTCAGCTTGCTGCTTTATCATCATAATGGCTTTTGAAAGGAGGCTTATGTTCGATTAATCGTATATGTATTTCCTTTCAGAAAATGGACTCTGACGCTGAGACCTGTTCACCTCCCAGGAAAACTCGCAAATCATTCACGCTCCGAGTAGCCATGAAGTTCCCAAATAAACGGGCCAGTCCATCAAAACCAGTGACACCCGTGTCCAAACCCAAACCCAAACCCAAACCTAAACCTGAACCCAAACCCAAAGACCCCGAGTCTGACTCTGAGAGCGACAACTTCATGCTGAAGAGAGCGCTGAACATTAAAGAAAACAAAGCTATGGTGAGCAAGTCAACTTCTACAATGCATGTGCATTAACTTAAGAAAACTAACTAATGAATTTAAAAAAAAAAAAAAAAATTTCTATTTATAAAATTGTCACAGCATGTAGCCATGCCACCCAGGCTGCCTATTATTTTGCATTTATGTGCTTGAAGTTTGAATGTAATTCTAATGATAAGAGCGTGTGATGCCAGTTTTAATAGAATTTTGAGATTTATTATTAATTTTTTTTCTTTGTAGCTTGCTAAACTAATGGCAGAGCTGGATAAGGTTCCTGGACTCTTACCTGGGAAAGCTGCTTTGTCACAGGGCAATACGGTAAGACTTTAGGGTGCTGCTATTAATATTAACAAGGTTATCAATTGTATTAGTATTATTAATTCCAATACTAATAGTAATGATAACAGTTTATTATTACTACTACTAAAAGTATTACTATTAATAACTAATTGATGCTAATGATACTAATGATTATATAGAGTTTGCAATTTTCTTGGCCGATTTCAATTTCCTTTTTTTTTTTTTTTTTTTTTTGTTAGTGTGACCTGCCGAGTCCGATTTTCTTTCTAAGAACTATAATTGACAGCATATACAAACAAAAATCTACTTTTCTTCAACACAGTTTCATTTTCATTAAAACACAAGTAAAAAGTCAGTAATAAAATAAGAACGAACAAATTGTGAACAGCACAAATGCAATAGAATAAAGAGTTAAGAAACTTAAGTTTTTCAGGTTAAGTAGGTTTTTATTCAGGTAAGAAATACTACAGAAATTAAAGTAATCAAATGTAAAATAACACTGGATAGTGTTCATTGTAAAAATTCTGGGTCTGGGAAGATCATGCGGGGAAACCGGCTGAGTCCAATCCCTGGCCAGTCGATTGGTGCGTCTCTAATAATGTTGTTACTTTTATTATAAATAATAATAATATTATAATATTGTTTTACCTTTATGTTTATTTGTTTTCTCTTTCTCCCTGCACAGCCCCGTCGTGTTCCACGTCGCTCTTTGGACCCCAATGCAGCTCGGCGGAGAAACCCGGAGCGACTGTCCCGCCCTCACACCCGTTCACGCTCGCTGGTAGATGGACCACCCTCCCCCCCTCCAGAGGATGAACCCGAGGACAAATACAGCCTGGTTCGCAAAAACAGAGGTTACGACGACGATGATGAGGAAGAGGTGAGTTTCTTGGCATAAAGTAAAGAGACACACACACACACACACACACATACTTCCGTTCAAAAGTTTGGGATTGGTAAGAGAAATTAGTTTGAAATATTTTTACTGTCACTTTTGATCAGTTTAATGCGTACTTGTTGAATAACAGTCTGGAGTGCGAGCTTTCAGTCGCATAATGACGTGCAGGAGCAAACTCGCCAAGAGCTGATGCTGTTTGTTTACAATAGAGGAAACACTCATGTGTTGGATTGTTCATCGAAATGGTACTTGTGCTTATCCTGGATGCTGCAACCTATATTTAAAAAAAAAAAAAAAAAAAAAAAAAAAATGTTGGCTACCATGTACTCGATCGAGAAGATTGACTTTTCATAGATTTCCAATGTTTGAGCTCCCGCACACGTCATTGTGTGACAGGAAGCTCGCGCTCCAGACTATGGTGAATACGGTCGGAACTGTTTGACGAGGCTGTGGATTACAGGTAGTAATGTTGTGAATGTTCAGTGTCTTGTAGAGACTGATCGCTTCATTTAAGACCTCAATGTATTGTCAGGTGCTGCTGGTATTTTGTTTTCTCTGCATGTTGTTTTTTTTTTTTTTTTTTTTTTTTTTTTTTTTTTTTAAATCTCAAAGTGATGGTACCCATTGACATTTTATTATATGAATCACCAAGGTTTCAGCTAAAAATCTTTTCTACTGAAGAAAGTCACTTACTAGGGCGGGGACAATAAATCGATGCATCGCGAATCAAGAAATGATACTGGATCGATTCTGATATTTTCAGAATCCATTGCGAAACAGCAGATGGCACTGTGTGCTTTAGAAACAGCCATACTCTGCTTGCTTCTAATTCCTTAAACACACCACTTTAAGCTTTATAAAGTTCGAAAAGGTTGAAGTGAATTAAAAGGGTGTTTGCAATGGGCTGTTTACATTAATCTCGCGTCATTAAAAGCATTCAGAGGTGCAAGTACATTCTCAGACTCCACCGAACGCACGAGCGCTCTTCTTCATGAGCATTTGAGTGTGCAGTTAAAAACTAGCCTAGAGTGCCATCTGCTGGTAAAAACTAAACTCAAAATTGATTCAGAAAGAATCGTGATGCATTTGGAAAACCTCAGAATCGCATTTCTCTATTCGCGGTGCATTGATTTATTGTCCCGGCCCCATCACCTACATCTTGGATGGCCTGAGGGTGAGTTAATTAACACCAAATTTTCAGTTGTGGGTGAACTATCCGTTTAGTTGTTCAAAGAATTGTCTTACTGACCCCAAAATTAACTTTTGAATGGTAGTGTACATGCAGTCTCAAAATGGCTAATCATTGCCATAGACAAATCAGTTGCATTTCTTGTCATGTTGGATTTAGGTTAAGTGCCTTTATTGAATATCGTGTGTGTGTTTGAGTAGAAAGAACCACGTCGGCGCAGTTATAACAGCACTCTGACGATTCCTCACGTCGTGAGGCCTGTGGAGGAAATCACTCAGGCTGAACTGGACAACATCTGTGTCAACGTCAGAGAGAAGATTTACAACCGTGCCACAGTAAGTCTCCTTCAGAATCTAACCTGGAGATCCTCCGACGCTTTCAGTTCATGGCATCTGCTACCCACGCTTGTTTCCTAGCTTGTCTGACTCGTTCTAGAACTGTACGTGACCGTGTGGCTGTGCTTTTGTCCATCAGGGTTCCACCTGCCATCAGTGTCGCCAAAAAACAACTGACACCAAGACCAACTGCCGCAACCCAGAATGCGTGGGTGTTCGCGGACAGTTCTGTGGGCCTTGTCTCAGGAACCGCTATGGAGAAGAGGTCCATGATGCCCTCCTGAACCCGGTTAGTGTTTATTCATGTTTTGACATCATTAGCACTGGAATATGGGTTGTGATTGGACCAGCATTTCTCTAAATGATTCAAGAGTATTGCTGAGGTGTCGTTGTGTTCTTCTAGGAGTGGCTTTGCCCCCCATGCAGGGGCATCTGTAACTGCAGTTTCTGCCGTGCCAGAGAGGGGCGCTGTGCTACAGGTGTGCTCGTGTACCTGGCCAAGTACCATGGCTATGACAATGTCCACTCTTATCTCAAAAGGTAACAGTTTTTAGTAGCTATTACTCTTCATTTTATTTTAACACTACTGTATATAAACACAGCAACAGATGCACTGAAATTGTATTTATTTTATTTTTTTTAACCGAAACCAAAGTGAAACTTGTCATTTAGCCAAAAAACTAAGTTTTAAGTAGCCAACACTTAAACTGAGTAAAAAAAAAAAAAAAAAGTTAATTATCAACTTAAATGATAAAATTGTTTCTACTCCAATTAAAATATAAAATAAAATGGCCTTTGTTCAAGCATCCGTTAAATGAAACGTATGAAATATAAGCACTATTACAAATTATATATATATTAAAATGCTCCTCCCTGGAGTTATTTCTAGCTAACATGAGTTTATGAACATTAAGTTGCACTGTATTTTTCAACATTCCTTCTGATGTTCATGTTTTTTAGTAGTAAAGAGTAAGAAATGGTCCGTTCACATGCCGCTTGAACTGAACTACAGTGATCTTTCTTTCACAACATTAAAGAGCAACAAAACCACATTTCGTTTAAATTTCAGGATTAAAATTGATATTTGAAAGCTCAGATTTTTTTTGTCAAAAGCAATAAAGCCCAGCTCATTGTGATTATTGGATGGGAGGTGTGCTACAAATAATGTTTGGTGAAATTGTCGCATCAACTGAAAACAGCTTGGACTAAAACATCTCAGTTCATCAAAATGAAGATCAGTTTAAGGAGAAATCAATATGGTCAACCCAGTGCTACTCTACTCGTAGCTTATCCATGTTGTGTTTGCGAAACACTGATATGGTCAAAATGCACCATCATAAAGCACTAAATACTGTTTCAGTCAATGATTTCGGCCCTCAAAAACAGTTTAGACTGGAATTATTTTCAGCCAGAATTTTTTGGTTGCTGAAATTTGTGCACCATAAATGTGTCTGTTCCAAACATGTGTGGACTGCCAATCTATACAGAATTCTAGTTGCTGTGTATGTAGACTTCTCACTAAGTTTTGGGACAGAACTGTTGTCAGTCACTTGGTGGCTTTTGGGGAATCTACAAAGGAGTAACTGATGTCTCTAATCTCTCTCCACAGTTTAAAGAAGGAACTGGAGGAAAGTGAATAAAATGGCTTCCATGTGCTGTGGAGTCCAACCAGAAACTGACCTAGTCCTCAAGTGTCTTGTTAATCGTTGTCATGTGATTCACAGAGCTTCCTTAAACCTGCTGCAGGTTCATTTTGAGTAGACTGTTGGGAGTCTACATGAAATCTTAATAAATTTGCATTGTTTTAAATGTATTTTTAATTTCTTTTTATTTTTTTTATTTTTTTTTCAAAGGGAGTGGTTTTATCTCTGTACTGTATTGGTTACTTTGAAAACTGTTGGCTGCAATACTTGTTCTTACCATCTTTTTAATCTGTATGTTCTTCAGATGCTGTTTTGACTGCGCAATGTTCTGCTTTAGTAATGGAATAAAATTTGTGCTTTTTAAGTTCTGTTGTCTTTATGGGTCAATGAATGATCAAGGGTAAAATATTCGTTCATGTTGGTTGTTTTTAAATCTTTTACCATTTTCAGCTAGCTGATTTGAGGTTAAAATGGTGCAGTCAAGTATTTGTCCTTGTGTCTTCAGTAGATTTACATGTACCATTTCAGTACTTTTGAAACAATCATCAGGGTTTGTTTAAATCAAATTTAATGTTTTTTAAATGGCTGCACAAATAAAATACCATACAGGCAATGTATATGGAAACATGAAATTGTAAACTGTCAAACCCATGATTTAAACCACTTTACAGTTCAAATAATACAGGTTTTGACAAGTTTTATACAATTATAGATTAAACTACATTTCAGCCATTTTTTTTTTTTTTTTTTTTTTTTTTTTTTTTTAAGACTGGTTGAATCAAAAGTATAGTTTATATTTATGCTGTGTAAAAATAGGTCAATTTCTGCATTGGTCAAAACTGGCAGAAGCGCTTGATAGTATATGGTGCTTCTGGAGATTAAACTTGTGAGACTTAAAAACTCAAGCGATTTTATTGTTAAAGCACAATAAGACGCAGAAGAGAACTCAATTCTGTATTTGCACGCTGTCAGAGAACAGGCACATCTTATTGTGCTTCTACGCGGTCAAATACGCACAAAATTATGTCTAATTGCCCATCTTGGCGAGTATATGCGTGAACACAGCTGGCTATGTCTTGGGTAAAAGTAAACAGTTAGGGAAAAATTGGTGTTAATATATTTGTGTCCATTAGGTCTGACAGCAGCCTAATAGACCTTCTTTTGCATATTATTGGATCTATTGTATTTGTCCTATCACTTGTAATTAGAATGTTTACATACAGCAATCTTGAACTTTTTACATATATTGGCCTTAATATATTGGTTAAGCTAGTACTTTTTACTGTGGTAATAAAAGTGACGACTTTTTTTAAACAGGATGGCAACTTCTAATTATGAGGCCAAAAGACAAATAATATTTCTAACCTATTGGAAGCAGTAGTTAACATGCCAAAAATGACAAACAATAACTGATTTTTTTTTTTTTTTTTTTTTTTTGGGATTAGTGTTAAGCCTGGAGTCCATGCTTGCTCACTCTGTGGGGAAAAAAAAAAAATTATTGATATTTATTTACTGTTTATAATAGGCTATAGCTTTGTACTGTAGTAAATATGAAAATATG
Source organism: Hypophthalmichthys molitrix (assembly GCA_037950675.1). Lineage (NCBI taxonomy): Eukaryota > Metazoa > Chordata > Actinopteri > Cypriniformes > Xenocyprididae > Hypophthalmichthys > Hypophthalmichthys molitrix. The sequence goes on along the minus strand of CM075500.1, from coordinate 5,154,677 downwards.
GTTTATGCAGGTGTGGCTTGTATAGGAAAGCAAGACAGAGTCCTAACAAAATATTCGTCCATTTGAAAACAGATCTATATAATAAACTGGCCCAATAATGTAATTTGTTAACCATAAACACATTAAATTGCTGACAAGAATTAAACCTTCTGTAAGTCTGTCCCTCACAGCTTCGTTTTCATCCATGTAAAATTCAAAAAACTGAATTTCACATTGAAAAAGCTGTTTCAGTCAGAAATGTCACAATACATCTATGTGGCCATAACTCCCATTACATGGTGACTTTAAGTTTGTTCAGCAGGATACTATTAATGAGATGATGTGAAATCAAAAATCAAAATGACAAGATGCAATAGACGTTTACTTTTGTTACATTTAAATTGGCATTGCTTTTCTAAGTTTTAAGGTTAAAACAAGTCTAAGATATTGAGTTAATGACAGTAGTAGACCCAGACTTGAGTTAACTCAACTTGGACTTGAACTCAACACTATAGAACAGCAGAAATATAGCGGTTACCTCTGTAAACAAGAAGCCTAGCACTGTGCTTATAAAAAACACTTTATTTTGGCATTATATGGATGTAATATGAAAACAAATTGTCATCGAAACTTTCCTTGCTGAATGGCAATGTAAGCATAAGCACCATAAGGTAACATGGTCATAATTCATCTGCGCTGTTTTAACTTTGAAACATGCAGCGCTCACATTTATTTAAATCATCGCCTTTTGAAGTTTAATGATCACATTAAGCCATATCGCAATTCCTGGTTTTCTGTCCCTAAATGCAAGACCTGTTGAAATGATAATTAAAACTTAGGCCTATGCCATTTAAGATATTGAAGACGTTTTATGGCCTTAAATATGATAATACTTAATTTACGACTTAAGGGGACCCTTGTGTGAGTATTGAATTTATTTGTCAACATAAAGTGACCTTTGCCATGTAATGACATGTCTTTTGACATTTCAAACTGTCTTCTCTGATGACGTTTACTGGCGTGAGGGTGGAGAAACCTGTAGAAAACCACAACCATCCAAATTCAAGCCCTATTTTATGTAATTTCTAGACCTGGAAAAGTAATGTAAATTACTAAAATCTTAAAACTCTGAGCATTTTTATAATTAACATATGTTTTGTAGTTAGGGATAGAAACTAAAAAAAAAAAAAAAAAGAATAAATATATAAAACTAAATAAAATGTCCTTATCTTTAAAGTATATCACAAACAACTGGCAAAGTCATGGGATGTTCATATATTATTTTTGGACAATGAGGGTCCTTGGAATCAAAAAAGTTCTTGGTTCATCTCTGCAATGTTCCCTGATCATGGCCTTCTCAGGGAGAAAATGGTTTGTAACATTTTCAACACAAGGACCATGATATACTTCAGTTTTTCTTTTTTAATAAATCTGTAAAAATGTCAACAATTCTGTGTTTTTCTGTCAATATGGGGTGCTGTGTGTACATTAATGAGGAAAAAAAAATTAACTTAAATGATTTTAGCAAATGGCTGCAATATAACAAAGAGTGAAAAATTTAAGGGGGTCTGAATACTTTCCGTACCCACTGTATGTATATATATATATATATATATATATATATATATATATATATACACACACACATACACTACCAGTCAAAAGTTTGGAATCGGTAAGATTTTTTATGTTTTTAAAAGAAGTTTTGTCTGCTCACCAAGGCTGCATTTATTTAATTAAAAATACAGCAAAAACAGTAATATTGTGAAATATTATTACAATTTAAAATAACTGTTTTCTGTTTGAATATATTTTATAAAGTAATTTATTCCTGTGATCAAAGCTGAATTTTCAGCATCATTACTCCAGTCTTCAGTGTCACATGATCCTTCAGAAATCATTCTAATATGATTTGCTGCTCAAGAAACATTTATTGTGTACAATTGTACAAAATATTTGTGTACAATATATATATATATATATATATATTTTTTTTTTATTAAGTAACATTAAAAATCTTACCTTGTCCAAACTTTTGACTGGTAGTGTATGTGTGTGTGTGTGTATATATATATATATATATATATATATATATATATATATATATATATATATATATATATATATATATATATATATATATATATATATATATACACACATACACACAGTGGGTACGGAAAGTATTCAGACCCCCTTAAATTTTTCACTCTTTGTTATATTGCAGCCATTTGCTAAAATCATTTAAGTTCATTTTTTTTCCTCATTAATGTACACACAGCACCCCATATTGAAAGAAAAACACAGAATTGTTGACATCTTTACAGATTTATTAAAAAAGAAAAACTGAAGTATATCATGGTCCTAAGTATTCAGACCCTTTGCTCAGTATTTAGTAGAAGCACCCTTTTGATCTAATACAGCCATGAGTCTTTTTGGGAAAGATGCAACAAGTTTTTCACACCTGGATTTGGGGATCCTCTGCCATTCCTCCTTGTAGATCCTCTCCAGTTCTGTCAGGTTGGATGGTAAACGTTGGTGGACAGCCATTTTTAAGTCTCTCCAGAGATGCTCAATTGGGTTTAAGTCAGGGCTCTGGCTGGACCATTCAAGAACAGTCACGGAGTTGTTGTGAAGCCACTCCTTCGTTATTTTAGCTGTGTGCTTAGGGTCATTGTCTTGTTGGAAGGTAAACCTTCGGCCCAGTCTGAGGTCCTGAGCACTCTGGAGAAGGTTTTCGTCCAGGATATCCCTGTACTTGGCCGCATTCATCTTTCCCTCGATTGCAACCAGTCGTCCTGTCCCTGCAGCTGAAAAACACCCCCACAGCATGATGCTGCCACCACCATGCTTCACTGTTGGGACTGTATTGGACAGGTGATGAGCAGCGCCTGGTTTTCTCCACACATACCGCTTAGAATTAAGGCCAAAAAGTTCTATCTTGGTCTCATCAGACCAGAGAATCTTTTTTTCTCACCATCTTGGAGTCCTTCAGGTGTTTTTTCATGTGTCTTGCACTGAGGAGAGGCTTCCGTCGGGCCACTCTGCCATAAAGCCCCAACTGGTGGAGGGCTGCAGTGATGGTTGACTTTCTACAACTTTCTCCCATCTCCCGACTGCATCTCTGGAGCTCAGCCACAGTGATCTTTGGGTTCTTCTTTACCTCTCTCACCAAGGCTCTTCTCCCCCGATAGCTCAGTTTGGCCGGACGGCCAGTTCTAGGAAGGGTTCTGGTTGTCCCAAACGTCTTCCATTTAAGGATTATGGAGGCCACTGTGCTCTTAGGAACCTTAAGTGCAGCAGAAATTTTTTTGTAACCTTGGCCAGATCTGTGCCTTGCCACAATTCTGTCTCTGAGCTCTTCAGGCAGTTCCTTTGACCTCATGATTCTCATTTGCTCTGACATGCACTGTGAGCTGTAAGGTCTTATATAGACAGGTGTGTGGCTTTCCTAATCAAGTCCAATCAGTATAATCAAACACAGCTGGACTCAAATGAAGGTGTAGAACCATCTCAAGGATGATCAGAAGAAATGGACAGCACCTGAGTTAAATATATGAGTGTCACAGCAAAGGGTCTGAATACTTAGGACCATGTGATATTTCAGTTTTTCTTTTTTAATAAATCTGCAAAAATGTCAACTCTGTGTTTTTCTGTCAATATGGGGTGCTGTGTGTACATTAATGAGGAAAAAAAATGAACTTAAATGATTTTAGCAAATGGCTGCAATAAAACAAAGAGTGAAAAATTTAAGGGGGTCTGAATACTTTCCGTACCCACTGTATATATATATATATATATATATATATATATATATATATATATATATACACATGCTAAGCTACCTGGGTTATAGCACATTAATATATTAACATACATTAAAATATTAATATTAATTTCACTTTATAAAAAAATACAGGTTAATATCAGGTGTTCAAGTCACTGTACTGTTTTTAATGTTTTTTTTTGTTTGTTTGTTTTTTAATAGATTAGGACACAAAAACGAGCATCAGGAGTTTGTGATTTCCCATATTTACCATATTAATGGAGAACCTCCTCTTACATCTGACAGAACAGCCCCAACCAAACATTTCATATTACAGCAGTGAATCCGCCTCAACATCTATTTCAGCAGAAATTCAATCAGAAAAGAATATTGCGGTTATTTGAACATGCCCTTAGCTCTTGCCCCTCTGTGCCCCTGTGGGTTAAGAGGGCATAAGGAGGGGGAAGGGGGGCTATTACCACGACCCCCCAACCGGAGCCCTGCAGAGGAGAGCGAAAGCGCTGTGATATACTGCAGTCTGCTCGTATCCCTCATTAGAGAGCTGCCACTAATGGTGTGGAAATAATTAGCAGACTCTAATGGGAAATCTTATACCTGTGAATCATTTTTCCCTGTTAAAGCTCTTTCACAACCCTCAGCTCAATCGTTCTTTCCTTTTTTCCTTCCTCTTCAGATCACCATGGACTTGCGGATTTCTGATATTAAACGGCCCTTTAGTATAGGCCAATTCACACTGCACAGTCAAACGCCAACAAACACGTCTGTTGGATCAGTGTGTCTGCGTTTGTTGGCGTTGGTCGGAGTTTGATTTCACCCGACTGAACATGTTCAATCGCCGTTTGTCGGGTCTTTGAATGTCTGAGCAGTGTGATATACTTTCCAACAAATGCCAACAAACTCTGACGTACTCTAATGTAAATGTCCTTTATTGATATGAAAATACCCCAAACCTCACGAAAATCACATAAAAATCATATACTATCGTAATCGTGTTTATTAGCTTCATGTTTCATGCATAGAAACATTTCTCTGAGAAATGAAAACACAAACAGACAGCGCAGGAAGCCACCAATGGTCATCAGATCGCATAAATCAGTCAATTATGAATAGAAATGATGATTCTAATAAATATTAAACTAGCTTGTGTAAGTATATCATTATTTCTCCAAGTATAGAAGCCCTAACAGCAGTGCTGCCAATTTAGCAATTTTGTCGCTAGATTTAGTGATTTTCCCGCCCCTTTTGAGACTTTTTCAAAAGCCTAGCAACTTCTTGGACAAACCTTATCTAGATTCCGTGACTCACCCACTGATCTATATTTATATTGATATAGATCCGTGGACTCGCAAGTATATTGTCATCTAGTGACATTTAGCGACCAGTTTTATCTACTTGCAGCTGAAAGCAAATCAGGTGCTGCTGTGTGAACACAAATAAACCACAGCAGACGTGACTGAATAAGAATGTGTTTCAAAATATCATAAATTACCAATTGATTATTTTGCACTCCTGACATAAATTAAGAAATTGCTGTCACTGCAACTGAATTTTATCATAAACAGTGAACAAATATCAAAGCTGGAGTATTAATCTTTCTAATGAAACAGTTCATCCAGATCAACTGCAGTTCTCTGCAAAAATTCAAGTATGCACCCCGTCTTTCCTGTCACAGCAACCACAGCTTCACCCACAACTTCTTTCGTTTTGAACACCCTCTTTTCAGGTGAAAAAATGACATGTAAAGACATTCTGATTGTCTGTTGGAGCAGTGTGAACATGACAGTTGTTTTCCATAAAAACTTGATTGTCTGTGTTTGTTGGCATTTGTCTTTTTTAGGATACTGTATTTTAAAGATAATTTTGTTAAAATTTGACAAAAAAATAACTAAAAAAGCAGTTGGAAGTGAGAGGATGCTTCTTTTTTTTACTGAGTTTATATATAAGTACCATGGACATACCATCATTGTATGGTCCAGCAATTAAATCTGTGGGATGCTGTATGAAGTTTCAAACAGTGATAGATGCTTTCTTACCCAAAGTGAACACAGTACACATGACTTTTGTCTTGTTGAACATCCTGAGATCTTGTTCAATGGTGATACCTCCTTTCAGCAACCCTTCAGCTTCCATCTGCAGGATTTCATCTGAGGCTATGCAAAAACAACACTAAAAGTTAAAAAAAAAATCAATAAATGCTTCTGTTAAAAAGTTTAAATTTTCTTGAGTAGCCTATGTCTAGCATTTACATTCACTCTTACACACTTATAAGAGACTTCGAACAAAGAGTGAGAGCAACAGAGTCTCTAGACATGTTTTAAATGTTTTAAAATACAAAATGACTAAATGCAATGAAATGGTCAAAGACATCCATCTAGCGCAGGTTCACATAGGAAAACAATTGAAAAACGGGGTTCTGGAAAGGTTCTCTCAAAGTTATAAACAAACGTGCTTCCAGTAACATTAATAGATTGTTCGTTATGAGTTATCTGGTCTCACAATGTAAGCACAAAAATGTTATTTACATTCATTAATCGAACGTTCAGAGAACATTCGGAAATAACGTTTTCATAACTTAATGGAAAGGTTAGCGTTAGCTGGGAATTGGGAAAACACTTTCAGGTGTGAATGGCTTCACTTATTCAAATGACAGTAGCAGACAGTATTTTCTCAAAGTTACCTCACCAAAAGTAGCCTTTATTTTCAATTGTTTGCAGATGAATATCCACTTCATCCAGCGCTGTTTATTCAGTATCTCGTTGCTGTCTATTTGTCTGGCCATTTCACTAGAAGTAAAGAACCTAAAAAGAATGATTAGCCTACTTCACGAATGATTGGCATAGCTAGTTCACATAGGCTAAATATGGGACACACATAAGCTAAGTGCTTAAGTTTTACGAATTTTACTTCCATTTTAATTTCTAAGTTGTGGCTTATACTACCAAGGTATCACAGTTTTACAGCAGTATATCTGTATAACTGGTATTTTGGCGGAAACTACTGGTACGAAGATGATTTTTTATTATTAGGGGACTTACATGGCATGTCAATCAATGCTGGTCTCTTTTGTCAGTTCAGGCTAATGTCATGTTTCATGCCTATTTTTCCCAGAATGCTCAGTTTTTAATTCTGAGAGTGAATCTTTTCGGATCTGCAGGAAACAAACGCTTCAAAAGTATTTATTTGCATAATAAAGATGCACTCGAAAATACTGGTATTAAATACCAATGATCATCCACTTTAGAGTGATGAATATTTAGGGAAATAATTGTTTACGACGCTCGAGCGTCGAGCTGATCTGGTAATCAGGCTATGAAATACAATATTTATTCATTAGAGCGAACTTAATGAGGCCTCGCGGCGCTAATTATGAAAAGCAGCGTAGCGCTAAATGAGCGCGAGAGAGACGGCGCGTGCGAGGGAGCGCGCGCGCTTTCTTACCTGTTTCCCGCGCTGCAGGGTCAGTGGGCATCACAGAGCTCTGCGTGATTATATGCGATGGCCCCATAAACACTGCAGCATTGCAGCACAGACTGGCAGAGGCAGGAGTGGTCGTGACTGCTGTTGTATCCGTGATTAATAATTATGTAGAATATTGAGTATTTATTATGGGGCCCTTTCATTGCGCATTGTTCAGATGTGTGCTTCTGTTTGCCTGTTGAGAAGAGAGACCAGAAGAGCAAATTGCTCCCACAATCTCCCGCGGTTAAACATTGATTGAAAGAGCAGGAGGAAAAGAAGGGGTGAAATTAGATTTCTAGTTGCTGTATAGGAGTATAGTAGAATACTGAGTATTATAAGATATATTTTTTCCTTTATTAAAGAGATAAGAGTATTTTAAAATATATTAGGATGCATCATATTAGCTCTCACATAATGGAATGCCAGCATGCTGCCATTGGCAGAATAATGCCTACTTAAAATAATAATAATATGTGACAACATGCAATGATGCATGTAAAATAATAATAATAATAATAATTTATTTCTAAAATAATAATTGGATGCAACATGCAACTGGTGAGGTCATGTGACAACAATGTAGCATAATACAGTTTGAAATGTTTCTCCTTGCATATGCATATTGTTTCATTATTATTGTTGTTGTTATTATTATTATTATTTTATATAGCAAGCAGCATGTAGTCTAACTGTGTTCAGTAAGCAAGTAGGCCATGGCACTTTGAACATATCCAACGAGCCAAGAATAAGAAGTTAAAAGTCATGACTGATATTACTTCTGCTTCATTTGTCCCATGAAGTGTGCTCTGTGTTATACTGCACATTTTGGCAAATGCATTAGGTCATTCTACATGCATACATATTATTTGCATACTATGCACTGTGTGCATACTAAAGTAATTGTAAGAGTACTCTATGCTATTTCAGACATCTCAAGAGAAGGTCATAGCTCTCTGGACTGGACTGGACCGCATGCTGATCGTCTGCAGTGTGACTGAAGTTGGTGGGAGTTGGATGACAAGTCCCCATCAGTACTGGCCCAGCTCTGCGTTCTGATGCTAACAGGCGTCTGTGTCAGAGACGTTATCAGGGAGAGACGCCCGACTTCAGTGGTTCCATCTCACAGGAAATTGCTAACTCACCCTAACAAAAGAAAGCACAAGTGCACTCACAGTGCAGTCCTCAGAGCAAGCCAGATAAGATGACATTATAAATAGTGAATTTCTAGAGGAGGTGGTGTTGGGGGGGATTGAACTTCTCAATTCTGATACTCTCTCTCTCTCATTCTTGCTCTCTCCCCTGTGACATTAAGGCTGTCTGAGAGACTTTGAAAAGCAATTTGAAAAAGTGTCTTACGTCTTGAATAATATCACAGGAGGATCTACGTGATTTAGAAATCAGATTAAAGAAAAAAGGTACAAGTATTTGGTGCATATTCTCATTTACAGCCACAATCTAAAATGTAAAACACAGCAATATATAAGGAGAATAGCTAAACCATCTAATGCTAAAATACTACTATTGTAATATTACTGACCACTACATAATAATTAGAAATGCATATACACAGAGACCATTAGTTTATAGGTTTCAGTAATGAATACTGTAGGCTATTCCTGAAGTCGCTGAGGAAGTGCTGTGCCGTGTTGCTCCTGGAGGGGGAGCTCTGATACAGCACACTTTCTGAGCACCTGCGTCAGAGACAGACTCACTACAGCTGGACAAGCTGGACATTTACACCCTTATTATAGTCTGAATTGTGGGAGTACATAAACGTCTTATATTTGTAGTCTAAAATTATATCATTGACCAAGAGGGTTTTGGCCACCAAAGGGGAAATTATATTTTAGGCTAGACATCTTGCTGGTCATTGACACAACCCACTTTGGTCAATCTTTAGTTGAAACTTTTAAATAATACAAAACAATAAATGTTTTAAAAGATTATGTTATGTTTAGAGGACAGAAATCAGGTTTCCAGTTGCTTTATACACTGCAAAATTTCCACCTATTTCAACATAAAAACTTAAGTTTAGTTACTGCCTAAAAAGGTTATTTCACCCAGAAAATAAGGATTCTGTCATCATTTACTCACATTCACATCATTCCAAACCTGTAAGACTTTGGTTCATCTTCGAAACACAAATGAAGAGCTTTTAAAAGAAATCTGCTAGCTTTCTGTCCCTCTATTGACAGTCACAACCACTTTGACGCTTTAAAAAGTTCATAAAGTGATTGTAAATCTAATCCATATAATTTGAGTGGTTTAGTCCACATTATCTGAAGAGACACGATCACTTTATATGATGGACGGATTTAATTTGGGCTTTTATTCACATATAAACTTTCATCAACGCACACATCAGTTGTAGTAAATGGTAGCTCAAACATGTTTGCTTGACGTGCAAGAACCAATGAGGTTCATTCTCATGTGTTACGCAACACATTTGAGCTTCAGCAAGAACCAGTGAAGTTCGTTCTTGTGTGTTACGCAGCACGTTTGAGCTTCTGCAGGAACCAATGAGGTTCATTCTCATGTTACGCAGCACGTTTGAAGATCCGCAAGAACCAATGAGGTTCATTCTCAGGTGTTGCGCAGCACGTTTGAGCTTCTGCAGGAACCAATGAGGTTCATTCTTGTGTGTTATGCAGCACGTTTGAACTTCCACAAGAACCAATGAGGTTCATTCTCGTGTTGCACAACACGTTTGAGCTTCAGCAAGAACAAGTGAAGTTCCTTCTTGTGTGTTACGCAGCACGTTTGAACTTCTGCAGGAACCAATTAGGTTCATTCTCGTGCGTCAAGCAGGTTCGGTTGAGCTTCAGTTTATGTTCACTGATTAATGTTTATATATGAATAAAAGCCAAATTCTGTTCATCAGAAAATTTGGACTAAACCGCTCAATTCATATGGATTAGTTTTATAACTTTGAAGCAACAAAGTGGTAGTTGTGTAGCTGTCTGTGGAGGGACAGAATCTCTCAGATTTTATTAAAAATATCTTCATTTGTGTTTCAAAAATTAACAAAAGTCTTACTGGTTTGGAACAACACGAGGGTGAGTAATTGATGACTTTTTTTTTCTTTCATTTTTGTGTTAACTAACCCTTTAAATTTTTAAGTAGAATCAACTTGTTCATTTAAGTCATTTCAACTTAAATTATATTAAACTGACTTAAAGGGTTAGTTCACCCAAAAATGTAAATAATGTCATTAATTACTCACCCTCATGTCGTTCCACATCCGTAAGACCTTCGTTCATCTTCAGAACACAAATTAAAATATTTTGGTTGAAATCCGATGGCTCAGTGAGGCCTGCATAGGGAGCAATGACATTTCCTCTCTCAAGATCCATAAATGTACTAAAAACATATTTAAATCAGTTCATGTGAGTACAGTGGTTCAATATTAATATTATAAAGCGATGAGAATATTTTTGGTGCGCCAAAAAAACAAAATAACGACTTATATAGTGATGGCCGATTTCAAAACACTGCTTCATGAAGCTTCGGAGCATAATGAATCAGCGTATCGAATCATGATTCGGATCGCATGTCAAACCGCCAAACTGCTGAAATCACGTGACTTTGGTGCTCCGAACCGCTGATTCGACACACTGATTCATAACGCTCCGAAGCTTCATGAAGCAGTGTTTTGAAATCGGCCATCACTATATAAGTCATTATTTTTTTTAATTTTTTTTGGTGCACCAAAAATATTCTCTTCGCTTTATAATATTAATATTGAACCACTGTACTCACATGAACTGATTTAAATATGTTTTTAGTCCATTAATGGATCTTGAGAGAGGAAATGTCATTGCTGGCTATGCAGGCCTCACTGAGCCATCGGATTTCAACAAAAATATCTCAATTTGCGTTCCGAAGATTAACGAAGGTCTTACGGGTGTGGAACGACATGAGGGTGAGTAATAAATGACAGAATTTTTGGGTGAACTAACCCTTTAAATCGTGTTGAATCTTGTACAACTTATAAAAAAAGTTGAAACTGTGAAATTTTGATGAAAGTAATGTAAAACATAAGAGTCTTTATACATACAAACACACACACACACACACATATATATATATATATATAGAGAGAGAGAGAGAGAGAGAGAAAGTAATGGACTAAAATGAATTAACATGCATCATATGGCCCATATGCTCTTATATTGACAGTGACGGTGCCTATATGTTTCATACTTATTTGAATCACTCAAAATTAATTTTGGTTTGCAAACATAAGAATATTATAAATTATATGAAATATGAGGAATATAAGACAAAGCACACTTATGGAGTTCTGCATGCCAGACGCTCAGTTGCATAGAATATCATCATCAGTTTCACAGTAATTAAACTTGGGAAGGGTTGATGATGATTATTATTAATCAATCTGATGTGCTACTGTAGATCTATGTTAGAAGCAAAAGAAGCGGTTTAGATTTTGAATTAGGCTAAACAATATGATTAAGTTAACCTTCTAAACAACAACAACAAACTGCATGGCTGAATGATTCTTGCAAACAATAAATCATGTTTTTTTATGTTTTATTTGTGCATATATGCCAGAAACAGGAAAACGGTGGCTGTCCTGGGCAGTGTAGAGGTGTGTGGAGTTATGTGTGGAGTCATAAGAGAGAGCGAGTGGAATGGACGGGTTTTATTGAGCTCATCGGTTACGAGTGCAGGCATAGAGAGTCTCTCAGCTGTGATGTGGAGGCAATCGTAAGCTTCATTAGTTTTTACCTCATTAATCTGTTCTCTCATAACCTGTAACACACAATTCACCTCTGTTCATTACACTACACAGTCCGCGCGAGAGGGCTTCATTCATATAAAAATATATTGTTTGAGAAGGATTGTTGGAAAACAAACAAGTAAACGTTTAATTCATTTTATTTTAATTCATTTACTCAATTGTTACAAGTGTTTAATGAGATATTGTAAACATGAATCATTTCAAATAATTAAAATCAATCTATTAATGATATGAAGTTGTAGGCAACATTCTTTCTTACTCTCAATTATCTCAACTAAAACACACAAGCACCGAGTGTACTTTAATAAAATAAAACGACATATCATACTTGCTTGCAGTCATAATTATTCTTGCAATGGGATGAGCCTCTTACAAAACAATGTGTGTTCATTTATTTGATTAATTAATTGCATTTATTAGATTAATTATTTTATCCAGGCTAGTCACTCAGGTTGATAGCTTTTTTAATAATCTTGTTGTATCAGTCATATGCATACAGAATAATACACAAATAAAAAATTTTTCCTCCCAAATTTCACCATTCCACAAACTTTAATTTTCTTTAAAAATATAATTTTTTTCTTTCTCTTTCATTCACTGCTATTTTACCAGTCCATTAAGACGATCTCATCATACACTTAATGATTTTATTTCCAACGACTCTTCATTTTTGGTCATTTTATTAAAAATAATGGTTCTTTTTCTTCTTTTTTCTTTAAAAGTACTGTCTGGTTGTACAGTAACAGAACTAGAATTAGCATAGAGATTCATATTAGCATAGAGGCTCAAGATTTATTTAGCTTTCATTGAAAAATATTTTGGCTCAAAAATCCATAATATAATTTCTCTTTTGTTCTTAAGGATTCCTTGACTTGTTGTTTCAGACAGAGCTCTGTTGCAGTGGGCTCTTGACACAGACATCAGCTTCTCGAGTGTCTCCTTCTGTTTCATGGATCATTCGTTTAATACCAAACTAACTCCACAATATCAATGTGCCATTAAAAGTGTGTGTGTGTCCTCATGTGTGCCGTGCTGTGACACTCAGAACAATGTCCTGCTGTATATCAACACTCACCTTTAGATGGAGCGCAGGCAGTTTCCCACAGCTCTCCTGCATCACATCCAAGTCTTTCGAATGATTCTGTATAATATATAAAAGGGGGTTGGTGGTTGGTTTAGCATGAATCACAATATTAATTTGTAAATATATTGTAAGTTGAGTTTTAAAGGTGTAAAACATACTAAAGATGTGTTCCCCCCCCCCCCCCCGTTCTTATCCTCCAAATGTAGCCTGATGAGTCCAGACCATTAAATTTGACCTGACACTGATGTAGAGACAGTAACACAATTCATATTAAATCAAATGAAGGAATGAATGTTCTGCAATTAATCTAATGATTTCATTGCCCTTCAATATTCCCTGTTTGATTGAGCCTGAACTATTGAAGTGAAGCGTATGTGCTCATTATATCAGCTCAGAGTATGAACACAAGCTTAAGCTTTCTTCATCCCACAGACATTTGAATGAACTGAATAGAAACTACATGATTTGAGATTTACATCATCAGAAAATAAATAGCTTGATTCATATGGATTAGTTTTATAATCTCTTTATGAACTTTTTGAAGCGTCAAAGTGGTAGTTGCGTAAACTGTCAATGGAGAGAAATCTCTCAGATTTCATTAAAAAGATCTTCATTTGTGTTTTGAAGATGAACGAAAGTCTTATGGGTTTGGATCTTATGAGTAAATGATGACAGAATTATCATTTTTGGGTAAACTAACCCCTCAAATTATTATCTAAGTTTGATGAAATAAGTATGACTAATATAAAACACATATGAGTATACTAATTCAACATAGCCAATGCTTCTGCTTTCTGAAAACAGGAAAGTTCATTTCTACAAAACAGGATCGCATGCAGCGTGAATGTCTGCATTCTCCCGAAATCCCAGAAGTAATGTATTGTTTAAAAACCCCTAATATATCCCAGAGCTAAAATAATTTAAATAATACATTAAAAATTGTCACAGGAAAAAAAATGTAATTGCAAAATATCAAATTACACCCTGGAGCTTGATTCTTTAACCAAACATGCTCTGGCTGGTTAGGTTCTGTCACAGAGGACCAGGCTGCCACGCACACATTAATTTCTCCTCTCTCAGAGGCAAGAAAACAATTAGGTGTCTGGAAACACATTTCACCATCAGCCACTTGACACAGTTTTGGACTTATCACAGGGGCAACTGTCTGCGGAAGGGCGAAAGACAAAGTCATTACAGTCAGACTTCTAGGAAAAGCTCACAATTTGAAAACATTTCAATTAGGAGTGATATTAGGATGCTAAATAGCCTAATGTGCCGATTTTTAACCATCGGATCGTGACCCGGGTCTGTTCTGACAGTAGGGGAAAACTATGCAAATAACAATGCAATAAACCACAGTTAGGATGGAAAAATAATTTAACATAATATTTGAAGGGAGGAGAAATTGCTTCCCATATACAACCCGAATTCCGGAAATGTTAGGACATTTTTTAAATTTGAATATAATGAAAACTAAAAGACTTTTTAAATCACATGAGCCAATATTTTATTCACAATAGAACATAGATAACATAACAAATGTTTAAATGGAGAAATTTTTACAATTTTATGCACAAAATGAGCTCATTTCAAATTTGATGCCTGCTACAGGTCTCAAAATAGTTGGGACAGGGGCATGTTTACCATGGTGTAGCATCTCCTCTTCTTTTCAAAACAGTTTGAAGACATCTGGGCATCAAGGTTATGGGTTTCTAGAGTTTTGGTGTTGGAATTTGGTCCCATTCTTGCCTGATATAGGTTTACAGCTGCTGAAGAGTTTGTGGTCATCTTTCGTTTAATGATGCGCCAAATGTTCTCTATAGGTGAAAGATCTGGACTGCAGGCAGGCTAATTCAGCACCCGGACTCTTCTATGACGAAGCCATGCTGTTGTAATAGCTGCAGTATGTGGTTTTGCATTTTACTTCCTTGTTGCATGATAGAGCTTTAGTTGGCATCTGCAGATGGCACGGCGGATTGTGTTTACCGACAGTGGTTTCTGGAAGTATTCCTGGGACCATTTAGTAATGTCATTGACACAATCATGCTGATGAGTGATGCAGTGTTGTCTGAGGGCCCGAAGACCACGGGCATCCAATAAAGGTCTTCGGCCTTGTCCTTTACGCACAGAGATTTCTCCAGTTTCTCTGAATCTTTTGATGATGTTGTGCACTGTAGATGATGAGATTTGCAAAGCCTTTGCAATTTGATGTTGAGGAACATTGTTTTTAAAGTATTCCACAATCTTTTTACACACTCTTTCACAGCTCTGCCCATCTTTACTTCTGAGAGACTCTGCGTCTCTAAGACATCCCTTTTATAGCTAATCATGTTACAGACCTGATATCAATTAACTTAATTAGTTGCTAGATGTTCTCCCAGCTGAATCTTTTCAAAATTTCTTGCTTTTTCAGCCATTTGTTGCCCCCGTGCCAACTTTTCTGAGACCTGTAGCAGGCATCAAATTTGAAACTTCTATAAATATTTCATTATTTTATGTGTGTATATATATTTATGTGGTGTTGTGAAAATATATATACTCACCTAAATACTTACCCACCCATGTTTGTAATGGTTTTAACAAAAGGGCCGGGGCTTGGACTATAAACAGGAGCCCCAAAGAAGTATGTATTGTCAGTTAACCTGGCGAGCGAGTGTGCCGTGTGGTGCCGTGAGCGATTTATTTGTCATTGGAGTAGTTTGCGTGTATATATATATATATATATATATATATATCTTTGTTCTTTTGTACAGTTTTTGTTTGTTATTTGATTTGTCTTTGTTACTTTTGTATATGGCTTTGGTCGTTTGTCTACTGGGACAGTTTCACCTCTCGAGCACTGTAAATAAACATCACTTTACACCTTATATGTCTGCAAGTATTGTCATATTGTTTTGGGGATTATTTCTTTTCTGGGCAAACCCAGTTTCGCCTGACAGCGGGCCTGCAAAGACCTGTTGTCCCACAAGCTCATTTAGTGGATCAAAGTGTAAATTTTCTCAGTTTAAACATTTGTTATGTTATCTAAGTTCTATTGTGAATAAAATATTGGCTCATGTGATTTGAAAGTCTTTTAGTTTTCATTTTATTCAACATTTCCAGAATTCGGGTTGTATTTTACATTTGACATCAAAGGCCATGTGTCCAATTCAATCAATCTACATTTTGGCATAAATTCATCTGTCCCTTGTTAGACGCTATACAAATTAAACAGATGCCCTCATCCATGAAAACCATTAACCAAACTATACGTAAAAATATCAAGAAAATATATAGTTAAAAATAAAATATGGCCCCGACTAGATTCAATATGCATGGGTTTTTCCATGGGTTTTTAAAGAATAAACAGCTACATTGCACGATTTAAAGTCACACTGTGAGATATAAATTTGCAATTATGAGAAGGAAAAAAAACGCAACTGCTTGATATGAAATCACATTACATGATCAATATTTATCGCTGCAGTTACGATAAAATTGAGAGTCTGCTCACTACAGAGCCAATGGGTGGAGCTTAACTTCCAGCTCCTCCTCTCTGAATGTAATGGGTGGAGCTTGACATCCAGCTCCTCCTCTCTAAAAAAGTTACAAAGGCGGAAATGGGCTTCCATCCACAGTTTGCAAATTGCATAAAGAAAAAAAAGTTACGAGAAACAAAATCGCTATTGGGGGATATGAAACATTACAAGACTGATATGTATCATTGAAATGTGAAATTGTGAGATATAAAGTTACAAATCCTTTTTATTTATTTATTTTTAAAACGAGGTGGGCATCTATACCTAAGCAGTTTGCAAATTGCGAAAAAGTTTCAAATGCGAGATATAAAGTAATTGCAAGATTTGTAGTTTTGCAATTTATTTGTTTGTTTGTTTGTTTATTTATTTCGTACTGTGTTGGGTCGTCACATGATGTCTGTGTAAAGTCTTGGTACTGAAACAAAACCAGTTAAGAACCACAGGTCTAAGACTTTTTAGATGTCAATTGTGTGTGTGTGCATGTGTGTGTGTGTGTGTGTGTGTGTGTGTGTGTGTCTGTGTCAGGGTCTGGAGTTCCCTCCTCCACCTGTGTTCTCATTCAACTCTCAGCTCCTTTCAAAACAAGGTAAGGTTAGTAATGTTGCTGCGTTTCAATGATCAAACAGAGCGCTATCACGTGTGTGTGGTGACAAGGGCAGTGCGTACAGATATTCTTTAATTGTGGCAGGCCTTACTGCCCCTGCCTGTCAATCACAGTGCTTTGAATTGCACGAAATTTGCTCCATTCCTTCAGTTAAATGATGTATCCAATTAAAAGCGTTAGAATTCATGATCTTCACTCAAGGTTAAATGAAGGCACTCGCTGCTGTCACTGAGGGTGATTAAACGCTGCCTACATTAGCCACAGTCGGCACAAAAAATTCAAATTTGGCTCTAAAGCTTGAATCTTTATTCATTATCAAACACACTCGCAGTATAAATGCGTCATACTTTTCCTGCTAATCACCAAGTTCATTCTGAAACTGCCCACTGCTTCCACACTGAAAAGGATGTGATCTTTAAATTGCGCTACTTTAGACACACACACACAAGCAGGTGCAGACACTAGCATCGATGTTCAAAGGCCTCTCATGGGGACGATAAGGCTGCTTTGTCACACTTTTAGTGTCTCAGATCAAACTCAGGCACATTTGAAAGGAAACTTTGAATTAGTCTAACAGGAAAAATGTGAAATTATCATGAAGTGTTGTGGTAAACATGACCGTGTGTGAGGTCTCATTCTTTTTGGTAATTAAAATAAAACAATGAATAACTTCTTGTGATTGTTGAGAAAATCAAACTCAGTAACTAGTATAATAATAGTAAATCATGGTGCTAGCAACGCCAAGGTCATGGGTTCAATTCCCAGGGAATTTATGAACTGATAAACAATGTATACCTTGAATGCAATGTAAGTCGCTTTGAATAAAAGCATCAAATGCCTAAATGTAAAGGTAAAAGACTCACAAAGAAAAGTTTCAAAGTAGTTTCAGACTAGAGGCCCGTTCACACCAAGAACGATAACTGTAAAGATAACTATAATGATAATATATTTGCGTCCACACCAACGAACGTTAACGGTCTGTTTATTATAAGCTCACGCGGTGTGATTTCAAAGTGTGCACAACATGTTTTTGCTGTTCTTGTTGCATTTACACCACTTTAACCAGCAGATGTCCTCAGCATGCTATGTTTCGAGTGAATAGCTAGTGTAATCGATCTAATCTTACAGTGAATTTAGCTGACTTCGTCTTTTTCACTGCAACTTCAAAGGAAGCTAGACAATGATGCCGAAGCTAGTGCTGGATACTTGAGGTAATTTTATGTTACACTGTTTGCTAGCCTAACATTATGATCTCATTTTTTGACTTGTCAAACAGCGGTGGCTTCTGGACCTCGGCGATTAATTTCTCAGCAATGGCGTCTGCCATTTTGAATGCGCAGACCCTTAAATTAGAATGGATTCTGATTGGCTGTCAGTGTTTCATCATTCAACAGCTCGAAAAAAAAACGCTCTGAAAGTGATCCCAACAATATTGTTTCTCTATATTGGTATCATTATAGCTGTGGTGTGGACAGAGCTATTCTTTTTCTTTTATTTAGAATGATTTTTAGAACTATATCTTTATTGTTATCTTTATAATTATCATTTTTGGTGTGAACGGGCCTTAACTGTTGTATATGAAAATGGACCCTATTTAATTTCTTAATTCATGCTCTAGGTTTTCAAACGCACGATTCATTGGTGCAATTTATTCGAAATTGTTTACTTTCCCCAGCACTGAAAAGACATTCCTTGTTGTCTGACTTAGTTAATATTAACCAATTAGCTATTTAACATTGTTTTAGCATACTGTTGTAAGAAATGAAGCCTTGCTGATATAATGACAGCGGGCGTTAAAGGGATAGTTTACCCAAAAATGAAAATCCTGTCATCATTTATTCACCCTCAAGTTGTTCCAAACCTGTATGAGTTTTTTTCTTCTGCTGAACACAAAAGAAGATATTTTGAAGAATGTTGGTAACCAAACTGACTGACCTCACTGACTTCCATACATGAAACTCAACGGGGTCCATCAACTGTTTGATTACCCATATTCTTCAAAATATCTTATTTTGTGTTCAGCAGAAGAAAGAAACTCATACAGGTTTGGAACAACTTGAGGGTGAATAAATGATGACAGAATTTTCATTTAATTTTGGGTGAACTATCCCTTTAATATAATAAAGGTATTACGGCAATATGTTACAGACTGCTTCGAGACTTTGGTTGAAGATCCAAATGCAGCTTTAATGGGACAATCCAGAATCGTAATCCATAAAACGAACAAAGGATCAAACACACGGGCAAATAATCCAAATAAGCAACAGGGCAGAAAACACAGGCAAAGAGGGTAATTCAGAAAAAGGGCATTGTAACAACATACAAGACTTCGCAAAGAGTGAGAGAAAACACAGGCCTTATATACACAGACATTAACAAGCTAATGACTCACAGGTGGATGTAATCATACAATAATGAGTCCAGACAAAGGTTTATGGGAAATGTAGTTCATAATGGAATGGCAAAAGACCAGGGAGGAGGAGTGCCCTCTGGTGGCTATCATAGGCACTCCGGCTGGCAGGCACATCACAATAAAAATAGCATTACCATTAGGATACGATAAGATGCCTTGGACACAATCAACAGCAAACGCAGAGACCCACAGCTTTTATGGTATGGATCGCCCACTTTTCACTAGCACACTTTTCAAAGTCCTGCTTTACATTTAAATTATTCACTCATAAATGAAAAAAGGTCAATGCAGTGTTATGCCTGTGATTAGAGATCTTTGTTGATGTTTGGTATGTACTGAAAGCCATGAAGAACAGATGTCCTCACTCACCTTCTCCAGAAATAAAGGCATGATTAGCTTCATTTCAACAACCCACACAAACCCTTAGAATCTGGCCCTCTAATGTGTGAATTACCTGTCAAAGAGTCTGGGAGTTTCACAAAAGTACAAAACATTCAGTGGACTAGAAAATGACAAAAATGAGGCATAACGTGCTGCGATGTGCATTAATTTGCTCTGGTAAGATAGATTGTTGCGGGGGTGTTTATATGCATGCGAATGCTGGGTATGTTTTGTGTTGAGGGGTGATAAATGTGGCCGACTCCAGGAGGACAGCAGTGAATTATGACCTCATGATAAAAAACAAATCAGCCATTCCACACCACACCACTTTCCTGCAAACTTTCCATTTTAGTACTTTTAATTAGCCCTTGAGGACTATATTTTTCTCATCTACAATAACTGAATAAACAGATAAATCAGTAATCACTGACGCTTTTCTGGCAAGCAAAAAAAGGAGAAAACAAGACAGCAGTTTAGTTAAAGGAATAATTTACATTCCCTTGTGAAAAAGAAGTGTGCTTAATTGTATTAAAAGTGAGCGTGAATATTTAAAAAATATATATTTAAGCGTAGATAAAACTGTACTTGCAGATAATATAATATTTATGAAAAAAAGGCCACGTAAGTGTACACTTCCATGAATGTTTCTTAACGCACGATACATTTTTAAAAAGTGCACTTCGTAATTATGTCAAATTAAAAATTTTACTTTATTTTAAATCATGTTTTAATAATCTTTTGTAGGGCTTTAAAGAAGTACACTTATTTTGATGTTGACTATAACCTTAAAGCACATCTAAAGAACTTCATTAATGTCATTTGAAATTACATTTAAAGTTAATATATTTCAAACATACTAAATTCCAACTTCATCATTACGAAAGTGATTACAAACATATTTAAATACATAACATACGAGTTCACTGTAAAAAAAATATATGATCAGTAAGTCATAGCAACTTATGTTTGTACATTAGCTCATGAAAATAAGCAATTTCAACTTTTTTTTATGTTATATGAGATTCCACTACATTTTTAAGTCAGTTTAATATAATTTAAGTTGATGTGACTTTCACAACCAAGTTGATTCTACTTAAAAATTTAAGGCAGCCACTGAACGTAAGTTTTTAAGTTGAAATAGGTGGACATTTTTAACAGTGTTTCAAAAGAAATGACATTAAACTATATTTTGATTTACCATAAATGTCTCAAATTTTCTTCAGGGGTTCAAAAAATGCAGCTAGCTGCATATAATATAAATTTAAACTATACATAGTTAGTTATTGTATTATAATATTATATAGCTTTTATATATTAACTATCATTTTCAGTTGCAATTAATTGTCCTAAAACATTACATTCACTTTGCATGTAAGTATATTGTTTTATATTTAGATTTTATATATTATAAGTATTTATAATATTTCTGTAATAAGTTAAAAGTATGCTAAAGTCTACTTCCTTTTCACAAGGGAGTCTCCAAAATGTCAAAACAAAAAACCAGCTCATATGACTTCTGAAGTCATATGATAAGGAACATTTAAGTCCTTATTTGCTGAAAATTTCCCTCTCTGCTGTATCTTTTTAATATCATTCGCACTCATGTCAAGTCATTGAGATACATCATGTCAGGTTTGTAATAACATTACAGTCAGTAAATTATTTTAATCTTAACAATGTGAAAATATCCCTTACTGTTCACACTACTACAATCACTCATTCTTCCTCTCAGTACTATAAAACGACACACGTCTCCAGTCGTTTAGGGTGGCTTTGATCATTTCACTGGCTGACAGAGTGCCGTTTCCCACTCAAGGGTGCAACATTTATAAATAACATTTTGGATAACAGGAACACGACACTGATGGCAGCAAAACAGCGAGTGTTTACCCAGAGAGCATCACCCAGAGGAGCAGAGCTCAGAGCGAAAGCAGCAGTGGGTCTCATTTAAACAAGTCTGAGACAGCAAGCAAATAAATAAGGCCTGCAGCTCTCTTGCCCTTTAATGTATTCAATTAAACCAGTCCCTCTGGAGACAAGGAACACACACACACACACACACACACACACACACACACACTGCCGTAAGCGATATGATGAGGATCTGAATGCTCTGAATACACTCCATCTTAAACCCTCATTGGAAATTTCTCTCAACAGGCTTCTCCTAATTAACCCTCCCAAAAGGTGATGCACTCCTACGCAGACGGGAAAAAATCAAATTCAAACACATTCAATGAAACTTTCGAGAAATGGCAGGGAGCGAAATGAAAGAAAGTTGTTTACGAAGACATTGTGGCAGTTTCATTCATCTGGTTGGAAGGCAAAAGAACAGGTATACAATAGTCCCTGTGCATGAGGGGAAAAAACATAATTACACAGCTGGATGTGACATCGCTTCAAATGTCACGGCACTACAACTTCGCTGGAGGATGGCATAAAAGATAAACGACAAACGTATAAACTTCACGACTGTGTTTCTGGCCCCCCGATGTCACTCTCTCGAAAAAAGCGGATAAAATAATATAAATCTTACAGTCATAAGCGGCAGGTGAACTCAGACATGAGATGGCTGGTGCAATTATGAGAAATATGTCTGTGACAGAATTAATCTAGTGTCCCTTTGTACTTCCAGCTAATTTTCCATGCAGCCCCATTGTGTTTCAAAACCCCACTGAATTTGTATCTATTAAAATGAATCTCTTATTACGGTGCCTACATGCCTCTCCTCTGCCCTCACATTTTTTTCCATAACAAATCAACTTAATCAAGCTCATTAACTGTCATTATTAGACATTTATTGTTATCTTTCCATGAGCTCTCTTGACAGGCGGTCCCCTCCCACACACGTCCCCGCAACACGGCGGGCACCACCGGGCCCTGACACACACACACGCATCTTCTTTGTCTTCGGTGAAACACACACACACACACACACACACACACACAGAGCCATTTTACCTTCAGGTAGCTGCATGACAGCATCATCTGTAGCGCTGCGTGAATTTAACTTCACGTCATGCATACATGATGAAAATATCAATAATAAGATAAAAGAAAACTTTATTGCTCAGAGGTTTCTCTTTCAGAGCTCAGATTCTTATTCATGCATTTGGCAGAGGTGTTTATCCAAAGCAATGCCAATTGCATTTCCTGCAAACCAACATTGGCATTGCTAGCACTAAAGGAATGCATTAACCAAATAATAATTTTGAATTAAATGTTTCTCATAATCTCTTTCCAGATCTTTTGGTCTTCAAAGAATTAGATGAGAAATGTTTGAGCTCATAATGAGATTTCTGACTTGATTGCAGACTTTGGCAAATCTGAGTACATGAGGCATTGTTGAGGATACACGTGAGATAACATTAATGCATTTGATTCCCCTTGTGAAATAGAAATATACTTAATTATATTGCATGTGCACTATAATTTCTTCAAATATATGGGGTATTTTACAGAATTGTATGTATGTATGCAAATCTATACATTTCTAGTAGTTAATTCTCATATTGTATTTTCAGACAGTTTTGGAATATTTTTCGTCTCCCCAAATTTGTCACTACCAAAACACAATAATAAATAATTTAATAAGAAGGGTTATATTGACCTATTAAGATTTTGTTTACATCTATCTTGTAAATATATTATATTTTTTTGCTATTTTGTAAAAAAAAGTTTTCACAGGTAAATCAATAACACTTACAATTTTAACAACATTTCAAGTGTAATTTATGAGATTTGTTGTATTTTGAATCCAATCTTTCTTTGTAAAAGGCATAAAGTTTATTATACTGATTTCAAAGTTAAGGAATCATTAGTTTGAATATACATTGAACCAAACACCATAATAACATCTTAGTTAATAATTCAATTAATATACTGTATTTTTGACAAAACATCCCATGTTTTGGTCATGATTGCACATTTTCAGTAGTGACAGTAATGTGTTGGTAGTGACCACATCACGTTACAGAATTTTAACTCATACTAAAACACTACTAAAACATATTAAAATACTAATGATGCGCACAACTGTACTAAAATTGTGTTTATTTCCCCCAAATAAATGATTGTGTTCCCTTTTGTCACTACTGATACAATGATATGTTTCGGTCATGACTGTTCCGGTAGTGACAATTTTAGATACATTTGAGTCTATCTCAAAGATGATAATCAGCACATGGTTAGCTAGCACAGTTCTGAACAGTTGTACACACATAAAAACTACATTTTATGGAATAACACCCCCCCCAAAAATGCTTAATTGCAGAAAAAATGTGTTTGGTAGTGACGTTCCTTAAAGTTACACACAGATTTTCAGGCTTTTGAACACATTTAACTCAAAATGATGGAAAGAGAGGCTATGAGAAGAGAGACACAGGAATTTTCAGCATCATTACTCCAGTCTTCAGTGTCACATGATCCTTCAGAAATCATTCTAATATGATGATCTGATGCTCAAGAAACATTTATTGTGTACAACTGTACAAAATATTTATGTACAATATTTCTTTTTCAGGATTCTTTGATGAATAGAAAGTTCAAAAGAACAGCATTTATCTGAAATACAAAGCTTTTGTAACATTATACACTACCGTTCAAAAGTTTGGGGTCAGTAAGAATTTTAATTTTTATTATTATTATTATTTTTTTTTTTTAAAGAAATTAAAGAAATGAATTATTTTTTTCAGCAAGGATGCATTAAATCGATCAAAAGTGACAGTAAAGACATTTATAATGTTACAAAAGATTATATTTCAAATAAATGCTGTTCTTTTGAACTTTCTATTCATCAAAGTATCCTAAAAAAGAAATATTGTACACAAATATTTTGTACAATTGTACACAATAAATGTTTCTTGAGCATCAAATCATCATATTAGAATGATTTCTGAAGGATCATGTGACACTGAAGACTGGAGTAATGATGCTGAAAATTCAGCTTTGCCAACACAAGAATAAATTACATTTTAAAGTATTTTCAAACAGAACACAGTTATTTTAAATTGTAATAATATTTCACAATATTACTGTTTTTACTGTATTTTTAATTAAATAAGTGCAGCCTTGGTGAGCAGACAAAACTTTTTTAAAACATTGAAAATCTTACCGATTCCAAACTTTTGACTGGTAGTGTATATATATATATATATATATATTTATTTATTTTATTTTATTTTTTTTAACAACAATGGAAAGAATTGCAAAAATTATTTCAATATCATTTTCACAAGTTGAAATTTAGGGGTTAGGGTTCGGGACAGACACCTCCCAATTGAAAGTACCCAATAAATGATGATTTTATATATATTAAGCTTACTGATATTTTAAATATTATTGTGGGATTAAATAGATAATAGAAGGATCTTAGTAAACATCTAAAATTTGAATACTTAAATGTTGGTTGTGGGACAGCGGTTTGCACCAATTCTGTAGAATGACATATAGTAACACTTTATTTTAGGTGATATAGTTACTGAAATTACATGCACTTAATATAGTAATAACAGTAATTGATGCATAATTACAATCAACCTAAACCTAAACCAAACCTTAACCCTAACCTTAACCCTATAGTAAATACATGTAGTTAATTAATATTACTCAGTAATTGTGTAATTACACTTTAATATCACCTTAAAATAAAGACTAACCAAAAAATATATATATTATATGCAGATATAATATTAATTATAATGAGTATTAATAAAAGGCCACTTACTGTAAGTGTACTTAGAGTACACTTTCATGATTATGTAAGTACACTTTTAAAATGTGCACTTTGCAATAATGTCAAATATCTAAATCTAACAATATTTTATACTTATATAATATACTTATTTTTATGTGTTGACTAACATACTGAAGCACATGGAAAGTACAATTACAGTTAATATTGTTTTAAATGTACTATATTGCAACTTACAAATATACAAATATATTTAAATGCATGCCATACAAGTTTCAATAAAGATGACATTGAAGTATATTTTAGTTCAACATAAATGCTTGTCAGTACAAATGCTGATTGCATTTATAATAAATTTTCATTTAATTGCAATTAACATGCAGTTAAGTGCCCAAAAGCATCACATTTACATATCTGTACTCTTTTTAAAAGTATGCTAAAGTGGACTTATTTTTCACAAGGGGCAAAAGACTTGCATTACATTTTATTATTATTATTATTATTATTATTATTATTAATTTCATTAATTCTTTGAGAATCAAACCCATGTTCTGCTGTTTGAGCTACAAGAACACTACTCGATTACTCTTTTTCTCTGGAAGTTGGTCTTTCTAGGTTCAGGATAAAAGCAGACACAAGTGTTGTCATACACTAGAGGTCTATAAAAGATCATATAGCTCAGCATGTTTTCTCATGGAAAAATGTTTGAGCTCATATTGAAAATCTTGATTGCAGAGCAGATTTTGGAATCTTGGCAAATCAAAGAATTTTGTTTAAAATATTGTTGAGATCTCTTTTGAAATTCTAGATCAGAGATTACCTTTTTTCCTCTCTAAGAACAGAAACCTGAAAAAAGCTCAATTGCTTCAGCAACACATTCACATTCTTATTGGCTGAGGATGTGATTCAGTGCCAGAGTTAGAGAGAAGTTGGTGAAGTTAGTTTACTGTATACACATGTTCCTCTGAATTCTTCTTCCTGACAGATGACAGCTTCCTTCCTCTCTCCCACACACGCTCATCCAGCGCTCTGAACAGCCTGCTAATTAGAGTCATCTCTACTGTTGTGAGCTGTTTAGTGTGGCTGATTATTGCTGACACTGCTAGCATCTACCAGACCAAGACTGAGTACATGTTAGTGTGAGAAAAAAACATTTAATTTTGATTTGAAATTCAGTGACAATTTTAAAAACATACAGTAAAAACAATATTATTATTGAGAAGTATTGAAAAAAAAGTGCTGACCCTGCGTTTTTGAACAGTTGTGTGTATGTCTGACAACATCCCAATATCTCAACTGTTTCTTTAAAATAACAATGAGAGCAAATAGAGATCAGCAAATTTCTTTTATAATGGGTTCAGAAACTGAACGCACATCTGTATACTGTATCCAGTGTAAACAGCGTCAGCAATTATAATGGGTTCAGGAAATGAACACACATCTGTATACTGTATCCAGTGTAGACAGTGCCACTCATTATAATGGGTTCAGAAACTGAACACACATCTGTATACTGTATCCAGTGTAGACAGTGTCAGCGATTATAATGGGTTCAGGAAATGAACACACATCTGTATACTGTATCAGTGTAGACAGTGCCACTCATTATAATGGGTTCAGAAAATGAACACACATCTGTATCCAGTATCCAGTGTAGACAGCATCGGTGATTATAATGGGTTCAGAAACTGAAAGCACATCTGTATCCAGTATCCAGTGTGGACAGCGTCAGCGATTATAATGGGTTCAGAAACTGAACGCACATCTGTATACTGTATCCAGTGTAGACAGCGTCAGCGATTATAATGGGTTCAGAAACTGAACGCACATCTGTATACTGTATCCAGTGTAGACAGCGTCAGCGATTATAATGGGTTCAGAAACTGAACGCACATCTGTATACTGTATCCAGTGTAAACAGCGTCAGCGATTATAATGGGTTCAGAAACTGAACGCACATCTGTATACTGTATCCAGTGTAGACAGCGTCAGCGATTATAATGGGATCAGAAACTGAACGCACATCTGTATACTGTATCCAGTGTAAACAGCGTCAGTCATTATAATGGGTTCAGAAACTGAACGGACATCTGTACACTGTATCCAGTGTAGACAGCGTCAGTCATTATAATGGGTTCAGAAACTGAACGGACATCTGTACACTGTATCCAGTGTAGACAGCGTCAGTCATTATAATGGGTTCAGAAACTGAACGGACATCTGTACACTGTATCCAGTGTAGACAGCGTCAGTGATTATAATGGGTTCAGAAACTGAACAGACATCTGTACACTGTATCCAGTGTAGACAGCGTCAGTGATTATAATGGGTTCAGAAACTGAACAGACATCTGTACACTGTATCCAGTGTAGACAGCGTCAGTGATTATAATGGGTTCAGAAACTGAACGGACATCTGTACACTGTATCCAGTGTAGACAGCGTCAGTCATTATAATGGGTTCAGAAACTGAACGGACATCTGTACACTGTATCCAGTGTAGACAGCGTCAGTGATTATAATGGGTTCAGAAACTGAACGGACATCTGTACACTGTATCCAGTGTAGACAGCGTCAGTGATTATAATGGGTTCAGAAACTGAACGGACATCTGTACACTGTATCCAGTGTAGACAGCGTCAGTCATTATAATGGGTTCTATTTGCTTTTGACACGACGTGACTCTTACATCCAGTGTAGATGAATGTCACCCGTTAAGTGACTGAACACCAGTGGGCGGGCCCTAAGGTGAAATGATGTATAACTATTGGTCGATGTCTTGCTCTGGAGGCAGTCATATGCAAATGTATGTGCATATGATGTCACAAGTCCCCCAATATCTAAACAAGCCATTTTTGGAGCTTGATTAAATTAATGCTTTGTTTATAATGAGGACATTTTAAGCTCCAAAACTTGCAGGATGATTTAATGGTACAAAGACCTCTTATATGTTAAAAGATCAAGGTAAATTTGATTTCTCATGTCATGACCCCTTTAACCAAAGCAAACCTGAAATAAAAACGAATTTGCTGAAGCAACCACGACATTTTAGCTTGCTTCTACAAGTCTTTGAGCTTGTACTCATGCTCTCGACGTCACACGTGCAGTGCTGTACCAGGTGAGCTACCAAGTAAGTTTACTACAGTATAAAAGTAATACATATGGAGCTGATTATGTGATGGAAACATAAAAATGTATTAGTTAATTACAAAGCAAAATTTGAAGTTCTTTCCTTTATAGAAAAGCAAATAGTCAAATGATAACCATATATGATAGAGACTGGGCCATAGCAGTTCCCTTAAAACTTGAAATGAGCACATTTTCTTTTTTTAACCAGTCTTAATTGCATCGCATTAAGCAGTTTCTTGAAAAGTGTGCATAATTGCATTACAGTCTGGAAGGTAGAGATATGCAGAAGATAGTCTTTGCAGGTTTGAAAAAAAAAAAAAAACCTTATGGATAGAGGTTGAGAAATATGCAAATGAGAAAGATATTTGTTCCTCATTAATGAGCCACACAAGCAAAACTAGAACGACAGAGTTTCAAATTTAAACGCACAACAACAGAAATGTTTAACCCCTGCTAATCTTACATGTCCGAGACTCACATAAATCCACCATTAGTCTGTCCGCACATCATTAAATTTACACGTTTAGTCACGGAGGAAGTTTGCGTTTCTTTGAACCGTTTGTTACTTTGTAGTGATTTCAAATGCCAAAGCAAATGCTAAGGACAAATAGCATGTGACTCCAACATTCAAATGTTTCAGACAAATATCAAGTAATTTCAGAAACATTTTAAGGAAACACTTAAATAAAAGGGTTCCCTTGAGAATGTGGTGATAAAGAAAACTTAATATTACAGGTTTGGAAACAACAGTCTCAGAGTTTGATATTTATGTTTTTAAATATAATCCAGCATTTTCCCAAGTCTCTCCAACACAGTTTAGAGAGACAAACTTTCCGGTAAACACTATGTCTGATTATATCCCAGCAGTTCTCTCGCCTACAATCAGGAGAAAAATATACCGGTAGGAAAAGTGACACAGAAATTGTAGGATTTTTGTCAGAAAGTCTATTTACAAATCAGTTCAATAGAGAGTGTGTACGAGAACACCAGCCATTTCCTTCCCAGCAAGACTCGCTACATTACACGAGCTCATTTTCATCTCTCCATTTCAGACTTTAATCAGACTTTAACTGCCGCAATATGAAAGTGTCTTAAACAAAGGGCTCTGCTCTCTACAATAACACTTAAAAAGGCCCTTTGTGTGGCTTTTTCCCCCTGCGAACAATAGCAAATTATATCGGGGTAAGAAATCTTTTATAATGAATCACACATTTGCTGATTGCAAATAATTGCGTTAGGCGTGCGATATTGGCGGGGTCGTAGAGGTGACTGTGCTTGGAGTAATGTGAGGATTTGATCTCTGGCCCTCGCTGATGAGGTCTATTCACAGCACCGCTGACCTGCGCTCCCCCCTCTCTCACCGCCACTTCACTGTGATGAGGAGAGTGTTGGTTAAAGTTTGGAGCGAGGTGCGATTAGAACAGAAGCCCCTCTCAACCGGTCCACCCCCACGCTCCCCTGCGCTGTACCTGCTCGCAGCCGCGCGAGTTTCTCTGACCTCGGCGTGAAACGGAGTCTGCTGTAGAGAACACACAAAGGATAAAGCGCCACTCAATTACCTGCTCAAACAAATGTGGCACAGGTCAACCCATGATAAAGTTATGGACAATACAAAAACTGCTAAACGTTCATGCAACATCACTTAAGTAATAAAGAGCTTTTGCAGAAAACTGATCTGCATTTAAACAAGGGCCTATGTGGTCAGAGCAAAAGTGTGGTCCCATGCAACACGTGTCCTATATTCCAAGTGTTCAGGGGTATACGATAGGGTTTGGTGAAAAATAAACAGAAATTTAATGGAAATCCTGATCTTGGCCGTTGGTCTTCTGTGCACAACTGCAGATTCATGATCTGTTAGTGCCACAGTTCACTCCGACTCGCCAGAAAAAGCACACAAGTTGTGAGAAATCAAGATTTATGAAACGCAACATGAAATACAATCCATGTACTTTCTTCCCTGAGGTGAATATCTTTTAGAAGTTATCGGATTCACATCCGGTAGGAAATTTAGGTAGGGTAGATTCTGTGGTCGCTAGTTTATGATATTTATATTCTAATCGCTGAACACATCAGACACACTTTTGGCAGAATTCTATGTCCTTGCATTACTCAGCCTGAGGGTGGCGCTCTAATGATGATTGACAGACTTTATTACACACAACAAACGCATTGAATGCCATCTTAGAATGGCCTATTAATAGTATTTATTACCTCCGAATGTTGTTTTAGAATATTGCAAGTTATATAGAAATTCCAGTGAGGAAAACAAAGTCACGTCTGTTCTTAGAACAAACACAACAGAACTACTGTATATTCACGTGATCACGTGTAAACTAAAAGATTTAAACTTTTATTAATTTAATATGCTACTCCACATTGGAAGAACAGACATGCCAACTAGTTACTGACCTGATGCAGACACATAGCTGAAGTGTAATGATATCGTCTTGGTCTGGAGCGAGGTTTACATAAGGTACAAGGGAGGCAGTCGCTCTCAATTAGAGCACGCTGCAGTTCCATTTTTCACCACAGATTTACATTGGAAAATAGTGGGGCGCTGTAGAGCTAGGGAGGGCTCAGAGACCGGCTGCCCCACTTAGTATCAAGAATACATGCCTGCCGAATCCATGTGCTAAATTTTAATATATCCTGTCTGGATATATTTAACTCACTGAAGAAAGTATACACTTTTGGGGGATTTCTAGGTGTTGTGTTTCATATCGCATTTTTATTCATCTTGATTTCTCACAACTTGTGCTTTTCCTAGGTGAGTCAGAAAGAAATGCGGCGCTAATAGAGTCTCATGAACACGCAGTCGAGCACAGAAGACCAACGGCCAAAGTCAGGATTTTTGGCGTTTGCTCAGAAGTGTCTTGGGCTATGGCAAACTTTAAAATGTTGAGAGACATTGCTATTTGCTAAGTATAATTTTTATAATTAAATCTATTAAGGTCCCACTACCCATGTGAAAAAGAAGTACACTTTAACAATGTAGCTTACTGTAACAAATTTACATTAAATGCAATTAGCTGAACTTTAGGAGAGCTTTTTTGACTCATTTAAGTAGGATTAATGACAGTTATCAAATTGTCAATGTTATCAGGTTGTTAAAATCAGTGTTTTTGCAGAAAAAAAGGTGTTTTACATGAACTTAAAATGATCAGGCAAATTTCTTATTTTCAAGTTTTGTCTCTGAAGAATTCAGCACTTATGTGATCTGATCAAATATATATAAATATAAACTTGTTTTGCAGAGGCTTATGTCATTGCAAAAGAGACATTAAAACCAGTGTGCTGAAATCAGTCTCAAGACATAGAGCCGATGGCATTCAACATCATCATTAACAAATCTGCACATTTTGAGGTGGCAAATGTTGAGATTATGAATGAGAGAAACTGAGATATGAGAGTTTTTGCTCAGGTGAAAATTTTCACTGTGTTCCTCACACTATTCCTATTGTGTGGCCTCAGAATACAAGTAGAATGGACAACTTTTATGATACTTTGATGGTCATTTTTGGAGCATGACTAAATATCAGTGTTCATGTTCACTGGATGGAAAAGAGTAGCTCCTTTATGCATAGAACACATAAAATCAAATGGGTTTGGAATGACATGAGAGTTCATTTTAACCATAAAGGTTTAGTCTTTGGAAAGTAATACAATCCTCCAACACTAGAATGACGTGTTGGAGGAAACGTCACCATGACTGATGTCGAGCTGGGAGTTTTTAATTTAGTGTGATTTTTTTTTTTTTCTCCTTTCCAGAAACATTTAATGGTTCACACACTGCATAACCAGGTCAACTAAATATTAACCTGATTCACAATTGTGAATTGTACAAAAGCAGCAGCACAGAACACATTCTACTATGTACCGCCTCACCTCCCAAAAAGAAATGAAATAGATCAATAAAATAAATGATTACATTGTGACATGCTCCTTTTGGATTTGGATTGTTTTGTAAAACAAAACACCATTCAGATGCATTGCACTGCATGATTGCCATTTACACACAAGGTAAACCTGAAGCTCTCCTTCTGATAACTGACAAACAAATGTGTGTGAATGAGCTCTGAAAAACTCTGAATTAACTATCCCCTCGTTTTCATGCGCCATTGTTTCCTCATGTGCAAATGCCACAGAATTTAGCGCAATATGAAAAACACTGTGGTGTGTGTCAGCGGCTGTCTGACCCTGTCATTTGGCAGCCTTCAGATATGAAGTTTTAGGCTGGCAACAGATGAACATGGCTTATTTACAGCGCTCCGAACATAATAAATACAAACAAACATAATCGAGTCATTGAGCACATTGTTCTCTGTCTGAAAGGAACTATCCTGGGAAATCCTCAAAGGGACAAAACATAAATTTGAAATGAATTCCTCTTTAATTACTTCAGGGTATCCTGAAATTCTCTCATGGAATTTGCCATAAATGTTGTGGTACAACCACAGGATTTGTTTTTTTTTTAAAGAAGGGAAAAAGAAACAACAGGGAGGACCAACACCTCAGGGAGCCCATCACACACACACACACACACACACACACACACACACACACACACACACACACACACACACACACACTTTCACCACTTCCTCTATTATAAAAATGTTTTTAATTTTGTATGAAAACCAACCAGCATATATACATTTAGCTGGAGCTCTAAAGGTTCTTTAGTTTCCTGTGTGAGACTGCCAGTAGTTATCTACTAGGAATGGGAGTATTAGCTACAGTATACACACAAGTAGAAATAATGTCATTTATACCTTACCATAGTGGACCTCATATATGTTTCTGAGCGACAGCTACTGTGAAGTTTATTTAATATTTATAATACAGAGCTGTTGAATACTCGAATCTGATTGGTTGTCAAATGTTCTAAGGTGTGCAATTATTTCAGGGAAACGCACAGCTAAAGTAGTTCTAGCAGGTCTTGACCGCATTACTGTTTCATATCACTTCACCAAATGATTCCAGTTATTTCAAAAGGTCCGTTCAGCCTACAACCGCAAAAGAACCAAAACCCACAATGACACTGACTAAGCAAATAAATATAGTAAACAATAGGATGAAAACGACAAATTATTATCATGGTTTTTGCCACAACATACGTTTTTTTATGTCCTCTCCCGCTCTCTCTCTCACTCAAATGCACACACACAATACAGACACACACCTGCACAGAAACATGCTGCCCTGACAAATTAATCAGTAAAATAGTTTAGCAACTTAAAAGCTACATGACATTTCTCACCAGCGAGGTAATAACTGTGTGGTACTTGAGGTAGATAAACTTACAGTTTCGATATTAGTAGAGACACTGCTGCCGTGAGAGACGCACAGACTCAGGTAGGCTAATTCATATATGCTTACTCTCTCTCTCTCTTTCAACTGTGTTAATAATTGTATTAGTCTGCTATCATCGGCTCAAGCCTCCGTTACTAGTTCTGAGATTGAGTCAACTAGATCGTCCATTGTGAAGGCCTCATCGACACGACAGCCATTGCCACAGCTCCTCAAAAAACCTTCCATACCGGTGTGATGAATACGATCCTCAACTGGACTGAACTGGAATAAATACTTTGAATGTTGCGATCCTATCAGACATAAGATAGCAACCTGAATCGTAACAAAGCACTGTTCGCCAGAGGAGAACTGGCCCCCCGACTAAGCCTGGTTTCTCCCAAGGTTTTTTTCTCCATTTTAACACAGAAGTCTATTTGCCACCTGTTTGCCATCTGATGTCACCTGTTGGAGTTTGGGTTCCTTGCCGCTGTCGCCTTTGGCTTGCTTAGTTGGGGACACTTGACATTTGATATTCAACAGTGCTTTGATCTGCCGACATTGACACTATTCTTTAAGAGCTGCTGTGCAGCCAAAATTATATACCAGTTATCAATGTAAAGCTGCTTTGACACAATCTGCATTGTAAAAAGCGCTATATAAATAAAGGTGACTTGACTTGACTTGAAATGACGTTTTGGAATTAGCAACGGAGGCTTGGGATGAGATGCGTAAGAAATTAGTCCCACACACAAGAGTGTTTCAAGGACAAAAACCTGACAAATGTCTTGAAGTACAACATCTGAACGGTGTCTTGAGGTGTGGTAACCGTAGTATAAGTGGAATAATTGACTCCGGATCGTTGAGTTATTAGAAAATAATGCACATTCCCCTTCGTGTGGTGGCCGCATTACCACCTCGGGTGTGCATTATCTTCTAAAAATTCAACGGCCCGTCGTCAATTATTCCTTACTTAGTTTAGGCATGTTATGTTAATGTAATATTGCTTACAAATAAATCAAAATGTATTAAAGTTTACATTTAAATTAAATGAAAATGAAAACTAGAGTGCTTTTTGACCCACTTAAGTAGGACTTAAGTACATCTTTATATGTAATTTCATAATTACTTCTATTGTCTTTGAAATATGGTGAAAGTTACGGCTGAATGTACTGACAAGCATTTATGGTAAACTAAAATATACTTGTATGTCATGTATTTACATATATTTGTAATGCATGTGATGATGTTGCAGTTTATACATTTAAAATACGTTAACTTTAAATGTAATATCAAATAACGCACTAGTCAACATTTAAAATGTACTTTAAAGTAAACATTTAATTTCACATCATTTTAAAGTGCACTTTTTAAAAGTGTACTTAAGTGTGTAGTCATGAAAGTGTACTCTCTTAAGGGGTCTTTTACTTGATTAATATTATATGCATGTAAAGTTTTTTAAAAATATACTTTTAAGATTTGAAGTATACAATTAAGGACACTTCTTTTTCACACAGTTTTTTTTTTAACCCAGTTGATAAAAAGTGAATGTCCAGACTTTAAAATAGTTTTAAATTGTTGACGCATTCAGTTTGCAAATAAAAGACAATTATAAATAGATATTTTTGTCTCTAAACACTGATTGGATGAGTCACATTCAAGGCTGTATTAAAATTAGGGAACATACTGAAGTGATTCAACTAATATTTGATTACAGGTGTGTGTAAGTGCAAACAACCAACAGCTGAACTATATCGCTTAGAGTTTAAGAAATATTAATAATTAGAATAATGTATTGAACATTGCAGTCTTTGTATCATATGGCTGATCCTGCCATGAGAAACTGTGCATTAGTTATTTTTTATGACAGCTAAGAAGGATTTAAACAACATGTCACCTCTTAACTGTGATGAATATGTAAATAAAAAGATCCATCAACAATGTGGAATCCCAGCACAGTGAGAAGCATTTCCACACCATCATGCTCCATAATGTGAATCCTTGATTAGGAGACTGTTAGCTATCAGCTTCTTTATGACCTATGACCGCACTGTCACTGAAACTGGCCCAATGAAGAAAAATCAAAAAGTCATTTTCATTGGTTCCAATAAGTGTACAGCATAACACGACTTATTGGTTATTGATTTTAATAATGTGTTGGGAGATTCATCAGAGAAATCAATTACCCAAGAGCACAAAAGAACAGGCAAATTTATTAAAATAAACTTGGAGAAAGATGGAGATGGAGAATGCACTGTTTCAGTTCTAATTTTGTTGAATATTTTATTTAAAATCTATATGTATCTATATGTGTGTATGATTGTGTATATGTGACCCGTGCTGACAAAATAAGTCGCAATGAACAAATTTTCAAAAATGAGTTATTATTATTCTCATATTCTCTGTTAAAAAAACTTCAAAATGATGTATGATTTGTTGGAATCTGACAAAAAAAATCTCCACCTGTTTGAAGTCGATAGAGTCAGCAAAGTCAATTTTGAGAAAAATCTAGTTAAAGTTTTCTGAAGGTTCCAAAACAAAATCACCAGCAACCAAACCTTAAAATCCCTGGTAATAACACTAAATTTGGCACAAACCAAGTCAAAACCAAATATCTATAGGAAAAATATATATATTAAACATGGTTTCACAATTGTTTGATTAACATTAACGAAACAGACAGCCTATATATTAAGACCTACTGTACCAAACGGATCTAATATAATGTTACACATCAGATGTTTTTCCCCAACAATTAACCAAGCGTTCACTTAAGACATAACAGATAATGCTTGTGTGAATACTAGCCAAGACAGATTTTTTGAAATACTGTAATTCTGTGTAGGTCAGGATCACGGCCTGTCAGTCACCGCGAGTAAGATCGTTTTATTTACATCAGCATGTGTTTGAAAATCACAATTCATTGGTTTAGACTCATGACATCGAGAGTTCACTATGAATATTCATAAGTTGGAATGCTACGCTTTACAACGATACCAAACTCGTGCTGAGGCCATTCTTTGAGAAGCGAGCAGAGAAAAACGACATTTTTCATGATCAAAGGAAAGGTACTCCTCTCAGAAAACGCACAAATAAAGATACTTTTAGATGTTTAATTGCTATTTGGAGCATTGGGATCACTAGACAAGGGCTTAATGAACTCGTTTTTGTGAAAACCTCAATTTCAACCAAAATTGACATTTTTCACTTGTTTTGTCTGTAGCTCGAAATTAGCCCGTGCGCATTCCCACTCATTTTGCCAGCACGGGTCACATATATATAATATTACTAAAGTTTTAGCAATGTAAGACTCACTTTTACTATGCCAATAAAGCCTCTTGAATTTCAAATAAGTCGAAAGGTGCAAGATTGATTTAGAGCAGGGCCAAGGCACAGACATAAGGTCTTTTCTCTTTTTAGCATGTAGTCAAAGCTACATCCTAAATATTCCTCATGAACTTTCACCTGCTCCATTTGGGTCCACAGTCTATTTTCACTTCTCTTATAATAATTTCCATGTTTTCTGTGAGCAGCCAGTGTACAGCAGGCACTAAGACTCCATCATCCCGAACGATCGCGTCTGAAGGGATCCAGGGGCCTTTCTCTGTGCAAATGAGTGACAGCAGAGAGGGCTAAAGCTCCGAGCGCACACACTATTACCGACACCCCGGGTCAAGAGCAGGAAAACTGCAAAAGGAACAAGCGCAATCTTCACACTGACTCCTTCTACCAAGCGATTATCAGCTTGAAATGCAATTTTATGCATTATAACTCCCTTCTCCTCAAATGGTTTTCAAAGCAAAAAAGGCCTGACATGTGATTACCAGTCAAGGAAACAATCCTTTCTCCATCCCGTCGGTCGTATTTCCCCGGCCGGGCCCCTGCAGGCTCCCCCCTCGGCCCTGTCACCGTAGACGTGACGGAGGTGACGACGGGCGCCCAGGAGCTAAACCCGCGCTGGCGGGTGATGTTCTTTGATTTTTAACCATTACAGAGTTTTCATAGAGCTGCAGTCAATTTATTTTATTTATTCTAATGAGCAGCATTAGTGGTAACGTGGTTAGCGGCACTCGGGCTCATCGGGTCGTTAATCACACTCTGCAGACACTCGCAAATCAACTTCTAACAGCAAGCACTGAATCAAGCTCAATGGAGCATGCACTCCTTCACAATTTATGATCTTTCAAATTGCATCTTTTCAACCATTAAATTGCAAGATACCATAAATTTTTATCTCCTCTACTTTAGTCCCGGCATTCATTCTGTCCTGTGAACAGCAGAAAAGTAGTAAATTCAGGGTAGTTAGGAAGAATTTAAGCTCTGTCTCCTGAAAGGAAATCCAAGCGTAGGGCGAAGGCTGTTAATTTGCCATTGAGGACAAATACCAGGAGTGATAAAGTTTAAGAGCTCAACAGGGAGCTAAATTTGGTCTGGTTGGCAGCGGTTCCCTACAACCTTGGGTCCACTTTCTGTGTGTGTGTGTGATATTTCAGGTCTCCTGTCAGATTTGACTAGAGGTTTAGCTTCATTTGAGGGAAGACTCATCTACAGAAAGGTACGATGAGGATGATGTAGATGAGTGTTTCTGTTCTAATAGGGTCACGGAGAACAGAGAAAAACAACAAGCAACCATAGATGCTGGCAGAATTTTTGCTAGCCAATCAGGAGAATTGCAAATGTCATCCTTCTAGAACCTCAGTGACAACACTGATTGGCTGATCACTCGGCAACTATCCTGAGTTGTGGTGTCATAGGTAGTAGACCAATGTCCATAGGTAGTACTCTATCCACCTTATTCCTATAGCCTACTGCATTTCGAATTGTGGGTTGCACTTCCGGTTTGGGGAACTTCCATTTAAAAAGACTGAAACGAATCGTTTCAAATCATAAGGTTGCCCTACAAATAAAGCTTATCCGTCAGTTTGACTGAATGTGCTGTCAATTTTTCTTTCATGTTTTATTTTCAGACATCATGAGAATAACGTAACGCTTGTATTTTAACATAACATGTTATAACAAGAATATCTATGGCAAGAGCTCTTTTCAGTCGCTGCTTTCTATCCTCGTGATTATACCGCTGTAATAGTGTGAAAAAGGACAACATATACTGCACATTTGTGGTCTGTTCTCCCGATATAATTTACGATATATCCCATTAATAATTCACTGGAATGCACGAATAATCTCTCGTTTTTCTCCTCAAAGCCTCACTCTTTCCAGTTTTTTTTTTCACAGGTAAATACAATTTATTATCTGTAAAAATGATGGAAATCACTTTGAAATAGTATCACGCAATGCTGAAGTTCATGAACATCATGAACAAGGCATATTACATAATACAGATATATATCACTATAGTTATATTTAACCCGTCCGTTATTGCTGTGGAAATAATCATGCTTTTTCATGGCCTGTTGAAAGTACCTTGTTGATGTATATATATATTATTGCGTTCATAGAGCGAGCCTTTTACTGACTGTTTACAGCTTAACGGAAGTTACACCCATAATTTGTGCAAAGTGTCATGGGGCGTAGGAATAAGGTGGATAAGTACCCTACAAAACCCCCCTTACATCTACTATACAGCCCTACAAGGCAAAACATGGTAAACACTTCAAAACTGGAATTGAGAAAAATCACTTCAAAGTTTAGTTTGATTGAACTTTGATTGATTTGAAACCAAATTTCACAGGATTGCTCTGAATCTGAATTGTTGTGCAAAACCCCTCTGCCATGGGACAGATCGTGGTCTAATACCCAATTTCAGTCGACTTAATTTTGACAAAATGAGCATAATATAACACTAAAATATACACTATATATCAAATACATTGCAAAATATAAATTAAAATATATATTTGCAAATATATATTGCTTGCAAACAATATTTTATCTCATTTCATGGCAACTGGTGTAGTTATGTCATCTACCAGCAGGGGCAAACTACACCATACTAACCAGCCTAACCTTGACACCTGGTCAGGTTTATAAAATTAATGTGATTATCCCTTGAGAAAGAAGTAGAGTCTAGCATACTTTTAAAAAGAGCACTTATTACGGAAATAATACTTTAAAAGAATATACTTAAGTGAGAAGTACTGAATGTAATGTTTTTGGACACTTAAGTGCATGTTATTTGCAATTAAATGAAAATGTATAATAATTTAAATTGATAATAAATGCAATTAGTTGCCATTTAAAGTGCTTTTTGAAGTAGGACTTAAGTACATATTTATATGTCATTTCATAATTACTTTTGTTGTCTTTGAAATATGGTTCAAGTTACTGCTGAGTATAC
Source organism: Hypophthalmichthys molitrix (assembly GCA_037950675.1). NCBI lineage: Eukaryota > Metazoa > Chordata > Actinopteri > Cypriniformes > Xenocyprididae > Hypophthalmichthys > Hypophthalmichthys molitrix. The sequence continues at coordinate 5,114,283 of CM075500.1, read as the reverse complement.
TGATAAGCATTTATGGCAAACTAAAATATACTTTAATGTCATTTCTATTTAGTGTAATGGGTATGGAAAGTATTGTACACATTTAATACATAGAATTACACAAAAATGTTCAAATGTATACCTGATGTGCCTGTATGTATATGCATCTTCCTCTTTAATTTTCTGCAGCGTGTTAATCTTAATTTCCTGTCTTTGCACCTGTCCTGTCTGCATGGGAGAGTTAGGTTTCAAATAAGCTGTGATTAATCTAATTTCATCTTTGCCTTAAAAATCACTTTTATACTTATAGGCCTACATTCTTCTTCTAAATCATATTCATAACATTAATTTACATGTAGCTATGTTTTATTATTTTCATGTTTTCACTTTAAGTTTATGATTAGTTTTCTGTGTCATTGGTGAACTTAAAGCACATGCTAATTGCATTGCATATAACATTTACTTCACAGAAACGTATGAAACGGATGAAATCACACAGTAAAAAAGACTGTTGTTTCTTTTATCAGATTAAATGAAAAGTCGACCTACTGTATCAGTTGATGTCAGACAACAACCAGTTACACTTGCAAGTTATGTATTTGGATATATTTGCATTACATTTGTAATGATGAAGTTGCAATTTAAAATGTATTAACTTTAAATGTAATAACACACTACAAAAAAATAGTACTTCAAAAGTACTTTACATGTGCTTTAGTTAGTCAACACATCAAAATAAGTGTACTTCTTTAAAACATATTAATAAAACAATGATTTAAAAAGTACTTTAAAGTAAAACTTTAATTTGACATTATTACAAAGTGCACATTTTAAATGTACTTAAGTGTGTTAAGAAACAGTCATGAAAGTGTGCTCTCTTTAAGTGCACTTAAGTGGCCTTTTGTATAATTTATATATATATATATATATATTTATTAATGATATAAAAGGCCACTTTAGTGCACAATTAGATTTGAACTACAATATATATGCAGCTTCATTACAATTAAGTACACTTTTTTTTTTTTTTTTTTTACAAGGGAATAAAAAGGTGCATTGAGTAGTTTGGAGCTAATTTAAAAGGTTTTACACAATAGGAAATAAAGTGTGTTTTTGTGAAGGGAGCCATCTGAATGGTGTACACTCAAATGAGATGAAGAATGTACCCATCTCATAATAGTTTACTATAAAACATGTTTTAATTATGTATCGTGCTTTGGTGGAATTCGGCTTGTCCCGTAGATGGTCTGCTTGCGCGCTTTAAACTTGCAAATGAGCAGATCCGTCTCCTCGCAAGAGAAGCATTCAGTTTTTTTTTCGCTTGCAAATCCCGCCATGTAAATAACAAATCCTTGCAAGCGCAACTGGCTTTTAAAGGAAATAGGAGATGAGACTCTGATTGGTTTATTGCACATTATGCCCAAAACACACCTATTACTCATTAAGAGACTAGGGACAACCCTTTTAGACCATACATCAGGTGCGCCGACTATTTTTCCCGTCGTTAAACTAGCAAAAGTGCACTTGCGTCGTGCACTTTAAACCATGCGCTTAGATTGTTAAAATAGGGCCCACTGACTGCTGCCTCTATAGATACGCTAGTAGCGTAGTGCTGTTTACGAAGCATGAAAATTAACAGAAGTAACAGAAATGGTTTGAAGGCAAAAGACAGAAAGACAGACAAAGACAAAAAATGAGCCTAAACAATGGTATGGCATACACAAGGTCAGAGTAGTGATGCCCAAGATTGTTATCTTTTGTTTGACAGGTAAGGGAATTAATTATTGTGTGGACCGCTCTCTAAAACTCATTAGTATCAGTGTAATTTACATAAAACTCAGAGACAATCATACTGATCTATCTTAATAAAACACCATTGTGGTATCGGTTTCTTAAAGTACAGTGATGCCAACGCAATAAACTAAAGAACCATTGAAAGCATATTTAACTTTAAAGAAGAAGACACCCCTGTCTTCTTTTGTTTTTGACATTCATCCTCATTAGTAACTTTTGTTCTTACTTTTCGTGCCATCACACTTGATGTCTGATTTAATATCTGGGTCTAAACCAGTTAAGAAACTGATGTGGTAGAAAAAAGAAATAAGTTGAGTAGAACATCAAAATAAGTTAAGGTTTCTAATAAATGATTTGATTGCTATTAAAATAAAATGGCGATTTATACCGCTTAGCTCCAGCACGAACCAGGAGCAGCCAAGAAGTTGCTTCTCAGCTCATAAACTTCGGCTAACTACCCTCTAACTCTTGAGACTCCCATTCTAGACGATGGTGTTCGAGAGGCCATTGAATGTAACCTGACGAAGGTGGAAAACAAGCTACTTACCAGCACCATACTGTTCTGAGGAATTGTCATAATTGTTTCAGATTACATCTCCTGTGGCAGAGAGCAGTAAGGAACACACTTGTCAAACAATATGGTCAGATTAGCTGTTTCTGATTGGGTGCGTGTTGAAGCGATCTCTCTCATTACACACCTAAGAAAAGAAACAAAAGATCGCTTTAAAGTGACTTAATTATCCACATAAAGAACAGAGTGACAAAGCCAGTAGCTGGGCTTGAAGTGAAGGGTTAACCCTTTCACTCTATGCAAAACTCTTTAGCCCACTTCACACGGTACAGGAATCAAGCCAAGCGACTGCAGGGCGCCGAGCATGAGCAAATCTGTACATGGCTGATTGGTACAAGAGTGGCAGTCTATAATGTGTGAGAGCGGAAACTGAGCAGTTTAAGAACATTTAGAGAGACTTCTCTGTAAGTTAACATACAGGTAAAGAGGTGGCTGTCATGGAGACTGTAGGTCACAGGTGCACATATTGAGTGCACTGATATATCGTTTCACAGGAAGTGGATAGGTAAATTTAAATGAGCTAACCCTTGTGAAAAAGCACACATTAACATACTTTTAAATGTGTTATTTAAATTTATATTAAATGCAATTAACTTTAGAGTGATTTTTGCGCACTTAATTGTGTCTTTGAAGTATGCCGAATCTACTGAGCATTTATAGTCAACTAAAATATACTTTAATATATTGAAACTTGTATGTCATGTATTTAAAATATACTTGTAATTACTCATTTGTAATGATGAAGTTGCAGTTTAGTACATTTAAAACATAGCCTGGTGTAGTATTGAATAACTGTAACATGTATGTTTCTGTTTTAGTTTCATTTTCTGTCTGTTTGCTCTGTTCCCGTTTGCCTATCTATCTATACACTGTAATATAATTTAATAAAAGCCCACTTAACTGTACTTAAATATTTGTAAATTATGGGTGGGCGATAGACACAATTAACCGGTAGAAATTTGTCAACTAGTAGAGATTTTGGACTATCGTCTCTATATGTGCATGAAAGCTTATTATTTGCATGCATTTTTAAGCATTGCTGATTTAAAACTGTTAAAGCGCAATAAGCAACGAAAGAGAAATAATTTCGGTATGTGTGTGCACTGTCCGAGAGATGGTTTCTGAGCGCAGTCTAAGAGACGAGCACATGGAGCCGCTGCTCATAGAGCGTGTTAGTACTGAACTGAGTTATTTTTGTCACCTATTGGGCTTGAACAGTCAAATACCAGCCTGGTCTCATTGTTAATACATAGGTATTAATACATAACTTTCAAAGACACAAAACGTATTTTTTTGTACATTTGTATAGGTGCTGAAATGTAAAATATAGATGTATTGGCAGCATTTAAAAGTAGCATTATTACTTTTTTACAGAGAAAAAACGTAAAATATTTACGAATCTTTCATGTCATAAATATGTATAATTTCCCTTTTGTCATTTATAGATAAATATAAGATCCCTAAACCCCATCCCGAACCTAAACATACCCATTTTATACAGAACATTAAAAGAATAAAACATAATGGACAGAAATGTGTAGGAAAATGACACTTAAGCATTAAAACGATATTTTGAGCCTCTAATCCTACACCTACCCCTAAACCTACCCATAACCATTCTTAAAACTACATACTGTTAGAAATAAAAGAATAACAGACAAACAAGTGTAATCACAATAATTTATTTATTGCGAAAATGTCAAAAGTGGTACCAAAAGTAGTTCAAACTGAATATAAGTTGCAGTCGCAGTCCTCTCTGGCGGTAATATTTTTTTATGGGGTACAGAGCAGAATTTAAATTATTAATCCATGAAAATATGAATCCGGCATCTCTTCGTGAAGGCGTGCCCTGATTTCAAATGTCAATCCACTGAAAACACGACATGTCGCAATCCTGTGACGAAGCAGGTGAGAACCAATGAGCGTTCGATATCAGTGCCGTAAACCATGTTATAACGCTTCTCGAGGGCGCTACTTTCAAATTTGAATCATAAGGAGTGCGGGCTTGACTGTGACGATCGCTGCTGCTGAGAATGAAGATTGATGGATAAAGGGCTGATATGTTCCTTGCAAACATATGGATTCTAAAGATTTAAAATTTATGTGATTTGTGAATTTATGTTATGCTTTGGTGTATCTTTTGGTTGTATTGTCAGTCGCTGCATAGGAGAAAATGCATTTTGTGCCTCACAGCAAACAAACTAAACATTACAAAATGGTTAAACAATTACAGAAGTATTGTTTTATTTTAAGGTTTTAAAGTGTAGTCTTGTTTAACATTATATAATCCTCCGAAATGAGTTTGCAGCACAAGTCACGAACAGAAATGTTATTTCATATTAAGTATAAGTATATATTTACTTAGGCTAATATTAGTGTTTTTTGTAATATTGAAATTGGTTAGGCTATATGAAATTTCAACGGTAATCATAAAAACCTTAAAGCAAAAAAATCTATACCGTGATATATATCGTTATCGTGAAATCAAATTACTCATATCATGATGTAAGATTTTAGTCATATTACCCACTCCTTTATATATATATATATATAATCACAAAAATAAAACAATGCAAATGTTACAAAATTTGACATTAAAAAGTCACTCGTTTTTCTAAAGAAACACTGTTAAACAGCGACACCCGCAGGTGAAGTTACAACGGGGAGTCCGCTTCTCTCTGTCTCCCTTCAGTTCATAGAAACAATGCAGAGCCCCCTAAGCGTGCGGTGGGTTTAGTGGGGGGTAATTGAGAATGAATGGGGGAAAGTCACGTGAGAGGAGGCAATGCCTCAATTGCACTATGATTGGACATGATCGGTTATGATTGGACATGATTGGTTCGTGCGATAAATCCCGCCTCTTGTTTTCGTGCGCGTTCTCGTCGAATCGGCCTGAATGAAGACCGTAATGGCGTTAATGGGAAGACTAATTAAAAAGTAAGTAAACAACTGTCACTTACATATCACCGCTTTGTGTCATGTCAAAGTCAAACTCGAAATGGCCTGAAAACATGATGACTGCGGGGTTTTTTTAGTGAGCAATGAAAGGTAGTGAAATTAAAGGTACATCTTCATCTCTGTGACCACTGATCCTACGTACAAGCTTGATGACTGCTGAAAATAAATTGACTATTAAAAAGAAAAGCTGAATATGAATTAATAATAATATAAATAATATATATTGTTTAAATTGTTACTGCCTTTAGTTATTATTTTGGAGTACATGTAAAAATGAGTAAACACTAACTTGATGAAATTTAATAAACAGAACATTACACAGTGTAAAAATAACAAAATAGAATTGTGGTCTCTCTTTTTATGTAATGTTAACTTAAAATTGTGTAACAGGGACATAAATGACCACCGCCATTTTAAAACACCACCGCACACCACTGATATATATATATATATATATATATATATATAATATTTACAAATATTTCAGGGGAAAAAGTATGCTGTCTTAGTTTTTCCTCAGATGAAAACTGAAATCAGTGACCACAAAACCCAAACCTGGATGTGGGTTAATTGATTTAGGCACAGGGTAAATGTCTTCACTGAAGTGCTTTTAGAGTAACTAAAGATCAAGCACACTCTCATTGTAAAGGTCCATCAAATGTCATGCATGTTATGCTAGAAAAATTGCATTTCACTTTGTTCAGAGACAGACGAGGACTACTTTAACATAAAATGCAAAGCAATCATATGATAGCGTCACTGTAAATGGATACCTGTGTATGGAGTTCATATTAACTTGTCAACTGTTCCAGGAAGTCCAAGAAGCACAATTGACAGAAGAGCACAAGTACTGCAGGCGATGTTATTACTGCAGGAAACGCACACATTGTCTCAGAAGTGTCTCAAAAATGGCCTTCAAACAGTCCTTCAAACAGTAAATAACAGTTTCAGATCAAATAAAATGCAAATGTATATTTCTTATGGCCTTTTGCCGAAAATATCTATTAATTATTTAATTATCCAAAAAAAAAAAAAAACAGGAATTATTTATAACATTTTATTTATTTATTAAATGTTCTTATCTAGAAAGAAGTACTCAAAAACATCCCAAATGGCATAATTTTATATTTTTTTTTCTGAACCGTGTCAGAATTGTTTGAATATTGTTGGCAACACTTGAGGAGCTTGAGCCATACATTGGCGCAGTGGATACAATCCTCCGTGAACGACGCTAAAATCAGCCACATTCTATACACACATACATCTACATATGATGGGCAAAAAAACTGTGAATATGTGTATACCGCGTGTGTGTGTTTGTGGACATATGGACACTATGCAGTGTTTTTCCAATGAGGGATGCTGGAATTTGCATGGTAAATTGTAAGTGGCAAAACAAATAATAATGAAAGGCATAAAATCTCACAAACACTGAATTGATCAGACAATTACAAACCATCTGGCTTGTTAAACCCAATCTGCCGGCCAAGTTCTCACACCAGCTCAATCTGCAGTTACTGACGCAAGACATCTCTGCATCTGGGGAACAACTACACACAGGTGAGTGAGGATGAGAATGGGTTGTGCCAAGACACACGCAAACACACACACACGGGTGTAAGAAAAAGGCAGACACTCTCAAAAACTGTAAGTAAGCAAAAGAGACAAATACTGATGACCTTTGTGCACTGCATCAGAAATGTGTGGGCAAATGGTCACTTTTGTTATGAAGTACAGTAGATTTAGACTCATTAATGATGTTTAAGTCTATGCAAATAATAATATTTAATGCACCAGACTACAACATACTGTGATGACTAATCTGAAGTACATACTGATTGTCCAGTTCTGAGCCAATCAGGCTAATCATGAAAACATTACAGTAATTATACATGTTTACCACATGCGAATTGAATATAAATACAAAAGCTAGGTGAGAGTAATGCCCTGGCGGTTCAGTAAAACTGCCCTCTGTTTCAACCATTACAGAGAGGAATGCAAACTACACATTTTTTTTATATTGGAACTTTCTGTTCATCACCTCCTAACCTCTCTAAAAGGAAAGGGAAGATGGAGCGTGTTTCATGTCAGCTGAGAGACAGTGGCTGTTCAGAATGGAATGCTGGTGTACTGCATATCCTGCACCATAAACCTCATACTATTTACCATATACTGCATACTATTTTATGCTATCTGAACCACCCATATTGGTCATGCTGCAATTTGACCCAGCGCTCTCAAGTCCGGTGGTCTCAAGTCTGGTAGTCTTAAGTCTGGTGCTCAGCGCTTTCAACTCCGCAGGTCTCAAACCTGGTGGTCCCAAGTCCGGTGGTCCCTAGTCCCATGGTCTCTGCGCTCCGATATCCAGTGGTCTCAGCACTTCCAAATCCAGTGGTCTCTATTTCGGTGATCTCAGTGCTCCCAAGTCCAGTGGTTCGAAGTCTAGTGGACTCTAGTGGTCTTTCCACTGTCTTTGGTGCTGCCTTTAATGGCAACCATCATTTAGTGTGTTTGGGCTGCACACACCTCTGCAGTACTCCCTGAGGCATCAGCATCCACTACAGCTCCTCCTGACATGGCGGTGTCCACTGTAGAGACCCCTGAACTCTCTGTGCTTCCTATTACGGCCTTAGAGGCTGTTTCTTGACTCTCTGTGCTCCCTGTTATGGCCAAAGAGTCTGTCTATAGACTTTCTGTGTGGATATGAAGACTGATTCTGAACTTTCTGTGGTCCATGTATACTTTGTTAAAACCACAGAGGCCGTAGCTGAACACTCTATGCTCTTTGCCAAGGTCACGGAGGCCGTATCTGAACTCTCTGGGCTCCCAGCTCTGCCGTCTCCATCATGGCTTTCTGCTTCACCCTGGTGGGTCTCCAGCTCTGTCTGCTTTGCTTTGGTGGTCTCCAGTTCCAGCTGCTCTGTCTTGGTGTTCTCCTGCTTCGCCTTGTTGTTCACCAGTTTTGTCTGCTCTGCCTTGGTGGCTTCCTGTTACGCCCACTCCGCTCTGGTCACCTGCTCAGCTGGCTCTGCCCTGGCTACCTGCTCTGGCCCAGATTCCTTCCCCACTTCCACCTCATGGGCCTGGCCCTCCATCCCTCCCCCTGGTCCGCCTCCACCCTCCTGGACTTTGTTTCTGTTTGTTTATGGCGTGTCTGTAATCCGCTCCTAAAAGGGGGGACTCCGTCACATTTTGTGTGTCATTTTGGACTTTTAAGTTTAGTCTAAGTTTCTTTGTTTCCTGAGTCCTCAATCATCATGGCTGCCACTCCAGAGTTCTCTGCACTTCCAAGTCCGGTGGTCTTGAGTCCAGTAGTCCCAAGTCCAGTGGTCTCAGTGCTCCCGACTCCATTGGTCTCAATACTGGTGGCCCCAAGTCTGGTGGACTCAGTTTTGTAGTCCTTTTGTAGTTCATTTGGCTCCCTTCATTACACCCTGATTGGTTACAGGTATGTCTTGTTTGTCAATTACCTCCTATGTATATAAGCCCTTGTGTTTCCTGTGTTCTTTATGTCAGGTGTTGTCCATGAATGGATGTCTCGATAGTTTGTTGAGTTTTGTTCCTTGTATTCCTTGCATTCCTTGGTTTCCTGGTTTTCCGAATCTGCTTAGGCACTGATGGTGGTTGTAGGACCTGAGGCATGACGTGAGTGCTTGGCATTGCAGGAGATGGTGAAGGGCTGACAACCTCCTGCAGAGGTAGGGCTGGAGTACTGACTGAGCAGGGTGTTGACAGAGGCAGATGAAGGCTAGACAGGGTCGAAGGTAACACAACATTGTCCATGCAGGTGTTTGTGCCATCAAAAAACAGCAATGAAGGTTCAGAAGGAACAGATAAAATGTTCAAACAGTCCATGGTGCTGTCTAGGAACAGTGATGAAAAATCTGAAATGGGGAGGGATAGGGTGGGAGATGATACCTATGCGGTGAAGTCAATCAGCTAGTCCCCAGTCTCAAATTCCACCAACATACCCTCGGCCACTGATGTCATGGGCTCACACCCCTGGTCAGACTCATTGGGGGGCTCCCCTTCCAGGGTGAGGGTCCGCGCTGACCTCTTACCTTCGGGCACTGGGTAATGCATTGCGGCGGGTGGTAGCTCTCCGTCTGCGGGGGAACACACGATTTCTCCGTGGTTGATGGTGGAGCAACAGACTCTGGGTCCGGCAGCGTTCTGGACCAGGGGTAAACACTCTTCAGACACCAGATGATAGTGTCCTTCCAGTTCAATCCAGATGTGTCTTGGAGGTCTACGGGGTGATGGTAGTTTGCCCAGATCCAGAACAGTGATTTCAGGGTCTCGTCATCAAAGGGGCAGGTGACGGCAAGAAGGCAGAATTGTCCAGTGAATGTTTAAAAATACTGGCTCTCAGGAGCCAAAACAGAAAATTGTGCTGCATATTTCATTTGGTTGGTTGATCTGTCACAAGATGAAGATGAGGGAAGATGGATTGAAGGCGGAATTATCAAATATAAACAGGATTTTATTTACAAGGCAGGAAGGAGTAACAGAGTGCACGGAAGCATAAATGTAACAAACACTACACACACACCAACATCAACCAACAACTAAAGACTGAACACAGAGTAACTAAATACACAAAAATAACGAACTAAATGGTGTGCAGCTGTGGTGGAAGATTAGTGTCCATGGGAACAGATGAGTGGTGGGAAACAAAGACAAAGAAACATGTGACTGATGAAAACATACTGAAAGTCCATGAAAGTGAAACTACAGATGAATGAGTCCCGATAACTGTGACAACAGAGTAAAGTTTTGGTTTAGGATTAGTTTCATGTAATTATGCATAATTTACTGTTTTTACTATAGTAAGTACATATAATGTGTAACTATGTCACCTTAAAGTGTTATCCACTTTTAGGAATGCTTCTTAACATAACTTTTTGAAAATTCACTTATAATAATAATAATGTAATAATATCAAAAAACTTTTACTTTAAGCTACATTTTAAATTATGCTTTAATAATCTTTTTTCATTCTTTAAATAATTACACTTTGATGTGTTGACTAACAAACATGTTTGATTAGAATTTTAATTGTAGTGTTATTCAAAATTACATTTACAGTAAATATACTTTAAATGTATTAAATTGCAACTCCATCATTACAAATATATTTAAAACATGACACAAGTTTCAATAGAAAAGACATTGAAGTATATTTTAGCTTACCTTGTCAGTACATTTGGCAGTACTCTTTAAGCATATTTCAATAAAAATAAAGGTTATTAAATTACATATAAAATTTACTTAAGTGTGTCAAAAACACTCTAAAGTTCAGTTAATTGCATTTAATATAAATTTAACCTTTAATTGCAATTAACATAAAATAAACTGTCCAAAAACATTAGATTCAGTTCACACCTAATGTAAATAAAAGGTATATTATTTCTGTAATAATAACTCATTTTAAAAGAATAATAAAATATACTTTTCCTCAAGGGTAATGCAAACTTTGCACAGTACACTATACACACACATAGGTACTGTTTTAATAAATGATAAACAGAAGATGGAATACCATTCCACACATACCCGATGACTTGACCTCTTCTCCGATTTGTTAAGGGCAAAAAGATGTAAAGGACAAAAACAAAAATGATCCACGGAATGATTGACACCTTCAGACAGATGATGGCAAAATGACATGGAATGCATATGAAGATCGTTCAGATACTTTTAGTATTCATAAAAGGACAGAGGGGGAGAAAGGCAGAAGAGTATGAGAGCAAAATTGCAGCAGCCAGATTTTAGTGTTAAACGAACAGTGATCTGAATAGCAAGTGTGTGTGTGTGTGTGTGTGAGGTGCAGCTGTGGTGTTGTAATAGGTGGTGTAATTGTATGATGACAGTGTGTCTGTGTGTTCTGTGCTCTCCTGGGTATTGTGATCATCTTTGACAGGTTGATGCTGCTCCTCCGGGAAACAGCTTCATCTTAGAGATGTGCTTATTTTTCCATATAAACACACACACACAGGCTCTGTCACCAACTGAGCAATGCATTCTGACACAATGAAGATTTCAAGCAGTGTGAGCTCTTCTAACATCAGCATAACTGCAAAAGAGAGACACAGGGGACACTAATGCAAACATGCTGTCACAGGGGGACGCCGCATGCACAACACGCATCTTTTTAAAAAGTCTTCATCTCAATGTACATCGTTTTTCCAAAGTACTATTCATGTCTTTCTGTGAAAAACCTTTAATGAGGAGGAAATTACTGAGTACACCTACACAAGGCTGTAATTAAGCATTTTTCTGCTGACCTTCAACTTCATAACATTCAACCCAAAACATTTAACATAACAGGGTTGAATGGCTGTTGCCAAAGAGAGAGAGAGGGGGGGGGGGGGGGGGGGGATTTGTCTGTTTTGAGAGAGAAATGTTATTTTTTCAATGATATTTATTAAAAAAGGCACAGTGAAACTGACAGATACTGATTCAGTGGCATGATGCACATTTGTTGTCCGCACCTATTATTTACTACAAAAATGAAAACAATGACTTGAATAGTATGAGCATGCTTTAATTTTTGAACAAAGGTTATCAGAGAGATACAACTGAATGTCCTGATATTATAATGAAGTAAAAATCATTAAAGTCATGATTAAAGTAATTAAATTAATTCTTTAAAAGAAAACCTTAAGTAATTTGGCATAATTAAAAAAAAAAAAAAAAAAAAAAAAAAAAATCACTTTTGTCAAAACTTTTTTCCAGCAAAGTCATGTGGAGGAACTAACATCCAAAACAAAATCAAAATGCCAATCGTCAATAAGTCTCATAAAATATAATAATTAGATTCTTTTATGACAAGGTTAGTTCAAGATGTACTCTTGAACTCCTCACAAGAAATCGTGATTTTTATTTTATTTTATTTTTTGAAAGAAACTGAAAGTACATTTATTCAGCAAGGACACATTAAACTGATCAAAAGTGACAGTAAATACATCTATAATGTTACAAAAGATTTCAAATAAATAGATTTAAAAAAAACAAAATATGAATCAGCACAACTGTTTTCAACACTGATAATAATCATAAATGTTTCTTGAGCAGCAAATCATCATATTAGAATGATTTCTGAAGGATCATGTGACACTGAAGACTGGAGTAATGATGCTGAAAATTCAGCTTTGATCACAGGAATAAATTACATTATAAAATATATTACAGCAGAAACCAGGTTTTTTAATTGTAATAACAATTTACAATATTTATTTTTAATGCATTTTAATCAAATAAATGTAGCATTAGTGAGACTTTTGAATGACATTTTCTTTAAAAAATGTCATATATGATGTATGTCTCTTATTAATATGTTATTATATGTTATTAACATAAAATAATTGAAACCTTTCCTGAAAATGGTATAAAAGTTTTTCAAAACCATATGAAACCAATATATGACCAAATAACCATAAGAAACCTGACATGACAAAGTACTGCATCACCCACAAACAGAGTCTAAACCAAGTCCTCCTTAATTAAATGAATCTGCTACATACAAAAAGCGAACAGCAGCATGAATAACCAAACTAGCGCTTGTTCTGCCCCTCTCTGCTTGAGGATGAAAGTGCATTGTGCACTTTTTCTCAGCGCTCTGCAGTCTATATATAAAAACGACAGTATGCCAAGAGTCATAAAACATGCCGTGTGCCTCAATACCTGCGGCACGACATCCACTCCCATATCTGTGTATTACCACAGAAAGACTTTAAATGCTTTCTGCACTCACGCGACAGGACACAATGCTACAAAACGAGAGAGAGGCCCAAATCTGATCGGATCTATTGAGAGAGGTTATTGAGAAGTGTCTGAGGAGGTGCTAATGCATATTTATGGGGACGGGAGGATTTGCAAGTGAATACAAAAGGTGTGTGGATTAGCGGAGGAGGCCTGTACGCCAGTGTCCTGCTGTGGGTGTGCACTTTATCTGATCTCTCTCTGGGAGAGACACACACTACAGCCTTATCTTTACCCACACTCTCAGAGTTTACAATTTCTCGCTTCACTGGAGCTTGAGCAGGGCTTGTTAGAGCAACAAAGAGAGAGAGACAGAGAAAGAGGTCTATGGTGAGCACAAAGCGGCACTCATCTCTCTGGACAGAGCGTTTCCGTTCCTGATAACGGAGAGCTCGCGTAGCAGCGGAAAACGGCGCAATACTGACAGATCTCACAGAACTAAACCGACCCGCTGGCTAATGATAGCTACCCAGCAGCTCCATAATACCTGGGCAAATCTGTTAGCATTCGTTTCCATTTTAATGCCAGTTGCAGATTGCACAGAAACCCCCTGGAAGTATGTGATTTAAAATATAGCATCTTTGCTCATGGGCGTTCAGCTTTCGGAAACGTTTTTCTTTTGAACCAATCACCTGAGCCGTAAATACCATGTGACTAATCACTTTTGAGCTGCAGGAAAATGACATCATGGCAAAACTGATTGGCTGATGGCTCCTTGTGAAAGTACAGGGTGCATCCAAAATAACATACTCTCTTGAGTAGGTACTTATTATGAAAAATTAATTAGTAGTTAAGGTTACTTTGTAAATGTAATAGGTTACAGATTACAAGTTACCTTATTTAAAATGTAATAAGTAGTGTAACTATTTCAATTACTTTACTAAAGTAATGTAACTGATTACATTTGATTACTTCTTGATTACTTTTCTAAATTTCTAATGGATATTTTCAACTGTTAATCATTTTCAAACATTTAAACCAGGCAGGGTTAACCTTACAGTAGTACTCAACACTGATTACTGTCAGACTTTCAAAATCCCTCATCACTTGAATTAAGGTTATAATCATTTAATTTTAAAGCACAGCTACCACAAAATCAGACTTTAGCACCTTAAAATCAGCCAGAGTCTCAAACCCTTCAACTTGTAGAAATTTCAAAGTTTGTCCCTCACACTTTTTGGGCAAAAAATCCAATAATAATAATAATATTTCCATTACAATTATATGATTATGCTTAATTTTGCTTGGCTGCAGTGCAAAGAAAATCATTGTTGTTGGACATGTAATGGTCTTTTTTATTTAAAGAAATTTAAATATTTAAGAGAATATGAAGAAAGAAAATAGTAAAAGAACTCAAATTTATTGTAAACTATATGTAAATATTTCATTTATTTTAAAATAATTTGCTAAAACGTCTCCAATAATTTTTCTAGTCTCGTCACAAATAAAGTATCATTTGGCTATTTTCAATTAAATATGGTCAAATTTGACAAAAATGTACAGTCTGCATCACTGGATATTACTGTCAGTCGTTTAACATGTTTAACATAACAAAACAGTTGTAAAAATATGAAGTTTTAGCTTCTTACATCTTACCTCGCATTCTTTCACTGTTAAAACTAAAGCATTGAAATAATTCTCCACTTCTGTGGATAGTAAAGCCCATCTTCTTTGATTTGACTGGCCAGCTCAGTCTTTTTGACAAAGTGCTGTAGTGAATGTATTTTTGTAGGACGTGTACATCACCCAGTAGGATTTTTCCATTAGCTTTTGGATTTTTGCAGAAAATAATCCCTGTGACCAACAAAAGTTTGAGATTCTTAAATATTATTATTATTTTTTTCATTAAGATAATCAGAACTCAACTTTTATGGATTTTGAAGCCTAAATACAATCTCTAGAAGGAAAAAGTTAAATGTAGGCTATAAACGTCACATGACTTACCAACATTAAACTTCCAACAACTCTTTCATTCTTTATTAAAAAACATTTTCCTTGAAAGTTTGAGTTAGCATAGTTAGCAAGAGTGCAATTATAAACACAATAAGATAAGTTTAACTGCTCGATGGCGTTTAATGTCCCTACAACCTTGTAGTCCCATTTAGCCACTTGTAAGCATTCACCTTTTTCAAGACAAGAAATTTTTTTAAAAATCACAATGTGTTTCTGTCATAGGATAAACGTGAAAATATCTTGAGCTCGTGTTAACCACAGACCATATTTCAGACATTAAACCAAAAACCCACTGACTTCAGGACGATGAAACCAGAAGTGCTAAAATGCTAACTCGTTTCTGGGTTTTGGTCTACAAAAATGACGTCATCCCTGCAGCTCTCTATTGACGAGTACTGATATGGTGTGTTCAAGTCCTCCTGGGGAGTTTACGAGGTGGGAAGTCGTGTTTATGACGTCAGCTGTGTTCAACACACTTTGTCGGAGCAAGGTGGCAGTGTATCTTGTCTAATTTAACTACACAAAAATACAGCAAGGTTTTTAAATTCTACTTCTAGAAAACGAAGACCATATGCATCAGGTGTATTTAGCTTTTTTATGTTGTTAATTTATGAAGCCACTGTAAACTTTATTGTTACATATTATATTGTTATATTGCAATGCTGTCATATTTTGTGCAAGCAATTAGCTTATTTCAATGTAAATAGAAAAGACAATATCACAGCTAAATACCTTTTAAGTACTGCGGTATTTGGCCTTGACACGCTCCCAACTCGTAAACCCAAGGCTTAAAGAAAATCCTGAATCCCATTGTGGTGGCGCTAATGTGCGTACAACTCGTAAATACAATTTTTCTGACATGACTTGAAAGCACCATTAGACTGTGAGGCAGACCACCCTAAAAATGTTACTTTTTAAACTGGTTGCTTCGGCAGCCGAATGATCGTCCAATCGGTGAGCTGTATGTTTGATATGGCTAACGCCCACTTACCTGCTTTTTAGCAAATCAGTTATGATGATGGTGTGTGACCTAATTGATATTCATGAGCATGGCTGATATATATATATATATATATATATATATATATATATATATATATATATATATATATATTATAATATGTACCACCACATTTTAGATCAATCCTACACCTTGATGTTAAAGACACAATATGTTTCCTGTTTTATTTTGTAGAAACCATGAAAACACCAAAGACGCTTTACGCTTTAATATATTGTGTGTTTTATTACACAGGTAAGCTACTGTTTGGATACATTTATAGACAGAAAACTAATCATATTATACAGCTCAACACAGTAAGTCTTATTGTTTAAATCTTGTTTTCTTGATTTACAGCAAGTACCATGTTTTACCATGCCTAATGTTGATCTGATTTGATGATGGAGTGTGCATTAAGTGTCTCATAGCAGCCGCCGAGAGAACGCAGAGTAGCACTATAAAAACTTTCAACACACAAATGTATCTAATATGATAAAGAGCGCTGCTTTATCCCACATACGCTTCACCGGAAGAAGCGGAAGCGGCGACTGTGTCATAATAAAAGCTCCGCTGCTCTAGAGCCGTGTGTCGCGCTTGTCTCTCATTAGCAATCGCTCCAGCGGCCTCGTTCAGCTCCAACATCACTCGGCTGCAACATCACGACTGCTCTGCTTCATACTACAGTAACGTTAATAATCTCATCCATGAATATGATTTTTTTGAATATGAGTCTAGTTGGATTCTTATCCACCGGCTGTAGACATGAAGACAACACCTTCCATGATTCCACGAAATCAAACTACGCTTTTGTTTTGAATAAGCAACCTCTAGCAGCGAAAATTTACATATTGTGCCTTTAATAAGTATTCATATGTTAATTGCAAAAACAATGTGTTTTGTCAAAATACAGTACTGCTTTTGAATGACTGTCATTGGATAAAGTTTCTTTTTGCCCTCATAACATTGTAGTTATGAGATCGACCAACTGGGACCATGCTAACCACTGATAGCAACATGGAGACATCAGATTTCAGTCAGAAAGGTGCTCTAAAGTCAGAAAGGTGACCCTTGAAAAGGTCAGGTCAAAGGTCATACTGCCACTAAATCGGTAGAATTTGGACCGAAAAGAGACACGAGAGCAGCAATATCATCTGAGTGCCGATTGAAAAATCATGACATCATGGGGATGAGCAAATCCCAATAATTCCCTGACCACCTGACATCAAGAAGCATCCGTTGGTGTCACCGGCTGTAAATGCAGCCGCAGAAGGTTCGAGCGCACGCCAGAGTTTTGAGCTCGCGTTCGTGAGGTAGGCAGAAATGTAGGAGGCTGTCTAAGATTGAGACATTCTCCCACTGTGAGTAAATAGTGACTGGGCCAATTTCATCAGACACAGAAATGCTCCCGGTGACAGCGCCTGCATTGTTTTCCTCCCAACTGCATGCTGCGAAATTCTATTTTCAGTTTTTCTTGCCGCAGTAATTATCTGCATTGTTGGCGAGTATAAAGAGAATAAAGGGCATGAATGTGTCCCGGTCAATCGGATTCTGTCAGTTCAGGCTGAATTGGGTACACACATGCGCGGCGCTTGCCAGATCGTAATAACGAAGCTGTTTGCATGGAACGATTTCCCCTACGCAGCTCATCAGCGACAGAGAGAGTCTGTCAGCGCGTTCTCAGACTGACACGGCTTCCGCATCTGTGTCTGTTATTAGCCCGTCTCTTAAGACAAGCTCAATTATCTGACACTGCCCGTAATTTTCACCCCCCTCTCTGGCACAATGTAAAGTTCCTCTGCTTTATTTCTCAAGCTGTTCATTTGGAGGAGAAAAACAAGGAGAGAGACGAGAGTGGGCGGAGGAGAAGACTTGACGAGATAAACTGAGGGAGGGGGAAAAAAACAAGATGAGTCAAAAACTAATTTGATGCTTACTTTACAAGAATAAAGAGTTTCGGAAGACGCTTTATCAAATATATGTGGAGGATATCTGAATGAGATAACATGATTGATGTGTATCAGATAAAACAATGACTTTGCTGCTCTGATTTCTTTGGGCCAGTGTGGATTTAAAATGTGGCGTTAAAATGTATTTTTCTTTTTGTTTTGTGTTGATAATAGGTGAGGAAGCTTTGTGACATTCTTCTTTTTACTTGATGGCATTTTTTGAAGTACCTCAGAATAATCATTTAGTACCATGGTATATTTCAAAAAGGATCCACTCAGAAAGGATCCACTGTGTAATTATTTGCATATTTATTTACTATTTTTTGATGTTGTTTGTCAAACTCATATTAGTTGAAACACTACATGGAATATTTTTGCATTTGTCATGCCGTAGGACCATTTAAATGAACTAGTGAAGGAAAAAATTGACTAAATATGGTGGGATAACTTAAAAGAAATGCTGACCAGTTACAGGACCTAATCTATACGATTTAACTTCAAATCTTGATGTCAATCCATAGACAAATTATGCGTCAACCACCAAAAAACAAAACAACTCCTTATTCATTCCTTTTTACTATGATATGATACCATGGATGGGCATGGTACAATGGTAAATGTTTTTTTTGTTTGTTTTGTTTTTTTTAATTAATTTGTCACGCTGCAGGTCCATTTAAATGAACTAATGAAGAATACCAGTGGTGAGGGAGAAAATGAAATGGCAACCAGTAATAGAACCTAAAATATATTGATACATGGGCAAATTATGCATCAACTACCAAAATACTATAGTACTATTATGAATAAGGATTATTACCTCTGTTAATTGCATTACCCTGGTTGGACAGTGCCATAATGGTAAAAGTACTTGCCGTGGTAGAAGAAAAATCATACAGCATCATGGTACATATATATATATATATATATACACACACACTACCAGTCAAAAGTTTGGACATGGTAAGATTTGTAATGTTTTTAAAAGAAGTTTCGTCTGCTCACCAAGGCTGCATTTATTTAATTAAAAATACAGTAAAAACTGTAATATTGTGAAATATTATTACAATTTAAAATAACTGTGTTCTATTTGAAAATATTTTAAAATGTAATTTATTCTTGTGTTGGCAAAGCTAAATTTTCAGCATCATTACTCCAGTCTTCAGTGTCACATGATCATTCAGAAATCATTCTTATGTGATGAGTTGCTGCTCAAGAAACATTTATGATTATTATCAATGTTGAAAACAGTTGTGTACTTTTTTTTTTTTTCAGGATTCCTTGATGAATAGAAAGTTCAAATGAACAGCATTTATCTGAAATACAAAGCTTTTGTAACATTATACACTACCGTTCAAAAGTTTGGGGTCAGTAAGAATTTTTATTTTTAATTTTTTTTTTTTTTTTTAAAGAAATTAATACTTTTATTCAGCAAGGATGCATTAGATCAAAAGTGACAGTAAAGACATTTATAATGTTACAAAAGATTATATTTCAAATAAATGTTGTTCTTTTGAACTTTCTATTCATCAAAGAATCCTGAAAAAAATATATTGTACACAAATATTTTGTACAATTGTACACAATAAATGTTTTTGAGTATCAAATCATCATATTAGAATGATTTCTGAAGGATCATGTGACACTGAAGACTGGAGTAATGATGCTGAAAATTCAGCTTTGATCACAGGAATAAATTACTTATATTAAATATATTCAAACAGTTATTTTAAATTGTAATAATATTTCACAATATTAGTGTTTTTACTGTATTTTTAATTAAATAAATGCAGCCTTGGTGAGCAGACGAAACTTCTTTGAAAAACATTAAAAATCTTACCTTGTCCAAACTTTTGACTGGTAGTGTATATACTATACGATACTAAATTTCTCTGCCGATACCAATAGCTGATTATTCAGAATGATACCGGCCGATACCGGTAGTTTGGTTTTTATTAAGGAAAAAAAAATCTCTCCCAAATAATGTTGCAAACTATACTACAATATTAGAGGTTACAATTAACAGCAGAGGTATTATGTTCAGCTGCTGTTTATTTTCAGATATAATAATTACACTCAAATAAAAACTGAAATTTATAAAACTTAGTATTACAGGTAGTTTTCATAAGCACTTGTCTTCATGGCAGATTTGCACAAACATATAATTAACAGTAAATAAGCTCCTCTCCAGTGTTTTTATATACAGATAGCTAAGGAACTGTGAACATTTTGTAAACATTACTGAGGTAAAAGTGACATGATGTGACATATTGTTCACAAGCTGTTCTACTGACGTCTTTCCGCGGTTGAAACACAAATAAAGTGATTACATGAGACATGATACATTCTGGTAAGTTGTACAATATATTTCAACATACCTTTGATGTTCATTCATGTTTTTCGAGATATAACTATTGAAGAGGAAGAAAAGACTCGCGCTCCGAGCTGCCGCCTAAACTGAGGCATTACAGCGATCTGACACGTCACATTTAAGAGCGTCAAAACGCCATTTATTGTTTGAATTTCATGATAAAATGGACAGAATTTGAAAACTGAAACTTTAATTCTTATCAGAAGTAATAAAGCACAAATCTTTTTGCGATTATTGGATGGGAGGCGCTACAAATAATATTTGATGTAGAAAAAAAAACAAAAAACGCAGACCTGGCAACCCTGGCTTGAACTACGGGTGATTCATAGGGTCAAAAAGAGCCTGCTTTAACGTCACTATTTTTAAACTGTTAATTCGTTAAAATTCAACACAAGAGTGATTTTCTTCACACACACAGTATGTTTGAGTTGCAGTCTGAACACATCTTTTTTCCTTTTGATTGACAGGATATAATCGGCCCTGACCATCGGCAGTTTTTAAACAATCGGCCGATAGTGATAATAATAGCTTTTATCGGCCGATTGTTAGCCGATACATCGGTGCATCTCTAATATATATATATAAACCACGATTTTATCATTGGACACTATACTTTTTGTAAGGGCAACTCTTTTCAAACCTGTTAGACAACAATATCTGCTGTTTATATCCTTTCTCCTTACCTGCGTGGAAAAACAAGTGTTCACAAAACTTTAAATCAAAAACCTTAACCTCCACTCTTGACTTCCAATCGAATCTGTGCTCGAAAGGTCATAACAGAAGGCAAGGCCCGACTTTAGCCTGACAGCTTCACCTCACACCAAAGCGACACCTGCTAATGCCGCTCTGCTTGGCTGCTAGTTGCTGTGGGAACCGGCGGAAAGCGGTAATGATGGCAGGCCTAACGCGGCATAAGAGCAGTAA
The DNA here is from genome assembly GCA_037950675.1 of Hypophthalmichthys molitrix. Classification (NCBI taxonomy): domain Eukaryota; kingdom Metazoa; phylum Chordata; class Actinopteri; order Cypriniformes; family Xenocyprididae; genus Hypophthalmichthys; species Hypophthalmichthys molitrix. Next base: position 5,093,026 of record CM075500.1, on the reverse strand, counting down.
CGCGTGTAAGAGAGGGCAATCATCTTGATCCCACTTCTCCCACGGGAACACGCTAATGTGCTAAGGAACGTGTGCTAATGCGCTATAGTCTGTCTGCTGAGCGGCAAGCGACTGTCAACAGTGAAATCTCACCCATTTAGAGCCAGGCCTAATGTGAGAGATAAGCCGACAACAGCAGGAGGGAGTAGACGGAACATCTCGGAGAAAATAGATTCAGTCGATCTTGGGGGTTGCGTGTGCTTGAGACGAGGGAATTGTGTGTGAGACGGGCTTTCAGAAGAAAAGTGTTCCTTCATGTAAAACACCTACCATCCACTTATTCGCTGGCATTTTCAGCGGCGCGCGAGCGCTAGCGGACCTTCGTTTGGGGTCAGTCCCTTAAAGAGGCCTATTCAGTAATCACAGGTACTCTCGAGACGCACGTCTGAAAAGAAAGAGGTATTTTTTGAAGTTTCCTTGTTCTTTGTGTGTTCTGACGGATGAAATACAACGACCTTGGGAGCCGAATGAATCTGTACGTGTCTGTCAGCCGCTGTCGTAGCGCCATCCATGTGTCGTGTCCGCTGTACAAATGGTATGGAGATTGTTGTGGCCCTCAGGGCAGCGCTGTAGCAGCTGATGGCATTGTGGGAGCGCCGAGGAGGCCGTGCACTCACCGTGTTTTTCTTGCGGTAGATGGACGACTGTAATCAAAGGGAGAAAGACTTCTGTCCAGATTACAGTCTTCAATCAGTCAGCCTGGGAAATGATATGTACATCATTCTCCGTATGGATAGTACTGCCTCTCACGCATTACCTGTGTCAACCTTGCCAAAGACAGATATGGAGAGCCATCGGCCACCTGCCAGTCTAAAGGAAAGGGGTTAGTTTTCACTTCTCTCAGTGAGTTCTCCCGGCAACTGTCACCATGGGGACCCCATCCTGACCTCCTTCGATTCAGACGCTGACACCATTTAATGTACATTTCCACAAAACAGAGACGATTCCCGGCTGTCTCCTCACTGGCAGAAGCTCGCTTTCTTTCGGTGAATGGCTACGTGTGGCAATTTTTCTGTGAGAGGGCACAGCAAAAATTGAGCTTTCAGAGGCACTAAATGGAAATATGGAAAATAACTACATACATGAGGAGCACATGTTAAGATGTGTGTCTTGAAGAAAACAGAATGCTTTCTTGACTGTTTTAGGCATTAAAAACCACAACAGCATATTCATGCACCTGATCTGACTATTATTTGAATGTTAAAAGAGTGCGACAGTTCCGGAAGTAAAAACTCCATTCATTTTCTCCATAGGGAAATTGATTTTGAATGATAAATGATAAATCTTTAGAGACTGACCTACTGTGAGCTACGAAATTTGTTACTCAATGGTATCAGCCCGCATTATTTCAGCTTATTCTTAAAATAAATGTTTAACAGCAGAATTCCTGGTGAAAAACTACATTACCCATGATAAACTATATTACCCATGATGCTGTACAGAAAATTAAACCAATTGGTAAGTCAAAAAAGCAAAACAAGTGCCAAAAGATCTTGTTAACTCCGCCCACTCCCATGAAGCACTGCGAATGACGTAATTGTGTCGATATCTCTACGCTCTCAAAATATTTAAATGTTTATATATACGCATATTTTGCAATAAACTTAAAATATATAGTTTTTTTTATATATATATATATATATATAAATGAGTAGTTTTATGCTTCTCCATCGTTTTTTAAATTCGATTATGCTTTTAGCAATGCTTCATGGGATTGTAGTTCTTTCAATCACTAAAGCCATTAAGTTCACAGTCTTGTACCTTTGTCTTTTTGTCCGATTTTCAAATACATTTTTGCTTCAAATCAAAGTTTGTAGTGTTGTGATTCTCCTTGTAGCTGGTTGGCTTGGTTCAGGGTTTATAACTCTTTAACGAAGACTTTTTTAAAATCCCTATAGGAAAAATGAATGGAACAATTCTTCCGTAACCAGCGCTGTTGAAAAAGGGGGCGGGCACTAATGCACTCTGTAACAGTGAGTGAGTCATTATGAGTGCTTCTGAGCATTCTGAGGCTGTTGCTAGGGTGTTCTTGGTGGTTGTCAGGGTGTGGCTTTGCAGTCGCTAAGGTGTTTCTAAATGTTTTTTTTAGAAAGCTGCTAGGGTGTTCTCACAATTTGAGATATTCATGTCCTTAGCACAAACAGTTAAACACCAACATATAATGCTTAGAGTTAGAGGTTTGTTGTAATTGCTTATCCTAAGATCAATAGTAATAGTGACAAACTAAGTGGATACAACAAAAAAAATTTCTGATTCTGATGGCATGTGTCCGAATGCATATGCAACAACAAACAGAACACAATCTTAAAAACAAAGACTCGAGATGGTGGCAAAGTATCGCTTAAACAACTCTTAAACAATGATGACAAAGAATAAACTATTTAAATTTTCCTCCCTGGAAGAGCAGGGACATACAAAACCTGTAATTTCCTTTGAAACAAGAAAGCACCTAATTAGACCCTGTGAATAGAAACACACCTCTCGGCCAGAGCAAAACACATCAAGCAATTGCAACCCGGGGTGTTTGTGCTCTTTCCCCCCTCCTTCCATTTAAAATTCCGCATCTCTCAATCTCGCGTCCACCCAAACACCTCAGTTTAATGCAGATTACAAATAATGGCAGGAAACTTTCAGGCAGAGACAATCCAGAGCAAAGCATTCTGGGACTGCAGGGGCATCGTTTGCATAATACCCACCTTGCCTCAGCTTCCACAGGTTCCCAACCACCTTGAGACTACCGCCACACACACTAACTCGGACCACTCCCATAGAAATTCAATGAGCTATTCTTTCACACACACCCTTGAGCCCTGCTGGCACCATAGAGGGAGGTCACACAATTGTCTCTGCTTGGAAAAAAAGAAAGGGAAAAAAATCACTGACCTACTGCAAAATTGGCCATATTCAGCTGTGGGGGAATATCAGGTTATTGAGTTGGTCCATGCTGAGTCTACTAGCCTGCGGAAAACGATCAGCTTCAGCATACGCCAGTTCTGCAGTTGATCAAGGACACACGTGTGTGGTGAATGCAGAGAGCTCTCGCTCCCTAAAGACACTTAGAGGAGAAAGCAACTCTCAAACTCTCTGCTAGAAGCAGCTTGACTCCGTCATCCAAAGAAACACAATGTCACTACATTCAAATCAGACAAACACAATACTGTGTAGATAGATTTAGGGGAAGCCTTGTGAAAAGGGTTTAGCATACTTTTAAAGAGTACTTATTAGAGAAATATACACTTTAAAAGAATACTTAAGTGCAAACTGAACATTTTTTTGGCACTAAAACTGCATTATAATTTAAATATATTAAATGCTATCAGCTGAACTTTAGAGTGTTTTTGGAACACTTTTTTTTTTTTTTACAGTGTCATTGTTACATATGTTACATGTAGTTACAATAGTAATAACTATAAATTATGCATAATTACATGCAACTAAACCCTAAACCAAACCAAACCCTAACTGTATGTATACTTAATGTTACTTAAAAACTTAAATGTATAATTACAGTGTAACAAAGACACCTTAAAAATAAAGTGTAACCATGTTTTTTGACCCACTTAAGTAACTTAAGTACATCTTGATATGTAATTTCAAAATCACTTTTAATATTGTTAAAGTGTACTGCCGAATCTACTGACAAGCATTTATGGTAAACTAAAATATAATTCAATGCCATTTCAATTAAAACCTGTATGTGAGGTACTTAAATATATTTCTAATCACACATCTCTATTGATGAAATTGCAATTTAGTATGTTCTAAATATATTAACGATATAATATTGAATTTATACACTGCTGTTATAGAAAAGTAACCAGCTTTAGTATGTCAGTCAACAAAAATAAGTGTACTTCTTTAAAGCATGACAAAGATGATTAAAACGATGATTTAAAATGTACTTTAATATAAAACCTTTAATTTGACATTTTTACAAAATGCACCTTTTAAAAGTGTACTTAAGTGTGTTAAGAAGCATTAAAGTGTACTCTCTATGCACTTAAATAGCCTTTTATTTCATTAATATTACATTATCTGCCAGTCCATAAAAAAAAAATACTTTTAAGAAATACAACATAACAACTGCATATTCAGTACAATTAAGCACACTTCTTTTTTTGCAAGGGAAATGACTTTAATAGAGGTGTCTATTTTGGTATGAATGATCTGTCTGTCATTAATGAGGGTCCTTGGTTTCAATCTGACTGCCATTTCAGATTTTTATGAAGATGATGTTGAAGTATGAAATTAAGGTGGGTCATAGCCAGAAATATGTGGTTAAAAATATGTGTGATTTATATATTGCTGAACTATTTTATTGTGTTATACATTTTTGTTACAGTATTTATTAACTTTATTAACGTTGGTTTATAAAAATACAACTATTTATTGTTAGTTCAAGTTACCTTAGGTCCATTGAATAATATTAACAGATGCAACTTTTGATTTTAATAATGTATTAGTAAATGCTGAAATGAATATATATATGTGTGTGTGTGTGTATGTATGTATGTATATATATATATATATATAATTTTTATTTATTGATATCCTCTCTGAGATTAAAAATCTCTTTCACAGGAGTGTCCTGGCCAGGATGGACAGCAGTACAATCAGTTTCAATCACAGGTTTACAAAACAAAAATCAACAAACTAAAAACACTTAAAAACAATTACACATCTTCCAGTTGCCAAATAATAGATTTAAAATGTTCCATACACACCAAGTTTTGTAATTTCAATTTTGATTGGAGAAAATTCCAGTCAGACGGAGCTGCATATATAAAAGCCTTTTTTCCCAGTTCAGTTCGTACAAAAGGAACAGAGAGAGTATGACAATTTTGAATCGGAGGGAATATTTCCCAACACTTTTCTGTTGAATGAGACAACAGAGATATGAAGGCAACAACCCCAAAATGGTTTTGTAAATGATTAAATACCAGTGCATTTTTCTTCTAGTGGAAAAAGAAGGCCAAGCTACTCTGTTATACAAAGTACAATGATGTGTTGAAGGTGTACATTCTGATATGAATCTTACAGCGCCCATGATAAACAGCTTCCAGAGAAGAAAGAAGATACGATGGAGCAAATTGATACACTACATCACCATAATCAAGTACAGGTAGAAAGGTAGCAGAAACTAGTTTCTTTCTTGCGTTAAATGAAAAACAAAACTTGTTTCTGAAATAAAACCCAAGCTTTATTTTTAATTTTTTCTTTAGTTGAGTAATGTGAGAGCTAAAAGATAATGTGTCATCAACAATGATGCCAAGGTATTTATAATGTTTTACTGACTCAATCACATAAGGTCTGGAGAGAAATTAGATTATTTACCATTTTCTGTGAACTTGAAAATAACATATGCTTGGTTTTATCAGCATTCAAAACAAGTTTTAACTTATGAAGTCACGACTGAATGACATCAAAAGCTAATCGAAGCTTATGCAGGGCTTGCTGTTTTGAGGAAGCACTACAATACATGACAGTGTCATCTGCAAAAAAGTGAAAATTAGCATCCTGAATGTCATAATCAAGACTATTTATGTAAATAGTAAATAAAAGGGGGCCCCAACACAGATCCTTGGGGGACACCTTTGGCAATCTCCAATAGTTCAAATTAATAAATTAATTAATTAATGCTTTGCATACTTAGTTAATGTTAACTAATGGAACTTTATTGTTTTGTTACCTAAATTTTATTCAGTCAGAATTAACATGAGAATAGAAGTGTTAGTGCAACAAAAGACACACCAACAAACCATGATTTGCTACTTGCTATTTAAGTATTAAACAAAAATATGTTGAGCAATAAAGATTTGTGTTCAATTTTCCCAGATGAATAAGACTATCCACTAAAAAGTTAGTTTGGTTAAACTTTTAAAAGTAGTACATGACTCAAACAGAGCGGGACTAAAAGCCATAAAGCACAATTTCATTGTATTGTCTCGTACACTAAGCAGAGAGGCTAGTTTAACTTTACTTCCCTGCATTTATTCATATATATCATCAATATAAACATATGTGTAATATGGACATAAACGACAGCATGTGGCAGGGATTCTCATGGCACATGTGTGAATATACATTAGGCCTCCATATCAGCACATTTACCAGAGCTGAGAGACACCATGGGTAAAACTGTATGTGAATAGCACAAAGTGGCTGAATGAAACACAGAGCACATGGCACATGAATGCAGCTCTCAGAACGATTCTTAAGACCCTCTTCGCAAAGTTGTTGCTCTTTCAATCTCATTGAATAGTGGCCATTTTGGGAAATTACTGCCTCATATTTAACCACCTCAAAAGCGACAGAAAGGAAGAGAGAGCGCGCGAGAGAGAAGCAGTTAGACTAAATGGGAGAGACCGAGATGAAACCTCAGGCTTTTTGAAATGTGCTATATCCTGAGGTAAATATAATAAAATAAACCATTTCTACCAACTGTTCTCATTATGGTCCTGTTTCACAGAAGCCCTTTCCCTCAGGAATATCAAATTGTGTCACAAATGCAGCTGAAAATGCCTTTATGTTATTTCTGTGTGGGCTTTCTACCGGCCTGCCAAATCTTCAGTTATCTTATTTATATATTTTGCACATGAATTGAAATAAAAAAAGTGGAAAACTGGGTCCAATTACTCTAATTCGAAGTGAGAGGGCCGGTCCAGGACCAGCACTTCACAGACAGCCATTTGGCAGCTCAAACCACAAACAGCTCCACAGATGAAAGAGAATACCTGAAATTACACTCAGCCTCATGCGCCTTGTGCTAAATTGCGAACGTGAAATTCTCCATTGCTTTTACTTTAAAACCTACTGTATCTTGCTACAGACGATTCCCCTGAGCTCACGGGCAGAAGTCTTTAACCCAAACACAGTATTATAACAGCTGCATCTATACTTCAACAAACCTTGTACACACCACAAGGTTCATGCGTATAGTATATACATTTATTTCCTTAAAACAAAATTCTGATTGCTTACAGAACATTTTCCAGTAGGCTATAACTTCACATTTTTAATTAAATAACCTCCATTTAGCATCAATAGGTTGTTTGCAATCACGTGGTTCTGGTGACGCGCGAAATTAATGTGGAGGGCAAGCAGTGAAAATTAGAATGGAAGAGATGGGAAAACGTTCGTACTGTGCTGGTTTAGAAAGGTATAAACAGAAAATCACAACATATTTTGGATGTGAACCTTATGTTATAAAGAGGAGCGACTGAACTGAAAGACTCGACTGCCATCGAGGAGATATAGAGAATGTGAAGCTGCCGTCACGCCGCGTTCCGTTCTAGTCTGTGTTGTTTATATCGCGCTGCCTTTCTGCTAGTGACGTTAAAGGCAGTATTTTGATTTTTGTCGTGATTGTGAAAAATGTCGCCATTTTAGGTCATTTATGCTGAATCGAGAATTGCAACAGGAGCTCACATCATCGTTCAGGGAAAAAAAAAAAAAAAAAAAAAAAAAAAAATGGACGGTGTAGTAATACAATTTTCGCCTTTTCTACGTGTAAAAACACTAAGCAGGTTGAGTTGGTGACGGGGAGACGCCATATAGCAAATCTAATAATGTCACTGTTTGAACCCACTGCCTATCACTCAATAAAATAATCACATAGCTGAATGTTTTTGAAAATATTTTGTTTGCGAGTATGACTCTCACTCGGCTTGTGAATGAGTATAATTTGCACGCAGCCACTTTAAAACTGTTCACGAGCTTCTATGGGTTTGATTTTGGTTGTCATTTGTTGAAATATATACAAAAATAAAAATAAAATACAGTGTGTCGGTGTCTGTAAAAAAGGGTGTCTGTCCGCTGAATGCCCCTCCGATTCTCCTCCGTGGTCATATGGGAAAGTGAATATTTACAAAGAAAACATTAAAACTACAGTTACATTTACACCCTTCCAACAAAGAAATGGCTTGACTTCTGTCAGCTTGTTGAACACATTTTTTATTTTTTTATTTGGACGTTTTCTACCATATGATGGCTGAAGCTGAAGCAGCAGCACGTGCTCAGCGCGTGACACTGTTTTCACGGTAACCAGACCAATATTGTAAACGGAATTCTACAAAACTGAAGTGAAAACACCAAATGATCATGCAATGGGATAACATAGCTTCTCTTCCCTGCAGACAATACCATGAAGAATGTGATTATTTAACCAAGTCAAAAACAAAAAACGGTAAGCAGGTAGGCTATCCATATTCATTTCAGTATCGGCAGACGCAAAACGCTATAAAGGTGACAACTTTTAAAGTTAAAAAACAATATAAGTTACGATAAAACGATAAAAGCTCATTGTGGTTTCTCGGTTTGATAGATTTGAGCAACCATAAACGACACAAAACAGGAATTTTGAGTTTGTGATAGGATTCCTATATAGAAAAATCACTGCTTGCCCTCCAGCCGCATTTCGCGTGCAGCAGTGACGTCATGTGCAAACAACCTATTCTTATTATTATTTTTTTTTTTTTTAAATAAGAATGATTTTAAATGATTTATCTGTGTGCATCATTTTTTAAATGTGACCATGGACCAAAAACCAGTCATAAGGGTCTTTTTTTTTTTAAAATTGAGATTTATACATCATCTGAAAGCTGAATAAATAAGCTTTCCATTGATGTATGGTTTGTTAGGATAGGACAATATTTGGCCGAGATACAACTACTGAAAATCTGGAATCTGATGGTGCAAAATAAAAATCAAAATATTGAGAAAATCGCATTTAAAGTCCTTAGCAATCCATATCCACTCACAAAAATAAATTTTTGATATATTTACGGTAGGAAATTTACAAAATATCTTCATGGAACATGATCTTTACATAATATCCTAATGATTTTTGGCATGAACCCATACAATGTATTGTTGGCTATTGCTACATATATACCTGTGTGACTTATGACTGGTTTTGTGCTCCAGGGTCACAAATAATAATTATAATCATAACAATCATAATAATAAGTAATCATTTTTTTTTTAAATTCATGTTCCTCATAATCAAAATAATTTCCCTTCCCTCTTGCAGGGGATCTCTTCTCCGATGACGTATTTACTGGCGTGAGGGCAGGGCAACCTGTCACTCACATGAGATCCACCAATAACAAACCACAACCATCCAACCATCCAATAAATTCACCATAGACTAAATCAAGCCCCGCCCTACATTTGCTCTTGTTTGAGAAGCCATTTCACTTGGATACACGTCTCACACGCCACTATTGTTTCATGGTGACTTAAGGTATCGTTTTAGAAGCAAGTTTTTCAGGGACACTGGGTGTCTATTATGTTACTGAAGGGATCTGTGGACTGATACTGTAAACATACAGAAATTTCATAAAAGTATATTTTTCAAAATGTATTTCAAAAGAATGTTTTATAGTTATTGGTTTGGAAACCCTGTTTTACAGCAATTCAAATCTTGAAATTTGAATATGACAATACCAAGACACAACAACCACTGAAAAACAATACCAGCTAGAGAGCTGCATCTGCTCATGCTGTTTTGAGCCGCCCTCCCCGTCCAGATCCTGCTGGAAAACACGGAAGCTTTTATCTGTGCGGTCCAGCAGAAAGTGGCCCATCCACACTAGAGCGATTTCACTTATCAGAGCTGTAGCGTGGCCGGGGGTCTGCGGCGGGCCTCCCATCGATCTCCTCGCACCGCGGCCGCTGCTTTCACAGGAATATATCACTTTCCACTCTCTTTTCCTTCTATCAGAGGAACCGGACATCACACAAGGTCAAAAAGCAGAAAGAAGTCATCCAAACAAAACTCACCTATCAGCTGGACGGCTGATGCTTTTATCGGTCGGTATAAAGGCGAGGGGCCAGCTGAGCAGCTCCACCATCCATCAGGAAGGCCAGTTCGGCAACTGGAGATGTTTGAGGATTCTGGGTAATCTGTGGAAATAGCTTGGAAAGGTGAGGAGGTGATGATTCATATAGGCCCTGTTTCAATATGCCCCACTCCCCACCTGACTTCAGACACGCACGCCGCTATTACAATATTCAGATTACCGTGCACTGGAAATTAATTGGACTAATTAACATACAAGTAAATGATGATACCGTTAACACATTTCATTAACTCAAACTGTCATTTCATGTTCACCGTGCTCTCTGTATTGCATTACAATGAATTGAATTCATTAAATTATGCAAATGAAAGGTGGCAAGCAACGGACGGCTCCATACGAACGTTTAATAGACTGTTTTCTCTGAATCTCTACAACAAATCACATCAAATTCAGAAGCATGTGCTTTTTTCACCTTGATTTGTCAGATAAAAGATTTCAGTGGACATACTTTTGATTATGTGTAGCTGCAACCATGATGAGATAAAAATAGAGCAAATACTGTGACCGTTTGCAAATGAAGATTTTCTAAGGATAGTTATGAAAAGTCAAGCTATACATTATCTTATGGTAACTATTTTAAGCAAGTTTTCTTTTATAATTATTTTAAGTGCAGTGTATATTAAAGGTACACTGTTATTTTTTGTTCAAAATAAACAAAATTGAAATAATGAGTCAAAACATCATCAATCCTGCCAAAACTTGTTTTTGTCAAACCCTAATTCACTATGGTAAGCCTATTGTAAGTCTTTATATTTCAGACCTGATGGGATGGTTTTTACGGAAAATTGCGTACATGCATCACTCGCCAGTGAGTGTCTCAACATTTCCGTAAATAGAAAAAAGTTTGAGTGACACAGGTTAGTTGTCACAACGAGTGAGAAAGGATGACCTTGAGCCGCTAAATCTCAAACCTCTGGGGAATCACCTGTTTTAAACAAACGCTGAACAGAGGAAAGTCTGCTAGCAAAAATAGAACGCGTCTGAGCTCGTAATAAAACAAGAATCAACATCGGCTTTTCAGAGATGGTAAGAACTGAGGGATTTGAAATGTAAGAGTGACGCAGAGATGACGTTTTTTATTACTCTACAAGTCAAGTCAAGTCACCTTTATTTATATAGCGCTTTTTACAATGCAGATTGTGTCAAAGCAGCTTAACATTGATAACTGGTATATAATTTTAGCTGCACATAGTGTCAATGTCGGCAGATCAAAGCACTGTTGAATATCCAATGTACAGGTGAGTAATGTATTTTTTTAACAGATAAATTGCCATATGTAGCTCTCTAACAGAGTCATTTCATTATGGTTGTTGTAGTGCTGTGCTGGAATTTATTTTCAAGGAAGTAGGTCTATTAAAGGGTTAAGGCCCCGATATATTTCGAACGAAGTTCTGTTTCATTCTTCGTTTAGGGGTAAAACGAATTTCAAAATACTGTAATCGAACATCTGACGCCGTCCATACGGCTGAGAGCGGCGTTTAGATGAATATGTAAATATTTGCTGTGCACTTTCTTCTCAGTAACAAAATAAACACAACATAAATGAGAAAACAGCAAGCATTTTTTTATAGAAAGCATAAGAAAAGCGTCTGATCATAATATTGGTATGTTAGCATGAGCTCTGCAAATTTGCACAGTCATGTCACGTTTATTTATATAGCACTTTATTCAATAGATTGCTTAAAAGCAAGCAGCTTTACAGTATCAAACATGAAAAACAGTTTTAGTGCCTCATTTCATCTGAAGCATAATTTTATTTTGTACTATAAAGCGGCTGTCCAGTGTGTTCATGTTTTCAGCCGTGGAGATCTTACCTCAACAAACTCAACAGATGAAATGAGTCGGAGAAGAGTTCCACGTGAAAGAAGGCAGAGCCTCGGCGCACCTCCTATTACGTTATTGTCACGGACCAATGGTAGTACGAAGGTGTTTTGCAGCCGGAGCGAACTTTTCCTGAAAGTTCGCTTCGGCAAGCTGTTTCGAACTCTCAAAACGAACTTCATTTTGGCCTGATTTTGTTTGAAATGACATCACATCAGTTTGTTCTTCGATTTCATTTGAAGTATATCGGGCCTTTAGTTGACCCAAAAATTACAATTCTTTGAAGCCCCCCCAAAGAAATTCCATCCATCCATAACAAAAGTAATCCATACGACTCCAGGTGGTTAATAAAGGCCTTTTGAAGTGAATCAATGCATTTTTGTAAGACAAATATCCACATTTAAAACTTTATAAATTCAAATAAGTGACGGCAGACGACCGTACGCAAACTGCGCAAGTCGCGACGTATGATGCAGGATGTAGGAGTATCGTAAGCTTAGACGCCTCTCATGTCTAAGCCTTTTAGACTTGTAATTCGTGACCGGTGTTTTGTTTTGCTCTATCCTCTGTGCTTCCGCGTTTGTCATACGTCAGGTCAGAGGTCACTCCCATTACCACTACCATTATAAAGCTTTGAGGAGCCAGGATATTTTTAAATATATCTGATTGTGTTCATCTAAAAGAAGAAAGTCATATACAGCTAGGATGTCTTGAGAGTAAATCATGGTATAATTTTTGGGTGAACTTTCCCCTTAATGGGTAAAGCTACAGTAACATCTTCAGCTAGTCAGCTTGAGATCCTTTCCATCTAAACTGGTTATATCTCTTCAGCCTAGTAGTGAATGTTTTATGAGCAGTAGGATAACCATATTCATCCGCACAGTCACGCAGAGCTGAAGCAAAAACAATGTTCTTCGACAAAATGCATGCGGTTTTGTTTAGTAAAAGTTACAGAGGTGTACCTTTAATTGAAAGAGTATGTGGAGTATTTGTGTTTTAAAAAATTAATTTCACACACAGCAAGGCTATTTAATAGGATAGTTCACCAAAAATGAAAATCTTTTACTCACCCTCATGTCGTTCAAAAAAACACATTACTTTATTTTGAGGAACGTTATTGTGAAATGTAATTTTAAAGAATGTTGGTAACCACTGACTTAAATTGTGTTTTTGTCCATAAAATGAAAGTCAATTGGAACCAAAACTGTTTGGTTACCAACATTCTTCAGAATATCTTCTTTTATGTTCTGCAGGAGAAAAAAGAAAATGCATACAGGTTTGAAACGACATGAGGACGAGCAAATGATGACTGATGGTTGAACTATCTGTATAAGTAAACTGCAAAAAGGTGAGAAAAATATATAGGCCTATATTACTGGGTCACAAGCATCTAAAATATACATTTTCCCTTGTACAGTAATATAAATTTGAACCTAAAACCTTGATGTAAAAACACAAAAAACAAATCAATTTCCACACAGCTGGATTTAGTATTCACATAAAAACAATATAAAACAGACTCTGATCATGAAAAATGATGTGGTTTTAATATATAAGCCCCTCTAAGAGGAAATTGCTTTAAGTGTATCTCTAAGTGAAAATGAAAAACGCATGAAGGGGAATTTTGTTCACACTTGAGCAAGTTCAAAAATAAAACAACATATTTCATATGCAATTTAAGAGGGTAAAGCTGTGGGTGGATGCTCTTCATGCCAGCTCTTTTTATACATATTTAAAATTGACTATGTCAGAGAAGCTTCTAAACGCATTTGAGGTGAGGAATACATCAACGGACTGAGAGGGCAGGAAGTGGTGGAGGTTCAGCTGGATGTCCAGCTCTGGTGCTGTTGCTGCAGTGACATCTACTGGACTTCATACACACAAAGGTTACACACACAACACACCCAGGCAGTAGAAGTGATGGGTTTTTAACATAACGGGGTTGAACATTTCAATCACAAAACGTGTGGTCTAAATAGTACAAATAGTAAGAGATGGATTGAATTGCACAAATGCTTCGGTCTGTTCATTCTGATGTTTATAGTTTTATATGTGAGTAAATGCAGGTGGTTGATGTCATACATGATATGACCTCATATCAATTTACAGACTACAAGGAACATTTGTATTAAAAAAAAAAAAAAGGCAAAAAGGCCATTATTAATAGTGAAATAGTAAAGTAAATGGTGACTAGATAAAGACACTACTGTTCAAATGTTTTTGAAAAGAAATTTATGCTTACCAAGGTTGCATTTATTTAATCAAAAATACAGTAATATTGCAAAATGTTATTACAAATTAAAATGATTTGAATTTTCAGCATTCCTCCAATCTTCAGTGTCACATGATCCTTCAGAAATCATTCTAATATGATGATTTGATGCTCAAGAAATATTTCTGATTATTTCTTATGTTGAAAACAACTGCTGCTTTGTATTTTCGTGGAAACTATATTCAAAGAATCCTGAAAATGTATTAAAATAAAAGAACAGCATTTATTTGAACTAGAAATGCTTCATAACAATGTAATGTCTTTACTGTCACTTTTGATGAATTTAATGCATCCCTGCTGAATAAAAATAATTTTTCCAAAAAAAAAAAAAAAAAAAACCTCTAACTGCTCTTACTACCCCAAACTTTTGAACCATATGTAATTTTTTTACTGTATGTAAGTATGTGCATCGGTGTTCTGTGAGAATAAGACAACTGACAAGCCCAGGATTATGTTTAGTCATTTTAGTGTGAAATAAACAGCTGCCCTCAAAAGTGGGCATTGTACAATAGTCTGAAGCTTTCTTGGAAAAATGACCAAATAAAAAATAAAAATAAAAGTGACATGTTAAGATGCTATTTATAATGAACAAAATCAAATTAGACAAACTAAAAGACTAAAAAAAAAAATGCAATTCTGGATCACTGTGACAGAAGAACAACCCTTATCAACTCAGAAAACAAAATAGTGTTTCATTCTGGACCTTTTCAAACTGTTCATTACAAACTTGGCTACGGGAGGGTATAAAATCCCCAACACAAAAATTGGCAATGGTACTCAGAATCGGCAGATAAAGAGACAATCATGACTAGTTGAAGGAATAAAAACAAACCGAGAATAATTGTACAGTACCACGTGAAAACAAAGCCATACTTGTACATGGACTGACTGCAAATGAGTGCGTCCTGACTGATGACCTGCTGTGTTGAAAACAAACAAACTCCTACAAAATGTTCATTATCAAACTCTTCTGAGGACAATCCCTCCATCTGAATAAAGGCGTCGGAGACTCACGGCTACAGTAAGCAAATGGAGGAGAGGGAGCTCAAAACCTATGTGAAAATCACGGTTAACAGATATTGTCCCGCAAAGCTTTTGGTTGTTTAACATTGGCTAACACATCCCTATATGCTGTGATTTTGACACAGCACTGCTAGAGCGACGCCAGATACTGTGAGCGGCTCTTTTGGTCCTGAAACACAGTTGTACATATTAATGCTGCAAACCATCAGACATAAACGAACAGTTTCTCTCTCCATTTTATCAAAGAGTGCGAATTCAGTTTGGCAAACTACAAACCGATTCATTTCATACAAATGATTCTTGATGCTGATTACAGTCCAGTCCTTTAAAAAAGTAAAGCCGAAGGGAGTTTTTCCTTAGAAAAGCACCACAAATCCAGATTACAATGTATATAAATATCTTTTTGCTCAAAAAAGACTTCATTTCACAACAAATTCATATTGAAAGATCTGATCAACTCCAAGAGGTTTGAGAATTATGGTACATAAAATGCTTTTAATTACATGATTGTTTCATATTTGCCCCATTTGTTGGGCCTGGGTTTACCTACACAAAATAAAACCACATAAAAGAAAAATGCATTTTCATGAGGAGCATCAGAGACATTTAAAGACACTATTGGACACCTTCATGACTCCCAACAGCAAAATGGCAGGCTTCTTTCTAAAGTTCTCATTTTACATCTTTCTCCTTGTATGGAGAACTTACACCACGAATATCACTTACGACCTAGAATTACAATGAAAGAAAGAGCTCGCCCGCAAATGGAAATTCTGCCATTACTTACTCCCCCACTTCTTGAAAAGCAGCTCAAACCTACGACGCTGCATTCCCAATCTTCTGGATCTTTGTGTGAGGAACAGATTTGCAACTTCCCATCCACCCAAAGCTCACGACCACATTCAAAAATGCAGAGTCAACGTTGTTGACATCAGGTTCTCACATATAGTCACTAAACGTTACAGGGCAAACGGTTAACAAGCTGCGGCAGATGGGATTTTTACTGAATAACAACTTAACTTTTGGTCCATTTCTCACACAATATGATTTCAGATTATTTTGAATAAAGTGCTTGAGTCATAAACTGGCTGTTTTAATGGAGAATTTGTCCCTTCTGGAGATTAAAGGGTTAGTTCACCCAAAAATTAAATTTCTGTCATTTATTACTCACCCTCATGTTGTTCCACACCCGTAAGACCTCCGTTCATCTTCAGAACACAAATTAAGATATGTTTGATGAAATCTGAGAGGTTTCTGAACCACACATAGGCAGCAACAACATTGCACCTTTCGAGGTCCATAAAGTGGTTGTTTTTGTGCAAAAAAAAAGTATTCTCGTCACTTCATAACATTAAGGTCGACTATTTTAACATGTCTTTACTACCTTTATGGACCTTGAAAGTGGTGGTTAAATTGCCAGAAACTTCTCGGATTTCATCAAAAATATCTTAATTTGTGTTGTGAAGATGAACTAAGGTCTTACGGGTGTGGAACGACTTGAGGGTGAGTAATTAATGACAGAAATTTAATTTTTGGGTGAACTATCCCTTTAACTGTTGCTGTGTGTAAAGATTCTTCAAAAACATTTCTTTCCCAGAGAAAGCAAACATGTTTGGAATGACATAACGGAGGGGGAAGAAATAATGTGAGAATTTTCACTTTTGGCCAAACTGTTCCTTTAACATCAGCCACCCGTTTGTCTCCAGCGCTGCATTCTTTATACAACACGATTATACCCATTCCAACAAGTACACACTGAAACAGATGCTTGACACCCATGAACAACTCGGCCTTTGTACACGACAGCTTATAATACAATATAAGGCATTTCAGTGTTGTATGTGAAAACAAGAAATAATGCTTCCCCCATAAAAAGATGAACAAATCCCCCAATAATTCTATATTTGTAAAATATATATATATGTGTGTGTGTATATATGCATTCACGTAAATGTACATATTTACGTAAAGGAGGGTAAATATGTAAAGGTATAAAAGCAAGGTATATGCGCGAGCGTGGAATCGATGTAGTCAAAATGAAGTCTGAGGTTGCGGGAGAAGAGGACGTGATGTCGTACAGGAAGAGGCTGAACCTTGGCAGAACATTCCTCCTGCAAGACTCTTCACGGGTCGTCTCCGCAGCCGTCACATGGTCACTCGGCCACGTCCCCGGCGGACACGGAGACTAACTGCAGAGGGATCTCAGCTGTGGTCAGCTGGTCCTGTGAGCTAGAGGTGTTGACGGTCGCATTGACGGTGGCGAGGCCCTGCATGGTGCCGGGCTGGATGTTGGTGAGGATGAGTGTGGTTCCGCCCGCCGTGATGATGCTGTCCGAGGACATGGCCCCGCCCACGCTGGCCACCACGGCTCCACCGCCTCCCTTCTTGTTCTGATGCGTCTTTATGTGCTTGGCCAGGTGATCGCTGCGCATGAATCTCTTCGAACACTCTGAACACACAAACTTCTTCTCTCCTGATAATGGTGAAACAACGAATGATATAGAAATGAGAAAAAGAACAGAAAAAAGCGGTTACAAAACCTAGTGAGCTGCCTACATGAAGCCTGCTTAAAAAGCTCATTTAAGATACCCATTTATCTTTAAAAAAAAAAAAAAAAAAAAAAAAAGCCTTGTTTAGCCCAAATCTATGGTAGTGTACCTAGAAAATGCTGCCTTTCAAACATTTGGGGTCGGTATGATTTTTTATGTTTTTGAAAGAAGTCTCTTATTCTCAGCAAGGCTGCATATATTTGATCAAAAATATAGTGAAAACAGTAATATTGTTAAACATTCATCAAAATGTAACTTATTCCTGTGAACAAAGCTGAATTTTCAGCATCATTACTCCAGTCTGCAGTGTCACATGATCCTACAGAAATCATTCTAACATGTAACAAAGTCTGTCACTTTTTATCAATTTAATGCAAATAAAACTTAAAGGTGCCGTAGAACGTGTTTTCAAAAAATGTAATATGAGTCTAAGGTGTCCCCTGAATGTGTCTGAAGTTTCAGCTTTTTATTCATTTTTTTAACTGCCTATTTTGGGGCATCATTAAATATGCGCCGATTCAGGCTGCGGCCCCTTTAAATTCTCGTGCTCCCCGCCCCCGAGCTCTCGACTGCCTTAAACAGCATAAACAAAGTTCACACAGCTAATATAACACTCAAAATGGATCTTTACAAAGTGTTCGTCATGCAGCATGTCTAATCGCGTAAGTATGGTATTTATTTGGATGTTTACATTTGATTCTGAATGAGTTTGAGGCTATACTCCGTGGCTAACGGCTAATGCTACGCTGTTGGAGAGATTTATAAAGAATGAAGTTGTGTTTATGAATTATACAGACTGCAAGTGTTTAAAAAAATGAAAATAACGAGAGTCTTGTCTCCGTGAATACAGTAAGAAACGATGGTAACTTTAACCATATTTAACAGTACATTAGCAACATGCTAACGAAACATTTAGAAAGAAAATTTACAAATATCACTAAAAATATCATGATATCATGGATCATGTCAGTTATTATTGCTCCATCTGCCATTTTTCGCCATTGTCCTTGCTTGCTTACCTAGTCTGATGATTCAGCTGTGCACAGATCCAGATGTTAATACTGGCTTGTCGAATGCCTTGAACATGGGCTGGCATATGCAAATATTGGGGTCGTACATATTAATGATCCCGACTGTTACATAACAGTCGGTGTTATGTTCAGATTCGCCTGTTCTTCGGAGGTCTTTTAAACAAATGAGATTTACATAAGAAGGAGGAAACAATGGTGTTTGAGACTCACTGTATGTCATTTCCATGTACTGAACTCTTGTTATTTAACTACGGGTCAGGCTAGGACAGGTTGGTTTAAGGGTGAGTTAAGGGGTAAGAGAAGGTCAACAGTGTCATTATAAATGTAGTTAATTAATCACAGCTGTATTTATATGTAGGTATTTTTTAAAATATAAGTAAATGTAAAAACATGTATTTACACAGTAAGTGCATTGTATCAAATGATACATTTAAATGTTACTACATAGTAGTTAAAGACACTTAATATAAAGGGGAATCAATTCTTTCAAAAAAAAAAAAAAAAAAAAAAAAATTAGGGTACTGAGTAGGGTTGTCAAAAGTACCAACTTGGGTACCAAGTTGGTACTGAAATTTGAAAAACATGACGATACCAGCATTTGCCCCTAGCATTTTGAGTGGATTCTTGAACATCTCTGATTGGCCACCGTGTTCACGCACTCAACAGACATGTCTGTGATTTACTACAATGATCAACGCTACAAAAACGTGTTGTAAATAGACATCTTTGTGCTTACAGATACACACGGGAGAGTATGAAAGCAGGCGTCTATCAGCGGATCTCTAATATTTCCACTGATAGAAGGATCCACTGATAGACGTCTGTTTTCAAATGCCCCTGTGTGCATCTGTGTAGGCGCTCGTTTTTTTTAATTTTTTTTATTTTTTATAAAATTTCATTACTGACTTGGTACCAAAGTCAGTACTTTTAACAACCCAAGTACTGACCCTATACTTTGAACAGTAGTGTATGCGCGCCGACAGCTCAAAATCCTGCTCCATCATATGTTAATATATGTACTGACATCACCCTAGGCTGGAATATACATTATTTAAAGACATTTTTCAGCAAGGAATATGATTTTTTTTTTTTATACTTAAACTTAAAAACTTAAATGAGATTATATATATATATATATATATATATATATATATATATACACACACACACACACACACACACACTACCAGTCAAAAGTTTGCACACACCCTTTTTTATTTATTTTCATGACTATTTACATTGTAGATTCTCACTGAAGACATCAAAACTATGAATGAACACATGGAATTATGTGGAATTATGTAGTAAACAAAAAAGTGTGAAATAACTGAAAACATGTTTTATATTTTAGATTCTTCAAAATAGCCACCCTTTGCTTTGATTACTGCTTTGCACACTCTTGGCATTCTCTCGATGAGCTTCATGAGGTAGTCACCTGAAATGGTTTTCCAACAGTCTTGAAGGAGTTCACAGAGATGCTGAGCACTTGTTGGCCCTTTTGCCTTCACTCTGCGGTCCATCTCATCCCAAACCATCTCGATTGGGTTTAGGTCAGGTGACTGTGGAGGCCAGGTCATCTGACGCAGCACTCCATCACTCTCCTTCTTGGTCAAATAGCCCTTACACAGCCTGGAGGTGTGTTTGGGGTCATTGTCCTGTTGAAAACCTGTGGAACCAAAGATCTCAAATTTGGACTCATCAGACCAAAGCACAGATTTCCACTGGTCTAATGTCCATTCCTTGTGTTTCTTGGCCCAAACAAATCTCTTCTGCTTGTTGCTTTTCCTCAGTAGTGGTTTTTTAGCAGCCATTTGACCTTAAAGGCCTGATTCGCGCAGTCTCCTCTGAACAGTTGATGTAGAGATGTGTCTGCAACTAGAACTCTGTGTGGCATTTATCTAGGCTCTAATCTGAGGTGCCTGGGGCGGTCCTCATGTGAGCCAGTTTCGTCGTAGCGCTCGATGGTTTTTGCAACTGCACTTGGGGACACATTCAAAGTTTTTGCAATTTTCTGGACTGACTTGACCTTCAGTTCTTCAAGTAATGATGGACTGTCGTTTCGCTTTACTTAGCTGATTGGTTCTTGCCATAATAAGAATTCTAACAGTTGTCAAATAGGGCTGTCATCTGTGTACCAACCTGACTTCTGCACAACACAACTGATGGTCCCAACCCCATTAAGAAGGCAACAAATTCCACACATGAACCCTGACAAGACACACCTGTGAAGTGAAAATCATTTCAGGTGACTACATCATGAAGCTCATTGAGAGAAGGCCAAGGGTCTGCAGCGCTGTCAACAAAGCAAAGGCTGGCTACTTTGAGGAATCTAAAATATGAAACATATCTAGAGTTATTTCACACTTTTTTGCTTTCTACATAATTCCATGTGTTCATTCATAGTTTTGATGTCTTCAGTGAGAATCTACAATGTAAATAGTCATGAAAACAAAGAAAAACATTAAATGAGAGGGTGTGTCCAAACTTTTGACTGGTAGTGTGTGTGTAATATTATATTATTATATTATTATATTATATTATATATTATATATATATATTTTAGTTCCAAAACACTATAAATCCATTTAGATTAATTTGAGTAAAAATGTGGCAAGATGAAAACCACTATTTTCTGTTTCAAACTTTCACATAGCATCTTTTGGTTATAAAAACATTAAAAATTCAAATCTAGATTTTGATTTTTAAAGGTTTATTATAAAAATGTATTATTTTTCCCCCCAAAACGCAATAAATCCATGACACGTTTTTTTTTTTCAAAACGCAATTAATCCATCAATATAAAAGTTATTTTTCATATTGAAAATACACAACAAAGTTGATTCACATATACGACAGCCTCTGAACTTTGTCAATACTAATCTTATATACAGGCATTTGACTAAAAATACATTCAGTCGCTGCTCCCAAAATGAATTCAACGAGTCATCTTGTTAAAGTTATAAATTAATTATGTCTCTGTTTGTCATTACTGATTAAAGAGTAACTGGCGCCACCGCACGGTTAAAATAAACACATTTGCCGAGTACATTGGTATTAAAAACGGCTTTTAAAAACTGTTCATGATTCAGTTTTGGGGACCATGACAGAAGTTTGATGCTGTCCTGGAACAAACAACAGCCGTCATTTTTCCTCCTCCCGACTCGAGTGCCTCATCTTAATCTCCTCACGTAAATAATTACATTTCGATGACTTATGTTTCTTCCCCACCGCAGAAACCACTACAGGTTCATCAATGCAGTCAAAATTATTCATTTTTCTGTTTTTGTTGATCACAAAGTACAAAGTAGATAAGGAAAACTAGCACGCCGGGTGTATTCAGAGCACCACCATTACTGTTTACAGTGCGTGGAATGGTGCGCTGTGATTGGTTGAGCGGATATATATTGCATTCTGCAGAGAAGGGAGACTGGCGTTTGTTGCGTTTTGGAAAGAAAGGGAGAAAACATGACAGAATAACATGACGGATATCGCATTTTGTACAAAATTAACAAATGACTTTTCAATACCGACCAGATACAATACTGATTTTGGCAGAAATCTTTTTTTTTTTAATGGCATTTTGGAACCAAACTCTTCATATATACAGGTGCATCTCAATAAATTAGAATATCATGAAAAAGTTTTTTTTTTTTCTGTAATTTAATTCAAAAAGTAAAACTTATATATATATATATATATATGTATGTTTGTATGTATGTATGTATATGTTTGCCATAAATTTTCAGCTGCATCAAACATCAAACTCAGTTCCAAATCAGTCACTAACGAGACTCTATACTAGTCAGGATGTTGCCTTAGACAGGAGCTACCTATGTAAGCAAGGCACCTCAATAGGTTTTGGAAACAGAGGTAGTCACAGAGGCAGTGAGAAACTTGTGTGTGTGTGTGTGTGTGTGTGTGTGTGTGTGTGTGTGTGTGTGTGTGAGAGAGTGTGAGAGAGAGAGGAAGAGTACCAGTGTGTGTTCTCCTGTGTCGCTGTAATTCATCACTGCGCGTGAACCTCTTCCCACAAAACATCCAGGTGCAGACAAAGGGTCTCTCTCCCGAGTGCCAGCGCAGGTGAGCTCGCAAGTGAGACGTCTTCCCGTATACCTTCCCGCAGCCAGCTATATGGCACACATGCTGTTTCTTCTTGCCCATGTTAGATCCCCTACAACATATAATTAGAAATGTACAGTCAGAATGGAAATGTATTACTCACATCCAGTAATGAAGGCATGTAGTCAAACACACACCATAGGGTGTCTGTATTACACATGAATATAAATTTCACTGTTTCTCAAAACAAAATAAGCTGCTAAAGGAAATGTGTTCTCTCAGCAGTTTTATCTCACCTCCCACCTCCCTCTTTGCAGTTGGGGCAGGTGCATGCGACCCTGCGCAGACGTTTGCCCTCCTGGCTCAATCCCTCCATCTCCTCCTCCACTAAACGAACACGAAGGTGAGAGAGGTCATTGGCATTCAGCGTAGAGCTACTGTCCAGAGGCCACTCCTCCGAATCAGGCTCCTCCTTAATCTGAATATCTATAGAGTATAGTATGATCAGCGTTACACTAACAGCACTGCATATTTACCTGCTAAACACATCTTCCCTCTGTAATGTCACTCTTTATCTTGCCTGCTTTATCTTGTTTACTCTATAGGGCCCTAAGATTTACACAAAAACACTACAGAATCACAGAATCCACTCATAAAAATGGAATTTACAGTGTGACGTGGAATGTCACGGAATTTGGCAAGCATTTGAAGAATAAATCAAAAGTAGGGGTTTACCAAAAAAAATAAAAAAAATAAATTGCTATATGGACAAGTGTGAATATAAATATAACAACATGAAATTTAAACAAAGTCTGATTGTTCTGTGTGTTTCTGTGTGAATGAGCACCGCATGTTTAGTCTACTACACATGCTGAATCACGCATGAAGCTTGAGGCATTTTTAGTGTCTGCAGCCTCACTATAGCCTCGTTTCCACCAAAATTACCCAGAACAATTTGTCAGAGGAACTTTTTTCCCAGGAACTTCTTTCACCCCAGACCTGTTTCTGTCTGCGTTTCCATTGCAGTCTAAAGCACCGTGAAGATTAGTCCAGTGACGTAGGACTGCGCTAGGGCTGCATGATTAATCGAACGTTTCGAAAAAAAAACATTGAAATTGCGCTTAAACGATTTGGCTTAGTGTGATTATGAAATCGCAAAGCTGCGATTCTTTTTTTTTTTTTAATGTGTGGGTTGTCAATGAACTATGTCTCCAAATGCTAATCCATCTGAAAGTACTGCGAGTCGACTTATAACGTGCATTTGAAAAAGCAACACGTCAAACATCTTTCCAAACATGAGAAGCATTTATTGTCCAACAAAAGACAACATTTAATTACATGTTTTTACTCCAAACTCACTTCATAACGACAGTTGAGAATCCTTCTGTGAGATGTGGCTTCTTACACAGAGTAAGGCAGTCGTGTGTTTATTAGTCATGTTTAATCAATCAAAGCGTTTCAATCTTCTGTTTATTCAGCTACAGATAGTATGTGATTTCCTTCCTCTACTTCAGCAGCAGGGCATATTTGCAGTTTCTGATAAATAAATCGTGCAGCGCTAGACTGCGTGCAACTTTCCAGTTCCCGCTGGATTTCGTCCTCTGCATATAAGCTTAATAAAGCCTGAACTTCGTTGTTGGTCCATCGGTCATTATTTTTAAACTCCATTGAATCGAAAAGCAAACAACTCATACTGCATGCACCACAACAGACATTTAAAATTGGTGGTTGAAATAAAATGCTGCATGGATTCAACCAATCAAAATGCCGCATGAACTAAACCAATCAACATGTTCAGCACCCAAGTCCCACCCCCCTAAAGTACCCCATGAGCAGGGACTTTCTGAGGGGGAAATTTTTACCCGGAATTTAATTTAGACCCTGGTTCCTGCGGTCGAAATATACAGAGTACCACCCCAAAGTCCCTAACTCCTGGGGAAAGTTCCTGTGGTGGAAACGCGGCTTATATGAGGACACTCTATATGAATTTTATGAGCATTTTACTATTTTATTTGATAAAACTATTGTTAGATGCACATAGAAACTCACTTCAACCCATCAAAGAACTTTCATTTAACTTGAAGAAATCATGACAGAAATATATTACTATTGTACATTAAAATGTACTTCATAAAGTCATACAATAATAATAGAGTTTAAACCATTTAATACCACAAAATATCGAACCATTTTAATTTAATCAGTAAACCTCTGTTGTGCAGCACTTTGTTTGCCATGAAATGAAAGGATTTTTTTTTATATTTTATTCAATTACACTTTAAAATATTTCATTTAAAACAGACGACAGAATTTCTGAAACAAAATAAATAAAACGTTTCATAGGACACTATTATTGTTAATATTTTAATGCATTATTAAATTGTTTTATTAATTTAATTTATTTAATAATTTAATTTGATTAATTTCACAAATCTTAATCAAAGGACATTAAAATAGAATCCAGACTAATTAAATTAGAAAACAAAGAATTTAGAAAAGAATGAAACAGATTTCATAGGGCCCTGCATTTATCTACCCTGGTTTTTTTTCCTAAATCAGTGGTTCTCATGCCTGGTCCTGGAGGAACCCCAGCACTGCACCTTTTTGATGTCTCCCTAATCAAACACAACTGATTTAACTCATCAGCTCATTAGTAAAGACTCCAAGACAGGGGTGTCCAATCCTGCTCCTGGAGGGCCACTGTCCTGCAAAGTTGAGCTCCAACCCCAATGAAACACACCTGAACCAGCTAATCAAGGTCTTACTAGGCATGCTAGAAACTTCTAGGCAGGTGTATTGAGGCAAGCTGGAGGTAAACACTGCAGGACAGTGGCCCTCCAGGACCGAGTTTGGACACCCCTGCTCCAAGATCTCAAACAAGCGTGTCAGAAAAGAGAGACATCAAAAATGAGCAGTGTAATCTTGGACCAGGATTGGGAACCCCTATCCTGAGTAAAAGGCTTACTACAGACATTTTCATCACCCTTCCTGAAGCACCAGCTGCTGTACCTCCAGTGCTGTCTGTGTCCTCGGACTGCTGGAACTGAATGCCTGCCTGGCCCACAGTGTTAACCGTCACCGACTGCAGGTTAGGCATCTGTCCTGAGGTCAGGCTGACTGGTGTACCGCCCTGACCCAGAGACAGTGTTTGCACCGGGGCAAGAGTGATCTGCTGAGTTGGAGCTGTCTGGAGCTGAAGATTCTGGAGGTTCTGAACTCCTTGCACCTGCAGGGACAGATTGGAACAGGAGAACAGAGTGGTGGAATGTTTACATAATTATAATTATAAAAATACGACTATTTTTGCTAAAATTTTTAAACAGCAGAATATGGTAAAGATAAAAGGTAACGGTCATTATTTACTAACCCTCATGTTGTTCCAAAATAGGGATTCTTACGATTAATGGACGATCGATTAATTGTTGATAATTTATTCGATAAAACATATCGATGGTCGATAGTTTTGAGGTGCGTGCGGCTCATGTGCACAATTTGTGCAGCAGACAAACAAGAAAAAAAATGAAGTGAGCATGCCGTAGTTAAGTGTGTTAATGTCTTCACGCCATGCAATGGATTAGGAAGGCTAGCCATTATTTTGAAACAATTAACCAAGGGTCCAAAAAACCCTCAAAACAAGTGATTTTACTGAACATAAGAACTACTTGTGTAAATGCCACAATAAAAGAACATAGAATGAACAATAAGATCCTGGTTGATAGGGGATGATCTTCCAGCACTGTTTCAGCTCCTATTCTATGGCGCATGGTAAATCAAGACCTATCAAACCAATCCAAACACGCTCCAGCTGTAAAACAGTGTCTGATTGGTCTCTACACATCGTCTCTACCCACTATACCCGAGATCCAGTTTCAATTAGTTGAACCTTCAAATGACATTTGAAAACATTGCGTCATGATCGTGATCAGATCCCGGATGTCCTATATCTTTAGCCAAGCAGCATGTCATGTCACTCCGTGATCTATGCATTGTTGTCTTTGGGCTTGTTCAAGACAACCTGCTCTCAATAGATATGTGATCTACTATGGTTTACTAATGTTTTGCGAAGTTACAAACCAAAACGTGGCGCAAAAACATGTGTATACTGTTTACGCATGCATCAATAGCGATTTTTCATACAAATACTCAGAATAGTTTGGTCTGTAACTAAAACAAATATGCTTGTTGTATTCTGCTAGTTGAGACCTTTTCAACGACACATGACATGATATTTTATATTGATTTTGGGGTGAAACTGTATTGCCAATTTCTTTATTTTACAGTGTGAACCTTTTATAGTTGTTTTCGAATATTTTTATATTGATATTGTGTGAAACTGTCTTCCCCAATATTTGTTTTTATACTTGTGAAGCACTTTGAGTTGCATTCCATGTATGAAAAGTGCTTTACAATTAGATATTTATTATTATTAAAGCTACATACCTGGAAGGTCTGCCACTGTATCTGTCCTGACGGTGTGACGGTTTGGGCCTGGATGAGGAATGTTCCTGGGTTGATGAGCTGGATGTTCTGCAGAGACTGCTGGGGCTGTGCAGACACCTGACCATCACCGGTCTGCAAGGGCAGCTGCTGTAACTGGATGACCTGCTGTCCCCCCGACACCTGCACCGTGCCCTGACTGAGGTAGCCCGATCCGTCTCCCTGCTCTCCCACCACAGGCTGCGTCAACACTCCCGTGCCGTCTATCGTGCTGGCCTGCTGCTGTGAGGACGAGGAGGATGCTGAAGATGTGGTAGGCACAAACATGTCTGCATTTGAGTTGAGCGTCTGCTGCTGTTCCCCTGCTTTCTCCGAGCCTTCAGAGTTCTCCACGCTCTGATTGGTCATGATCAGTTGTCCGTCAGCCGTGACGCCGGTGGCTATTGGCTGGGCCCCCGAGAGCCCGAGAGAGTCCAGATCCACGCTGTTTATGGGCACAAAGGTAATGTTACCAGGCAAACCCAGAGGCACGTTAGTGACCACCTGACCCTGACTGCTGAAGGCGGAGCTTCCCAGAGACATCTGGTGCACTTGGCCAGACTGGGTCATGAGGTGCTGACTGTTGCGGATAACGTCGGCTGCCGTCGTCCCCGTGACGCTGATGGTCTGGGTGCCGTCTGGGAGGATCTGGATCTGCCCTGCGGCGTCCTGCGCCATTGAGGCCCCCTCGACGGCAGAGGCAGAGAAACCCAGCTGCCCGTCGGCCGTCTGCACCTGAGGGATGACTTGGTATTGGATATTAGGCACTGCGCCGGCAGACGTGTCGGTCCCTGACGTGAGTAAGATGGGCTGGCTCTGGAGACCCTGGAGGCTCTGGAGAGGAAGAACATACTGTCCGTTGGACGTGACGATACCCGTGCCAGGGAGATGCAGGACGCCCGAGTCGTCCTTTACCGCCTCCCACCTTTCAGACGACCCTGTTAACTGCACTGAGAGGTCTGTGTTCTGGGGAGGGAAACAAAATAGTTTCACACAAGAAAAAAATATTCAAAGTGCACGTACACAACATTGCACGTACACAGTAAAATATCTTGCTGTTACTATGGTGACTGATGCAAAACATGGACAAACCCATCCTATGCAAGAGAATTGTTAGAATTTGGTCTGAAACTCTGAAAGGTGTCATGTGACCCTCAAAAGAATTAAATTCTCCACTAATATAGCAATAATTAACTAAATTGCAAGAAAAAAATTCAATGAAATGGGGAAAAGGCTCAGTGAGTTTCAAATACAATAGAGTGGAATTTGTACATTTGGATTTATTATGGACGTTTTTCAGCACTGGATTAAGTCTCTTATCAATGGAAAACAGCATTTGGTTGTGCTTAGTGTTGTCAAAAGTACCGACTTCGATACCAAGTTGGTACTGAAACTTTAAAAATGACGATTTGAGTGCTGTTGGGCGGATTCGTAAACACCTCTGATTGGCCACTGTGTTCAAGTGCTCAACAGATATGTATGTGATTGGCTACAATGATCAACACGTGAGCGTTTGAAAGCACACAGAAGTGTCTGAATTTGAAAGTGTTTTGAAAGCAGAAGTCTATCAGTAGAGTTGCTTTCAAACACTTCCGTGTGTATCTGTGTAAGCGCTTGATGAAGAGCGTCAAAGATGTCTATTTACAACAGGTTTTTTGAAGCGTTGATCATTGTAGCCAATCACAGACATATCTGATGCGTGCGTGAACACAATGGCCAATCAGAGGTGTTTACGAATCCACTCAAAGCGTCAAATTTTTAAAATTCCAGTACTGACTTGATATCGAAGTCGGTACTTTTGACAACACTATTGTGCTAATATCTGCATTTGTGTACTAGCTTGAACATTTTCACTGCACTTTCACTTCATGTGTATTGTCTCATGATTAATTGTTTGTTTGTATATTCTCGCTTCTCTAAGTCACCAGACATTTATTGGTCCCAGTCCATTCACTGGCCACCTGATACA